>CM065381.1:41814835-42414835 GCA_033060915.1 Euryodendron excelsum | reverse complement strand
AAGTGTCACTTTTGGAAAGTTTCGTTTTAAGCAAGTTTCAATTTAGGAAAGTGTTCGAATTAGGAAAGTTTTGAAATTAGGAAAGGTTTCGTTTTAAGAAAGCATTGAAATTGGAAAGTTTATGAATTAGGAAAGTTTTGAAATTGGAAAGTTTATGAATTAGGAAACATTTTGAAATAGGAAAGTTTTGAAATAAGAAGGATTTGAAAGTTAGAAAGTTTTAGCATTTAGAAAGTTTCGAATTTAGAAAGTTTTGACTTAAAAAAGTTTTGGGTTTGGAAAGGATTTGAAATTTAGAAAGTTTAGGATTTAGAAAGTTTTAAAGTTTGAATTTTAGAAATTCTTGAAATTAGGGAAGTTTGAATTTAGGAAAAAGTTTAAAAACTTAGATTTGGAAAGTTAAAATTTGGAAAGAGGTAAAATTAGGAAAAGGTTTGATTAAGAAAGATGTGGAAGTTGAGTTTTAAAATTTAGGAAAGATTTTTATGTTCAAGTTTTGGAAACTTAAGATTTAGGAAAGAAGAAAATTAGGAAAGAGTTGAACTTGGAAAGATTTAAATTAGGAAGGGTTAAGATTCCTATTTCCTAAAACAAGGAATTGGATTTTATTTCTAAAAGAGAAGGTTTGATTTTGTTTCCAAAAACGGATGATAGGATCTAGTTTCCTAAATGGGAGATTGGATTTGGTGTCCTAAAGGGATGATTGGATTTGGCATAGATTTGGGAAAGGAAGTTTTAGAAACCCTAGATCTGGAAAGACTATAGTTTTGACGTAAAAAATAGGTTTTGGAAATATGTATAGTTTTGATGTAGAAAACAAGAGGTTTTGGAAATCTAGGTTTTAAGGCAAGATTGAAAATCATATTTTTGGGAAGGAAAATTAGGGTTTCCTAATTGTTGACTCTAAGGCTCAACTTGGACTCTAAGAAAATGATTTTTGAAAAGTGCGTTTTTGGAAAGAAGGTTTTGGGAAGGAAATCCTAGGGAGGAATTTCTAGAAGGTGAGTTTTGAAAAGAAAGTTTTTGGAAAGATTTTTAGAAGGAGATTGTTGGAGAGAGTTTTTTTTTTTAAAAAAGAGATTTAGGGAGCATTTTTAGAAAGTAAATTTTGATGAGAGTATTTTGAAAAGGAGTTTAAAAAGGGAAGTTTTGGAAAATAAATTTTTCGAAGAAGTTTTTTGAAAACAATTTTGGAAATAAGGGTTTCTGGAAAGAATGTTCGAAAAGAGATTTTTAGGAGAAGAAATTTGAAAAGAGAGTTTTTTGGAAAGTATAAAAACGTCTCACTTTCCTAAAGCAATTCTAACTATAAGAAGGCTAGAACCACTTTAAGAAAGTGGTTTTGAAAACAACAAGGAGTTGGAAATATGGACCATGTTGGTCACTTTAAATGTAACACTTTCCTAAAGTAACCCTAGCCATGGAAATGCTAGAATCACCCTAGGATTGTGATTTTGAAAACAAGTTTTGAAAAAGGAGATTTTGATGCAATTTTGAAAACAAGTTTATTGCAAGCTTTGAAAACAAGTTTGAAAACGATTTTGAAAACGACTTTTGGAAGAATACAAGAATCATGATATGCACAATACAAATTTGGGGTCGTGAACATACAAGATTAAGGCTTCACCACATAATCAAGGGGGCTGAACCCACGTGGTCTCCGGTTAGACTAAAATAAAGCCCCCGACACGGTGACCCTCCAATAGTCTAATCCTACACATGGACCGAGAGTCCCCTTGTTTCAAGTATGCAAAGAAAGGGGGGAAAAGAGATGGGGGATTAAAATAGAGAAAGCCCAAGTGGGTTAGGAGAGAGAAGAGAGAGGGGAAAAGTGTAAAAATTTAAATAAGAAGCCTACCTTGTGTCTTCTTTATTTTGCTTAGCTTTGCGCGCTTTGCTTTGTTTGTCTTGCTTCAATCTTCACTTCAATATTCAAGAGTTCGTCTTCAATCTTCAAACCTTCAGATTGCAACCCTTCAAGTCTTCAAAGGAGGGTTGGAGGCTAGTGTATAAGTGTATGAGAGTGTATAGGAGTGTATAGGAGGCTACGGTTTAGCTAGGGTTTGAAAAACCTAGAGAAGCTAGGGTTTTGGGAGTGCACGAGCTCTATATATTGAGAATTAGGGTTTTTAGATTAAGTTTGCAGACCCCTTTCATGCTGGAAGAGGCTCTATATTTATAGAGATGGGATAGACCTGGCGCCTGTTGCAGTGGCGCAAGGCCAAAATTCCTCTTGGTGCCACTAGGAGTGGTGCCAAGCCATTTCTTGGCTTAGCACCACTACTAATTGCGCCAGCCAGTTAGGAAAGTTTTAAGGTCAGCAAGCAACGTATCTTTGGAAGATTTGGGCGCCTATACTAGTGACTACCATGCAATTTTTAGTCTGGCTTCACTAAAAGTGACACCGGAAAGTCCGGGGATAAATTGAAGAGGCCGGGAATGACCCAGAGAGCCAGAAAAGGGCAGGAACACTTAGAATAGTGGCCCGGAGGTATTTGACTTGAAAAATGAGGACAGGATGTGTTGAAAAGGTTGACCGGGCTGTTAGGGGCAAAACGGTCAACCAGGATGGAAAGCTATCGAGATGGACCCAGAATGTCCCAGAAGAAAACTTGAGATTTGGAAACATTATTTAGAATGTTCCCAAAGGTTTCCGATTTGATATCCAGAGCCAGTGTGGTTAGAAAAGGCGATTGGCCTACCAAGGGCAAAACGGTCATTTCGTATCGGGTTTGCCGGCACTGACTTAGAATTATCCGAAAAGATACAGAAAGGTTGAGAACACTATAAGAAGCATTCTCAGGAGGCTACCGATTTGATACCCAAGGCCGGTATGATTCCCGAGGCATTCGAATGCCTAGGGGCAAAATGGCCATCTTGACCAGAAAGTCTCGGAATTGGCCTAAAACTAACTAGAAGGCACCTAATCATGCTGGATTGCCTTTAAGAAAATCTCGGAAGGTTGGACTTACCGTTTTGAGGATTCAGATGTGTTCTCGAGAAACGTGCCAGAAAATGGCTCTAGGGGTAGTTTGGTCATTTTTCACTGAAGTGGGCTAGCAAGCACTGGTGTTGACCTAGGTTTTGAGTGTTTCCGCCACTCTGACGGCGGTCACGTGATATAGAGGTTGTTGGCAATTCCCTATATTGACCTGTTTGCGAGTATTTCTGCTACTCTAACGGTTGCGATGTTTGCGAGTATTTTCGCTACTCTGACGGTTCGCGATCATTCCCGAGACTACCTGATCTCGGGAAGCTGCTAAAGGGACTTAGCACCTAAGAATCAACTTTCTTGAAAGGCATGCCCAAACAGACATTTCTGCATTGGCGGGCTAGCAGGCGCCAAAGGTGGACCGTTCTACCATCTAGGGGACTTGGGGTCTCGTCCCGGTCGACAGGTTTAAAGGGACTTACCGTTTCGAAAAGATTTTATTCAAAAAGCGTGCCGGACCGTCTCGAGGAATCAACTGTCTCGAGAGAATGATTGGAATTAGAATTGGAATTGGAATTGGAAAGTGGACTTACCATCTTCAGAAAGACGTGCCTGATTTGGAATTGGAAAGGGGACTTACCATCTTCGAAAAGACGTGCCTAGTTTGGAATTGGAAAGGACAATGCCCCCAAGGGCATTTTGGTCATTTTGCCTCTATTTGGGCTCAGTGGAGCCCGTGAAGTGACGAATTGACAGGATTAGACTTAGAAACTTGATTTGACTCGAAATATGCCCACATTGACTTGAACACAAGTCTGGACGGAGTGGAGACCACCGAGCGGTCAAAAATAGGGTGCTTACACCCAACTCCTGGGCAAGGATCTAAGTATCTTCCTTACCTATTCACTGTTAGAATAAATCTTTCCAAGGGATTTCAATCCTTTTATAATGTCAATAAATCTAGTAAATATTTCGATAATCGATTCCTCAAATTTCATCTTAAACATCTCATAGTTGTGCATAAGAAGATTAACTTTAGATTCTTTTACCTGATTTGTCCCTTCATGAGTAACCTCTAACGTGTCCCAAATCTCTTTAGCAGTGTCACAAGTTGAAATTCTATTAAATTCAATGAGAACAAGTGCACAATACAATACATTCATTGCCTTTGCATTAGTTTGCATAATTCTAAAGTCATCAGCATCCCACTCATATTCAGGTTTGGCCACTTTACCAGATTCAATTCGTTTAGTAGAAATTTTAGGTCCATTCATAATAACTCTCCACAGTTCATAATCCACAGAATGAATATAAATTTTCATTCTGTTTTTCTAGTAATTATAGTTCGTTCCATTAAATAAGAGAGGTCTGTTTGTGGACTGACCTTCTGCTAAAAATGTTCAAGCTATTTTGGCCATGGATCTTACTTAAGGATGTAAAGCCTATATATGTGAGCACTAGACTCTGATACCAATTGTTGGGTCAAAGATAGTCCCAAGAGGGGAGGGTGAATTAGGATCTTTAAAAAATAGCAAGATTTTTCGGTAAATCAAAATCAATCATTGTTTAAATAATGACAAACAATAGGTGATGTAAATATGAACTAAGATTGCAGACAAGTAAAGATAACATGCACAATCATTCAGTAGCCAACACTCACACACACACAATCAGTAAAAAACAGAGAACAAGAGATTTACAGAGGTTCGGCTCAATCCTTACCTACATCCTCTCTTCCTCGATCCCCTCGAGGGTGTTCCACTATGTAATCGTTTCTTTACACAACTGTTAGTTTCTTCAAGTGCCCAACTCACTTTTACATCCAAGAATTTACACCAAATCCTTACAACCGAGAAGCTTCAAACCAAGCTCTTGATTTTACAAGAGTGTTATCAAGCTACACTCAAGCTCTCAAGGGTTACAACAACTTTTTTGGAAGTAAAAAGGTTACAATATAATCAGTGTCACTCTTGAAAGTGAAGAGAATGCAAGTTACAGCTCAATAATTCCTCTCAGTTAATGACAGTTGTAGAGAATGAGGAAGATTTAGGGTCTTTGAATTTTTGCACTTTAAGATCCTTGTCTCTTGCCCATAAATGAGTTTGAACTCATATATTTATAGTCTCTCACAATAAATAGCCGTTAAAGCCGTTGGAGGTGCATTAAATGCATGAACAGCTAAGACAATTTTGAAAAATATGACCGTTGAAGTGAATTTTTCAATTCTTGTTGCCTATAGAGATTGTCAGCAATCTTCTACTGGTGCTGCCAATCTAGCTCTCGGTTTCTTTCGATGTAATTTTTTACCAAAATTGTAAGCAATTGTTTTTCTGGTGTCACCAATCTCGGCTTGTGATGTTGCTCATCAACGATGTTGTTAATGAACTTTAGTTCGTGCTTCTAATCTTTATCTCTGCTTCTTTTATAGTTGTTCTTCAACATGATTATCAGCAATCTTTAACTCGTGCTATCAATTTGTCTCTCTGTTTCTTTTGTCATTTACCTGTTGTCAAGATTGTCAGTAATCTTAGTTGGCGTCAGCAATCTGGTTCTCTACTGCAGTTGTTATGCTTTCCATAGACCTTAAACTATCCCTTTTGTCAATCAGTCTTTGATGGTGTGAACATGTCTAGACTCTACTGATCTTCTTGATAGATTTACAAACTTCTTAAATATTTTTATCATTTTTTAGTTCTTGGTTTGTCAAGCCATTTGAAGTCAACAATCTGCTTGTGTGGTGAAGTCTTTTCACTCTATCAGGTGTTATCAATCTTCTACATTGGAATATGAGGGTGTCATCAATCTGGTTAAGATTCTAGTACTGATAGAATTGGCTTAATTTATCTCAAACTACTCATATGCCCTTTAGGGTGTTAGCACTCTTATAAGGTGCTTTCTATGATACTTCACAGTTCATGATTGCCCATAAATCTGAACCACGTCTAATTGAACTAAGCTACACACTTAAGTTAAACACATTAGATCATAATGACTAGCTTTTGTGATCATCAAAATCAATTACTAGCTATGGAGATCACCCATTGGGTCAACAAAGCAAACACTGAGCATTTCAATCTCAATAAATCTTAATCCAAGAGGCCACAAATGCCTCCCCTTCAAACTTTGATACAGAAGAATTACAAGCACGGAGCAATCTCTGATAATTTCCCAACGTCAACCAACTCCAAAGCTTCAAGGTAAAACCAAGGTATAATTCTAACTAAATTGTCTCAAAATCAACTTTAAAAACAAAAGGCCTTGCTTTCTTTCAAATCCAAAATTTAGTTTTCAAAAGTCCAAAACCTTTTAAGGCTTCATCTAGAAAAACTTTCAAATTTCAAAGTCAATTTCAAAAGCTTTCAAAACTTTTTTCTACAAAAAATTTCAAATTCAAAAGATCAAAACTCTTGCTTTCTTTCAAATTCAAAATTAATTTTCAAAAGTCAAATAAGTTTTTCTAAAATTTTCCTTCAAAAAGTCTCAAGTTTCAACTCAAAACGAAGTTCCTAAACGTTTTGCTTTAAAAAAAAATCAAAAGTCTCGATTCAAAATTAATTCTCTACACATTTTGTCTTCAAAATTCAAGTTTCAATTCGAAATGGATTTTCTATACATTTTGTCTTCAAAAGTTCAAATTTCGAGTCAAAATGAATTCTCTACACGGTTTGTCTTCAAAAGATTAAATTTCGAGTCAAAATGAACTTTTTAAATCAAAACAAATTTCCTAAACGTTTTGCTTTCAAAAACTAAAAAATTTCAAGTCAAAATGAATTTCCTAAATATTTTGTTTTCAAGAATTCAAATTTGGAGTCAAATTGAATTATCTAAATATTTTGCCTTCAATAAAACAAGTTTCAAGTCAAATTAATTTTGAGATTTTCTAATCTTTTTCCTTCACAAAAATTTCAATTCTAGTCAAATTCTAGATTTTTTAAACTTTTTCCTTCAAAAACTTTCAACTCAAAATCAAACTCTAGATTTTCTAAACCTTTTCCTTCAAAAAGCTTTCATTCTAATCAATCTCTCGATTTTCTAAAAATTTTTCCTTCAAAAAGTTTCATTTCAAAATCATTTCACCGGTTTTTCAAAAATTTTTCCTTCAAAATTTTTAATTTCAAAAACATTTTTCAGGTTTCTCAAGCTTTTTTCTTCAAAAGTTTCGTTTTTCAAAATTTCAGGTTTACAAGCTTTCACCTCTAAAAGCCCAATTTTAAGTTTCAGGTTTTCAAACTTTCGCCTCAAAAAGTTTTGTTTCAAAGTTTTAGGGTTTTCAAAATTTTCTCCGCAAAAAGTTACATTCCAAAATCAAAGTCTAGGTTTTTTAAAACTTTTCCCATCAATAGTTTTATTTCAAAACTTTTTCCTCAAAAGTTTCATTTCAAAATTCTAGATTTTCAAACTTTTTTCTCAAAAGTTTTGTTCCAAGTTTCAAAGATTTTCCAAATGCTTCCAATTGAAGGCCAAATCAATCCATTTTAGAATGCAATTTTCAAATCATTTCAAACAATCAACTTCAATTTCAAAATCATTTCAAAAATCATCTTTAATTTCAAAACCCTTAATCTCCCTAAAGGAGTGTCATTTCACTAGTCGAAATGACAGTTCAGGAAAAATCAATTTCAACATCTTTCAAAAAATTATTTTCAATTTTAAAACCATGAATCTCCCTAAAGGAGTGTCATTCCATTAGTCGAAATGTCCATTCAGAAATAATTAATTTTGAAATTGTTTCAAAATTCAGTTTTCAAAATTCCAGTTTTCAAAAATCAAGACACTCCAGATTTCAAACTCCAATATTTCAAGTCCCTTCGATCGCCTCGCAGTCAACATGGGACCCTTACTTTATCATTTTTTGCCTTCGACAAGCAAAGACAGAAAAAGAGAGGTGCCCATTTTTGCCTGCTCGGCAATCTCTAGTCCAAATCAATCTTTCGGTAAAACGTGACAATACTATAAAGCCCAAACCAAATTTTCAAACTCCAATCCAGTCAATCGGTCGCTTCTCAAGCCCATATGGTCCAATTAAAGCCAAAAAGACCAAAATGCCCCTAGGCACTCCAGGCAGCTTCCTGAGATTAATTGATCTCCATAACTAATGCCAAACACTATTGGAGTGACGGAAACACTCACAAACTTTCCAATGTAGTTTTTAGAGATCGGGCAGTCTTCGAAACCAATCAACGCTATCGAAGTGACGAAAACACTCATAAACTTTAAACGGTTCACTTCTAGAGCTTGCTAACCCGCTAATGTAGAATGTCCATTATGCCTCTTGACATCCGGTAGTTTCTTGAGAACAAGCAATCTCCGGAACTGACACCACCCCATTAGAGTGACGAAAGCACTCACAAACCTTTAAGCCGTTAGAGTGACGAGAACACTCACCAGGTCGACACGAGTTTTGCCATTACATTGCCCAGTGTCACAGGACTGAATGCGCCTCTTGGCCATGGCACGTTCATCGGAGAAAAGGGAGACCTCTGGGACTAACTCGTCATAACCATTGGAGTGATAGAAACACTCGTAAACCTAGATCAACACCAGCGCCTGTTAGCCCGACACGGAGAAAAATGACTAAACGACCCCTAGGGCATCCTGGCACGTCTTTAGGAAAGTATTAAGTCCTTAAGATGGTAAGTCCACCTTCTCCGACTGTCCTTTGACAGTCAAGCATGTTAAAGATGCCAATCAAACCAACTCCAGTTCAATTTCGATCAACCCTGGTTGAAATGACCATCTTGTCCATGGGCACTCTAGCACGTCCTTCAAGAGAGCATCAATCCCTCGAGATGGTAAGGCCACTTCTCAAAATTGTCTCTAGACAGTTCAGCATGTGTGATATGCCGTTCAAATTCATCTTGGCCACATTCCAGCAAGTTTCGATCAAAATAACCATTTTGCCCCTAGTGGCGCAGGCACTTCCTAAACCACACCGGCTTTGGATAGCAAACCGACCCACATCAGGATACTCTGAATGAGATCCCTGTCCATTTCTAGGTAAGTCCCTTGACTCAAACATCTCTAAGTCAACAAAAGCTTCCCAGAGCGTCTCGTGGATGCTCCGCTAGGGTTATTTTTTTCTCTAATTCCCTTATTAAAACGCACCGTCAAATGACTTGAGAAATAAATAAATTAGGAAATTTTCAAAATTCTTTCCAAAGGCATTTTCATCAATATGGCTTGATTGAAAATATCACTTCTCGAAACATCTGATCGCTTGGCCCGAAAGTCGCCACTTTCAGTAATCCTTAGAGCGTCTCACATTCGCTCTGTTAGGGTTGACTTTTACTTTAATTTCCTGAATAAAATGCACCATCAGATGACTTGAGAAATGCGTAAATTAGAAAATTTCCTGAAGCTTGTCCAGAGGATCTCCATCGATACAGTTCAATTGAAAAGGTCGCTTCCTGAAAGCCACAATCATGTAGCGCAAAAAGTTCTACTTTCGGCAACCACCGGAGCATCTTGCAAACGCTTCGAAAAGCTTATTTTTGTGCACACTTCCTGAAGATATATCTCTATCATCCACAATCCTTTGAAGCTATCTAAGGACTTCTGGTTCATGAAAAACAATAAGGGAACGTCATGAACATGACCGATTTCCCCAGGTCATTCCTAGATTACAAGGATTTCTAGGCAAAGTTAGCATAAGAATTCCTAATAGCAGAGCGTATGCTACATGCACCCAAAAAATGATTAGATAAGACAAAACTTGCCTTGTAGCCATAGCTGGCATAATACAAGGAGTGCCACATGGCACACAACCACTGGCATTGTACTGGCATATATGTTATATGCGCCAGGACAAAATTTGCCTAGGCGCATATAGTACATGCGCCAGAGCCCAAGACCTTTGCATATAAATAGTAGGCCACCCCCCCTGCGTATTCCAGAGCTAAAAACAATGGCGAAGCCCTACTGAAATACTCCAGAACTTCGAAAAAACCTAAACACTCAACCTATTTTAACCTTCCAAGCATCCAAGTTAGATTTAACCTCTCTCTAGCCTATACACTTCATCTTCCAAACCATTAAGCAACCTTGAAGACCATTTACACCCCACTTCAAGGCCATTGAAGACATTTCAAAGCTCAAGCAAAGCCTTCCATTGAAACTTGAAGAAGTTATGAAGACAAGCTAGTATTTCTATTTACATTTTGCTACCCCCCCTCTTCTCTTCTTCCTCCTAGCCTACTTAATCTATTCTCTATTTTACTCCCCATCTTCTACCCTCCTTTCTTTCTTGCTTGAATAAGAGGACCATAGATCCATGCCTAGGGGAAGCTTTAGGAAAGCCACCTAGAAGGGGTTCTTCCTTTAGCTTACCTTATTACGGTATGGATCATAGACCCCTTGCAATGTGGTGTGGCCTTTTAGCCTTGTATGATTTCATAATAACTAACTAGTTATATCAACCTCAGATTAAGAATTAAACTCGAGTGAAGCCTACAAATTGGGTCCTTAAATTGCAAATAATATAAATGAAACAAACTTTTAAGACTTACAATTGAAGGCAATATGTTAACATAATGAAGATTTTGTGTAGCCAACTTCAGCTTTTATTGGACCACCATCCACCAGCAGAAGTTTCTTTGCATTCTCCATAGTTCACTATGTTCTCGGTCTTATGTGTAGGAAGTAGGAACCTCCAAATCGTCATAAACCATGAGTTGTATGTTGATACAAATTTCTTTAGTTTGGTTGCATATGTCACATATAAAGCTTGAAGGGCAATAATCAATATATGCACGAACAATGCACAAAGAATCAGATAACGGATGATATGAAGGGAGAAAAAATAAAATAAAAAAAAAAAGGGGAGAAGAATAAAAAAAAATGGTAAGCCACTGTAGAAAATGAAGCATCTAAGAATGAAACCATCACTCTCACTACAGACATTTCACTAACAAAAAAATGTAAAAAACAGAAGTACAAAATTTCTGAGCAAGACAGCTATGCAAGAACTAAGCAAGAACAGCAACATACATTCAACATTTGACAAATTTCAGTGGATTGATTAAATAGGATACATCCAACTAAACACTATGCTTGATAATGAAAATAAAGATGAAGAGCCAGACCTTAATCGAAAAGAGCTTTTGGTCGTCATACTACAAACTTGGAACCAAGTCTTACAGAGCTTGAAAACCATATCTGCTACAAAAGCATTTAAATTTGTAAATATATATATATACTCATTTTCTCATTATTATTGTACTATAGTTCTTTTGAGCCGTATTGCCTTATGTTTTGTGGTGTATGCCTTATTATTGGGTACAGTGGGTAGTGGGAGCACTGGGAGGGTGGAGGAGGAAAGAGGAAAAAGTGGTGGGGGAGCGACGTTGATTAGTGTGGTGATCGGAGGAAGGAGGAAGAGGTAGGCTGATCGGGCAAAGGAAGAAGGAGGTGGTGGTGATGGCACGTGGGAGTTGGATATGGAGGTAGAGGTGGCGTTAATGGAGGTGCATCATGCTGGAGACTCTTTATTGTTTAACAGAGAGGAGAGAAGATAAGCTAAGTTAACTCAACTTAACATAAAATTGAGTTAACTCAATTTATTATTTTATTGTATTAGATATTTCCATAAGAGTAATGTTATACAAACAATAAAATTCATATAGAGTTTATCACCAAAATGATATAGTTAAATAAGAGTCATTTACTTAAAAACATAACACCCATCATAGTAACTCTTATTTATAAAAAAAAAAAATACTACTGCCACATTATTTTGGTGAATTTTTTGTACAAGTTTTGCAAGAAGAACAGCATTTTTCTTTCCATAATATTCCTGTACGGGTAAACTTGGTATTTTGAAAAATTAAAGGGTGATGTCAGCAAAAACTTTGATTCACTTTAATGGTTGACTAACAGTTGGGAGAATTACCAACATATAAACCACAAGGGATGCCACTGTCATTTTTAAAATCACGAAGGAACTGTCCGTAATTATCAAATACCTTAAGTGAGGTCAGTGTAATTTACCCAAGAAACAAAAATAGTCATTTTTTTTACTAGATGACAAAAGTTTTATAAAAAATTTCAACAAAAGATGTGTAATAATGTGTTTTAATATCATAATAATACACGTGGCAACCAACTAATGGTCCAAATTAAGATATGAGAGTTTGACCATTTGAGTTCTAGGATTTAACAGGAATTAGCTCCTAGTTCACTAGTTCGAGAAATAGAACATAATGCAAAGGCGTAAACCAAGGACATATACGTAAAAGGTACATATATAAAGATAAGTATTCAATAATCTTGGAGTCCCACGTGGCCATGTTCTTTTTCTCACCATTCATATAGTAAGAGAAAGAGTCTAGCCACCTAATCTCAAGTTCAATCCCTCTTCACGCTCTTTTATAGGCAGTCCTCATTCATTTAATCTATGAAGTTTATATGATTTATGAGTGCAGTGACCCTGCATGAGTTTGAGGAGATAGTGACAAAAAAAAAAAAAAAAAGCATGGCCCCCCTCTTTTAGGTAAGTAGGATTGGAAAAATTATTTAGTACTGCCATGTCATTCTTGTTCTCTTCTAACATGATAGTAGGTCTTGCATTTGTTAGCTGGGGTATTTGAGGCTACTCATTAAAAAAAAGTAATCTAACGACATTAGATACTACTAAAGCTATTTATGGAACACTCTTGACCTTTTAATTTTATTTTATATGTTTTGTTATGTGATAAGTGGGCTTAATTGTGCGTAAACTATAGTTTATGTGACTTTAATTACTTAATTAAGTTAGAATTGCATAGGTGATATACTTAATTAAGAATTTATTGTAATTACCTAGATTACATTTTATATGCATTAGCTGTGACCAAATAATATAATTACTTAGCTTCAACCATGGTTACGTGGAGGTGACTTTTGATTTGTTTTTGCATAGGCCTCATCTGGTTGCATGAAAGAGTGACACCTCATTATAAGGGACTATCTCTTTACTTCTTAAAGGGACATGTGTCCCTTTACACATACAAAAGATTAGACATGTATCCCACCATCATGTACTTTTGTAGTAGTTTACACTCTTTATCTTATACAATAGAGAGAGAGAGAGAGAGAGAGAGAGAGACATATGAGAGAAGCTAAAAATTCTAGAGAGAAAAGTGTTTGGCAAGCTAGAAAATAGAAGAGAAAGTAAAAGAAACATCTATCAAGTTTAAGATATGAAGCATCATCTTGTACTTGTATGCTTTAGTTTAATCGGTAAGATTTCTTCTTATAATGCCTTTATGCCTTTATGTAGTAGAACGATGTGTATTAATCTTGAGTTAGACCCAATTTAGGTAAACCCATATACGGTCTTGTAAATCATTTTCTAAAAAGAGTCACTGAGGTAGTTTGGAGAAATTGACCATACCCAACCCTTATTTTCCCTTGATTCTGATTTGAGGATGTATTGATCATCTTTTTATGGACCAAAATAGGAGCTAAAATGAATGGGTTATGACTACTTAAAGTTAGTACCTTGCTTTTGTTCCGAACTTTACTTTCTATCAAAAAGAGTCAACACCTATGTAAAAGAGTCAACAATTCTGAATCTAGAATTTGGACTTGAGCAATTTATAAAAAAGAGTCAACCCCTTCAGCACAAGAGTGGACACCTTCTACTCAAGAGTAGATACATTCACTAAGATGTTAACACTTTAGTTTAGAATATCAAAAGCTCATCACTCTAGAATATTTTTGTATTATTTTAGGACTTACTAATGGGAATTAAGAGTTCTTCTTTGAACATTATATGTCTTGATTGTGCAGGATCATCATAAGGAGAATTGAAGACATTAAGAGAGTTAAGGTGAGTAATGGAGTAATTGAAGTAACCTTATCGTGTTTTCTATGCAAATGTTTTCCATAACTACAAGCTTGGACAAACGATATACTTTTAATATAAAGGCTTTTCCTATATAGCATTTCAAGTTTAATTACCATGTTTTCCATACTAAGTTTTGTATTCATCATATTATATAAATTCATGGACTGAATTGTATAAATGTTAAATTGATTATGTATTTGAAGCTAATATGTGCCATTATCGAGAGGTCCTACATCGGAGGACTTAAAATAAGTCGGAAGCTTGATATATTATGATTGGGGATACGTCCCCCATGACTCAATGTCGTTTTGCTGCACGGCACTAATGGATGTGTTTTGTTACAGATCTCTCATTTAGCTGAGGACATGAGTACATTGAACTTTATATATATGATTTGATACTTAGATACTTTTGCCATTACAAACCAAATAAGCATCTTATGAATGAAATGTCTATATGAGATTCTTGTTTATACCGTTATTTATTCCAATCTCTTAAGTTACAAATATTTACATGTATTGAAACTAAGTCCATAATATTTTCATGCTTTGATTGCTCGGTTATTCAGTTGATCCTTTTAGCTCTGCTTTTACTAAAAAAATTTAGGAAATCAAGAGTAAGAGTCTAAACTTGGGGGCATGTTTTGACGAGGTTGCCTTATGTGGATGCTTGAAGCTCATGCTATGTTTTGGTTGGAGTTCTATGATGTACTTTTGGAATTCTTGGACTAAGATAAACCTGTAATATATTTTTGAGAAACAACGTTATGTATGTATGGATGCAAGGCATTGAGACAGGCGTAATGGTGATAATAACTTTATATTATGCTAGTGACGTGAGTTGATCAAAACATATGCACTTGCTTTGATATTTGTATGTATGCACAAATTATCTATATTATGCTTTCATAATTATAATTTCGTGCACAGATGACCAATCTTTTGATTAGTTCGGTAGCTAACTATTGGCTGATCATGATCCCTAATCCGCAAAGGGTGGATTTGAGATGGTGACAATTTTATTAGCCCGAAATAACAATCCAGGTAGGGTGAATTGGGTTTTTCAAAATTTCAAGCAATAAACTAATATGTTGAATTTAAAAACTAATAGAACAGTACTTTAATGCAAGATATGAATGCAAGTAAATCAATGCAATGTAGAAAATAAAACAGAGCAAGAAGAAGACATAGCAATTTATAGAGGTTCAATGTTCTTTTTGTCTACGTCCTCTCTTTTTCAATTTCTTTTAGGGGATCTTTCACTATGTAAAAGTTTCTTTACACAGTTTGCTAGTTCTTCAAGTACCCAACTCACTTCTTACAAGAGTTTACTCTAAACTCTCAAAATTTAAAGTGATTTTGTCCAAACTTCACTTAAAATTATAAGTGTTTTGTCCAAGAACACTCAAACTTATAGGTTACAACCCAACCCAACCCAAGAGTAATGAAGGAATTTAATACAATAGGTACTCTCACAAAGAGTAAATGTGCAAGTTACAACTCAATCAATAACCTCACAGATGAGTAATGAAAGAATATGGCAGTGAAGAGTAGATAATATCTTTGAATATGATGTATGGCCTTTATAATCTTATGTTATTCTCCATAAATGCTTTAGATATGTATTCTAACCGTTGGAGGTAGGTGGAAGTGCATTTAATGCAAAATAAACTCTACAGAACGTTAAAAAATATTACTGTTACTGCCCAGACGTCGTCTAGGTGTTGACACTTCTAAATGGATGTCAACACTTGCTGCTTCAATGTCTTGTTCTCTGACCTCTCTAAATCTTAGTGTCAACACCTTTGAGATAGGTGTCAACACTTATACTTTTCAAGGCCAGTTCTTCAAGGCAATCTTATATAAGGTGTCTACACCTCTGAAAGGTGTCACTAGTTTGTGAAGTCCATCTAATTGCCTTGCTCTCAGTAAAAACACAGGTTGACACTTGAGAATTCCAGTGTTAACACTTGTGTCTTAAAAGTCTGCCCAGAGCAAAGACTTTTGTGTCAACACCTCTAAAGGATGTCAACACTTCTACCTTCTTTAAATTCTGACCAAGTCTTCTGAATCAAGGTGTCAGCAATTCTGAAAGGTGTTGACCTTGCTGCCTTCGAAATGGTTGCTTCTTTAACTTTATTCCAAACGTAGACAAATGGCTTTAGAATCTTCAGTAGCTTCTTCAATTGATCCAATAATGCTTTCAAGTTTTCAAAACTCATTCTTCAAATAATGTTGAACACGTGGAGCATCTTCAATTTCTCCGAAATGAAATTAATCCAATAGTTTCTTTGTAAGGTTGCTCTATCAATCTTCAAACTCTTCACTCCACCATGGTATGCTTCCAAAGCTTGTCTTCATTTCTCTAATGTTTGTTATCACTTTGAACACTTTCAATTTCTCCGGGAATAAGATTATTCAAATCTTCTTCTTGTAAGGTTGACCAACCAATCATCTAATTCATTTAAGCTCATTTATCAAGCTTTCAAATTCATCTTCTAATCAAATCCTTCATTATAATTATTCTCAAGCAAAGTGTGAATAAAATTAATAAATACTTTCTGCAAATAAAGTAAATTCATTAGAAAAATAATATAATATTTTTTATCATCAAAATCAAGGCATGGAGTCAACAAATTTATTCTACTCATTTTATGGGTTGTTAAATGTTTTGGCTTTCTATAATAATTTCTCATAAGTCTGCCACCCTATATGGGATTAGGCGGTTGATGGGCTCGCATCGCAAGTTTGGACTTTGGCTCATAACAGTTTAGGGCTTGCATTCCACTTTGGGATATTAGATGAGTGTTTGTGCGTTAAAAAAGCCTACATTTAACTTTCCATTTTATGAGTTGTTAGGTGGTTTTGGCTCTCAATCAAAAGAAGAAAAAAAAAAAAAAGCAATTTATCCTACAAAAATATAAATAAATAATAAATAATAAAAGGAAAGTAGAGTAAGTGAAGAAAAATAAAAAAATTTAGGAAGTGAATACAAAACAGGTGTGTCAACATCGGTTATACAAATTAAGTGGTTTTAAACCCTTTTAACTTTCTAAGTATTTGGAAAATGCATTTCTAAAGTACGCCAAAGTTTTCTGGTTAAAATAATAAAACCAAGAACAAGTGATTTTCTTAAAAACAAAAACTAGAAATAGAAGTGAATCTTACCTGATCCATTTCCATTTTTCAGATTGGGCAAATAACCGCTAATATACTAAATTTTTCTCTCAATTTTTTTACCGAGTTTTCAATACTTATCCCTATGGAATTGTAACGTGTTGTGTATTTTTTTTAGGTATTCTCGTGGACATATTGATAAGGTACTCTACACATTCACCATGAAACATTGCGCCTAGTACCACACAGCCATCTACAAAAAACTCACCGCAGCTATATCAGAGCCAAAATTTAGGTCTCATAGCATGCTCTGGGTGCTAAAGAATAGGCTTAGCCCCAACAAACGGTTATAAAGAGTTGAACCAAGCATTAAGTGAAGAAATTTGAGTTTTTATCCATTAAACCAGCCCTAGGTGGTATGACATGTATTTTATTACATCAATAACAATAATTTATTATAAATAGGGATGAAATTGTTACATACAGTATTTTATTACATCAATAACAGTAGTTCGTTGTACATGGATTAAGAAAACAAATATCTTATGGCAAAATTTAATAGACATGAGTACCTAAAAACTCTTAGAACCTGATTAGGACTTTTTCCGGGTAAGAGGGGGAGATGGAAGGCTCCTGCCAACGGATTGAAGGGTGAGACCTCAATGGCCAGCCCATAGGCGTAAGAAAACCCCCATGGCTCTCGCCAGTGGTTGCATTGACTATGCACTTCACTTTGGCTGCATGCATTGACTTTGACAGTCAGTACTCTAGACAGAATCACTAGCGAGATGATGGATCAGCTGTAAATGTTACGCAACTTCAAACCATATCTGAAATTACATGAGTGATGTAAAAGATCAAAGCCAGCTGGTAAACCATGTTTCGCATTAGATTTGGTTCAGATAATATTACAGACTCTTCTCCGACAGAAGTCTAAATACTGCATTATGCACTTTCTTCCCCAAACAGACAGACAAGAACACTAAAAAAAGCCCTAAACATCAGGAACCGAGCATCAACCTCAACTTAACTTAGGAAGCTTATGGGAAATATATAGCCGGCTTCAGTTAGTTTCGACACTTGCTTTATCAGAGTCTTACGCCTTGGGAGACTGGGCAGCATGGAAGCTAGAGCAGCTGCCTACTTTAGAAATTGGCCTGTGATGCTTTACTAGGGGAACCAGTGACTGGACAACATCTGCCATCAGTGGCCTGTAATCTGCTTCAGGTTGTACACACATTGCAGCAATAGCGGCCACCTGAATAACCTCTTTCATCGAGTGCTGACCCTCCAATGCTGGATCCATGATCTGTACAACCTTCTCTCTGTCCGTAAGCCGGGGTAAAGCCTTTTGCACAAATCAGAACAAAAGGATCGGAGAATGTAAGGTGAAGGACAACGAGGAAAATGAAAAGGACAACTGAAAATGGAACAAAGAAGAGAAGGAAAAAAAAAGAAAGAAGAAGAAGAAGAAGAAGAAAAATATTATCCCAACGGAAAGGATTGGTCTTCTAATATAAGAAACTGACTTAAATATCTACAAAGTCACAAAATATCAATTTATCATTGTGTAATTAACTAAAGAGAGTCGAGGAACCTACCCAAGATACAAGGACACCTTCCCCAGGACCTCTCTTCATATCAACTGGAACCCTGCCTGTGAGCAACTCCAAAAGGACAACTCCGTAACTATAAACATCTGACTTTGTTGTCAGATGGCCAGTTAATGCATACCTGCATAGCAAACCAGGTCAAATTTCAACATTCATTATTCAAATTTGCAATAAACTCTGTTAACATTCAAAATAGGAAATAGAGAATATCCATTATTTTGTACTTATTGGAGCTACGAGCTATCAAATTCTTACTCAGGGGCAACATATCCTTGGGTGCCCAAAACACGTGTTGAAACATGGCCTCCAGCTTTGTCAGATCCAAGCTTGGCCAATCCAAAATCAGAAACTTTAGCATGAAAATTTTTGTCCAGAAGGATGTTGCTGCTCTTAAAATCTCTGTGAATCACTGGAGGACTGACATGTTCATGGAGATATTCCAACCCTTTTGCAGCTTCCAAAGCAATTCTCAACCGTGTTTCCCAGTCCAACCTCGAAGAAATAGTGTTAGATCCTGCAGATTTGAAGCAAAAAATCCAGAAAATAAAATCTCCGTCCTGTGGAATCTCTCATGCTGATAAAATTATAGTTATCATGAATTCATGATCCAAGCATTAATATAATGGAGAGAAAC
Source organism: Euryodendron excelsum (assembly GCA_033060915.1). Lineage (NCBI taxonomy): Eukaryota > Viridiplantae > Streptophyta > Magnoliopsida > Ericales > Pentaphylacaceae > Euryodendron > Euryodendron excelsum. The sequence continues at coordinate 42,395,715 of CM065381.1, read as the reverse complement.
CATCATTAATAAAATCAATTAAAATCATGTATAACAGCAAAAGTAGAAAAATAAAATAGAAACATGTTTGGTATTTTAATTTACAAAATTATTTTAAATCTAAAGCTCAGTAGAACACATGATTTAAGGACCACATGATAATATAACAGTTTCAGCAGTAATGGAAGTCCAGATAAGAACTAAGAGGAGAATAGAAAAGTTTGAAGATTTCCTTCAACAAGGTAGGGCATAGGGAGAACCAAACACAATTTCTACTTCGAGTTTTAAACTTGAGAAATGTTTTTCATTTCCCTGGTCTAAGAGAGAGGTGATCCTGGCCTTTAAACTATTGGACTGATTATGGTAGCCAAATGTAGTTTATGTTAATTCTTTGTAGCCAGTCTTTTCTAGCGTGATACTCGTTCACCTCTAAGAAAAGTCTAATATCGATGCTAGTCGCCCATGTAAAATTAACAACACCAGTGTGAAAGCAATGAAAGACACTTGTGAATCTAATTTATCAAATAATCCTAATTTTTGTCGGAAAGATTAAAAGCATATGGTAGCTTCAAGTACCCTACAAGACCTCTTTCTTTGTTTGGACTGTCGCACCTGATAATATGACTTCAGGGGAGATGCTTCTAAAATAGGTGTGGTATATGTCATAGTGCTGAAGACACTGCAATCGCCTCTTCATATATTATGTGGTTGCTAGGGACCTTGGTGCACGCTGCTCTCTCTCTATCTGGTGCACATTAGATGATGCCCTGCGCTACTTGTTAGCATGCTTGAGGTTAGCAAGGGGTAGTGCCTATAAACTATGCAAACAGGATTCAAAAGCCAATGTCATTATGCTTTTTGTCAAGCATTTGGAAGGAAGGAATAAGCACACATTTTGGCAAAGCTACTGGCTGACATGTTGAAGAAATTGATGTCGAAGTCTCTGCAAAGTTAGTTAGAGAACTCTTGGCTTCCCTGTACTCTTTTATAGCTTTATAGGTTACTTTGAGCTTTTTTTTATGGATGTTTAGTTTTGTGTTACTCCAGCGTACTCCGCATGCACATATGTTGCAGCCCCCTCACTTTTGTTTAATACAATCTTCTCTGACAACAAGAAAATAAAAACAATGAGTCCCATCAAATAGTGGCTTGACTTTGGTCCATCATGGCAAGGTGGGAAGTTTTACAACACAATATGGGATGACATTTCAATTGTCAACATTTGACTCCTAAGAAGCAATGTAACGCAATAGGAAACCCAAAAAATAGGAAAGGAAAAAACAAAACAAAAGGGAGAATAATGTTATTGCAGAAGATGACAAAGATGAGTGATAGAAGAGTTGATCCGGCTTATTTAAGATGGCCATAGTCCATAGATGATAGAACCCAAATCCCACCTGTTCCAAATTCACCACTTAAGTGCTATAGCACAGTTCAATTCAACTGCATCAATTTGCTGTGACATAAACATCACTCTCATAACTAACACCTACGAATCAGCTAGCTTATGGATATCCTTTGCTATATAGCTGTTGCTTGAGATAATTAAACGTCTATCATGACTACTTACTCTTCTATAATCTTGTTGTTTTTAAGCTCACTTTTAAATTATCTAAACTTGGGTAGAGCGGGGAGGGGGAGTGGGTGCCACCCTTGTAGAATTAAGTTTTATTTTCCTTACGTATATACTGTTTTTTGCTTCAACCACTTGATACAATCCCGGATCTTTTTACTATGTTTTGCCATTCCATGCATGTTTTTAGGTAATTTTTAATATAAAAAATAAAACAACATTTTCACCTATCAAAATGATAAGCTTAGTATTAGTTTGCCTTTTGGGTTTCTATGTTTTCTCATTATTTAATGTTCTATGGAAATATTCTTCATTCCTAGGTGCCTCTAGTTAAATGGCATGAATACTCTAGAGGTGAACCACATCTATGCTAGACCAAACAGTACTACGATTTTTTTTTTCTTTTTGATAAGTAAATTCTATTAAAAAAGGCACCGAATCGGAGGTGCCATCCACTTACAGACCAAAAAAACAGGCAGCCCTATAAATCCCTATAGAGTCCTCTACATTCCCAAAACCTAAAACAAAACAGACATCTCTCTAAATCCTCAAGTTTCTACTACAGGCTTTCAAAAAATCCAAAACTACTCAATAGAAAGATTAACAATTCCTAAAATCCAACTATACATCATGCACAAAAATCTACCCCAGCTCGTGAAATACTATTCAATACCTCTAAACTATCATAAATTCCTTTTTACCCCAATACTCCACATACGCACTATTCCACGATACCTAGCCAACAATGGGACACATCCGACGGATCTTAAAACTGCACTGCTTTTTCCATTTCAGATAGTCTAATCTGCCAACTAAATGGGTCATACTCACCTAACTATTTCTTGCAATATGGAGAAGTATGATTATAAAGTAGAAAAAAATAAGTAAAAATACTTTCCTAATATCCTCTTTTGAAAAAAATTTATCTCCCTTAAATTGTGGCAGTTGCCAATAACCACTGATTCTGTCATGTCTCTCCCTCTTATCTCTAGGCTTTTGAGTGCTTTGCCTCCTTCCTCTTCTTGCTTCAAATGGAGTCAACAACCTTACAAGACAACATCAAAGGCAGGTGCAAACCTATAATTCTTGTTTCAAAACGCAATATATTTTCTATGAATAGAAATCCACTACATTTTTAAAACTCTTCTTTTTTTCTTGCTTTTTTTTTTCTTTTTTTTTTTGGTGAGGCTGCGCATTGGAGGGCCAAAGCCCTAAAATGGCACCACTCTGGTTCAAGCAAACCGAGTGCGGCCTTGATATAAGTCCGAAAGACCCTCAGGAGGTGATGGACAATTAAAGCCTATTCAAGTTTACCAAGGCATCCAAGTAGGCCATTTTTCCCACCAACAGCTAACAAAACCTTCTCTGGGCAACAGTGAGCAGCAATTCTGTAAGTTTTAAATGCAATATTGATCAAAACAATGTAAAATCCACTTACCACTGATGGGATACAAATGTTCCTGCAGACCACCATTAGCCATGAACTCATAAACCAACAATTTATGATTACTGTCTGAACAGTAGCCAATTAAAGCCAGTAGGTATGGTGAATGCAGGCGACTGAGTAATTCCACCTGTTAACCATTCAGAGCACTGCAATCCTTATTCAAAATAAAAGAGAAGAATATGCCTACCCATTTCACGTAAAAGAAAATTAACTTTTAGAAATCAAACCTCCACTTTGAATTCCTCCTCTCCTTGCTTTCCTGCCCGATCCATCAACTTGACTGCAACCTTCCTACCATCTTGAAGCACTCCACGGTAAACTAACCCAAACCCACCATGTCCAATCACATTAGATTTGCCAAAACCACCAGTAGCCGAATGTAGCTGCTTGAAGGTGAACACCTGAAGTCCTTTCTCAGTGGCAACTTGAATGTTTGAAAACTTGCTACCTTTTTCCTCATGTTCAACCCCTTCAAAGAAAATAAAATCAATAAAGCATCAACTACTTCTCTGTTTCGCACCACTAATAACAAGCAAACAAGAAGAAAATAAGGGTATACAAAATCCAAAGTATTCATCGTATGGGACCTGAAAAGGCAAATTGCATTCACTGTTGCACTATGAAAGATCAGTCTTTTTTCTTTTTTTCCACTTTTTTGTTAAATTTTCATTTTGTATTTCTTCACCGCAGTTTCCGCAGCAATCGAACAGATGGGAATAAGAAAATTGCAAAACGAATGCTCAAGATAGAAAAATCAGAGCAACATTTTGGCTTTGCTGGACGATAAAATACAAAATACTGCAAGAAATAATTAAAATGAAACTATTAAATCTTCTGAGTGGGATTTAAGATAACCATAGCCTTCAATGACACGAACCCAGAAAATTATAACAAATCAAAAACATAAGATCCAAAACTTCCATTCCAATTCCCAATTTTCTCAGCAACCAAACAGAGCAAAATAAGAAGAAGAAAAAAATGAACGAATTTTAACTGATTTAGGGTTTTGACAAGCCAAAACATTAGGAAATCAGAAACTTAAACGTTTCAAATCCAAATTAGAGAAGGGGTAAATCACATTGTTCATGAAAGCTTACTTTTGCGGTTCTTGAGACGCCTAGAGACTTTGTTGCTAATATAGCAGTAATAGCTGAAGGCCACGAAGAGAGCAGCCACGGCTACAGACGCCATAACTACGATTACGACCAGAGCTATGCGCTCCTTCCTCCGGTAGTCTTCCTCTGCTTCCATTACTTCTAAAAACACACATAAAACCGACCAAACCCTAGGAAATGGTGAGTGAATGATGTGATGAAGCCACTAGAGAGAGAGAGAGAGAGAGGTTTCGAGCTTCGAAATGGAAAAGACTCTCAATGGCTCACACTTTGTCATAGGGTCTCTCTCTCTTTCACTCCGCTGGTTATTGTTGTCTTGTTTTGTGGCGCGGAGAAGGCAACCATAGTGGTGGAGACTTTTGCATTGATACCCCTATTCTTGCAATGTTTTTATGTCCACTCCCTGTGCCTGCCTTAAATTATTATAAAATAAAAAAAACAAATTGGGATAGGATCAAATATTATTTGGTTTGTTATTCTCGAACTTTCGGAAGTTGAGACAAACCTTGAAAAATTTTTAAAAATATATTTATAAATGTTTTCAAGATTCGGAGAAAACTCATAGAAGATTTATTAAAAATTATTAAGAAACAATCTAAAAGCTCATCAAAAAAATAGGTTTTCGTGAAACTTTTGTAACTTTTATGTATTTATAAAGCTTCTCAACTGCAAATTGATTCAGCGGTAAGGATTCGTCTTTTAAGCTTTTAGACTTGGGTTCGAACCCTATAGCCTATTGTTGGAGCCATCTTAGCCTTTTTGTATTTGGAGTACTGTTCTCGATAAGAGGGGTATAGCATATTTGGCTAGTAGTGGCGTCTCCTAACCATTATCTTTTTTTAGCACGAAAAAAAAATAAAGCTTCTCTTTTAATATTTGCATGCAAATTTTATTATAAATATCCTTTTATTTCCATATGATCTTATTCGTCTTTATAAGACAACTTTGTTAGTGTAATATAATGATTTTACTGAAATTTCTTGGTGAGTTTCTTGAAAAAATTCTAACATTATTTCAAATCATTTCTCATTTTTTATGATTTTTTTTTTATCACACATTCATGTGTTTTGTTTTCCTTGTTACTTCCTATTTCTATTTTCGTTTTTGACTACTGCGATCTAAAATATTAAAGTGTATTTTAGAAATTAGAAAAGTAATATAAACACATGATAGAGTTAACTTAGACCTGGGAAGCCAAAAAAATTTAATACCTATTCTTACACATCTTGATAATGTTTTGTTAGAATGTTCCCTCTTAATTCAATTGTTAAACTATATGTTGTATTTTAATTTTTATGCATGCCAAGTGTCAAGTTAATTGAAAGTAGTCGATGTCTAATTAATTCATTGGCTCTCATTTCTCGTGATAGATAATAGGATAATATATATCAAGTTAATAGAAAATAGATCAATGTCTGATTCGTTGGCTTTCAATTGTCTTTATAAATAATAGGATATGGTACTAATTCAATCATAACTTTTTATCGATATGTTTTAATATTTCACTGATTTGATTTATGATAAAAATAATCCTACAAAATAGTTGACAGCGGGTGTCAAAATTAAGGTTTTTTTTTTTTTTTTTTTAAGCAGTTATAAGTTGATCTTGTCCTGATAAAGAAAAAAATGGCTCTTGTATTGTGTACAAAAGTTGTCGTCCTGTAAATAATGCATATGCATTAAAGCTAAATAATAATATTCAATCACATACGATATGCCTAAACATGTAAAAGCCAATATTATATATTCAATTTATCTCAATATATGGCATCTTCACATTGAAGTGAGCCAAATTTTTTTGTTAATATGATTTATATCATGCTGCATGTAATTACACTATTTTACCTAATTACCATTTGCTTTTATCATAAACTAAATACTACCTCTAATATTAATATATATTCGTTTTAAATGACCCATATCATATTATAACTAGACTCTTGTTCTTCTCAATACTCTCTTTCTTAATTCAAAGGGCAATTTATTTAATTATTTTTTGTTGTAAACTAAAATGCTTTGACCTCATTACCTACCTTTTTAATGCTAATAAGTGAATGAAAACAAAATCGCTTTTTCTACCAACAATTGACCACACAAACGAAATACGAATATTATGGAATATTAAATGTAGAGCGTGAAATAAACTATGTTTGGTACGAGAGAAGTAGTAGAGAAAAATAAACTATTTGACACCATCTCCATCATTTTTATTTTTAATTTTTGTTTTCAATTTTCTTTTTTTATAAATACAAATAATGAGAAGTTTGATAACATAGCAGTTTTCATTTCATTTTAATTTTCTTATGAACTAATTTTTTAAAATTAAAGAACATATTTAAATTAATTAGTTTCTTAAAAAAGGACTTTTTAAGGAAATTTTCTCAAAACAAATTTTCAAAAACAACTTTGCTGAAGTACATTTTCAAAATTACTTCAATTATTTTGTTTTTGAGAACAAAACACAATTTTTGAAAATGAAATATTTGAGGCTTTCACAAAGTAGTTAGGGTTAGTGAAAGTTTTTGCTGGTTCATAAGCTAACAAACTAAAAAAGGGAGAAAAGTGAAGGCCATCTTGATATTGTGGTGCAAAGAGCAAAACTAAGACATTTAGCGTAGCAAGTGAAAATTGGAGAAAATATCAGGGCATAAAAAATAAAGACGTCTTTCTTGAGGCTAGCACGAGCGTGCATTTGCGATTGGACAGCACGAGAGGGCGACGAGCAGTTTGAAACTGGCGAGAACGAGACAAAAGGAGTGCGCTCCTCGATGTCTGAGTAAATTGGTACGTGGGCCCAGCCTATACTTTTGCATTATTATTAGGATATGTTCGTAATTCTGCTGCTTCAGCAGGTAGGAATTTGAAATGAAAACAATTAAAAAAACAGGTCTTTCGACTTTGGTGAGGTTGTTTTGGAAACTTTTTTTGGCAAAAATTTTATTAAAATAATATATGTTTTTATAACAAAACCAACGGTCTTAAATTTTATTATACTTTTTAAAAATATTTGAATTTATAATATGGTGAAAGGAAAATTCCAAATGGTTGCATTTTTAAAATTTTCATTGTTTTTATCCTGAAAAATGAAAACTAAAACAAATGAAAATAATGAAACGATGCCCAATAAAAACGTTGTAAGGCCATTTGACACAATTTTTTAAAATGATTTTTCTCAAAAATAGACAATGAAACAATCCAAAATGCTTTTGGGTCGTACGTACATTAAATAATAACATAAAGTGCATTTGTCCAAGCCCAAGATCAATTTGACACCGGGCCTAAAGTTAAATTATCAGGCCCGTCCAGTTAACCTAATTTTTTTAATAAAAAAAAGTCACAAATTAAACGCAAATGATATTGTAATCAAGCACACCTAGGGCTTAAAATTCACAAGCATACTCCTACAAGCTTATTTATAATCTCAAGCCTTATAAATGATAACGGGCTAATACCCAACCCTACTCGAGCCATATGAAAAAGCATAAGGTGCAAATATTAAAATCGGTTCCTCAAAAATCTTGTTAAGTATTGTTTCGAACAATTTGAATGAAAATAACCGCCTTATCCAAATAATTAAACTTTAGTAGCATAAAAAACATAGCCGCCAAAACAAAAACTTCGAGAAACGGATCATGGCATGGAACAATTATGAAAAACCAAAAACAAAACTTCGAGAAACGAAAACGTGGCATAAAACAATTATGAAAAATGAGAAACTTTAGATACAAAACTAAATATGATATTTATAAGAAGTTATTAAAACTCTTTAAAAAAGCAATATAAAGTATTAAAATATTTTTATGATAAAATCAAATACTAATATTATACAATATCTATATAAATTTATTAAAACATTACACATTATTGTTAAAAAATAAGATTCGAGAGCATAAAACATACTACAAATCATGAGAAGCAATTTTCTAGAAAATTTCTACGAGATTTTTTTAAGAGTTTCTGACATATTTTTTTTAAAATACGTTAAAGAGTTTCAAAAATATCTCCAAAAGGTTTCCTAGAAATTTCCCTTAAAATTTATGAGAGTTTCGTTACTGTTCTTACGCAAGCTTCCCCTCCCCAACATAGTTTCCTGGTAACTGTGATCAAAAGTCAATAGAATATTCAACCAAGCAACAAATTTTTTACTGCAAAATACTGTCTAAAGACTCGAAACAGCTGTAACACCTAATCGTAATATTCAAGCAGCAGCACACCATCACCACCTCAAAGAAAATTTTAACCACCTGATGTCCTACCAATAGGCCTGAAGAGTGAATTGCTGATACATCATGCCCTATAAATGTGCACATAAGAATGGTATACAAAAAATTCCTGCTAACTTGATTGAAGCACAATGCAACCTGTTGGGCAAGCAATGGTTAAGAGGTGACAAGCTGGGCTTCAGTACCATTGTCCTATCTCCACGTGCGCGTGCGCACATAGAGAGAGAGAGAGAGAGAGAGAGAGAGAGAGCACGCATCATATCACTCATCGAAAAAATTGTGCAACATATCTTCGGTTTCGGTTTCCTAAAAAAAACGAGCCATGATATGTCTCTCTTGGCACCCTTCCTTTCTTTTTTTCTTCAGTCTGGAGCGCTGGGTATGGTGCTTCTAATCTGACTACAACTTTAATTTACATCAAACAATATAACAACTTAGCTATATAGCAAAAAAAGATTAATGGAAGGATATTCGATTTCATAGAAGATTCTTTCTCTTTGGTAATCTTTGAGAGAAATGAATGTTAGGCAGACTCACATGTAACTAGAGTCCCCCAAAAGTAAATCATACATGTCATTAGGAGTTAGAAGAGTTGTTCCACCAAGAATCAGTTCTATGTCAGGTCTCCCGCTCTCGGATAATGCCCCCTGAGCTTCACGCACCTTGTGATAGAATGAGAGGGCAAAATGTCATCACATTTCTGAGGAAAACCAAGTAAACATATTCTACTTCATAGAATCTTCAAAAGAAGAAGTGGAAAAAGAAGGCTTGGATGTTATGGACCATCATGCCAGTGTACAAGGTTCAAAATTTCAACCAATTCGAAAGCAGTTTGAAGTGGGCCTACATTAGGAGAATGAGCCACAACACCAATAAGTACAAAATTGGGCACGGATTGGGTGGTCTCATTAAAAAATGAGGACCAGATAACCCATGCGTGCAAGGAAACTGACGGAGGAGTCTGCCTGGGGTCTCTTAGTTCATTCTACATCACATCATTATTGTTTATTCTCAAAATAGACTAACACCTTTGCTTCTAAGTCCAACTAACAACATTTCATGTTCTCAATCTCTCACTATTGGTGATCTTTGAAGTTAGTTTTCTCGGGTTCTTGAAGTCAGATGACTGTAGTAAATGTATTGGGTGCGGATGCATGTCTAGGTGGTGGACCTCCCTAAACCAGGACCTAGAAAATGCATACTCAGCTTAAGCCTTAAGTTACATAGACATCTCCTGAACAGTCAAATACATTTTATTTTTACAATAATGCATAATGTTATTATTATTCAAGTATACACTAGAACAGAACTTAAATGGGATGCAGGGGAGAAAAAGTATTACTAGCTATCTCTGAGTGTAAGGAGGGGAAATCTTCTTTGCTATAAAAAGACTACTGCTTCTTCTTCGTTCATTAGATAAAGGATTAGGATGTCCAATATATATGTGTCAGACCCATATACCACACCCATGCCCATGCCATGTTATGTTGAAATGACTACTCAATGCACAAAAGAAGAGTCCATCTATCACAGGATTCAAGAATCAAGGTAAGCCATGTATAAACATATGGACATGTTTTAGGTGAACTATGCATATTTGTTGCAGTTATTCGTGTAGATCTATATGTATATACAATCATGCATGAATCTTTTTACTTTTGTAAATTTCCTTTTTCAAAAAAGTAAAAGAGACCGAAGATTCAGATATTATTTATGGGTCTTAGATATGCTTAACAAAAAAAAAAAAAAACAATTTCTGTGTTTAGACTTGCAATCTTGCTAAAAAGATTTTAAACATTTTGCAATTTTTTGTTTTCGATATAAAGAAATCATTTCGATGAATTTCTTCTTTTTTTGGGGCATGTCGATGAATGCTGTCCCAAACACTCTTTTGACTCTAGGGGACGCACGTCCATCAGTTGAATATACGTGTGCATCACTTAATATCACAAGTTGTCACCCGTGGCACGTCTAGGGCTGCGAGGGACCTTAGCGTGGGGCATGTCTGAGCATGATTAGCCGGTGGCATGGTAATTTCATAATTTGTATTTTCCATATTTATTGGATATATGGATTATGACTCCTCGAGGGGGTAGAATGTTTCTTCCTATCAATTTGGAGATGACTTAGAATGCTATTATAAAAGAAGGTATGGTGTTGACTCTACCACCCCCTGGTGCTACCGAAAGGGATAGCATTCAAATGAGTCCCCCAAGGAAGTGGGAGAGACTTAGGGGCCGGCTGTGGCATGTGGCACATGGCTACAGTTCTCATGCTAGTCAAGGGACTATATGGGCGACATTGTGCTCGGTGGGGCAAATGTTGGGCATTAGCGTCGAGAATGGGGTTGTGATATACGCACCCGCTATGCCGCATTCATATCGTTTCGAGGCTTATGTTCATGACGAATTGGACCTCGGTGTGCACACTTGCATGCCGTGTGTCTCGTGTGCACTTGCGCATCGGGTTCACTTTTGTGCACACGGCCGCTTGGTTTAGCTAGCATTGGTGTTGCTCTTGGCACTATGCTGTGGGCTTACAGTTGCTATTCGGTGGTGCCTATCCTTACGGGCAACAACCTTAATGCGGGACGCTAAGAGCTTCATGGATGGAGGCGTCGTACCTAACGGGTGATGCTTAGCTGACACGCATGTCTAGTTGCACATGGCTATATTGCTTGTGTTTCGAGAGGGACTAGCGCTAAGCACATTGCTTGTCATGTGTGCGCGCATTCGAGTATGGCGTTGCTATCGCCTATAGCTTGGGTAAACCAAATGGCTTAAGCATCGGAGGTCTGAACTTAAAGAGATATGCGGGGCATTATAAATGGATCCTGGACAAACGCATAATCTTATGCCTTGGTGTTTGAGTTTGGCGGGACTATTGCTTAGAGCATAATCGCCTCACGGGTCATTTTCACTGCGTATGATCATGGCGGGTCGCATTACTCTTATCCGTGTGGTGCCCGGCCTACTAGCCCATGACAGTTGGTATCAGAGCACTAACCATCCGTGGTGTGCATCAATTGGGTGTTACTTCTCTTATCTGTGTGGGCATTCTCTTCAGTTGTGGTGGACTTCTCCAAGTGAGTTGTTTGCTTCAGATTGTTGGTTGTCGGTTTATCGGTGGTGCGAGTTTCATTCCATCTTGTGACGAATGGATTGGTGGCCCGAGCTAGCAGTTTCCAGTCTATGTGGGCTGAAATCTTATGGTATCAGTGGACGTGGTTGCTGTTTGAACCACTTTGGTACCTTCTTTAGAGTGGCCGCTTCAACAAGCTTTGGACGCGCGCTCGGTCCTTTAATTCTGGTCGTGGTGCACTGTGCAGCAGGCCGTCTTAAGGATGTGCATGGGACCGACTTTGTAGTGCATAAACGCTTCTGTGTATTAGATCAAATGATTTTTGATGCATAGCTAATAGTGCTGCTTTGTTGGATTGGCGAGTTGTTTCTGCAGTATGTGACCTTGTGCAACTTGCTTCGTGTTGTGGGGATTTACTTGCCTTCATTTGACCCTTGAGTTGGCCAAAACCATTGGCAGCTTTGCTCGTATAATTGCATAGTTACTTTGTTGGCTTCGTACTTGCTTAGTGAATTATGCTCATTTCTGTGCTTGGCTGTTGGCATTTGTGAAGAGCGTATTTTGTTCAATATTTTGGGTGATCTTGCCTCGTTGTGATACATGTTGGCTTGTAAACGCCAAGTGGCTCAGAGGAGTTTATCGTTGTTAGAGAGCACTGTGTAGCGAGGGTTTATCAAGACATTAAGTCCTCCGGCGGAGGGAGGCAATGTGGACAGACTTCGGGTGAAGATCAGAGGATCAAACACTGGACCTTTACAAATTGATTTCGGGTGAAGGCTGAAGAGCCGAGGTACTGAAACAGTGTGGGCTGATTTCGGGTGATGGCTGGAGAGCCGAGGTACTGGAATAGTGTGGGCTGATTTCGGGTGAAGGCTGGAGAGCCGAGGTACTGGAACAGTAGGATTGTCTTCGGGTGAATGTCTAAGGACTAAGGTACTGGAGCAACATTTTGAGAACTTCAACAGTTGGAACCGTTTACCAGTGGACAGGGTTTACTTTGACAGTGCAGACGGACTTGCATCCAGTGGGAGTGCCGGTCAGTTGGGAACTAGTGTGGGACAAAACCACAGATTGTGCGAGGGCGCCTTTGGGTCGTGCATAGGGTGAATTCTAATGTCAAGTGAGCTTTTGTGGGTTCAACCGCGGAATCTGTGTAGAGAGTGCACGCGGAGTGCTCGTCGATGAGGGCATCGACCCCTTAAAGTGGTGGAGGGTGCGTGACTGACAGCACCTATTTAGATACATGTTGCTGACGGATGGAGCAATATGGTATGGGGCACTTGCTCAGAGGAGTTGTGCTTGCTTTATGTGGTGGAAAAGGTGTCTTGTTTTGCTTTGCCGAGTTCAACATGGGAGTCTGGGCGAACCTTTGCTTCGAGTAGCTGTGGGGGCAGATTTGGTGGAGATTGGATTCATAGGCAATCAGCACGGAGGTATTGCTTTGCGAGGAGTGGTGGCAACTCATTGTGGGGGCATATAAGCACTAACGCATCCAGCGTTATGCTTGGCATCAACGAGGGCGTTGATTGTTCGAGTGGTGGAGAGTGTCAAGAGTTGGCACTAGTGGTGGCGAGTGCCAGGAGTTGGCACTGGACTTTGGCATCATCGAGGACAATGATGGTTGAAGTGGTGGAGAATGTCATAGGTTGCCACCCGTGACACGTCTAGGGCCCCGAGAGACCATGGCGTGGAGCATATCTGAGCATGGTTGGCCGGTGGCATAGTAATTTCATAATTTGTATTTTTCATATTTATTGGATATATGGATTATGACTCCTCAAGGGGGTAGGAAGTTTCTTCCTATCAGTTTGGAGATGGCTCAGAATGCTATTATAAGGGGGGGCATGGTGTTGACTCTACCACCCCCTGATGCTACCGAAAGGGATAGCATTCAAGTGAGTCCCCCAATGGAGTGGGCGAGACTTGGGGACCGGCTGTGGCACGTGGCTACAGTCCTCCTGCTAGTCAATAGACTACACGGGCGGCATTGTGCCCGATGGGGCAAATATTGGGCATTAGCGTTGAAGATAGGGTTGTGACATACGCACCCGCTATGCCGCATTCATATCGTTTCGGAGCTTATGTTCATGATAGATTGGACCTCGGTGTGCACACTTGCATGTCGTGTGTCTCGTGTGCACTTGCGCATCGGGTTCACGTTTGTGCACACGGCCGTTTGATTTGGCTAGCATTGGTGTCGCTCTTAGCACTATGTTGTCGGCTTACAGTTGCTATTCAGTGGTGCCTATTCTTGCGGGTAACAACCTTGACGCGGGGCGCCAAGAGCTTCATGGATGGAGGCGTCGTGCCTAACAGATGATGCTTGGCTAATGCACATGTCTAGTTGCACATGGCTATATTGCTTGTGTTTCGAGAGGGACTAACGCTAAGCACATTGCTTGTCATGTGTGCGCGCATTTAAGTATAGCGTTGCTATCGCCTATAGCTTGGGTAAGCCAAATAGCTTGAGCATGGGAGGTCTGAACTTAAAGAGATATGCGAGGCATTATGGATGGATCCTGGACAAACACATAATCTTATGCCTTGGTGTTTGAGTTTGGCGGTACTATTGCTTGGAGCATAGTCGCCTCACAGGTCATTTCCGCTGCGTATAATCATGGCAGGTCGCATTACTTTTATCCGTGTGGTACCCGGCCTGCCAGCTCGTGACACTTAGGCATACATGAAATACATTGCAAATTTGAAAAAAATTACTTGGTATCCAGTTGGAAGATAGTAGTAATGTGATTCTACATATGAAATTCATGGTTTTTAATTTTAATTAACATTATCTTATAATTTTTTATTATCTTTGACTAAAATATTCCAGTATATAATATATATAATATATATATTTTGTTGTGTTGCCGTTGTGTCGTGTCTTGCATTTTTAAAAAAATTGTCATGTCAACATGTTCATGTCGTGTCTTATCCGTGCTATGTGTCCGTGCTTTTTAGTTAGGAAGCAAATCCAATGTACACCCATTTTCTTTGCCAGAAATAGTTTAATTCCAAATTATTCAAATTTAATAAACTTACAATCTTTTTTTGATAGTAATATGATTACACTAATAAATCTACAATAGATTATACTTTTTTTTTTCTTAGGTAAAACGTAAGAGTTTGTTTTATTACGGGAAGGGAGAGGCTGCAGAGGTACAAGGGGCCAACACTAGGCATGCCACTTGCTCATACTATTGATAGTACTCAATAACATAAGTTTTAGAATGGTTCTAAGAGGTAGAATAACTATTTGTCCGAGTACATTAGAGAAGATGCCACTTGCTCATAATGATTAGTGATATGTATCTTTCCATTTCTAGTATACTAAATAGTGCTTATGTTACCAATGGAATGCGTATTAGATAGCATCTTCTATTTATTTAATGATTCCAATATGTTGTTCCTATTATTTTGAGAATTTTCAACATTTTTAAAAATAATTTTGAGCATGTATGCATGTGTTGTGTATTGCTCAACCCAACAATATGACTTGCTACAACTAAGTCGCATATGGCTTCCCGAGTAAGTGACACTAATTTTAACCATGAGCACTAAAACCTCAATATGAGAAGTTGTTTCTTTTCCTCTATATGGTTGGATAGAGTATCATATGCCTAAGATCAAAAGAGCGTATTTTGAGAGAGAGAGAGAGAACAAAAGAATAAAGTTATATGAGTTTAGGAAAACTCTACCTCAATGCTGTTTATGCCCCCTATCACATACACCAAAATAACATTTTGGTCAGCAAGACTTGGTTTTGCCTGCGGGATTCAAGAAGCCAAGTTCAGTATATTTATACTATCAAACACATAAAGTTCGTGTTATTTATGAACAAAAAAAGAAAAGGAAGGGTAAAAAAAAAAAAAAAACAACAGGGGATGAAGAATCACCTGTCCAAGGCCGAATCTTCCGAACCCACTTTTAAAAATTCGCCCCACAGTAGAGGAATGATACTCCAAACCAGGTATATCATGCTTTCCCAGGACCCTTGTCAGTAGTTTATAAATCAGTCCTTTACTAGAGTAGGGATCGCCATTGAAATTACTTTCCATGCCCAATGCTCCTCTCAAAGGCAGATTCTTCTTCTTCAAACTAGATAACTTGTGAAGGAATTTGAAAAGATTATCCACCCTATCACGCAACTCCAACTTCAGCTGCATGTCACCATACACTTGTTCTTTCTTAATATTTTTATCAGCATCTTCATCACCCCAATTACCCCACTGATCATCATCAAAATCATCACTTTGTGATTGAGTTGGAGATTCTTCCTTTGCTTCTTCTGATTTCATCTTGTTAAAATTGGCTTCAAGCTCTTCGGTTAGACCATGGAGAAACTTCAGTTTTGCTACTCCTGGGTTCTCAAGAACTGCATCCACAATAGCTTCCTTCATGAAATGCTCCTCTTGCCAAGTAAACGGACCACCAGACCCAGATGTCGGGAAATTCTCACCCGCCAATATATATCCTGAAACTGTGAGTAGCAAAGCATCTTGGAAAGAAAGCAGCCCTTGTGAAGGCTCCATTGTCCCAGTTTTCTTTCCATGTGATCCCACTAAAGCACTCTTATTGATAAGATCAGTAATTTGAGCAGCAAGGCTCTGACTAGTGTCTCCAGAACTAACATTTAACATTTTCTCAGCACTGATAAATGCATCCCATTTGGCACCATGTAATTCATCCAGAGCATATAATGTCGCCACAGCTAGCTGAATAATTCCTTTGTTTCTTAGTAAAGATGACTGGCTTCCAGCCAGTGCTTTAATCAGAGGTTGCAACTCTGATTTTGTAGCAAAACCAGAACGAATTTTCACATTCACATTTACATTTTCCTGACGTAAAGTTTCCTGAAGCCATTTCCTTATCAGTATGGACCCATCTTTCGTTCTTCTATCTAATATGGCATCCAGGCAGGGTGTTCCGTGGAAACTTTCTGCTGACACAAAGGACCCATTTAGTACATTGCTCTCAGCATAAAAAGATTTTTCACCATGAAGTTTGCTACTGAGATTATGCAGCTCTACATTTTGAAAAGCTGGGTCACTAGAATTCCACCCGTCTAGAAAAGCTTCAATGCCTTTTAACAGTTGGAAATTCTCTTTAGCAGAATCTTCTTCCCTCAGAAACTTCATTAAGGGTATCTGAACATCAAGAGGAGCACGTTGCAGTTGAGCAGGGCCATGTATGAGTAGAGTTTGTGAACCTTTCATGTGGGCATATGATGTTGTTTGCTCCCTACGAGGCAAAGCTGAAAAGATACGATCAATAAGTGAGTCCCCATGAGAGCATGGGGTAAGAAGATCAAGTGTGCGGTCGATGAGTAACAGGCCTGCTGGTCGTTTCCGACGACCTACATCATAAAGACTTGACATGTCTGTTAGTAGCTTCCCAACTGTTTTTGATACATCACCAAGGGAGTATATTTCCATTTTCAGATCCATCTACATGTTTTAGAAAGGAATTAGAGAGGAGTTCAAGGTCATGGTATGAGAATGAATTACAATAATCAAGGTAAACAACACCCAAAATTAAGGGGAAGAAGGGAAATCAAAAAAGAAATTGAGAAGGCATATCTGCAAGGCTACCCCTACTGTGGTCATTGAATACATTAGACACTTAGAAACAACAGAAAATTGAACGAGAAGGTTTTCTTAAATTAAGTTCAATATTAACGTGTGCTTACATGTTAAAACTATTCTGAGACAATGGTCCATTAAAGAGAAACTAAATTAGGGGAAAAAATGTAAAAACCAAATAGTTATCACATGCAAATGAAAAAAAATAATAAAAAATTGGAGCCAGAACTGGGAGGGGAACATGTTTAGGTTCAAGCATGTAGACCACTTGTTACCTTTGCAGCCAGATGATAAAGAAATTGTGCTGTAAGGGTAGCCCCAGGAAGGACATCCTCGCCATCAGCAGGTGATCCAGTACTTAATGGGGGCAACCCGGGACTAAAGGAATTCTCATGTTGAGCCGATAAATATGCTTCAGCAACTGATCCCTCTGAAGGTAAGACGAAGACTCTGGGTGAAAAAGGACACAAGATCAAAGGGAAGTGATGCACAGTAACTATCAATTTTTGTCCTACATCTTCTGCACGGCTTATTTGGTCATCTTCATATGAATCTTTTGCATCTGAACCTGCTTGGAGGGGGAAAATGTCTTCTTCACTGGAACTGAGTTGTGACCATCCTTCATCTTCAGAGGTCAAATTTTCTTTGAACTTGCTTTCTCCTGACTGTCTAGGTTTTACCTCACATCTTTTAAGAAGCTCCTCATAATCTTGGACAAGCAAGGATTCATATTCATGAAAAGCATCAGGTCCTAGAGGTGAATCAGGATAAGCTGAGTGAGCTATCTGCAATTGGTATATATTTAATAAGACTTTTAACTAATATAAGCAATAATAAAAAATTTAATGCATAAATCAGACGAATTACAAAATGGAGTTACACAACTTTTTAAATGCTATAGCTAGAGTAATGCAAGAAAATTAGCAGTACAGGTGACTCTTAATGTTTCATCCACAGGGCCATGGTAAGCAACCTCCTCTCGATCACATTAATTAGTAAGAGTCTCAAAAGTAACAACCAGAAAGCTGCTTCAGGGACAAGTGACACTCTCGCAGATGCAGATGCAGCATGGCGTCATTGGGTCATACTCAGAAACTTTTGAAGCCAATTAGGATTAAGCCATTTCTGAAATACTTGCGCCCCTTATGCATACAATCAAGAGATTCAAGATGTCCTTATTTGACCAAATAGAAAATGGTCAATACGGATGACTTCAAGATGATGTCAAAGTTCGATAATCCATGAGGGTGGCCGAAGAGGCTTCACTAATGTCCCAAAGCACCAATCCCTTAGGAGTTCAGTTAATCTAGTAAGACGAATTTGCTAAATGGAAGGGTACCAATCTCTTAGGTCTCCAGTCAATCTTGAAAGATGATCTTGCCGAATGAAAGAGTACCAATCTCACAAGTGAAGTACAGAGACCAATGGCAGTACATCGATTTTGACGCGTCTAATAATACAGTGAGGGCTGGAAGACCACCTTGGTTGCAAAAGGGTTAATCCGAAAGAAGAAAAAAGGCTTAGGAACACAATAAAAAAGAAAAAGAAAGAAGCAGCTGGGTGCACACTGGTCAGTTTGGTTCAGTGCAGCGGCAGCGCCAGCGTCAAATTGTTTAGCGTGGGGTCAATTGACCCCACTGAAGTTATTAAAAAACCCTTAATCAATGTAATATTTCAACAAAAAAGTTAATACTTATATAACTTGACCCTTCTGAGATTTTTCATAAGGTAAAGAATGTTTCAATAAGAAAAAAATTTGAGCACCTTGTTAACTAAAAATAAAAAATAAAAGTTTAAATTTCTAGGAACTTGTGAAGAACTAAAAGCTTCTTTATATGATCTTTTCATATCTACAATATTCATAGCTGCCTAGGAAATCACGCAATCCATAATTTGTGTATAGTCTTTAACTACTTATATAAAAAATCATTAATTTCACACCTATTTTGTACTCTTCCATAGTCCCTCCCTGACACGGTCTAAAGGGAGGTTATGGAAGAACACATTCTGGTGTGAAATTATCAGCTCTCTTAACATAATGCAAAATACATTTCAAACAAAAAACCAAAGTTCCAACAGTCCAACTTCTCTCACTTGCTGCCCACTAAAATACATATATGTGTATATGGATATATGTTTTAATACATACAAAGAGAAGATTTCAAATAGAAAAGCAGAATGAGCAAAACAAGAAAAAGAGAGAGTGAAAAAAGGGTTATTCTTATTTGTTTGGTGTCGATGAAAAAAGGATTATTCAAGAAAAAGGGTCATTCAAATTTGAAGTCAATTATGATATTTAATAAATATTTGATTAATTAAGTTGTATAATTTAATACAATGTTTATTTCTTATTTGTTATTTAGTTATGGTAAATAAGACTGATTTGATATAGGTTAGGCCTCTATTTTGTGGCACTATACCATGTTTTAGAAAGGAAATTGTTGATAATTTTTCTTTAAATTTAGATATATCCTTTACATAGATTTTTCTTTTAAAACTTTTTAGTTATATGATATGAGAAATAAATGTCTATTTCTGATACATCTGTAGAATGAAAAGTTAATATAAAAATAAGTCATTAGACGACATCACTGAAGAAAAATCCAGGAACTGCCACTGGTTCAGTGCCAAACCCAGAACTGAACCAACCATGGCAAGTCCCCCAAAAATGGAACAGAACCAAACCGAACTGAACATAAGAAGAACCAAACCAAACCAAATTGTGATCAGGTAGGAGAAGAAAGAGGAAAAAGCATACGAGCCATGGTCAGTCCCCTAAAATTGGAACTAGGAACAGGACTGACATTAAGAAGGTGAACCAAATCAACCCCGATTGTAGTCAGGTTAGTCTAAGAGGAGGAGAACAAATAGAAGGATATGAATAAGACCAAAAGAAAGAAAAATTGAAAACTTACTTGCAAAATCAAAGATGTTGAGCAACAGGAAGCTGAACTGAAGCATCATATGGATAAAAGTGGGATTGCCCTAATTAAGGCTTCTGCTTTCCTTATATACATCACTATATAGGATACAACACTTACAGGTGAAGTCACTCCAAGTAAACTTCGAACATGTCCGGCTCCCCTTCCAAATTTATGGATCATTCTCAAATTGGAGTGGCTAAACTAATTTCCCAACCCAAACCTCCACTAACCTCAGTTACTTCCTCAATATTATGAACCGGAACCAACATGAACATCCAAGAAATCAAACAAACCCATTCCATAGGGGCTAGGTTGAGTGAGTTGTGAGGTTGGCGTGCTTGGAGCGCTAGCCACCACTTTCCTAGCTCAAAATGGGAAGAGAGCAGGATCCTCCTATTACCATCTCTAAGATTCGACTGCCCATACTTCAATGAGCATGATGGTTGAACTCTAGAGGTGAAACTTGAAATGAATATAGCCCCTGATGAGGACTGGTAAATCACATGAACAATGCTGGTGTATTTGATTCAACCTCCTGAAAATGGACATCCTTCATAGGGATGGACTTTCTAACAAGTCCCTCATACTAAGGACTTCTAAGAAAAAAAAAAATTTGGGTGGATCATCCATCCTTCAGAAATCATTTTAAATGGCCAATAACATCTTAACAATAAAATAATAGTTTCAAGTTGACAAGATTGCTCTTTCAAAGTTTAGACCTGTGAAAATTTTTAACAATGTGAATCATGATTAGAACCAAAATTTATATTAAAAAAACCTCCAGTAATTGGAGGAAAATTCATAAAACAGAAATTTGAGGCAAATTGTTTGGACGAGTTTAAGTTATTTAAATTTGTAAGCTTTCTGGGTCCTCGATCCTTTATAATTACTTCAACAGCAATTTGACCATGTAGTTTCTAACATTTTCTTTAGCCAAAAATATATTTCTCATGAATTATTATTTTTTTTGGTAAGCATGAATTATTCTAATGTTCAACAGTTACCATAATGCGAGCAAGGCCTAATTCTACTATATGGAGTAACGTATAATGGTGGGTTTCTCAATTAGTA
Source organism: Euryodendron excelsum (assembly GCA_033060915.1). Taxonomy (NCBI): domain Eukaryota; kingdom Viridiplantae; phylum Streptophyta; class Magnoliopsida; order Ericales; family Pentaphylacaceae; genus Euryodendron; species Euryodendron excelsum. The sequence continues at coordinate 42,374,723 of CM065381.1, read as the reverse complement.
AAGCAGGGAAATGAGTAAGCCAACAAAAGAAAAAACATTTTTTTTCCACTTCTTTCAACCAAAGAACTCTACACATATCCTTCCAACTTTGCTAACCTATCAAACTCTGCTTTTTGTTATTCCTACTTGCCGCCTCCACATGCAAAGGACAACCCATTCATCTTTAAAATCTCTCATCTAATCATCCTCGAAAACACTAGCACTCAACATTGAAAGCCTCCTTAATCAAGTTCTTCAACTCTTATTCCAGAACTTCTTAAGTTTCAAATAAAAGCATAGTCAGCTTCTCTTGTACTTAACGAAATCCAAACCAAGCCCTCACCTTATCTATGAGCCTTTCCTGGTTTATCTATATGTTTTCAAGCAACCACTTCTGAAAGCCCTAATATCTACTAGAATACAACTGCGATCGTCGAGAATTCTGTAATGTACAGATTGAATCACATATCTTTCCACAAGAATAGAATTTCATCCAAACATAACATAGTTGAATCCTCTAAGATATTAGACCCACTTTGTGAACCACAAGGATCAAAATATCCCTGAGAAGTCACTATTATTAAAACCAACAACCTTCTTGTAGAAGGAGCACATCTTACAACATTCTTCCTCCCATTCAAGAACCTCAACACCAAAAATCCCCTCAAGTAACTCAAGGGATGTAGCATTTTCCACCTACATCCTCTAACTCTCCGCACCAACAGACCTAAAAAAACCATCCACTACACTTTAGGACTGGCAAAAGGTGAAACAAAACTCCCCGTCTTTATTTCACTCTCAAAAATCCAAAAAGACCAAAAGGAACCATCCAATACACTTTTTTTATGAGCAAGAGATGAAGAAAACGACAAGAAACTTTCTAAGCTTCACAACTATCTTTAAAACATCAACAAAACATCCCCGCTATACTACTAGGCCCTCCAACTATCCAACCAAGTAACTAAGTGTCCCAAAGATCATCTATAAACTCTCCACCCAACCATCTTGGTAGACCTCGAGCTCATGCTAAGAGTTCTTCTTTCACTCCTTTCATGCTCCCATCCCTTCCACATGTGAGTGGAAACAAAAGTTTTATCTTCTCTTTAGACCTATCACAAGAAACCTGATGTAAATTAATGTTTCCTTGCATTTACCAATTTCATATGTGAGACCTTGATGTAGATTGTGGGCCCATTCCCTAATGATTTAATACTTTGTGGCCAATGGTTATTTGACATTAAATATTAGAGCTTGGTTTAGGAAGTCCTGGTTCAAGTCTCATCATATCAATCTATAAAACCATTACAATTGTTATTGTGCACTCCATTCTGTGTGTGTTTGTGGACCCTGTTAGTTCAATTTATGTGTCATTCTGTATCTCCACATGCAAGAGGGAATTGCATGTGAAAAAGAGGGGTGTGAGAGTTCGACATGTATTGTTGGGTCCATTCCTCACTAGCTTAAGCTTTGGGGTAGTTAGTTATCCAACATGATACCTCCATGGACTCAAATTTCTTCAAACCAATTGTTAGTAAAACCAAGGCCAACATTCCCATAGTTAGAACTTGATGATTTCACCTTTTTACTGATATTTCAGAATTTTCATAACAAATTTAACAAAATTTGTGTTTTTAGGGGCCAAATTACAAACAGAGTATAGACTGGTAGAATTCTTTAGTGCCCCCTTACATAAACACTATCCTAAATGAAGATCAACAAGTTCAATTATTCCTTCTGCGGGGTTCTGAACACCAAACAAACAAAGTTCTTACTTTAGGGAATCAAAAGTGAAAACAATATAGACAAGCTAATCTTATTTTAGTGTGACATATTAGGTGGACTTCTTTGTAGAAGGATATGAACCAGTGTTTAGTCAAACCAGCTAACATGTCACCTCACATGCACAAGTGATATACTTACAGCAGAATTAACAAAAATATGTCACTCACATGCACTAGTGATATAGTTACAGGAGTATTAACAATTGATATCTTCACATAAACATACCAGCTTCAAAACTAAATGTGGAAAAATATTTAATTAGCATAAAAAGAATGGACAGGAAATAATGAATGAAATAGTAAACTCTGACAATCAAGTTAGCAATGACAAAGAAGCACCTCTGATATGGACGTAAATATAGTGCAGCTGAAAACGTTTTGATGTGCACTCAGGCAACGTAAAATATACCGATGTGCATCACTTAGAAGCCGCGATGTGAAGACCACAACTTTTCTTGCAGCATTTGAGTTTGGATTCCAATCGACCAACTGGAGAATGAAGCCAATAATGAAAGTCATAATAACTCAACTCATGCATGAGGTTCATTGATGACAATATACCAAATACCGGAACAATCATAAGCACACGATGATATACACCAGGAATGTTATGTAATTACCATAATCCATTTGCTTCCATAATTTGGTTCCACTTATGCTCTAGGTTTGGTAGAGCACAGCCTAAACTTGAAGAAGAATGTTCCAAAATGGTAGAAAGTTTACAAAATTAAAAGGACAGGAAGGTAGGACGGAAAGATCACCACAGGAAAAGAGGAAGGAAGTTTCCCTTCACAAGTTTGGTTGAGCAGGAAGGAAAGGAGGAAGGAATGAAGGTTTTGCCACTATACCATCACAGGTAAATTAAAGGGCATTGATGGAATGGCAAAAGTGGAAAAACCCTGCTCTTATTCTCTCCTCTTTTTTGCCCTATTCAGGCTGAAAAGGAAATAAATGGGAGGCTCGGGGGAAACTCTCCATCTGGACCATCTCCGTTTTTTTTCCTTTTTCTTTATTCTATTTCTTTTGGCCCTTCCCTTTTCCCTTCTTACAAACAATGGAAACTTGCTCTATCCCCTCTCTTTTCCTTCTCCATTTCCCTTATTCCCATTCTTACAGTCTTACCTCCTAGCAAGTAGAGCATAAAAGAAACATTTTAAGAGTTGGCTTGGCAGGAAGAAAAAGAGTCAGCTCCTGATTGATGAAAGACACACAATATGTCATAGTACTGTGTAGATTGTGACAAAATCTAAACTAAATAAAATTACTGCAATAATAGTTCTACAGTTTTCCTACTCCATTCATCCTGTAGGTATCTCTTCTTCAAGGAATTTAGGAGACTGAAATATAAATATGTGAGGTTATTTCAGACAGGCAAATTCAGTTCCTAAGGATCGTAATATGTATATATATCAAAACGGATTAAAAAAATGTAATTTTTTGATCCCCAACAAACATAAACAAACTATTAAAAGTAGTTCATGACAGGTTCTGCTCGCATTATATAAAAAGTTGTTACATCTTAGCAAACATAAGAAAACGTTAATATCACACATGATAACTAGCCTTACGGATATTTACACAACTAAACCATTCCCACCATATCAAGAGAAGACATGTTTTCGAAGCTGCAAACAGCATGCACTCCAAGTTCTAAAAACAGGGGGTATGCCCCAAGAAACTGGAAACTCTCTGTACATCCAGCATCTAAGTAGAGAGTAGCACCTTCAATGTGCTCTGATATCTGAACAAGATAAAGAAAAAAGTCATTTGAGAAACACATGAAAGTAACTGAAAATAAAGAAGGAAGGCAGTTTAAGCTTCTGCCCAAGTGACTAAAGAATAAACTGCAGCAGTTATATTTTCCTGAGACAAGTACCAACTGATGCTTGTTATAGAAGATAATTAATTAATATAACCATAGCATGCAAGTCTGTTTCGTATTGTTTCTCTAGTTTCCTATATTATATCTACTCAATCCAAATTACCAATGCAGCAAACAATCAATAGGACAGCAAAATAATCAACCAAAAACAATTTAAGGGAGAGCGTCATTTGAAGACAATGGGGATGCACAAATTCTATTTCTTTCAGTTCATGATCACAAAATGCCTTACTTGTCTGATGGAATCAAGGCAACATATGATCACATCAACCACAGACATGTTGCTAGGGCCGCTTGTCTTCAGCACATGGCACAAGTTAGCAATCTGTAAAGAATCAAGCAAATCTATAAGCAATTATTGTAAATTGATGATTTCAAAGCCACAAACCGAAATTTGCTACCGTGAAAATGCCCCCAGAAACTCAAATTTCGTACAAAGATTTTATAGTCTATGCATCACAATCAATGTCGTACAGTTGTAACACCCCCGATTTCAGAATCAGTAGTAATATGCATAGGTTACAGAAATGATGCTTAAATTTAATCTATTCGATTTCCGACAAAATAGTGGAATCCGAAAGGAGAGGGAAAAAAATAAAAAATTGAATCCACGTCTACTTGCCCTACGCTTTCTCGGGAACCAATCGAAGCAGAGTTACGACATCTGAACATAAAAGGGTTATTAAGGATATTACCTGGACGTCTGAGTGTTGAAAACGGAACTGTACAGATCAATTATCGCTACCGCCGGATTTCCGAGAAGCCGATCGGTAGTGGCCGGAAAGTGAAAGATAAGGAAAAAACTAGACGGCGAGTCGGCACTGTTTCGCCCTACAATGAATACACGGTAGGATTGTAATATAGGAACATTCACTGCTAATATAGTTTTGGACTTAAAAAAGGGCAATGTTTTTATTTTCGGTACTCCACTAGATTGGACTCCGAATCCGTAATGAGCGTTTGGTGCGGCAAAATGGTGTGGATTCCGAATCCGTAATGGTCGAGCGCTCCGTGCGGCAAAAAGGTGTGGATTACAGTCCACCATGGACAAGCAACACCGCATGCGGTGGATTATTCAGTCCAAGGGGACTACGGGTTTGCTAATCCTGGGACAAGGATAAATCTTTAAAATGACACTTATGCCCTTTGGCCTACAAAATAAAGATATCAGCATTGCATTTGCTCAGGCATCTCTCTGCCTCCCTTCTAACAAACTAACCCCAGCTATGTTGATGATGGGTTTCACCGACATTGTGTGGTGATTTCTACTTTTGTTTGCAGCTAATCGGTTAAGAAAAACATTCCTCTTTAACATATCTTCTTCTTTTCATCTCAGATATTCTTCATTTGCAATATATCTTCTTCTCTTCATCTCAAACTAAACCACCACTACATTCGTACTACCAAACAATCAGGTATTCCGATATTCTCTTCTAAATAAACTTTGCTTGCACAAAAATTTTATTTATTTATTTATTTTGTTCATGTGATTGCTTAGAGCTTTTCTTCTAATTCGGTGGTCTTTCATGAGATTGTTCTAGACTAGACCAGTACATATTTTACAAATCTAACATTGATGCCTTTTTTTTCTCAAATTTTTAGATACATTATACAGATCTTGAAATTTTTTTCATAATAATATTGGCTTTTTTTGTATGTCATAATTTTCCATTCTTCTGTATTTCTATTATTTGGTTAGCTAGTGGCAAACATGTCTGCAATCTCTTCTATTAGGTTATAATCTAGACTCATGACCTTTCTCAATTATCTATATAGTGTTGTTATTGGATGTGGTTTATTAATTTGATTTTTATTTTCTGAGGTGTTATTTGTCCTACTCAGATGCCGCTTCTACGAAGTATATTGAAATATAAGACTAAGCATAATAGAATTTTGCTTTATTGTCTTGTTATGATAAACTTAAATATTGACAAATATTTATATAGTTTTTTACCAAATCTTGGTTTGCTCCCATTTTGTTTTGTTAATAAAGCATATGTATTAACAATTTTTCATATTTTATTTGTTCTACTTAGATGTATATTGATATGAACTGTGAGGATGAGAAGATGGCGGGGTTCTTGGCTATTCAGCAACACAAAAAAGAAATGTTAGGGGTTTTTGCTGTAGTGTTTGCAGTAGTAAGTGTTGTCATTGAAAGGTATTGTCAAAGGTATCCTTTGATTGTTAAAGAACCCAACAGACTTCAACAACAAAATTGATAACATCAATCAATTAGTTAGACAGTCCAATAGAACATGTGTTAAGCAACTTCATATGGATCGTAGGGTTGTCATGAGATTGTGCAATTTGATTGAGAGTAAGAGGGTTTCACACTCTAAACATGTGATGTTGGAGGAGAAGGTAGCAATATTTTTTAGAGTTTTGGGGCATCATAAAAAATAAAAAAGAAATGTCAAACATGAATTTTTTTAGGTCTAGGCAAACAGTCAGTAGGCTTTTCAAGAATGTCCTTAAAGCTATTTTACGCTGCCAAACTGAATTGCTGGTTGATGCAGAACCAATTACTGAAGGCTACACTGACCACAGATGGTACTTGTTCCAAGTATATAATTATTTTACATACCTTAGGCCATTAGCTAGCACCTATTACAAATCTGATTTGTTTGTTTTATTTTTGTTTATGTATATAGAACTACCTTGGGGCATTAGATGGTACCTATGTGATAGTTCGTATCAATAACATTGATGCGCTGAGATATAGGAATCGAAAAGGCAATATTGCTATCAATGTGTTAGGTGTCTGTAATAGACACGTGAATTTTATATATGTCTTACCGGGATGGGAAGGGTCTGTGGTCGATGGTAGAGTTCTAAGAGATGCAGTTACCAGGACCAACGGGTTGAAGGTTCCAACTAGTAAGCATTTCAGACACATTACCTACCATTTCAAATGTTAGGTTACTCATGTTGATACAAAAACTAATATTGGTGCCTACCACCCAGGATACTACTACTTAGCTAATGCAGGTTACAAGAATTGTGAAGGCTTCTTAGCACCCCATAGAGGGCAGCGATACCATTTATATGTTTAGAGAGACGGTGATGTGCCTACTAGTTATTAGGAGTATTTCAATATGAAACATGCATCTGCTAGGAATGTTATTGAGAGGAGTTTTGGGTTGTTGAAAGTGAGGTGGGCAATTATTCCAAGTCCATCATATTTTTCCATTAAGATCCAATGTCATATTGTTTTAGCTTGCTACCTGTTACACAACTTCATTAGATGTTACATGGCAGAGGACCCGCTAGAAAACACTGAAACAGCTACACAAACTTAAGCTAAGATGAGAGTTGAGTACATAGACGTGGTTAAGACATCTGATTAGTGGACAGAATGGCGAGATGCCATAGCAATTTAGATGTATAATAAATTTCTTGCCACTAGGGCTCATAATTAAGTTTTAAATTTGAAGGAGTGTCTGAACAATTTGTTTGGTTCATGTAATTTGAGTATTAGGAACATTTGCTTGAATTTGAAGTATGTTTATGTCTTAATGGATTATGTATTGTTGTTAATTTATATCTCATGACATTATATTTTAATGATGAGCATTTAATGAAGGTGTGTATGAAGAATTATGTTTATGTATTGTACTTATTTGTATTAATTTTTTGCCATTATATTTAGGAATGGATAGTGACGTAACACGTGAATCTAAAAAAGGAAAGGCTAGGCGTTCATCTTCATCAAAAACAACTAGGCAAAGTTGGACACGTAAGGAGGATGAGGTGCTTATGAATGCCCTCATGGACATTGTTACCGAAGGTTGGAAGGTTGATAACAATACATTTTGGTCTGGCTATTTGCAAGCCCTTGAGAGGAAACTCATCAATGCGCTTCCTGCTATCGACCTTCGTGCAACTCCGGACATAGAAAACAAGATAAGGAAGTGGAAAAAAAGCTATGACACCTTGTTTTGAATTCTTGAAAAATTAGGTATTGGTTGGAATGATAGTGATAAAATGTTGGAGATTGTAGATGAAAAAATTTGGGAAGAGTTATGCAAGGTAAGAAGGATGTTTAACAGTTTGATGCTTTTTATTATTGTGATGTCATCAATTATCAAATGATGTTTACAAAATGTTTATTGTAGAGGGACACAGAACTGAAGAATCTGAGAAACAAACAAATTCCATTCTATGATGATTGGTGTATTATATTTGGAAACGATAAAGCAACTGGAGAGTTTGCTAAAAGACCAGGCAACGCTGTGAAAAACATAGATAAAGAAGACGATAACAACAATGAAATGCCACTCCACAGTGAGGGATATGGTGTTGACATGGACTGCTCTGTGTCAACCACAAACCCTCCCTCCTCTAACAATGAGAAAGATAATAAGAAGAGGGCAAGACCTACTAAAGCAATAATTGAGGGGTTGGCAGATTTTGTCGATAAGATAGGCCTTTACCTTAACAAGGGCAGTACTTAGTTGTAGTTTATTGGCCACCGGATTAGCTACAATCATGACCTTTCAAATGCAAAAAAGACAACCAATGCAAAGCTCTTTAAGCTACCTATTGTTCCTGATGATAGGTTGGCAGCCCTTAATATTATTGCTATGAGTGCCCAAAAAGTAGATGCATTCTCCAACTTATCCGATGAGGATAAACTCCATTACATTATCAGGTTGTTGTCAAAATCTAGGGGGTTATGTAGGGGTTTTTGACCAACTACTAGTTGTCTTAATCTACGGGGTTATGTTATGTTTTTTGTTGTTTGAATCGTGGTGGAATAATAGCAGCATGGTATCTATGGACAGTAGTCTACAGTAACCTGTTTGGCACATAAAATGGTGCCTCATTTTGGTAACAGTTGGTGTGTAACTTGATACATTGCATGCCTTAATATTAGTACCTTTGTTGGAATTGTCTATTTTATTTCTTATACATATTGTGTTTGTTGATCATGTTATTAAACGTGTTGAATTTCATGTTAGATGTCCATTTTTTTAATGTTCAATGTTTTGTTTTTATTAATGTTAGGCATGGCATGGTACGTGATATTTGTTGGAGGAATACCTAGTGTGTATGTAACTTGGGAAAAATGAAATGCAAAGGTATCAAGGTATCCTGGGGCAATGTATCGCAAATTCTGTACTGTAACAGAAGTTGAAGCTGCATATAATGAATTTATACTTTCCATTTAACCCCATGTTCCTATTGAAACCGAACCGATGCTCCAACCAATGCAATGTAGTGCTCCACTATTGACAACTTCAATTGTTACTCCAACTGAAGTGATGCTTTATGACATGGAGGAGAATAGTCCAAGGACCACATTTTTTCCACTGTTTGTCCAAATTTTTTTCTTCTTTATGGGGGTTGCTGCTGCTGCATGCTTCTAGGTGATTTCAAAGATGCTTTCTTAAACTTATGGGCTGGTGTTGTTCATGAGTTGTTGGTATTTTGTTGGACAATATATGTATATTGTAAACTAGGTTGTTGGATATTTCAATTATGACAAGTACTAGATGGAGGAGGTTGATGTTTTTTGTACTTTTTTATTTTTTTTTATATTTCAGATGGCTTTGTATGCTAATTATTGTTGGTGTTAATTACTTAGATACAATGCAGATATTATATTAACCTAGATTTTTAGGTTTTGGTTTACCTTGTAAAAGTGCTCAGTAGGGACTTCTTGTTAAGGATTTCCAATTTCTAAATTTGCAGGTACCATTGTGAAAGCTTGGTTTGCCTATATTTTTTAATTTGATCTGTAGTAGGTGATTCATTCAAACACATAACCAGGATGTTGGACATGGGTTGACTTTTATTTTTTGTTTTCTTGATCTTTCATGTGAACATTACAACAAGAATTATTTTGTACTAAATTAGAATTTTACAATATTGTTATAATTTAGTACGTGTTGGTTTTGAAACATTAAAATGAAGAATAAATTTTAACAAACTATCCTACCCAAAAATATGCTACAGATTTGTACATAAATCCAGTTCAAAAAATAGGGTAACTTTGGAGATGGGCCCTTGAGGGGTAATATGATACTTTTCATAAAATAGTCCAATCCAAAGATACTTAAACAAACACCACACTAGGTTGGACAAACATAATCCTATGCACAGTCCTGCTAAAAATCAAACACAGACTCCAAACACGCATGGATACGAAGCCCTTCCCAGTCCTATCCATTCTTCCTTGTCTGCGGAATCATTGTCAGTACCAAAAATCAAACATGCCCAAAAGAGCTAATGAAAATTCACGGAAATGAGTTTATGACGTATTTCCAAACAAATATACAAGATATTATAAAACTAAAATAATATAAAACGAATAAAATAACTCAACACAAAGTATAGTGAATGGTTCTTCAAGAATTATCAAATATTTATCATATTAGTTCTTCTAAAATAATTAAGGGTTGATACCACTCAAGACTTTATTGATAGTACAGAACCAAATAGTACAACATGATCTTTAAGGACTTACCTATACTTTCCTTCCTTATATTTTCTCTCTGATTCTTCCTTTCTATTCTCTCCCTGTTTATTGTTGTACCTTGAACTAACTCTTAAGCTCCTATATTTATATTAGTTGAAGTCAGCGATGTTGAGATGGTAACATATGTTGACCGCCTCAAGTCATCCACGACCTCACAACACTCACCCTTGGATGACCACAAAATAGCACAATATATATTTTGTTGGGTATGTTAAAATTACTTTATTAAAATCTTATTAGGAAAACCCAGTGGAAAAAAAAACCTGAGGGAAAGAAAAAAAGTACAATACTTAACTTTCCCTGAACAATAAGAACTTTGTTTGCTTCATGAAAGATTTATGAGATGGCTCATACTAATGCCATGCACAAGTTTCTCAAATGTTGTAGTTGGCAGGGCTTTAACAAATAAGTTTACCAAATTATCACTTAAACATATTTGGTAAATATCAATATCACCGCTTTTCTGGAGCTCATGTGTATAAAAGAATTTAGAGAAATATGTTTCATTTTGTCACCTTTGATGTAGCCTCCTTTAATCTATGCAATATAAATTACATTATCTTCGTAAAATATTGTTGAGTTATCTTTAACTGTTGATAATTCGCAACTTTCTTGAATATGTTGAATCATAAATCTCAACCAGATACACTCTCAACTTGTTTTATGAATTGCAATTATTTCGAAATGATTTGAAGATGTTGCAGTTAATGTCTGCTTCACAGATCGCCATGATATAATAGTGTTACCACAAGTAAACATATATTGAGTTTGAGACTGAATTTTATGTGGATTAGTAAGATAGCCGGGGTCTACATAGTCAATTAATTTAGGGTGTGACTCCTTTAAATAGAATAAACCTATATCAATTGTCCCTCCTTGATAACTCAATATATGCTTAATTCCTTTTCAATATCTTTACATTGGTGCAAAATTATATCTTGCTAATAAGTTGACAAAGAATGCTATATCAGGTCTTGTACAATTTACAAGATACATAAGAGCACCAATTGCACTAAGATATGGTATTTTAAGACCAATAAGTCTTTCACCAGCTTTTGGGGGACGAAAAGGATCTTTCTATACATCTAGTGATTGCAACCATTGGAGAACTTAATGGATAAGCTTTATCCATGTAAAACTGTTTTAAAACATTTTCAGCATATGTCGATTGATGGACAAGAATTCCATTTGATAAGTGCTCAATCTGTAATCCAAGACAAAAATTTATTTTTTCAAGATATTTCATTTCAAACTCCTTTTTCAAATAATTAACAATTTTAGTAATCTTTTCAGAGGTTTCGACAAGATTTAGATCGTCAACATAGACTGCATTGACAACAAATCTAGATTATGATTTCTTAATGAAAATACATAGACAAATTACATCGTTCACATATCTTTCTTTTAAGAGATATTCACTTAGACGATTGTACCACGTACGACTGGAATGTTTTAACTCGTATAAAGATCGATGAAGCTTAATAGAATATAAGCTATAAGGTTTTGATATGTATGCTTCAGGCATTTTAAATCCTTCTAGTATTTTAATATATATGTTGTTTTCTAACTCTCCATATAAGTAGGTTGTCACTACGTCCATTAGATGTATATCCAATCCTTTAGAGATTGCCAAGCTAATCAAGAATTTGAATATAATTGCATCCATTATAGGAGAGAATCTCATCATATACCTCGTCTCTGTGAGAAACCTTGTACTACGAGTTATGCTTTATATCATATTATTTCATTTTCTCATTTCACTTTCTTACGTATACCCATTTATATCCAACTAATTTTACATTTTCAGGTGTTTGGACTATAGGTCCAAATACTTTACGTTGTGTTAATGAGTTTAATTCTACTTTGATAGCATCTTTTTATTTTGGCCAATCATTTCTTTGTCAACATTCGTTGACTATTTGTGGTTCAGTTTCTTTATTATTTCTAGTAATATCAAGAGCAATTTTAAATGAAATTATGTTGTTGATAACCATTTTATTTCTATTTCAACTTTCTCCTGTATTTATATAACTTACTAAGATTTTATTATTTTCAGGTACCATTTTATTTGCAAGAGATATCTTTTCAAGAGGTTCCTCTTCTAGTGATTCTTTTTCAAGAATCTCTTTCTCAGAAAGTTTAGATATTATGTTCTTTTCAGTAGCACAAACTTATTGATACATTTTTTTTTCTTATGTCTTTTTAATTTTTGGGAATAGTGTCTTTTGCACCAACAAGCCTCCCACGCTTCAAGCGTGCTTTAGATTCATTTGCTGTTGTACTAATAAATTGTCCTACAGCGACATCAATACATTCTGGAGTATTAATAGATGGTATAAGTGATTTTGTCACTTTCTTTGTGTCAGTGAACGTATCAAGCAATTGATTTATAATTGTTTGTAAATAAATGATTCTGTGAATTTCTGATTCACATTGACTCGTTCGAGGATCCATATGAGACGGTGTTGAGACGTTCCAACTGATCTCTTGTTATTTTTATAATTACATCTTTTCTCTTCCTAAAGTGGAAAGGCTAACTCATCAAAATGACAATCCACAAAAAGTGTCTTGAAGACATCACATGTTAAGGATTTTAGGTATCGAATAATAGATGGAGAATCAAAACCAACATAAATTCTAAGTCGATGCTGGGGACCCATTTTAATACACCGTGGGGGTGAAATTGGAACATATACAACATAACTAAAAACTCATAAATGAGAAATATTCGGTTGTTGACCAATGACAAGTTGTAATGGTGAGTATTGATGATAAGCGGTTGGTCAAACACGAACTAATAATGCAACATGCAATATGACATGTCCCCATATAAAATAGGTAATTTTTTTTTATAAATAAAGGTTGAGCAATTAACTGAAGTCGTTTTATAAAAGATTTTGCAAGACCATTTTGTGTACGTGTGTGAGCAATTGGGTATTTGACATCAATCCTGATTGACATGCAATAATCATCGAAGGCTTGAGATGTAAATTCTCCAGTATTTTCTAGTCATATTAACTTAATCGGATAATTTGAAAACTATGTCCGTAATCGAATAATTTGAGTAAAAAGTCTAACAAAAGCAATATTACAAGTAAAAAGTAAACAAACATGTGACCATTGTGTGGATGCATCTATTAAAATCATGAAATAACGAAATATTTCACATAGAGAATGTATTGATTCACAGATATTTCCTTGAATTCTTTATAAAAATGACAGGGATTCAAAAACTATTTTTGAAGGAAATGGTCTGATGATTAATTTTTCTTGTGAACAGGTAGCACATATATAATCATTTGACAAAAAAATCTTTTGGTTCTTTAGCAAATGTCCATATGAATTCTCAATAATTTGACGCATCATTGTTGATCCTGAATGACCCAAACGTCATGCCATAATATAAAATTCATTGAGCAAAGCACATCTAGTGCATCACTATGGGTGATTCCTCAACTTTTATAGTAGTATAATATAGTTCAGAAGACAATGCAGCAAGTTTCTCTGATATATACTTATTTCTTGAAATATAAAAAATAATGTAGAGTTGTTCTACATTATCTTCATTTGTCGTCTCAATATGATATCCATTACGGCATAATTTTGTCATTTTAATCAATATTATATCCACACATTCATTTGTTTCTATTGCATTTAGTATGCATTTGGATAGACCATGTAGTTCATTATCACAACCTTTACTTGTGTCTATACCAGTGGGAGATGTGATAGTAGTAGACATGATATATAAAGATTATGTGGCGAAGATTGGGGGTAATGAAATGACACAAGTGACACACACAATTTATAATTAACCAAGCAAGAGATGTAATTTACTTAATTAAGGGTTTCACAACTCTCCCTTCCTTAAAGAATTTCATCCCGAAATTCTCTTACCTGATGGAAACAAGTATAGATATTGTTTTTGCATTATCTCCTTACTCTCCCATGTAGCTTCTTCCACTGTATGGCTCCTCCACCGTACTTTCACCAATGGAATTACCTTATTGCGAAGTACTTGATCCCTTCGATCTAGAATTTGCATCGGCTCCTCAACATAACTCAAATCATCTGCTAACTCAACTGGTTGCTAAACCAACATATGAGATGGATCTGGCACATACTTCCTCAACATGGATACATGAAAAACATTATGTAACTTGGACATTTCTGAAAGTAGATCTAACCTGTAAGCCACAACACCAACTCTTTCCACAATAGTATACGGCCCAATGTATCTCGAATTCAATTTACCTTTCCTTCCAAATCTCAGAACGCCTTTCCATGGAGAAACTTTAAGAAACACTTCGTCTCCCACCTTGAACTTAAGTTCAAGCCATCGGTTATCCGTATAACTTTTTTATCTGCTCTGTGCCACCTTCAAATGCTCTTGAACTGTCTTGATTTTCTCAGTTATGTCTTGGATCATCTCAGGGCCCAACAACTGTCTTTCACCGACTTTAATCCAACATACCGGAGTTCTATATCTTCTACCATACAATGCTTTGAACGGTGCCATACCAATGCTAGATTGATAACTGTTGTTATACGCAAATTCTATCAAAGCAATGTAATCTCCCCAACTACCTTTGAAATCAAGCATACAAGCTCGCAACATATCTTCCAAAGTTTAGATAGTTCTTTCAGATTGTTCGTCTATCTGAGGATGAAAGGCCGTACTAAACTTCAATGATGTACCCATAGCTTACTAAAGACTCAACCAAAATCTCGACGTAAACCTTGGATCTCTGTCCGAAACTATAGATATTAGCGTTTCATGCAGTTTGACAATCTCCTTCATATATAACTTGGCATATTGATCCAACGTATAAGTAACTTTTACTGGAAGAAAATGAGCTGACTTGGTTAATTTGTCCACAATAACCCATACAGAATCATGTCTACTAGGAGTTTTCGGTAATCCCACCACAAAATTCATAGTGATATGCTCCCATTTCCATTGGGGTATCGAGAGAGGTTGCAATAATCCCGCTGGTCTTTGATGCTCAGCTTTCACCTGTTGGCAAGTTAAACATTTTGTCACAAATTCAGTAATATCCCTCTTCACACCTGGCCACCAGTGTATCTCCCAAAGATCTCTGTA
Organism: Euryodendron excelsum; assembly: GCA_033060915.1. Lineage (NCBI taxonomy): Eukaryota > Viridiplantae > Streptophyta > Magnoliopsida > Ericales > Pentaphylacaceae > Euryodendron > Euryodendron excelsum. The sequence continues at coordinate 42,359,493 of CM065381.1, read as the reverse complement.
CATCTTGGTGCTCCCCGGATGCATAGCATATAGTGAGTGATGTGCCTCCTCCAAAATTTCATTCTTTGAAGCTGAATGATTAGGTATACAAAAGCGATTTCCCAACATCAAAGTACCATCATCAAGAATAGAAAAATCGGTGCTCACATTCTCCGTCACTTCTTGTCTAATCTTCATCAACTACTGATCCTGCATTTGAAATTCCCGAATTTGATCAAGTAACAATGGTCTCACCCGAAAATGAGCTATCATGACACCCATACCTTTCTGTTCAAACTCCACTCCTAAAGAAGTCACTTCTGCATATAATTCTACCCAATAACATTGCATGCAAGCCAGTCTACCTGAAGACTTCCGACTTAAGGCATCAGCCACTACATTGGCTCTTCCCGGATGGTAATGAATCACACATTCGTAGCCTTTAATTAGTTCCATCCATCTTTTCTATCGTGTATTCAAATCTCGTTGAGTGAATAGATACTTCAAGCTTTGGTGATCTGTATAAATTTCACAAGGTTCCCCATACAAATAATGTCTCCATATCTTCAATGTGAATACTACAGCTGTCAACTCCAAATCATGAATAGGATAGTTCCTTTCATGTGTCTTCAACTGTCTCGACGCATAAACGACCACCCTTCCTCTCTACATTAGAACACACCCCAATCCTTGATGTGAAGTACACTACAAAGTCTCCCTTCCCGGAAGGAATTGTTAATACCAGCGTCGAAGTCAGCTTGGTCTTTAACTCCTTGAAACTACGTTCACAATCAATTGTCCACACGAATGCCACATTCTTGTGAGTCAACTGTGTCAAAGGAACGACAATCGATGAAAAGCCCTGTATCAATCTCCGATAGTAACCTGCTAATCCCAGAAAACTTCTAACCACTGAAACATTCTTCGGTAGTTCCCAGTTTATAATAGCCTCAATTTTCTGTGGATCAACATTAATTCCCTGAGCATATATCACATGCCCCAAAAACACTATCTCATCAAGCCAAAATTCACACTTGCTGAACTTAGCATATAATTACTTATTCCGCAAAGTTTGTAATATAAGTCTCAAATGATTTTCATGCTTTTCTTGACTACGAGAATATATCAATATATCATTAATAAAAACAATCACAAAAGAATCAAGAAAAGATTGAAATACCCGGTTCATTAAATCCATGAAAATAGCAGGTGCATTAGTCACTCTGAAAGGCATCACCAAAAATTCATAATGACCATATCGAGTACGGAATGCAATTTTTGGTACGTCACTGTCTTTTACTTTCAATTGATGATATCCAAATCTCAAATCAATCTTTGAAAACACTGCAGCTCCTTACAATTGATCAAACAAATCATTAATCTAAGGCAAAGGATATCTGTTCTTTACAGTAACCTGATTCAATTGTCAGTAATCAATACACAATCTCATGGTGCCATCCTTTTTCTTCACAAATAAAACTGGTGCTCCCCACGGCGATACACTTGGCTGAATGAATCCCTTATCACACAAGTCTTGCAATTGAAGTTTCAACTCCCGCAATTTGGATGGTGCCATTTTATACGGTGAAATTGAAATTGGTGTTGTTCCTAGTAATAATTCAATAGAAAACTCCACCTCTCCGTCTAGTACCACCCCTGGAAGCTCATCTAGAAAAACATCCAAAAAATCTCGAGCCACAGGAATATCAGATAACTTTAGTTCTGATTTGGTAGTGTTAACTATATGTGCAAGGTACCCTTCACATCCTTTCTGCAACAACTTCTTAGCTTCTAAAGCTGATATCAAACAAGTTGAAACTACATCTCCTTCCCCTTAGAATCGAAATTCTACTTCATTTGGCATTCTAAAAACAACTTCTTTTTTTAAAACAATCAATAGACGCATGATAAGAAGATAAACAATCCATCCCCAATATCAAATCAAAGTCATGAATAGCTAACGGAATCAAGTCAACTGCCAACTCATTACCCCCAATCTTCGCTACACAATCTTTATATATCCTGTCTACTACTATCACATCTCCTACCAGTGTAGACACAAGTAAAGGTTGTGACAATGAACTACATGGTCTATCTAAATGCGTACTAAATGTAATAGAAACAAATGAATGTGTGGAACCCGGATCTAACAACACATATGCTTCTTTATCAGCCATAGGTAACATACCTGTCACCACATTAGGAGTAGCCTGTGCATCTCTCATCGTCATAGCATAGACCCGTGCTTGAGTGCGTGATTCCGGTGTCGTAGCTAGCCCCTTTTCAGCAACACCCATTATTCCCCTACTTCTGCTCGCCACATTACCCACTGATGATGCTGCAGCAAGATTCTGAAGGCAGTTTCTTGCTATGTGGCCCGACTGTCCAGACTGATAGCATCTGTCAGTCCATGGCACTGGACAATCTCTGACCATATGCCCCTCAGCCCCGCATCGATAACAAATAATGCCCCCGGTGTTACTCCCCAAGGGCCTCGAACTGGTAGACCTACCTGGTGGTCTCGATGCTCCTCGACCTCTTGAACTTCCTGTGCTTCTCACGTTATTGAATCATGAACCGCTCGATCCAAGATTGAATTGTATTCGTCCTTGGTTCATAGTTGGAGCAGATTCTGAAGGACTCTATCGTGAAGTACCAGCTCCCGAATCAAACCTCCCCTTCTTAAATTGTTCTCATCTCTCTGTCATCTCTTTCACATCCAATTCCACGATCTTGGATTTTTTCACCAAGTCCCCATATCTAGCGATTTCAAATGCAGAAACTCAAGACCGGATTGCCAACTCTAGTCCCTGTTGAAATCTTCTACACTTGGCACCTTCAGTACGTACCAAGTCAGGTACAAATCGAGACAAGGCTGCAAACTGCTCTTCATATTCGACCACTGACATTTTACCTTGCTTTAACAGAATAAATTTCTACTCTTTCTGGTACTGGTAAATGAGAGGAAAGTATTGGTCATTAAATACTTCCGCAAAGTGTTGCCACATGATCGGTACTCCTCCAGGTTAAGCATTTGTCATTCGTCTCGTGGCTTCCCACCAATTTCGTGCCTCGCCTCTTAGCATAAAAGTGGATAGTGATAGTTTCCGTTCATCAGGAATTCCCATCACCTCAAATATTGTTTCTAGCTTTCTTAGCCACTCCTCAGCTATCAATGGATTAGTTGCCCCCATAAATTTTGGTGGATTCAACTTCATGAATTGCTCATGTAAGGTCGTATTCCTGGGCGCCGATCTTGCCACTTGTGCTTCCATATACTGTGCCATCAAATTTGCAAGTCTGTCCGTGGCATCGGAGACACGTGATTCCTGAGCTATTTCTTCTGCACCTCGTATTGAAGCTGATGACTCCCCTCTTGACTCTTGCTGTGCCATTCTTTCTCCACCAAATCAAAATAAGTACATAAGATACATAACCCACACTAACAGACATCAATAACACCTTAAGGTTCATTGCAATCCTAGACAAAACCTCCACACTCTAGCCTCGGTTATGTACTTTGGCTGACAACTGGCTCTGATACCAAGCTGTCACACCCCTAACCCAATTAGACATTAATTATGTTGTATTAGGTGAGGCGTGATCGCACAGGTCACCTTACCTGTGAACGACACCTCAACACATGCGCGAAAATAAAAGAACGCAGCTGAATCTAATAGATAAACAATATAATGAGAAAAATATAATAAACTCTCCAAAGGAAATCATAAATCATAGATACATTACCATTGGAAAATAATCAACATCCTTTCAAAATTCTCTACCATTGTATTAAGTTAAAACATAACACCAAAACCCAATGTCTCATATAAAATAAAACCATGAAATTGAAAATAAGACAATGGAGCTCTCCCAAGCCCCGAGACTTGACATCCTGACATCGACATAATTGCTATCACGGTAAGGACCAAGACTACAGTGAACCAAACTATCATTTCCAAGTGACCTGTCAAAACAGTCTGTGTGGGTGTGAGCTAATTGTCAACGTGCTCAATATAGATAATCAAACTCATAAAGAATGATAATAAGCACCCATAATGCACACAGGTAGAAATGATTAATAAATATATCATGGATGTCTTAATGCAATGCATATTTCACCCACATGTGCATGCAATTTTAGTTAATGTTGGCTTAATATATCAATGGCGCGTTATCAAGGAATGCCCACCGTGGCACCCCTAGGCTAGTCCACCGTGACTAAGCCTTGGTTAACCCACTGTGATTAACTCTCTCAAGTGCAATGCAAGGCATACAATATGAATGGTATGCAATGCCATCATATATATAGAATCATCAATGTCTCTATAGAACTTCTCATATATATAAATACCAATTTCACCTCATATATGAACACTTTTAACACCTCATATGCATTCACTACCACTATACATATAAAAAATAAACAATGCATTCACTACCACTATACATATAAAAAATAAACAATGCATTCAATATGAATAAGATTATCCTATGATCTCACCTATCACCGCACACACACTACGTCAAAGATCACTTCTTGGTTGACGTTGAAGGATCTTGCTCTCCGTTAGCTCCTGTCACCACAACCGTATTAGTTTAGGAAACTCAATGTATACTTCAATGATCATCACTATAATGTATATACTCCAAACAATTTATAGCATTGAAATTATGCATTAGAACTATCATATGCTAATCTCAATTAAACTCCTAATGTAAAGCTAGAGTTGAAAAATACTAAAATACACTAAGTCCTCTAATCTGCCAAAACTGACATAGGCTTCATAATCTGGACATAATTTCGTGGGCTTATACTCAAAAATTCTAAAACTTTAGAAATACAACATAGACATCTCAAAAAGTATCCAGACCAAAGTTTACATTTTTTGAATATGTATAAGTATTTATTTGGTATTTTCTAAAATATGGCAGTGCTGTAGAGACTCGAATTCAACAGTAGATGATCTATCTTTCATAAATTAGTAACATAGGTACATGACATTTAAATGACCTGAAATTTGGTATGTATTCTCATCCATATATCTAATAGATATAGTAAACATTTTATAATTTTTGGACCACTCTAACTTGGTCGAATGTTCAGTCAAATCAGGGGTCGCAGATGTGGGGATAAAAAATCTATAGAGACAGTCCTATTTCAAATATTCACCATAATTCAAAATTACAACATTTTAAAGTGAATCTAAAGCCCAAATGATCCTCATAACTCTAACTTACAGTGTTAAAAAATTCAGCCACAAATAAAATTTTTAGCTAGGTCGAAATGTCTCCAAATAGTAGCATTTTCATAAAGAATACTTTGTTATGGCTGTCATGGGTGATTCTAAGTTTTTACCATGGAAGATCTCACTGCCACCCTCCTCCTTCCATAGTATGACTCATACAATATGCAATAATTAGAGAAAACAAGATGAAACAAGCATGATACTCACCTTAGATGAGGAAAACAAAGTACAAGAAAGCTTCCTTAGATTTTTTTTCCTCTTTTCTTCTTCTTCCTCTTTTCCACCGATTGCTCCCTCTCTCTCCAAGTCTCTCTCTCTCTCTCTCTCTCTCTCTCTCTCTCTCTCTCTCTCTCTCTCTCTATAATGGTAGCTATTTTTCCTCTCTTCTCTCTCCCATCATGCTAGGCCACTCACCCCCCACCATTCTTGTTTTTTTCCTTTCTTTTCTTTCTTTTCTTTCTTCATTTGCCTCCTTGTCCCCTTTTGTCATCATTCTCTCTTTCCCTCCACCGACATCCTTCCCTCCTCTCACTTCACTTCAATAGAGATACAACAATATATCTCACCCCCCAGGTATCTTATACACCCACTCACAATGACTCACCACTTAACTCACCATCTAATTTACCACTAATGAAATGACACAAGTGACACACACAATTTATAATTAACCATACAATAGATGTAATTTACTTAATTAAGGGTTTCACAATATTAGAATACAACATGATATTTGAATATTTACCTATACTTTTCTTCCTTCCTATTTTCTGTTTGATTCTTCCTTTCTATTCTCTTTCTGTTTTGGTTGTACCTTGAACTAATCTCTAATTTCCTATATTTATATTAGTTGAAGTCAGCGACGTTGAGGCGGTAACATTTGTTAACCGCCTCAGGTCATCCACTGCCTCAAAACACAAGATAAATTTTTGAGTTTTTTATTTTATACTAGAAGATAAATTTTTTGAGTTAAAGTAAAAAAAACATTGAGCTCTCCTTCTATAGTTCTATGATATATTTGGAATAACTTATGTGGTTTGAAAAAATAGGAGAATTTTTCTTAACATTCTAATCATTAAGATATAAGTAATCAGAAAATTTTACTACTTTCCATCTCATTTGAATTTATAATCCTATATTTCAATTTTTAATTTTTAGTTTCTTCTTCAAAGTAACAAAGTTAAACTGAATAAACTAGTCGAAGAATTTTGCCCTCGTAATAAGAAGTTTCAAATGCTCAATTTTTTCTCAAAAATCTAGAGTGAAATTGCTTTTAATTTAGTGAAATATATTCTCACATTTTGGAAATTTTTCTTTTTTTTTTTACTTATCAATTTCTTATTTAATAATAAATTTGAATAGAGTTTAGTATACATATGCATAAATTCCTAAATTATTTAATATATGGTTAATTACACTTTACACCAAATTGCAGGACTTTCACTTTCAATTGTAACAATTAAGCTCTTATACTTCTAATTTGTTACAATGTCAACATTTTGTTTGAAAAATAGAAAAAAAAATTCACATGTGTTGGCCACGTGGCCTTTTTCAAGGGACAAATATACAAAATTTAACCTCATTTTATCTCAAAGACTTACACGTATTGTACGTGAGTTTGAATTGAAAATTTTTAAATGAAACTTAATTATATTATATACATCACAACGTTGATGGCACTTATGATTCTAGAGATTTGAGAGGAATTTTTGGTACTTTGTTAAGAAGAAATATGATTTACATCTTTGTCCCTTTAAAAAAGGTAACATGCTTGTTATATATAAAGTTTTCATTTATTTTCTAAACAAAAGTTAGCAGAAGGTTGACATTGCAATGAATTAGAAGTGTAATGTTGCGGTAAGATTTTTCGCACTCGAGGAATACACACACAAGCGGAAAAAATACTGTACTATCTCATTAGAACTCATCCTCCTAGAAGAATGAGTGTGACTAGGTTTGAATTGAAAATAGATTTGAATAAAGAGCTTTTGAAAAACATTTGGAGTTGCCACCTAACTTGATTAAGGTGAGTTAGGTCATGTAAAACTAAGCACAATCCGAAAACTACACTTAGGGTTTTTAGAAAACAATTTTGAAATACTTCCTTAAGAGAGGGTTTTTAGGAAAACAAGTTATTTAGCAACCTTTAGAAAACATTTAAGCCATTTTTTGAAAATAAACTCCATTTTGGTCTTTGAAAACAGTGATCTTAGGTTCGGAGATTGGTTACGTGTAGGGAAGACGGACTAAGCCATCACCCTACCTTGCTCTTGCGGTACCTACATGTCTATTCATCCTAGATTCACCTATGAGAGTCTTCAACTGAAAAATGTCCAATCTTATCCACTTTAAAAAAAGAATGTTTAAAAAAACATGATGCATGATATGCAAGTGTAAGAAAAGAAAGTTGAAAAATAGATTTGGAAAGAAATTGATTTGATTTAAAAAGAAATTTGAAAAGATAGATTTGAAATTGGAAAGTTTTAGAAATTGGAAATAGAGATTTGAAAATGGAAATTTGGAATTGAAAGTTGAAAAAAAGTTGTGGAAATAGAAGTTTGAAAAAAGTGGTGACCACACCCATGAGGATTGCCGACGTATCCTTTTTGAGGAATCAGGTTAGTCGTAGTTCAGACAAGAGTCTGATAGAAAATAGAAGGTTTGACCTAACAAAGAGTTTGATTTGGAACTTGGAATAGAAGATTAAAAATTGGAATTTGGAATTGAAAGGATTGGACTTTGATTTGGATAGATAGAACTTAGAAGAAAGATTTGGACTTGTTTTTGGAAAGATTGAGATTTGGGAAACCTAGACTTAGGAAAGATAGAATTCAGGAAAGACTTTAGGTTTAAGGAAGATTTGACTCGAATATTGGACTTGGAAGATTAAGGAAAGATTGGATTTAGGAAAGATTCAAATTTGGAAAGTCTCATTTTAGGAAAGTGTTAATTTAGGAAAGTTTTGAATTAGGAAAGTTTTCGAAATAAGAAAGTTACATTTTAGGAAAGTTTTGAAATTAAGAAAGTATTGAAAGTTGGAAAGTTTTTAGAATTTAGAAAGTTTAGAATTTAAGAAAGTTTCGAATTTAGAAAGTTTTGACTTAAGAAAGTTTTGGATTTGGAAAGTTTTAACTCAAGGAAGGTTTCATTTCTAGGAGGTTTTGACTTAAGGAAGTTTTGAAATAGGGAAGTTTAGAAAGTAAGAAAGTGTTTAGATTTGGAAAGATTTGAAAATTGAGTTTTAGAAAATCTCAAGATTAGGAAAGGTTTAAGCTTAAAAAAGATTTGAAAACTTAGATTTAGATTTGGAAAGTCGAAATGTGGAAAGGTATGGAATTAGGAAAAGGTGGAATTAGGGAAGATTTGGAAACTTAAAGTTTAAGGAAAGATTTAAAAGTTTAAGTTTTGAAAACCTAAGGTTTAGGAAAGTATAAGATTAGGAAGGATTTGAATTAGGAAATATTTAGACTAGGAAGGATTGAGATTCCTATTTCCTAAAACAAGGGATTGGATTTTGTTTCTAAAGAGGTGATTTGATTTTGTTTCCAAAAATGGAGGATTGTATCTGGTTTCCTAAATGGGAGATTAGATTTGGTTTCCTAAAGGGAAGATGGGATTTGACATGGATTTGGAAGGTGAAGTTTTAGAAATCCTAGATTTGAAAGACTACAGTTTTGCCATAGAAAAGAGGTTTCTAGAGATTTATGATCTTGATGTAAAAGGGCTATTTTGGAAACCTAGGGTTGGAGGAAAGATTAAAAATCGTGTTTGATTGTACATCAAAATTGTCATTAAATTTATAGTTTTTCATATGTATTTATTCGTTTATTTTGCTTCGCATAATAGTTTTGTGTGCCTTTGGTAATGAAGTTTAGTTTAATGTTTTGATAGATTTATAAAGCTTAAATGAAGTATTTCAAAGATCTTTCAGGCCGGGATTTGGAGCAAAGAATTGAAGTGAAATCGAGTCAAAGATTGAAGCAAATTTTGGGTTCAAAGAAGTGCCCCAAATCTGCCCCATTTCAAATCCAAGAAGAGGCTAAAAGATGATCCACTTCAAGCCCAAACTTGCTCTATATTTTGTGCAAACTTCAGCCCAAATTTGTTCCATGTATTGTGAAAACTTCAGCCCAAGATTTGAAGGCCCATTTCAGCTCATTTGTAGGAAGTTGGTGGGAGAAAAGAGAGATTGTACATGGTTAGAGTACAATAATTCTTCATTATGGGAAAAAGAGAGCATGCACATGGCTAGAAAGAAGTGGAGGACAATAATTCTTCATTATGGGGTAAAGAGAGAAGCCAAAAAAAATAGTCCAAAAGATAGAATAAAGAGGTCCACTAGCCAACTCAAAATGTTGGCCGAATCTGCCTTTCCCTTCATGTGCTAGACAGACCTCTAGTGTTTGGACCATAACTTTTGACTCAGATGTCCAAATGACCTGTTCTTTTTAGGGCTGGAAAGTAGACAAGAAGCTCTATAAATATCTGTCTAATAGCCATCTCTCAAAACAGAGTGGAAGAGGGTGAAAACTTTGTTCAAAGTTAGAGGACAGATTTGTGCGAAAATCTGGGCAGCTTATATTTTGCTTTCTTTTGTTGATTTTGGCTCTTCAATGTTAAAAACCTCTTATTTTATGTTGATGCAATTGTTTTTCTTCATAATGGTTGTTGGCTAAGCTCTTTCTTGGTTCAAGATCAAGGATGATGGTGGTTGAGGTGATCTCTTTAAGGTATTAATGCATCTCAATAATTTATCTTCTCACTTTGTACATGGATGATTGATAATTGTTAAGAATTTTTAGAGATCATTTCGGCAATGTTATAATCTTGAATTTCTATGCACAAACCTCAGTTTTGGTATAGGAATTGCTTGATTCAATGTCTTGCCTAGTTTGAAACTATTTTTCCATTTCTAGGCAAGATTCAATCATTCATTTCTTTGAACTTTATTGTAATATTTTCCGACCCAATATCACCATTGTTGATGTTGGGTTGAGTTATCTTAAATATTTTAAAAGAACCACCAATATACCACCATTGGAATTGATTTTGAGCCAAGACTTTTATTTCTCTTGTAATTTTAAGCATTGTCATTTGAATTCTATTCACAACTACTCATCTTTCAAAGATAATTTCACATTCATTGTGAACCAATTTTTTCCTGAATAAATTTCTCTAAAGTTTTTATCACCAAATTGTTTTCTAAATTTAGCTCCCTACGGATATGACCTCGGTCTCACCGAGTTAATTGCTACATCGTACACTTGTGCACTTGCGAGTTAAAATAAGCCGATAAGAAAGAGCGGTCAAGCAATTTTGGCGCCGTTGCCGGGGAGCTAGTAAGCAATGGTGATGAACTTGGGAGTTAATTGTTTGTAATTTAATATTTATTTAATAATTCAGATTATAAAAAAAAAATTGTGGACTCGACCTTGCGAACAAAGGATTGTGGACTGGACTGCCAATTATTGGACTATGGCCGGTTTTACCGCCTTTTGGACTTTGTAGAGGACTTAATTTCTAACTTCTTATTGTGGAGGTTAATCCCTCCTTCTAACATCTAATTTCTAACTTCTTACATCTAACATCTAACTTCTAATTGTGGAGGTTAATCCCTCCTTTTACAGTTATGCATTTTTTTACTGCGGCCAATTTTACCACCTCTTAATTATTTATTTATTTATTTTTCTTTATTTTTAGAGGAGGTAATTACCCATCTTTTCGTTTATATTACGGTTGGTTCAACCGCCATTTGTATACGTCAATTGTAATTATTGTCTAATGTTTGTTGTTGCAGTGCTTGGCTTGTGAAAAAAATTTGCGGAAAAAAAAAAATCTAATTTGGCTTACTCGTTGGAAGTACAGTGAGTTTTCTTTGGCCCAACTTTTCTTTTATTTTTATTTTTTCCTTGTAGTCATCATATTAGTGTTTTATCATGGCTAGTGTTGGAGATATAGAGGGAGAAGGGAGTGTTCACGGTGGCAGACCTCCACCAGTCAATGGCCAACCTAATTTCTGGACTCTTAGGGAGTATCTTCATCCAGCAAGACAAAGCACACCTTCGTGTATTGTCTTGCCCCTCAATCAACAAGCCTTCAATTTAAGACCGAGCATGATTCAACTTCTTCCTACATTTCATGGTATGGATTCTGAAAATCCATACTTGCACATTAAAGACTTTGAGGAGGTATGTGGCACTTTTGTTGATAGGACATGCACCAAGGATACTATTCGGCTTAGATTGTTCCCATTCTCTCTCAAGGATAAAGCCAAACTTTGGTTAAACTCCTTGCGTCCTAGGTTTATAGGCACATGGAGAGAAATACAAACCGAGTTTTTGAAAAAATATTTCCCTACTCACAGGACTGCGGCTTTACAACGTCAAATGATGAATTTTTCTTGTAGTCCAAGTGAGTCATTTCACCAAGCTTGGGAAAAGTTTAAGGACTTGTTGAATGCTTGTCCCCACCATGATTTTGAAATGTGGAGATTAGTAAGTTTCTTCTATGACTCACTTACCCCGGATTTTAAAAAGCTAGTGTCAACCATGTGTAATGGTGAGTTCTATGACAAAGAACCTGATGAGGCATTTGATTTTTTTGATCAATTGGCCGAGAACACAAAGCAATGGGAGACCTTTCTCCCACCGCATGTTGAGTCTAGAAACACCACAACCCAATCAAGCGGAAAGTTCCAATTGAAAGAGACCGATGACCTCAATGCTAGACTAGCCTCATTGGCTAGGAAAGTAGAGTCTCTTGAGCTTAAAAAGTGCATGTTGTGAGTGAGCAACAAGAGGAAACTTGTGGAGTGTGTGAGAATAAGGGGCATAGGACAATTGATTGTCCAACAATTCCAGCTTTCAAAGAAGTGCTATATGGCCAAACTTCTGATTCAAGCAATTTTAGAAAGCCCTTCCCAAACCAAGGCCAAGTAGGCAATCCCTATTCCGATACCTATAATCCCGGATGGAGGAACCACCCAAATTTTGGATGGAGAAATGAGGTTCCTTCGGTACCTCAGGCATTTCAGCCTCCACCCCAACCATTTCATACTCCCACAAACCACACATACCAACCACCTCACAAGAGATCCTTAGAGGATACTCTCCAACAATTCATGCAAACTCAAGGTGGAATCAACACTCAAGCCAACAAATTTCAAGAACAAACCAATAGGGCTTTAGATGACATTCGAAGTCAACTAACTAAGTTGACTCAATCATTGAGTGTTCAAGAGAGAGGAAAGCTTCCGGCTCAACCAATGCCAAATCCTAGAGGCCAAGTAAACATGAGTGAATCTTCACCTGGTGAGCATTCTAACCATGAACAAGTCCAAGCAATCACCATCCTTAGAAGTGGGAAGATAGTTGACAAAACTATAGCTTCTAGGATCCCTAAGGCTATTGAGGAGAAGTCTAGGGAGAGTGAAGAGGGAATCAAATTGAGAAATGAGAGATCTAGTGGTGAAGAAGAGAAAGAGATGTGTGAGAAAGGAGAGGATTAAAAAAAAATTGGAGTGGAAGTGAGTGATGTAGAGTCCATTGCCCGGCCACCATTCCCACAAAGGTTAGGAAAATCCAAACACGAGCACATAAACTCTGAAATCTATGAATTGTTTAAACAAGTGAAAGTCAACATTCCACTCCTTAATGCAATTAAACAAGTCCCATCTTATGCCAAGTTCCTTAAGGACTTGTGCACAGTCAAGAGGAGATTGAATGTGAAAGAGAAAGCTTTCCTGACAGAACAAGCTAGTGCCATTATCTAATTGAAGACCCCTCCTAAATACAAAGGCCCCGGTTGTCCTACAATTTCATGCATTATTGGGAATCATAGGGTAGACCAAGCTTTGTTGGACTTAGGAGCAAGTGTGAATTTGCTACCCTACACTGTTTACGAACAATTGGGTTTAGGAGAGCTTAAGCCCACTCGTGTCACCCTTCAATTAGCTGACAGATCAGTTAAAATTCCCCGAGGTATTATGGAGGATGTGTTGGTTCAAGTGGATAAATTTTACTTCCCTGTCGACTTTATAGTGTTGGACACCCAACCTATACAAGGTCCTAGTGCTCCCATCCCAGTCATCTTAGGTAGACCCTTCCTAGCTACATCCAATGCTTTGATTAATTGTAGGAATGGGGTGATGAAATTATCTTTCGGGAATATGACTGTGGAGATGAACATTTTCAATGTCTTCAAGCAAATTGGTGAGTATGAGGACATTAGGGAGGTAGATTTGATCCAAACATTTTGTCAAGAGCGCTTTGAGAGAGAATGGACAAAAGATCTGTTAGGGATAATTTTGATTCATAATAAGGAATTTGATCCTTTGGAATGTGTTGATAAGGAAGAAAGGGAACTTGTAGCTTGTCTAGAGTCGATGCCTATCATGTCAGTGGGTCAACGGACCCTATCATTTGAGCCTTTGGATTCATCCCATGCTAATGTTGAGTCATCCCTTGCCAAACCCCCTAAACCGGAAATGAAAGCTTTACCGAGTGATCTTAAGTATGCCTTTCTAGGGGAAGATGAATCATATCCTGTTGTAATTTCATCAAAACTGACTATGGAGCAAGAGCAAAAATTGTTGAGAGTGCTGAGAAAACACATGAAAGCAATTGGGTGGATAATCACCGATTTGAAAGGAATTAGCCCCCTTTTATGTACACATAGAATCTATCTTGAGGAAGAGGCTAAATTTGTTAGGCAAATGCAAAGGCAATTGAACCCAAACATGAAGGAAGTAGTGAGATGTGAAGTGCTTAAGTTGCTTGATGCGGGTATCATCTACCCCATTGCCGACTCCAAATGGGTTAGTCCAACCCAAGTTGTTCCAAAAAAATCGGGAGTCACAGTGGTGAAAAATGAGAACAATGAACTAGTGCCCACTAGGATTCAAACCGGGTGGCGTATGTACATGGATTATCGTAGGTTGAATGCCGTGACTAGGAAGGATCATTTTCCACTCCCATTTCTAGACCAAGTCCTTGAGAGAGTGGCGGGGAGAGCTTTCTATTGCTTTCTTGGTGGCTACTCGGGATACAACCAAATTGAGATTTCCCTAGAAGACCAAGAGAAAACCACTTTCACTTGTCCTTTTGGTACCTATGCATATAGGAGAATGCCTTTTGGCTTGTGCAATGCACCGGCTACATTTCAAAGGTGCATGATGAGTATCTTTAGTGATATGGTGGAAAGATTCTTGGAAATTTTCATGGACGATTTCTCTGTCTATGGGGATTCTTACGAGTTGTGTCTAGTGCATTTAGAAAAAGTGCTTGAAAGGTGTGATGAGAGCAATCTTGTACTCAATTGGGAGAAGTGTCATTTTATGGTGACACACGGCATCGTGTTAGGCCACATTATCTTTTCCAAAGGCATAGAGGTAGATAGGTCAAAAGTTGAACTCATTCAAAAATTGCCTATCCCGAGGACTATCAAAGATGTGAGATCCTTTTTAGGGCATGCTGGTTTTTATCGAAGATTCATTCACTCTTTTAGTACCATTGCCAAACCTTTGTGCAATTTATTGTCACAAGATGTCCAATTTGAGTGGACATCAAAATGTCAAGAAGCTTTTGATAAGCTTAAGGGTTTGTTGACCACCGCACCGATCATGCAAGCTCCCAATTGGTCTTTACCATTTGAATTGATGTGTGATGCTAGTGATTTTGCTGTAGGGGCTGTTTTGGGGCAAAGAAAAGACAAGAAGCCTCATGTCATTTACTATGCTAGCAAGACCTTGAATGAAGCCCAATTGAACTACACTACCACCGAAAAAGAATTGTTAGCTGTGGTCTTTGCATTGGATAAATTTAGGTCTTATTTGGTTGGGTCTCATGTTATTGTTTTCACTGATCATGCAGCATTGAAATATTTGCTCACAAAGCAAGATGCCAAGCCACGCTTGATTCAATGGATTCTCCTACTCCAAGAGTTTAACCTTGAGATTTGAGATAAAAAGGGAGTAGAGAACGTGGTGGCTGATCATTTGTCCCGTCTTTCGAGCCATGAGACTGCACTTGATGACCCCCCAATTAATGAACACTTTTCGGATGAGCACTTATTTGTTGCAGGCACTGTTTCTCACATTGGCACCCCATGGTACGCTGATATAGCTAATTATTTAGCCACAGGTCAGATTCTTTCCCATTGGTCTAAACTTGACAAACAAAAATTCTTGCACAATGTGCGTACATTTTTCTAGGATGACCCCTACCTGTTCAAATATTGCCCTGACCAAATTGTTAGAAGGTGCATCCCCGACCATGAAATTCCAAGTGTCATTTCTTTTTGTCATGCATTGGCTTGTGGTGGGCATTTCTTTTCAAAGAAAACCACTGCAAAGATCTTACAGTGTGGGTTGTACTGGCCTACCATGTTCAAAGATGTCCATGCCTTCTATGTTGCATGTGACCGATGCCAACGACTAGGTAGCATTACTAGGCGTAACATGATGCCCCTTAATCCCATTCTTGTCTTGGAAATATTTGATTGTTGGGGGATTGATTTCATGGGACCATTTCCTAGCTCGTTTGGTTACCAATTCATCCTTGTGGCCATTGATTATGTGTCAAAGTGGGTGGAGGCCATTGCCTCTCGAACTAACGACCACCGAGTTGTGATCAAATTCTTGAAAGACAACATTTTCTCTCGTTTTGGTATGCCTCGGGCTATGATTAGTGATAGAGGAAAACATTTTTGTAACAAATCCGTAGGATTGTTGATGAGAAAATATGGTGTACTTCACAAGGTTGGTACTCCTTACCACCCACAAACTAGTGGCCAAGTTGAGT
Organism: Euryodendron excelsum; assembly: GCA_033060915.1. Lineage (NCBI taxonomy): Eukaryota > Viridiplantae > Streptophyta > Magnoliopsida > Ericales > Pentaphylacaceae > Euryodendron > Euryodendron excelsum. Next base: position 42,343,466 of record CM065381.1, on the reverse strand, counting down.
TGGCAAATAGGGAGATCAAGAACATTTTGGAGAAAACGGTCAATCCGAACCGCAAAGATTGGTCCCTACGACTAGTCGATGCTTTATGGGCCTATCGCACGGCTTACAAGACCACTTTAGGAATGTCTCCTTATAGGCTTGTCTATGGAAAACCTTGTCATCTCCCTGTTGAGATTGAACACCGTGCATATTGGGCCATCTGCCAATTCAATGACAATGAAAATGCGGTTGGCAGTCATAGAAAGCTTCAATTGGATGAATTAGAGGAATTGAGAAATGATGCATTTGCTAATGCAAGAATTTCAAAGGACAAAATGAAAGCTTTGCATGATAAACACATTCTTAGAAAGTCCTTTCATGTTGGTCAGAAAGTTCTCTTGTACAATTCACGATTACATCTCTTTCCTGGAAAGTTGAGGACAAAATGGACTGGCCCATTTGTGATAAAGTCCATCTCGAAGCATGGTGCTTATGAGGTAGAGAATCCCAAGAACGGGAATGTTTTCAAAGTAAATGGCCACCGATTGAAACCTTATCTTGAAAATTTCGTGGCTGAAATTGAGACTTTGGATCTTGAAGATCCATCACCATTTTAAGCTTCATAAGTAATAAACCACCATGGTACATATTTTAGTTTTATTTTATTGTAATTTTTTCTTACTTTTTTCCGACTCATGCATTTACTTGTTTTATCATGATTCATGCATTAGGGACAATGCCTTGTTTAAGTTGGGGGGTGAGGCCTTTATTTTTATTGGTTTGTTAAAAAAAATAAAAAGGAAAAAAAAAAAATTTTTTTTGGTTTGTTAAAAAAAAAAAGAAAAAAAAAACCAAAAGAGAACCAAAAAAAAAAAAAAAAACTTTATTTTTGATGGTTTGGTAAAAAGAAAAAAGAAAAAAAACAAGATTTATTCTTCATACTAATTGAAAGTCAGCATGGTCATAGTAATTCATTTGAGTAATTAAGCATGAGTTATGGATTTTCTAGTTTTGATATGTTGGCATTTTAACTCGTTATACTAACTTCTTGTTAGAGTATCTCACGGCATCTATACTCGGACTTTCTGCACTTCACTCGTAACTTGCATGACTATAGTCTTAATTGATGATAAAGGATCACTTGGAAATCTTGAGGAACAAAGTGGAGACTTGTACCCTTGTTGTGAGTTTTAGAGCCATTCTTTCTTGGAGGGGTTTTATCATAGCTACTCTTGCATTTTTTTGAAAACGCACGTTGTTGTTGGTTGGTCTCATTATTTATTTTAATTTGGTTGAGTTGTTGGGAATTCATCATTTGTGCCACATCACTTAGATTTGGAATTTGATGAACACTTGAAAAATCATGTTATGCTTGGGAAAGGATTTTAGGCCATATTTGATATTTGAGTTTGTTCATTTCTTTTCATTATACACTTATCCCTAGTTCACCAATTTGAGCCTTTTGGATACTAACCATTTTTTGAACTCCTCGGCCAAAAAATTAATGGGTTTGGTTTGATTTGAGAGAGCAAAGTCAAAAGTGAAGCGAGTGTTCATTTGGGCATTTATTTAAAAAAAAAAAATCGAATGTCCAAATGCAAGCTTGAAAAAAATGAAATTTGAGAGGCGATGTGAACTTGTGTATGTAATAGAAGGAAAGAGAGTTGGGTGCATCTCAAAAAGTGGTTAACCTTATGCCAAAAAAAAAAAAAAAAAAAAAAGAACACATTGTGCTTTATTGAGCCCATTCTCGGACACGAGTTTTTGATTGACCCTTGCTATATACACTTTTCCTTACCGAACATTACAACCAAAATGAAGTCCTAATTGATCCCGAGTATAAGATGGTTTGAATTGTGAATGTGTGAATAGATGTGGTGGTGTGGTTACATTCCGATTTCTAACACTTGGCACTCTTTCATGAGACTACATATACTCTTGTTTTAGCCTCTTTCATGGTCTTGGTATGCGGCCTTTTGGATTGTTTACATTACTTCTTCCGCATACAAATGTTGAGAGAGAACAAATGCACCTGTTTCTGAGAGTTTCATTTGTTGAGTGCATATCTGGTAAGCTTTTGAGTTGAAGCGTGATTCTGATAGAAATTCGAGTGATCCTATGTTCTGATATTGAGAAAATGATCATGTTAGTTTATTCACACACACTCCGAGTAAGGATGCTATGAATGTCTTTATGAGTTGATAGTATTCTGAACTATACATGTCCTTTATATCGTTCTTGAGAAATCTGTATTTTGTGTTTAATACTTGTTTGAGTTGTTGTGAATAGGTTGACTTGAGATTTGGATGAAGGCGAAATTCAAAATGTTTGTGGGTATCATTGCTGACAACCCACACGAGACTACAACTCGTCCACTAGGGCCACCTGGGGGTTTAAAGGCTTATTGCATATGCTAAATGCAATCGCGAATCCTACGAACGTGGCATTTGAATAAAATAGATAATAATTATTTTTGTTTTGGTTTGCTTGAGGACAAGCAAAATCTTAGTTGGGGGGTGTGATTGTACATCAAAATTGTCATTAAATTTATAGTTTTTCATATGTATTTATTCGTTTATTTTGCTTCGCATAATAGTTTTGTGTGCCTTTGGTAATGAAGTTTAGTTTAATGTTTTGATAGATTTATAAAGCTTAAGTGAAGTATTTCAAAGATCTTTCAGGCCGGGATTTAGAGCAAAGAATTGAAGTGAAATCGAGTCAAAGATTGAAGCAAATTTTGGGTTCAAAGAAGTGCCCCAAATCTGCCCTATTTCAAATCCAAGAAGAGGCTAAAAGATGATCCACTTCAAGCCCAAACTTGCTCTATATTTTGTGCAAACTTCAGCCCAAATTTGTTCCATGTATTGTGAAAACTTCAGCCCAAGATTTGAAGGCCCATTTCAGCTCATTTGTAGGAAGTTGGTGGGAGAAAAGAGAGATTGTACATGGTTGGAGTACAATAATTCTTCATTATGGGAAAAAGAGAGCATGCACATGGCTAGAAAGAAGTGGAGGACAATAATTCTTCATTATGGGGTAAAGAGAGAAGAAAAAAAATAGTCCAAAAGATGGAATAAAGAGGTCCACTAGCCAACTCAAAATGTTGGCCGAATCTGCCTTTCCCTCCATGTGCTAGACAAACCTCTAGTGTTTGGACCATAACTTTTGACTCAGATGTCCAAATGACCTGTTCTTTTTGGGGCTGGAAAGTAGACAAGAAGCTCTATAAATATCTGTCTAATAGCCATCTCTCAAAACAGAGTGGAAGAGGGTGAAAAATTTGTCCAAAATTAGAGGACAGATTTGTGCGAAAATCTGGGCAGCTTGTATTTTGCTTTCTTTTGTTGATTTTGGCTCTTCAATGTTAAAAACCTCTTATTTTATGTTGATGCAATTGTTTTTCTTCATAATGGTTGTTGGCTAAGCTCTTTCTTGGTTCAAGATCAAGGATGATGGTGGTTGAGGTGATCTCTTTAAGGTATTAATGCATCTCAATAATTTATCTTCTCACTTTGTACATGGATGATTGATAATTGTTAAGAATTTTTAGAGATCATTTAGGCAATGTTATAATCTTGAATTTCTATGCACAAACCTCAGTTTTGGTATAGGAATTGCTTGATTCAATGTCTTGCCTAGTTTGAAACTATTTTTCCATTTCTAAGCAAGATTCAATCATTCATTTCTTTGAACTTTATTGTAATATTTTCCGACCCAATATCACCATTGTTGATGTTGGGTTGAGTTATCTTAAATATCTTAAAAGAACCACCAATATACCACCATTGGAATTGATTTTGAGCCAAGACTTTTATTTCTCTTGTAATTTTAAGCGTTGTCATTTGAATTCTATTCACAACTACTCATCTTTCAAAGATAATTTCACATTCATTGTGAACCAATTTTTTCCTGAATAAATTTCTCTAAAGTTTTTATCACCAAATTGTTTTCTAAATTTAGCTCCCTGTGGATATGACCTCGGTCTCACCGAGTTAATTGCTACATCGTACACTTGTGCACTTGCCAGTTAAAATAAGCCGATAAGAAAGAGCGGTCAAGCAGTGTTTTACGAAAGAAAACTAGGGTTTCCTAATTGTTGGCTCTAGAGCTTGACTTGGGCACCAAGAAAATAGATTTTTTGGAAAGTAGAATTTTTGGAAAAAGAGATTTTGGAAAGAGATCTTAAAAAGGAGTTTTTGGAAAACGAATTTTAGAGGAGTTTTAGAAAGAAGATTTTGGAAGAAACTTTTAGGAAAGAATTTTTAGGAAAGAGATTTAGGGAGCGTTTTTAGAAAGTGAATTTTGAAGAGAGCGTTTTTTGGAAAGGAGTTTTTAGGAAAGTGAGTTTTGTGAAGGGAAGTTTTAAAAAACAACTTTGGAAAGGAATTTTGAAAAGGAGATTAAAGAGAGTTTTTGAAAGTATGTTGGAAAAGAGATTTTTAGAAGGAGAGATTTAAAAAGAGAGTTTTTAGAAAGTATATCAAATATCTCACTTTTTTAAAGCGATTCTAACCATAAGAAGGCTAGAAACACTTTAGGATAGTGGTTTTGAAAACAAAAAAGATTTGAAAATATGGACCATATTGGTTACTTTAAATGTAACACTTTCCTAAAGCAACCCTAACCATGAAAAGGCTAGAATTACCCTAGGATTGTGATTTTGAAAAAGAAGATTTTGATGCATGTTTGAAAACGATGTTAATGCAAGTTTTAAAAACGAGTTTGAAAACAAATTTTGGAAGAATGCAAGATTATGATATGCACAATGCAAGTTGGGGTCGTGAACATATAAGGTTAAAGGCTTCACCACATAATCAAGGGGGTCAAACCCACGTGGTCTCCGGTTAGACTAAAAGAAAGCCCCCAACACGGTAACCCTCCAATAGCCTAATCCTACACATGGATCGGGAAGTCCCTTGTTTCAAGTATACAAGAAAGGGGGGGGGGGGGGGGGGGGGGGGGGGGAAGAAGATGGGGGATTAAAATAGAAGAAAACCCAAATGGGTTCAAAGAGAGAAGAGAAGGGGAAGATGCGTAAACTTAAATAGAGAGCCTACCTTGTGTCTTGTTTATTTTGCTTTTGTTTTGCGTGCTTCATTTTTCTTGCTTTGCTTCGATCTTCGCTTCAGTCTTCCAGAACTTGTCTTTAATCTTCGAGAGCTTTGAAGTTGCAGCACTTCAAGTCTTCAATGGAGGCTTTGAGGCTAGTGTATAAATGTAGAAGAGTATATGCGAGTGTATAAGAGCTAGGGTTTGTATATAGGGGCTAGGCTTTGGAAGACCTAAAGGAGACTAGGGTTTAGAGAGGCTACGAGCTCTGTATATCGAAGAGTAGGATTTTTACACTGAGTTGTCAGACTTCTTTCGCATTGGAGGAGGCTTTATATTTATAGAGAAAGGAATGACCTAGCGCCTGTTGTAGTGGTGCTAGGCCCAAAAACCTTCTCGCACCACTAGGAGTGGCGCCGGCCACTTAGGAAAGTTTTAAGGTCGGCTAGCAACGTATCTTCAAAAGATTTCGGCGCCTGTACTAGTGACTACCAAACAATTTTTAGTTTGGCTTCACTAGGAGTTGCTCCGGAAGGTCCGGGAAGGATTTAAGGGACTGGGAATGGCCCGGTAGGCCGGAAAAGGGAAGGAACCCTTAGAATAGGGTCCCAGGGATAATGGACCTAAAAAAGGATGTCAAGGTTTGTTAGAGGGGTCGACTGGGCCATTAGGGGCAAAATGGTCAATCAGGCCATAAAGCTGCCGGGATGGACTCGGAATATCCTAGAAGAAGACTCAACATTTGGAAACATTATTTAGAATGTTTCTAAAGGTTATCGATTTCATACCCAGAGCCGGTGTGGTTAGAAAAGGCGGCTGGTCCACTAGGGGCAAAACGATCATTTTGCACCGGGTTTACCGGAACTGACTCGGAATGATCCGAAAAGTTAATGAAAGGTCAAGAATACTATAAGAAGCATTCTCAGGAGGTTACTTGTTTGATACCTAGAGCCGGTGTGGTCCTCGGGGCGTTCGGATGCCTAGGGGCAAAACGGTCATCTTGACTGGAAAGTCTCGGAATTGGCCCGAAATTAACTAGAAGGCACCTAATCATACCGGATCGTCTCTAGGACGATCTTGGAAGGGTGGACTTAACGTTCTGAGGACTTAGGTACTTTTTTGAGAAACGTATCGAAAAATGGCCCTAGGGGCAGTTTGGTCATTTTTCACCGAAGTGGGCTAGTAGGCATCAGTGTTGACTTGGGTTTTGAGTGTTTCCGCCACTCTGACGGCGGTCTCGTGATATAGGGGTTTGTTGGCAATTCCCTATATTGACCTGTTTGTGAGTGCTTCCGCTACTCTGACGGTTTGCGATCATTCCCGAGACTGTTTGATCTCGAAAAGCTGCTAAATGGATTTAGCGCCTGAGGAATCAACTTTCTCAAAAGGCATGTCGAAATGGACATTTCTGTAATGGCGGGCTAGCAGGCGCCAAAGGTGGACAATTCTACCATCTCATGGACTTGGGGTCTCATCCCAGTCGATGGGTTTGAAAGGACTTACTGTTTTGAAGAGTTCACTTGAAAATGTGTCGGCTTGGAGGGTCTTACCACCTTGAGGAATCAACTTTCTCAAAAGGTGTGCCGGATTTAATTGGAATTAGAATTGGAAATGAGATTGGAAAGGGGACTTATCGTTTTTAGAAAGACATGCCTATTGGAATTGGATTGAACAATGCCCCCAAAGGCATTTTGGTCGTTTTGCCTTTATTTGGGCCCGACGAGCTCGCGAAGCAATGGATTGACGGGATTAGACTTGGAAAATTGATTTAGATTAGAATACGTCCATATTGACTTGAGTACAAGTCTGGATGGACTGGAGACTGCTGAACGGGTAAAAATGGGGTGCTTACAGTTGCCCCTCTTTTTTTGTCTTTATTTGTCAAAGATAGAAAACGATAGAGTAAGAGTCCCATGTTGACCATGAGGCGGTCAGAGGGACGGACTTTGGAAATTTTGGAAGATGGGATTATAGAAACGAATATTGGGCCCAATAGGCCTTTGAAATTGAGTTTTGGCGGGAAAAAGGGCAAAGCTGCCCGGAATTGGCAACTGGCACCACTAACTGTGGTGCCTTTGGAAGAAATGGCTTGGTGCCACTACTAATGGCGCCAGGCCTGGGATCAAAACCAGAAATATTTTTGGTTCGAGCACTTGTGCGATTTGAAGAATTTGTGAAAAATCGAGAGGCATTATGGAGAAACAGGCCTAGACATTGAAGGAGCATCTCTTAGAGACCACAGGGGGATTACCGGAAGTAGAACCTGTCGCCGGAAGAGAAGATTTTGGCGGAAAACTCTAAGAGGTGAGTTTTCAATTTTCTGTTGATTTCGACGTGTAGAATTCCGTTTAAGTTGTGTGCATAGTAAAAATTGATGTTTTGATATATTTTGAACACTGTGGTGAAGTTGTTTTTGGGTTTTAGTGCTTGTTTGATTGGATTTGAGTGATTTTGCGTGATTATGTGAAGAGAGTTTCTGCAGAAATTGGGGGTTTGTTCCTACAGGCTTGGGTGTTGAGTTTTTCGGCTAGATTTTTATACTGTGTGCCTTAGAAAAATGTTTTTAACAATCGTATGAAGTTTCGTGATTTTTCGAAAACTTTTGAATTTTTGATTTTTTGAAATATAGAAAAAAGACTTAAAAAAATAGGAAAAATGGAGAAAATTGAGAAAGTGATGAAATTAAGGGAGTTTAAAATTAAGAAAAATGTTGGAATAATTTAGAAAACATTTGAAATGATTTTGAAAAATTATAGGATAATTTTGAAAATAATTAATTTGTTGAGAAATGAAACAAGTCTTTTGAGAAGTTTGAAAATTTTAAAAGTGTGTGCGGGTGTTGGTGCTATGTGATGGCGGTATTTATAGAGTACATGGCTTGTGTTTTGTGTTGATGTGGTGGGTGTTGTAGGGACCAATTTTAAATGAAACTCTGTCGAAATTTTTAGAATTTGGAAAGGAGTTGGAAAAGGTTTTGAATAAAATCTTTTTGAAGGAAAAAGACAGAAAACCCTAGAAATTTTAGAAAACTTGTTTTGACTCGAAGTTGACAAATCAAAATGTGTAGAAAATTCATTTTAACTCGAAACTTGACCTTTTAAATCAAAATGTGTAGAAAATTCATTTTGACTTAGAAATGGAATTTTAAAGTCAAAATGTGTAGGAAATTCATTTTGACTTAGAATTGGATTTAAAATCAAAATGTGTAAGAAATTCATTTTGACTTATCACTTGAAATATTTTTTTTTCTTTTTGCCCGCTTTTTATTTTTTATATTTTTGTATTTTTATATTTTTTTGATTATTTATTTATTTTATTATTATCTTTAACTGCATGTACTGTATATTAACACCTCTTACCTTGACTTACCTTTCTAGGATGGCAGATGCAGGCGACGATGGTTCTGAGAGGGACGCCGCTCAGGGAAGGCGGCTAGGACAGATTCTGTTAGCGGCTCTAGTCGTTCTAGGGTAGTCATCGATCCATTGGATGGGCCTCTTCTAGTCAGAGCGGACGGGGGAGTAGACCATCTGTTGACCCTTTTCTTCCGGTTAAGCAGGCCTTTGCGAAGGATATTGGTGCTGAGGAGGAGGTACCGGGTCTTGGTGACCAGGTGACTGGTTATGGGAGAGCCTCCTCTAGACATTAGCAGACAGATGCTGATTTGGGTGACCTGGAGGTACCGGACATCCCACCGCTCAGGGATCTTGCTTATTACCCTAGTGTATATTCTAGACAGCATTTGCCCCCTCCGCGGGTACACACAACTTTTAGAGGGGCTGTTCATTAGGTCTTCGTGACCATGTAGCGGGCTGCTCCATCATATCGTGCTTTCTTGGCTGAGATCGGATTCGGAGCCTTCATGGGATTACAGGTTAACCGCCTAAACCGACATCTGGTGCTGGCACTGATTGAGAGGTGGTTTGGAGAGACGGGGAGCTTCCATTTTGTTGGCTTTAAGTTGGGTCCTACCCCCTTGGATTGGGTGATTATCACGGGGCTCTCCTTCATCGGCCGGCAGATCACTTTACAGTCAGTCAGTAGAGACGAGGCCTGCATTTTGCTGGACTTGTCCCCTCCCAAGCGTTCTGCTTTCCCAATTTCTTGGCTCAGCCGGGATGATCGTACCTTTGCTGTTGAGCCCTCCCCTGCTCAGCGCGACATCATGAGGCGATGACTTGTTCTGTATATAATCTTCAGCTGCTTCTGCAACAACAACAAGTCGCTTGTGCCTTTTCAGTTAGTGAGCATAGTAGCTGATCTTGGGGCTTTATCTAAGCTGGATTAAGGGTCCTTCTCCTTTGGCTGCTTCCTTCGATCGATACGGGTCCGGACTTCTTCATGTTGGGGTATCATGACTAGTTTCTGGCCCTTTCTTGTCTGCTAGAGCTATGAGTATCTGCCTATTTGTCGCCCTGCAGTTATTGAGGACGACCTTTATCCTCGTGCTTTGAGGTGGGCTCGTGACCGGGTGGCCTAGTGATCGGAGTTTACTGACTTCGTGACGCTACGGGAGAACCTAGAGTTGAATGAGGCGAGTGACGTGACTTGGCGGCCCTTTATTGGATCAGTCATTATGAGACGGTCCGGTACTTGGTTCCATTATCCCTGTCGAGGGTTGCTTTTCTCAGTGATGATACTTGGGAGTCCTATCTCGGAGAGCGACACTGGCGGCAGTTTCATGAGGAGTTTCGATCAGCAGGAGCTCCACTGGAGTATATGTTTAGAGCTTTGGTGGAGGGAGTGCCTATCCCCTGTCAGGAGCGCCAGCCCGGTGCTGAGTTTTTGCTTCCTCCAAACACGGACTACGCTGCACATTTCGGGGCTCATTCTGTCGGTTGCTGTCGGTGCCTTCACCCGATTTGAGGTAGTAGTCGACGGATACACTGTGGGCCAAGAGGTGGTTGACTTGTGATGTCGTGCCGAGGGATACGTGCCCCAGGCTGAGTTTGTTGCTGTGAGGGATTAGAAGGATCGTTACCAGACGGAGCGAGATCAATATCAGGCAGAGGTGGCTTCCTTGACGGCTCGGATAGCTCAGATGGGAGGTGACAGGGTATGTCGTCTTTTCTCTCATTCTTCTTGCTCTACTGTTGTTTAGTTCTTCTTTCATGTAGCTGATTTTGGTTCTACCTTCTTTGCAGGATGCTAGTGCTTCGAGTACTTATCCACCTCCTCTGGATCTAGGTTTCGAGGACTTCGATCCTAAGGACATTGATTTTGATCTTTGATGGATGCCCCTTGCCGTAGACCCTGATCTTCCTTTGCCCCTATTCTTGAGATGTATTTGTGTTAGACAGTTTTATTTTGTAAGTTTTGTACAAAGATGGATATTTATGGCATTTAGATGCATAGATAGGCAGAGATATTTATGATTTTTACAGCTAGGCATATGATCCGATGCATGTGATGGATGATGATGTTGTGTATCTATTACATGAGTTGATGTTGGTGACTTCTGTTTTTACAAGGAGTTATGTCCTATGTATGCAAAGCTCATGTGACTTTTTTTTTTGAAAATGTATGCACATATTAGAAATTCATTAACTAGCAAAATGACAAGGGGTGCTGTCAAACTCGGTATCTTTGGAATGGTAACTTCTTCCCTTTCAGGGGTCTAGCCTCTCCTCTGGATCAACTTTACCTTGATTGGATGGTAGCACTTCGCACCTTTCTCAAACTTTTGATCGCCTCCGACTCTTTGCCTCGGGGTTAGTGTATAGGGTTCTTGGGCTGAAACTCTCAACTCTTGGGGTTTTAGCAACAACTTACTTGACCTTTAGTAGAGCGATAAGTGGCCAGTCCTTCAATCCGAGGAGACTTTGCTTTTAGGACCATAACATAGGCTACGTTATGGGGTTTTTGAAACAATACGATATGTAGGCTCAAATTTAATATGGTTTTCAATAGGGTTTAGATCCATACCATCCTTGACTATTTTTTTTTTCTTCCAGTAGGGTTAGCATCCGTTCTTGGCTTTGGCAGCATGTCCAACTCATTTAGATTAAGCAATTCGTTTTCAATCAAAGTGGACTTTAGTAGGGTTGTAATGTAGGCCATGGTTTTGGCGTTTTGCAAGAAAGGGTAAAGGCTCGAACCTATTATTTCTACTGGGTTTCTTTGTAACCTAAGACCACTTTTAAATTTCCTTTTTGCTTTTACTATATACTTCTTTGGGTGAAAATGACCCTTTTCTTTCCCCCTCTCTATATAAACATGACTTTCTTTTTTTTTGGCTCTTCTATTATGCTTTTCAGGATGGCACAATCATGGTTTTCTTCAGGGTTTTTTTTTTCTTTTGGCCTTTTGCCCCTTGGCAACTCTTTTCCTTCGCTTTGTCATTTTTATCTTTTCTTCTTTTATGGAACGAGTAATTCTACCATCCCTTTTTTCTTTAGGCCTTTTCCTTAGCAATCCAACATAACCCAATGTGGGCGGTGATCCATAGGTTAGGGTTTTCTCAGGAAAGATAAATGGCTTAACGGGTTTGGTAAGGGGTTGCTTCTGACTATATGGGACATGAAATGAGGGTCGCTCTTCACTTTGAACTAGATTTCTTGATTTATAGAGCCTTCAATGTTGCCTTAGCATAGTGAGGGTGGATACCATTCCTAGAGTTCTCAAATATTATCTGCCCCAGCGTGAGGAGGACAGTCTTGGATCGAGGTTGACAAGGAAAACTTCATTTGTTGCGAGGCACTAGGGGTCAAACAAAGGGAATATAAACATTTTTTCTTTTATATAGGGAAATAAAAGGTGGCTCCTCTTCATTTTGATAATCCGGCCACACATTGCTTAGCTTCAATGTCTTGTAAGTGTTGCCTTTGGGTAGTTTCCTTACTCATCCTTGTCCTCTCTCTCTGTGGAAAGCTAATCATTTGGCGAGTGGTTATCTCGTGCTATTGTCCCTTTAAGTCGGATCATTCCATAAGACAAACCATGCTCCTTGCGTAGAAAGTAGTTACCATTTATAAGAGAAAAGAAGGCAATAGCAATGAATAAAAAGACTTAATCATTTTATCTTATCAATGAAAAGCATATAGTTCTGTTTTAAAGAAACAAAAATGCAGATATTAATTTAAGGATGACATGTAAAGGGATAGAAAGAAAGTGGGTGAAAACACCCCTCTCTTGTACGCTTTTGCAGGGATTTCGCCTCAGTAAGGCCTTGGGACAATGCCCACATCTTTAATACTCCATGCGCGATTTGGGTCCATGGCCAGGGTAAGACAAGCAAGGGCTTCTTCCAGAGCTCCAGACACGTCGACAGTGATGGTGTAGTTGGTAGCTTCATTGACCTCCTTCTTGTTATTTGCAACAGGTCTTTCTATAAATAGGATGGCTAGTTCACCTCCTTCTAACTCGAATGGCTTTGTCTGTTCTCTTGACTCTTCTAGCCCCAAGCCCATATCTTCATAGTTGTACTCGGTTGCAGGCCAAGGGTTTTCCAACAAGTGACTTTTAGCTGCTACATACTTCGGGTGTAGAAACTCAACACTCCATCCATCAACAGTTATGCTTTCGATATGCTCTTTCTTTGGGAACATTGGCTCCTCAATGGGCCAGTCAGAAGCCTCAGGTACCTCATCAGGGTTATAGAGATAAATCGGGCACAATGGGAGATCCTCTTCCCAGTCATCTTCTTCATCGGTTGCCCAAGCGTCCTCATAACCTTCGACCCCGAACTCGTTGAACTCTCCCTCACCTTCCATTTCTACTAGCATCATGTTGACGGTGTGATCTGATAGAGGATTGGTGGTCACATTGGGAGTAGGAGCGGGCTTTACCAGCTGCAGATCAATAGTTTTGTTATCTATCAGGTCTCGAATTTTGTGCTTTAGAGAGAAACACCTTTCAGTGTCGTGCCCTTGGCCACCCGAATGGTATTCACAAGTAAGGGCAGCATTAAAGGTTGGGGGTAGAGAGCTTGGTAATGGACGAGTAGGTATGGGCTTCAAAATATTGTTCTTTAGAAGGTTGTGGTAAGCCTCGGTTTTGGTGCAAGCTAAGGTATCAAAAGCATGGGTGTGTCGGGCAAGCTTATTAAAGTTGGGCTGTGCCCTAGTAGAGCCGTAGTTAGGGGTTGGAGTAGGCATGGTTAAAGTGGGTAAGGGCAGGACAAGAGGTGATTGTGGTGGCGGTTGATATTGGGGTAATTGGCTAGGCAGGACAGTATATTGGGGGGATGGGCCAGACAGGATGGCAGACACTTTACTTTTCTTCTTGATTGTGCCCCTAGTTGTAGCCACTTTCTTAGCTATGTTGGCGGTATACTCTTCAGTCTTGGCATAGGGGTCCGTAATCCTCCCTGTCTTGAGACCATTTTCTATTATCTCCCCTTGCATGATGAGCTCAGAGAAACTTTTCCCTACACTTGTGCAAAGCTTCTCATAGTATAAACCTTGAAAAGTGTGCACAAGCAGTTGTACGTACTCCTTTTCTTCCAGTGGGGGATTGACTTGTGCAGCAGCCTCCCTCCATCTTAGGGCATATCCTTTAAAGCTTTCCTTCTCACCTTTACTTATCGTCATCAGGAACCATCGATCGAAAGTAAGGTCGATGTTGTGACCGTATTGGGCTTTGAACGCATTGACCAGCTCAATCCAAGTCGTGATCTTCCTTAGATCCAGACGGGCGAACCATTGTAGAGCAGACCTAGTGAGGCTGTGTTGGAACAATTGCATGAAGAGCTTCGAATTGTTGTCGTGACCACTAAGTGCTTCGGCATTAAGACGAAGATGAGCAACGGGGTTACTAGCGCCGTCATACTTCTGGAAGTCAGGCATTTTAAACCTAATGGGTTTTGGGTGGTCAGGAAAGAAACATAACTCATCGTAGGCAGTGAAACCGTAAGCGTCATGGCCATGGAGACTTCGTAGTGAATCCTCTAGCCATTAGATTTTCAGACTGAGAGGGTCTAGGGGGGCCTTTTTTATGGCAGGTGAAAATAATATGATCTCCTCCTCTTCAGTGCTGATCCCTTTGGCATCTTCCTTGTTCCTCGCAGCAGTGTCAGATTGAAGCACGATCCTTGGGTTAGCGGGTTCAGGGTCCTTGGACGAAGTCATGGATGATGATGGGACTGCAGCAGCATCCTTCATAGCCATATTCTGAATGAGTTTGAGCATCTCATCTATCTTGGTCCTCATTTCGTTGATCTCTTTTTGAGAAACTTGAGACGATTCTTCAGGGTTAGCAGCCATCAGTGATGCTCTTTGCCGGGTGATAATGGGATCCCTAGGTGGATGTTGCCCCTCCTTGGGAGTAATGTTGACTCAGTGCAGGGTGATCTCTGTAAAAAAAAATGGAAGAGAGAAAAAGACAAAAACATAAATCACAAGTCAGTTCCTGGTTTTTAGAGAGCTTTGTGCGATGCATGTCCTAGGGTGTCCCTATTTAAGAGGGGAACTAATCATGATGTATTGGCTCACTTTTGGAGATAGGGGTTTTTCCCCCTTGTATGCAGATACCTTACCGTCAAGTGGGAAACTCATCCATTCATACATTTATTCATCCATTGGTTCGAGAAACATAAAGAAATACATTTAACTTTGGGGTTTGAAATGTGAAAGAATTGAAATACATTTTAATAGAGAGGAGGGGGAACATTTTCTTTTGGACTTTCATCTATCTAATTTTACAAAAGGAATCCTAAACTACTCTGGAATCTTCAGATTCACCTTCTTTGGATTTGGTGTCGATGAAGTCGCTGAGAAACCTTGTTGATCGATTGCCCCTTGTCTTCTTGGCGACCTTATCTCCGTGAGCATAGAGGGATTGGGGCCCCTCCTATGGAATGAATCGATGTGCATGCCATGAGTCCTTAGGGTTACATAGGAACCCTTAGGGTTTAGATAGGTTTAATGCAAGGGAGAGTGAACTAGATGTCACTATCTTTGGGTTGATCATATGCATGAGAATGCAGTGACTTGAGTTACTTTGGAACTCTTGTCTCGACATGGGATATTGAATGCATGAACATGGATATGCAAAAGAGTATAAGGAAAGAGAATGCAATGATAAAGTAAACGTGCATACATGAGCAATTAGGCAGTCATTATAATAGTAAGAATACAGTCATTATAACAACAGGAATAGACAAGTTTACATGAAAATACGAGCAGTAGCCGTTTCCTCCATGGTTTTGAAAATGGTGTGCGTGTTTTAAATTTGGCAGAGGTTTGGCTATGCAAGGTGTCTATATAAGCATGAGGTTAAGGATTGACTAATGCGTCCTAAAAAGGCTCGGTCCCCGGATCTTCAAACCTAGGCCCACTCTCTGAGGTGGTACTATGATCAGTTGATGATTCGAGCGGAGGAACCATCAAGAGGCCGTAGGTGAAAAAACTGACACAGCATCTTGCCCACAACCAATATACCGTTTCCCCTTTCTAACTAGAAGGGTCATATCAGGGTAAAAATGCAAGTGCATATGCTGTATGTGTGTGATTTTTGAAAGCGGAGGAAAGAGCCCAACAACTCCCATCCATCCTGTTCATCACATTCATGCATAGCAGTTAATAAAATTTAAACAAAAAGCGCACCTACAAAACAAAGATGCAAGAGTAAGTATGTAGATGGCAAACTTAATACAAGATAATATGAATAAATGCATGTTTTTTTTTAAAGTAATTTTGAAAATTTGGTTTTGAAAATTTAAAGTGAATAGGATTGAACAAGTTAATTGAAGACTCTACATGGGTGAAGGGTGAAGAGACATGACTATGGCTTAATCCTCTAAGTGTCCCCAGTGGAGTCGCCAGCTGTTGCGCCCAGATTTTTTGCACTCGAGGAATACACATACAAGCGGAAAAAAATACTGTACTCTCTCATTATAACTCATCCTTTTAGAAGAATGAGTGCGATTAGATTTGAATTGAAAATAGATTTGAATAAAGGGTTTTTGGAAAACCTTTGGAGTCGCCACCTAACTTGATTAAGGTGAGTTAGGTCACCTAAAAACTAAGCACAATCCGAAGACTACACTTATGGTTTTCAGAAAACAATTTTGAAAATATTTTCTCAAGAGAGGGTTTTTAGGAAAATAGGTTATTTAGCAACTTTTAGAAAACATTTAAGCCCTTTTTTGAAAATAAACTCCATTTTGATCTTTGAAAACAGTGATCCTAGATTCGGAGGCTGGTTACGTATAGGGAAGACGCACTAAACCATCACCCTATCCCGCTCTTGCGATACCTACATGTCTATTCACCCTAGATTCACCTATGAGAGTCTTCAACTAATAAATGTCCAATCCTATCCACTTTAAAAAAAGAATGTTTAAAAAGACATGATGCATGATATGCAAGTGCAAGAAAAGAAAGTTGGAAAATAGATTTGGAAAGAAATTGATTTGATTTGAAAAGATAGATTGGAAATTGGAAAGTTTTAGAAATTGAAAATAGAGATTTGGAAATGGAAATTTGGAATTGGATGTTGGAAAAAAGTTATGGAAATAGAAGTTTGAAAAAGGTGGTGACCGCACCCATGTGGGTTGCCTACATATCCTTTTTGAAGAATCAGGTCAGTTGTAGTTCGGACAAGAGTCTGATAGAAAATAGAAGGTTTGACTTGACAAAGAGTTTGATTTGAAACTTGGAATCGAAGATTGGAAATTGAAATTTGGAATTGAAAGGATTGGACTTTGATTTGGAAAGATAGAACTTAGAAGAAAGATTTGGACTTGTTTTGGAAAGATTGAGATTTGGGAAACCTAGATTTAGGAAAGATAGGATTCAGAAAAGACTTGAGGTTTAAGGAAGATTTGACTCGAATATTGGACTTGGAAGATTAAGGAAAGATTGGATTTAGGAAAGATTCAAATTTGGAAAGTTTCATTTTAGGAAAGTGTTATTTTAGGAAAGTTTTGAATTAGGAAAGTTTTCGAAATAAGAAAGTTACATTTTAGGAAAGTTTTGACTTAAGAAAGTTTTGGATTGGGAAAGTTTTAACTTAAAGAAGGTTTCGTTTCAAGGAAGTTTTGAATTTGGAATATTTTGAAATAGGGAAGTTTAGAAAGTAAGAAAGTTTTGGATTTGGAAAGATTTGAAAATTGAGTTTTAGAAAATCTTCAGATTAGGAAAGTTTTAAGTTTAAGAAAGATTTGAAAACTTTGATTTGGATTTAGAAAGTCGAAATTTGGAAAGGTATGGAATTACAAAGGGGTGGAATTAGGGAAGATTTGGAAATTTAAAGTTTAAGGAAAGATTTAAAATTTTAAGCTTTAGAAACCTAAGGTTTAGGAAAGTATGAGATTAGGAAGGATTTGAATTAGGAAAGGTTTAGACTAGGAAGAATTGAGATTCCTATTTCCTAAAACAAGGGATTGGATTTTGTTTCTAAAGAGGTGATTTGATTTTGTTTTCAGAAATAGAGGATTGTATCTAGTTTTCTAAATGGAAGATTAGATTTGGTTTTCTAAAGGGAAGATTGGATTTGACATGGATTTGGAAGATGAAGTTTTAGAAATCCTAGATTTGGAAGACTATAGTTTTACCATAGAAACGAGGTTTTTGGAGATTTATGATCTTGATGTAAAAGGGCGATTTTGGAAACCTACGGTTGGAGGCAAGATTGAAAATCGTGTTTTACGAAAGACAACTAGGGTTTCCTAATCGTTGGCTCTAGGGCTTGACTGGGGCACCAAGAAAATAGATTTTTGGAAAGTAGAATTTTTGGAAAAAGAGATTTTGGAAGGAGATCTTAAAAAAGAGTTTTTGAAAAACGAATTTGAGAGGAGTTTTAGAAAGAAGATTTTGGAAGAAACTTTTAGGAAAGAGTTTTTAGGAAAGAGATTTAGGGAAGGGTTTTTAGAAAGTGAATTTCAAAGAGAGCATTTTTTGGAAAGGAGTTTTTAGGAAAGTGAGCTTTGTGAAGTGAAGTTTTAGAAAACAACTTTGGAAAAGAATTTTGAAAAGGAGATTGAAGGGAGCTTTTGAAAGTATGCCGGAAAAGAGATTTTTTGAAGGAGAGATTTAAAAAGAGAGTTTTTAGAAAGTATATAAAGTATCTCACTTTTCTAAAGCGATTCTAACCTTAAGAAAGTTAGAACTACTTTAGGATAGTAGTTTTGAAGACAACAAGGATTTGAAAATATGGACCATATTGGTTACTTTAAATGTAACACTTTCCTAAAGCAACCCTAACCATGAAAAGGCTAGAATCACCCTAGGATTGTGATTTTGAAAACAAGTTTTGAAAAAGAAGATTTTGATGCAAGTTTGAAAACAATGTTCATGCAAGTTTTGAAAACGAGCTTGAAAATGAATTTTGGAAGAATGCAAAATTATGATATACACAATGCAACTTGGGGTCATAAACATACAAGGTTAAAGGCTTCATCACATAATCAAGGGGCTGAACCCACGTGGTATCCGGTTAGAATAAAAGAAAGCCCCCGACACGGTGACCCTCCAATAGCCTAATCCTACACATGGACCGGGAAGTCCCTTATTTCAAGAATGCAAGAAAGGGGGGGAAGAAGATGGGGGATTAAAATAGAAGAAAACCCAAGTGGGTTCAGAGAGAGAAGAGAAGGGGAAGATGCGTAAACTTAAATAGAAAGCCTACCTTGTGTCTTGTTTATTTTGCTTTTGTTTTGCGCGCTTCGTTTTTCTTGCTTTGCTTCGGTCTTCGCTTCAGTCTTTGAGAACCTGTCTTCAATTTTCGAGAGCTTTAAAGTTACAGCACTTCAAGTCTTCAGTGGAGGCTTTGAGGCTAGTGTATAAGTGTATAAGAGTATATGCGAGTGTATAAGAGCTAGAGTTTGTATATGGGGGCTAGGGTTTGGAAAACCTCAAGGAGACTAGAGTTTAGAAAGGCTATGAGCTCTGTATATCGAAGTGTAGGGTTTTTAGACTGAGTTTTTGAACCTCTTTCACACTGTAGGAGGCTCTATATTTATAGAGAGAGGAATGACCTAGTGCCTGTTGTAGTGGCGCTAGGCTAGAAAACCTTCTGGCACCACTAGGAGTGGCGCTAGGTTAAATTTTTGCTTGGCGCCATTACTAGTGGTGCCGGCCACTTAGGAAAGTTTTAAGGTCGGCAAGCAACGTATCTTTAGAAGATTTGGGCGCCTGTACTAGTGACTACCATACAATTTTTAGCCTAACTTCACTAGGAGTGGCTCCGGAAGGTTTGGGAAGGATTTAAGGGACCGAAAATGGCCCAGAAGGCCAGAAAAGGGCAGGAACCCATGGAATAGGGTCTCGGGGGTAATGAACCTGAAAAAAGATGTCAGGGTTTGTTACAGGGGTCGACCAGGCCATTAGGGGCAAAACGGTCAATCAGGCCAGAAAGCTGCCAGGATGGACTTGGAGTATCCCGGAAGAAGACTCAAGATTTTGAAACATTATTTAGAATGTTCCCAAAGGTTACCGATTTGATACCCAGAGCCAGTGTGGTTAGAAAAGGCGACCAACCCACTAGGGGCAAAACAGTCATTTTGTACCGAGTTTGCCAGAACTGACTCAGAATGATCTGAAAGTTAATGAAAGGTCGGGATTACTATAAGAAGCATTCTTGGGAGGTTACCAATTTGATACCCAGAGCTGGTGTGATCGCCTAGGCGTTTGGATGCTTAGGGGCAAAACGGTTATCTTGACCGAAAAGTCCCGGAATTGGCCCGCAACTAACTAGAAGGCACCTAATCATGCCAGATCGTCTCTAGGACGATCTTAGAAGGGTGGACTTACCGTTTTGAGGACTTAGATACTTTCTCGAGAAACGTGCCGAAAATGGCCCTAGGGACAGTTTGGTTATTTTTCACCGAAGTGGGCTAGCAGGCACCGGTGTTGACCTGGGTTTTGAGTGTTCTACCACTCTGACGACGATCCCGTGATATATGGGTTTGTTAGCAATTTCCTATATCGACCTGTTTGCGAGTATTTTTGCTACTCTGATGGTTGTGATGTTTGCGAGTACTTTCGCTACTCTGACGGTTCGTGATCATTCCTGAGACTGCCTGATCTCGGGAAGCTGCTAAATGGACTTAGTGCCTGAGGAATCAACTTTCTCAAAAGGCATACTGAAACAGACATTTCTGCGTTGGCGGCCTAGCAGGCGCCAAAGGTGGACCGTTCTACCATATTGGGGACTTGGAGTCTCGTCTTGGTCAACGGGTTTGAAGGGACTTACAGTTCTAAAGAGTTCATTAGGAAATGTGCTGAATTGGAGGGTCTTACCACCTTGAGGAATAAACTTTCTCAAAAGGTGTGTTGGATTTAATTGGAATTAGAATTGGAAATGGGATTGGAAAGGGGACTTATCGTCTTCGGAAAGACATGCCTATTGGAATTGGACCGAATAATGCCCCCAAAGGCATTTTGGTCATTTTGCCTCTATTTGGACCCGGCGGGCTCACGAAGCAATGGATTGACGGGATTAGACTTGAAAAGTTGATTTAGATTGGAATATGTTCATATTGACTTGAGTACAAGTCTGGATGGACTGAAGACTGCCGAACAGGCAAAAATGGGGTGCTTACATGTAAGAGTTTAATTATTACAATTAAAAGTAAAGATCCTAAAATTTAATTTGGTGTAAAGTATAAAAGTACAAAGTATAATTAACCGTTTAATATAATATACTAGTGTTAATAAGAGATACATTGACTAAAAGCGACATAAGTAAAAGAGGGAATTAACATTTAATTATTTGTTTGTCTCATTTCTTTTGTGTGTTGAAAGAGGGAAAACAATAGTGAATGATTCAACTCTCCCTGAAACAAAAACTCATAAGAAAATGGATCTCTTTTGCTAAAATAAAAATGAAAAATGAAAAAGTTATTAAAAAGTTAAAGTGTGTATACTTTTTTTTAAAGATAACAACTTTTTAAAAGTGATTCAAATTTTAAAGGGATGTACACACACTAAAATATATGTATATCTATATTAAAAGGATGTAGATGCACATGTGTATGTAAGTGTAAACCTATGCAATTAAAAGACTAGTAAAGATCAATTGGATATATATACATTCTTACATGTCCATGCTAGCGGTAAATTGTTCTATGCACGGGATGCATGTAGTTTGATATTTGCTTAATACTATCCCAAAGCCAAGAGTTCGATCCTTGAATAGCTCTCAAGATGAAACATATAGATCATATGTGCTCACCGAAAGTTTTGCACAGATCGGCAATTAACCAAAAAAAAAAACTAATGTAAACATTTCATGATAGGCCAAAAATTGGATTCAGTTATGCAAAATTCTTCTCATGTTTACCAACCAAAACAAATGAAATTCAGCCATTAACATCCAAAATTAAGACAACCCAAAATCCTCTAATAGTAAAATGTGAACATTATTTAAGATTATCTTTTTCTTTTTTTAGACAATATATTATTTTCAATCTCTTTCAAATAGAAGCAAAAATAAATAGATGACGAAAGTATGTACAATAGATATATATATATATATATATATATATAATTTATCTCTAGTAAAAAAAGGAGAGAGAGAAAGATAACAATTTATAATTATAGTGAAGCTTCCCAAGAGTTCTAGCTCAACTGCTATGATGTAAACACTTTCTCATAGGCTTCCCAATAGTTTTTGGCTACTGTCACATAGGTTGTTTAAAGAAAAAGGCTATGCTTGTGGACCGTGTAGGGTTTATGCTTATTGGTTGTTGAGAGAGAGAGAGAGAGATAGAGAGAGAGAGAGAGAGAGAGAGAGAGAGAGAGAGAGAGAGATGGGTAGATTGACAGTGTAGGGCTAGAGAAAATATTCAATGCAATGGTAATATCACATCATCGTTGCTGATGTGGTATTACAAGTCAATGATATACACTTACATGAGCATGTTGTGATAAAATGTCATATCAGTTAGTAGGGTAGTGCGGATAAAATATTTTAATTAGCTCCTTAATTTTATATGACAAGGATAATAACTGTATTTTGATGTAATTTTATTAGATTGTGATACTATGTCAACCTGATGATGTGGTACCACCGTTATACTGAATATTTACTCGTAGGGCTGGATGGAGAGGAAGATTGACCGTTTCTTATTTTAGCATTGAGAGAAGGAGAGAGTGAGGGGAGCATACAGTCAGTAGATATTTGCCATATGCCACATGAAAATTTTTTATTTGAAATTTTTAAAAATTAAGAATGAACATTTAGAGGTTTCATAGTCTTCACTACATTACTATATACATACTAAGAGAGTTATGTATTACTTGGACTACATCAAGTTAGGTGCTAGGGAAGGTTAGAAAGTCTACTACTTCGCCCTGTTGACTACCCTTTCCCTTTCCAATGGAGACAATTCTCAATCGTCTTTACTTTGATCTATTGTTTTTTTATCTCTCATATTAAGCTTCTATTTAAGCCATCTTCATTTGCTCGAGTCATCACTCTCTTGACCCAATGGCATGGGCAAGGGCGTGGTCACGCCACCACCACCATCTTTGATCCTATTTTTCACTCTACTCAATATCCCAGGCCTTCCATATCATAATATCTACATATCAAGAAAATAATTTTTTTACAGCAAATAATACCTAATGCAAATAAATCCTCGAAATGACAATAGGGTTATGCACGAGCTGGAGACTAGAGAGTACATATCAATTTACGTCTTTTGTTTTCTTAGAGAGAGAATGGTTAAAAAGGTTTTAAAACTGACAAAGGTGGGGTAGAGTGGTATATTAAACCTCTAACATAGAGAGAGAAGAAATAGCACAATAGAACAAAATGTTTTTGAGTGTATGACTTGAGAGCTTTGAATCAAAATTGTAGGATGTGATTATTGAATGCGTAATGGTTGATTTTTGTTAACATGATTATTTTCAAACACTTGAGTCCCTCAATCGTTTTTCATTTGACAGTTTTGTAATCTGTATGTCGAGCGATGGTTGATTTGAATTCTTTACATTGTTATGTGTAAGCACCCCATTTTTGACCGCTCGGCAGTCTACACTCCGTCTAGACTTGTTTTCAAGTCATTGTGGGCATATTCCTATCGAAACCAATTCTCTAGGTTCAAATCCCGTCTGTCCATCGCTTCGCGGGCCCAACAAGCCCAAATAGAGGCAAAATGACCAAAATGCTCTTAGGGGCATTGTCCTTTCCTTTCCAATCCCACTCTCGAGACAGTTTATTCCTCGAGACGGTTCCAATCCAGGCACGTCTCCTCGGAGATGGTAAGACCCCTTTCCAATCCCTCTCTCGAGATAGTTTATTCCTCGAGACGGTTCCAATTCAGGCGCGTCTCCTCAGAGATGGTAAGACCCCTTTCCAATCCCACTCTCGAGACAGTTTATTCCTCGAGACGGTTCTAATCCAGGCACGCCTCCTCGGAGACGGTAAGACCCCTTTCCAATCCCTCTCTAGAGACAGTTTATTCCTCGAGACGGTTCCAATCCAGGCACGTCTCTTCAGAGACGGTAAGACCCCTTTCCAATCCCACTCTCGAGATAGTTTATTCCTCGAGATGGTTCCAATCTAGGCACGTCTCCGCGGAGACGGTAAGACCCCTTTCCAATCCCACTCTCGAGACAGTTTATTCCTCGTGACAGTTCCAATTCAGGCACGTCTACTCGGAGACGGTAAGACCCCTTTCCAATCCCACTCTCGAGATAGTTTATTCCTTGAGACGATTCCAATCCAGGCACGTCTCCTCGGAGACTGCAAGACCCCTTTCCAATCCCTCTCTCAAGACAGTTTATTCCTCGAGACGGTTCCAATCCAGGCGCGTCTCCTTGGAGACAGTAAGACCCCTTTCCAATCCCACTCTCGAGATAGTTTATTCCTCGAGATGGTTCCAATTCAGGCACATCTCCTCGGAGACAGTAAGACCCCTTTCCAATCCTACTCTCGAGACAATTTATTTCTCGAGACGGTTCCAATCCAGGCACGTCTCTTCGGAGACGGTAAGACCCCTTTCCAATCCCACTCTTGAGACAGTTTATTCCTTGAGATGGTTCCAATCCAGGCGCGTCTCCTCGAAGACTGTAAGACCCCTTTCCAATCCCACTCTCGAGACAGTTTATTCCTCGAGACGGTTCCAATCCAGGCACGTCTCTTCGGAGACGGTAAGACCCCTTTCCAATCCCTCTCTCGAGATAGTTTATTCCTCGGGACGGTTTCAATCCAGGCACGTCTTTTCGGAGATGATAAGACCCCTTTCCAATCCCTCTCTCGTGACAGTTTATTCCTCGAGACGGTCCGAGTAGCGAAACTACTCACAAAACCGTTAGAGTAGCGAAAATACTCACAAATAGGTCGATATAGGGAATTGCCAACAAACCCCTGTGTCACGAGGACCGCCGTTAGAGTGGCGGAAACACTCAAAACCCAGGTCAACACCAGTGTCTGTTAGCCCACTTCGGTGAAAAATGACCAAATTGTCCTTTGCACCCTTTTCCGATACTTTCCAGTCAAGATGACCATTTTGCCCCTAGGCATCCGAATGCCCCGGGAACCACACCGGCTCTGGGTATCAAACCGGTAACCCTCTGAGATTACTTCCTATAGTATTCTCAACCTTCCTTTACCTTTCCGGATCATTCCGAGTCAGTTCCAGCTAACCCGGTAAAAAATGACTGTTTTACCCCTAGTGGGCCGGTCTCCTTTTTCGACCATACCGGCCTTGGGTATCAAACCAGTAACCTCCTGAGACTACTTTTTATAGTGTTCTCAACCTCCTTTTATCTTTTCGGATCATTCCGAGTCAGTTCCGGCCCAACCCCATGCGAGATGACCGTTTTGCCCCTGGTAGGCCGGTCTCCTTTTCCGACCACGCTGGCTCTGGGAATCAAACCGGCAACCTCTGGGAACATTCTGAATAATGTTTCCAGATCCCAAGTCTTCTTCCAGGACAGTCCGAGTTCGCCCCGGCAGCTTCCCTGTCTGATTGACCGTTTTGCCCCTAAGGGCCCGGTCAACCTTTCCGACCCATCTTATCCTCATTTGTCAAGTCAAATATCTTCAGGACACTATTTTAAGTGTTCCTGCTTCTTTTCGGCCTTCCGGGTCATTCCCGGTTCCTCCATATCATTCCCGAACTTTCCGGAGTCACTCCTAGTGAAGCTAGGCTAAAAATTACATGGTAGTCACTAGTACAGGAGCCCAAATCTAGTCAAAGATACGTTGCTTACCGACCTTAAACATTTCCTAAATGGCTGGCGCCACTAGTAGTGGCGCCAAGCCAAAAAATGGCCTTGCACCACTCCTAGTGGCGCCAGTGTAAAATTTGACTTGGCGCCATTGCAACAGGCGCTAGTGTTGTCCAACCTCTATAAATACAGAGCCTCATTCAACGTGAAGAGGATCCGCAAACTCAACCTAAAATCATATAATTCGATATACAGAGCTCGAGCACTTCAAAAACCCTAGCTTCCCTAGGTTTTTGAAACCCTAGCCACCCTACACAAACCCTAGCCTCCTATACACTCATACACACCCCCATACACTCATACACTGGCCTTAAACCATCCTTTGAAGACTTGAAGAGTTGCAATCCAAGGCTTGAAGACAACTCTTGAAGACTGAAGGTGAAGATCAAGACAAAGACCGAAGACCGAAGACCGAAGACAGCACGGCGTGCAAAATAAACAAGATACAAGGTAGGTTCTCCATTTAAATTTCCGCACTTCCCCCTCTCTCTTCTCTCTCCTAACCCACTTGGGTTTTCTCTATTTTAATCCCCCATCTCTTTCCCCCCCTCCCCCTTTCTTTGCATGCTTGAAATAAGGGGATTCCCGGTCCATGTATAGGATTGGGCTATTGGAGAGTCACCGTGTCGGGGCTTTTTTCTAGTCTAACCAGAGACCACGTGGGTCCGGCCCCCTTGGTTATGTGGTGAAGCCTTAGCCTTGTATGTTCATAACCCTAAAACTGCATTGTGCATATCATAATCTTGCATCTTCCAAAATTCGTTTTCAAACTCGTTTTCAAAACCGTTTTCAAACTTGTTTTCAGAATTACATCAAAATCCTCTTTTCAAAAACTTGTTTTCAAAATCACAATCCTAGGGTAATTCTAGCCTTTCCATGGCTAGGGTGGTTTTAGGAAAGTGTTACATTAAAAGTGACCTTTATGGACTATATGTTCAACTCTTATTATTTTCTAAAACCACTTTCTTAAAGTGGTTCTAGCCTTCTCATGGCTAGAATCGCTTTAGGGAAGTGAGATATTTTTACGCCTTCTAAAAACTCTCTTTTCAAAAAGTCTCCCTTTCTAAAAATTTCTTTTTTCAACATACTCTCCTAAAACTCTCCTCTCCAAAGTTGTTTTCAAAAACTCCCTCCAAAATCTATTTTTCAAAGCTTTCTTTGTTAACTCCTTTCCAAAAACTCCCTCTCCTTAAAATTCACCTTCTAAAAACGCTCCCTAAAAATCTTTCTAAAAACTCTCTTTCCAAAATCTCCCTTCTAGAATTTTCCCTCTAGGATTTTCCTTTTAAAATCTACGTTTCTAAAAACACACTTTCCAAAACTCCTTCTCTTTAAAATCTTTTTCCAAAAAACTCTATCTTCAAACTCAATTTCCAAAAACTCCTCCCTAGAATTTCCTTCTAGAAAACCTTTGCTTCCAAAAACGCGCTTTCCAAAAATCCTCTCTCTTTAGAACCCAAATCAAGCCCTAGAACTCACAATTAGGAAACCCTAATTTTTTTTTCCAAAAACATGATTTTCAAACTTTGCCCCAAACCTAGGTTTCCAAAATCTCTTGTTTTCACATCCAAACTATACACGCTTCCAAAACCTCTTTTTTATGTCGAAACTATAATTTTTCAAATCTAGGGTTTCTAGAATCTTCCTTTCCAAATCCTTGTCAAATCAAATCTTCCCTTTAAGAAACTAAATCCAATCTTCCCGTTTAGGAAACTAGGTCCAATCCTCCATTTTTGGAAACAAATCCCAAACCTTTCCCAATTCAACTCCTTCCTAATTTCCTACCTTCCTAAACCATAAGTTTCCTAAACCTAAACTTCAAATATTTCCTTAAGTTTCAAAATCCAAATTTTTCCTAAATTCAACTCCTTCCTAATCTTTCACTTTCCTAAATCTCAAGTTTCTAAAACTTGAACATAAAAATCTTTCCTAAAATTCTAAAATTCAACCCTTTCCTAATTCTACCCTCTTTTCAAATCTTAACTTTTCAAACCTAAGTTTTCAAACCTTTCCTAAATTCAAACCTTTTCCAATTTCAAGATTTTCTAAAATTCAAACTCTAAAACTCTCCAAATCTTAAACTTTCCAAATTTCAAGTCTTTCCAAATTCTAAGTTTCCAAAATTCAAAACCTTCTTAACTTGAAACTTTCTAAATTCTAAGTCTTTCTTAAACTAAACTTTCTTAATTTAAAACATTTCTAAATTCAATACTTTCCTATTTCAAAACCTTTCTTGAAACAAAACTTTTCAATTTTCAAAATTTTCCTAATTTGGGAACTTTCCTAATCTTAAAACCTTTCCTTTTTCGAAAACTTTCTAAATTCAAAACTTTCCAATTTCCAAACTTTCTTAAATTCCAAACTTTCCTAATTTCAAAACTTTCCAAAAATGAAACTTTCCTAATTCGGAACTTTCCTAAATCGGACCTTTCCTAATTCGAACCTTTCCTAAATCCAATCTTTCTTAAACTCTTGAGTCTTTCCTAGGTCTCCTATCTTTCCTAAGTCTAGGTTTCCTAAACCTCCATCTTTTCAAAACCAAGTCTTTCCAAAATCAATCTTTCCAAAACAAGTCCAATCTTCTCAATTTCAATTTCCAATCTCCTCTTCTAATCTCAAATCAAATCCAATTTTCAATTCAATCTCTCTCTTCAAATCAATCTCTTTTCAATCGGTCTCTTGTCCGAACTATGACTGACCTGATTCCCCCAAAGGGATACGTAGGCAACCTTCATAGGTGCGGTTACAACACTTTTCAAACTTTCAATTCCACCCTCATGGGTGCGGTCTCCACATTTTTCAAATCTCAAATTCTAATCTATTTTTAAAATTCCAATTTCAAAATTTCTATTTTCAATTTTCAAACTTTCCAATTTCAATTCTATCTCTTCAAATCTATTTTCAAATCAAATTCTTTTCAAATTTATTTCCAAATCTATTTTTCAATTCTCTTAATTTGCACTTGCATATCATGCATCATGTTAGTTTTCAAACATTGTTTCTATAAAGTGGATAGGATTGAACGATAGTTAGTCGAAGACTTTCATAGGTGAATCTAGGGTAGATTGACATGTAGGTATCGAAAGGGTGGGGTAGGGTGATAGCTTAGTGCGTCTTCCCTACACGTAACCAACCTCCGAACCTAGAATCACTGATTTCAAAGACCAAAACGGAGTTATTTTTCAAAAAGGGCTAAATGTTTTCCAAAGGTTGCCAAACAACCTGTTTTCTTAAAAACTCTCTCTCGAGGAGATATTTTCAAAATCGTTTTCTAAGTGTAGTTTTTGGATTATGCTTAGTTTTTAGGTGACCTAACTCACCTTAATTAAGTTAGGTGGCGACTCCAAATCTTTTTCAAAAGCCCTTTATTCAAATCAATTTTTCAATTCAAACCTAGTCGCACTCATTCTTCTAGGAGGGTGAGTTCTAACGAGAGAGTACAACATTTTTCCTGCTTGTGTGAGTATTCCTCGAGTGCGAAAAAATTGGGCGCGACATTATGTATTTGGAAACTATTTTCGTAAATTATTTTTAATGATTGATGTTTGTATGTATCATCTCTGGAAACCCTCACGAGACACCACTTGTCCACTAGGGTAACCTAGGGGTTTAAAGGTTTGGTGTATTCGCTAAATACCCCTGAGCCTCCTACGAAAGTAGAGATTATGTTTTCTTTTTTTTAGTTTTGCTAGAGACTAGCAAAAAGTTAGTTGGGGGTGTCATTAGACTATATAAGTGTAGTCTATTGCCGCTAAATGACCTTTGATAGCCGTAAATTAGGGTTAATTATTGCTATATATTATATTTAACCTTGTACTCAATCTTATTTCAGGTATTTAAAGCTAAGGAAATTGATTTGGAGTCAAAGAAGTAATCCGATTTGCGGAAATGGCTCATCAAGGAACGTTGCAGGGGCTTTGTCTTGGGAAACATGCAAGTTTTGACTCATAACTCAGAATGGGATGAATGATACGCGGTTGGAAAGCTCTCTTCAAGTTACACATGTTTGCGTTTAATGAGTGTCATTGAATTCTGACTCCAAAAGCCTCAAACAAGTTGAAATCAAAAAGGGCGAAAAATGACTCTAGCGTTCGAATGCCAGCCAAGCCGTTCGAATTGCAAGAAGCAAAAGAAGACCAAAAATTGGCCTGGTGTTCGAACGCCAAAGGCCAATGTTTGAATGGCCTGAGAGCATGCAAACCAAAAATGGCCTAGCATTCGAATGCGTGTTCTTGGCGTTCGAACGCTAAAGAACAACACGAGAGGCATTTGAACGCTAGTTTTACCATTCGAACGCCAAGACAAAAATCTGACAATTTCTAGGATTTGGACTGCGATCCCTATAAATACCAAGCCATTATGCTCAAAGCAAAGGAGTAGGAGGCGTCTATTGTAGAGGGTTTTCATAGTTTTTACACTAGAATAGCTTTTTTGTTTTTAGTTTGTTGCTTATTTGTAATTGTATTCACTTAAATACAAGTTTTAATACAAGTTCCTTAGATTCCTTGCATTCTATTCGAGATTTTCTTTGTTTCTTTGCATTAAATCGACATTTTTAGTGTGTATTCCATTATTTCAAAGCTTTTCATAGATAGAGATGAGTAGCTAAACCTTCCTATCTCGGGATTAATTGTGAAGACCGATTGAAGGTGTTGAATGAACAAAGGAGGTGAGATTTTGGGTTTCAAAGATAAATTTTCTGTTTTTATCATTCTTTGTCTTCTTCATTCTAGAAATCATTGAAAACTTGGATGATTGATTATGCTCGATAACGTTTATGCATGAGTTTATATTCAGTATATGAGTTGCACGAATCGATGGTATTCATCCTTAAATCTAACAACTCGATTTATTTTGGAAGTTGAATTTCTAAAGAACATTTAGTTTTTATTGCTAAAACTTTCGAATCCGAGACTCATGACATAGTCAAATGATTTGAGTTATGAAATACCTCTTTTGGAATCCCAAGAAATATAATTGGTTGGATCGATTAATTCCGAGACTTATTCTCATTACTTTAAAATCAAACATTGTTCAAGTTGTTTAGCATTTGCTTGTTAGTTAGTTTAGATAATCAAACCTTTTCCAAAACAATCATAATTTTATTTTCTTTTTATAAGCATTTTGTCAAATTCTTGTGAGCGATTGAGAGGCGTGTTTTGGTTCTTTCAATCATGTGCACATAACTCCTTATGGGAACGATCTCGTACTCCGAGTATATACTACTCCGCCATCCTACACCTGTAATCATCTCAAGCACACGTTTGGTGCGAGTCAGTAATTATCCCGGTTACTGCAGCAGCGATCACTATTTAGATAGAGTTCCTAGTGGTTAATGTGTTTTTCCCCTACAACGCAATCATGGGTCGAACATACTTGTACATCATGAAGACCATACCTTCTTCCTATCATCAGCTGATCTGTTTTTCGACTCCGGGAGGAGTAGGAGAGATAAGAGGGGACCAAGTAGCAGTTTAAGCAGTGCTCCCTAATGGCATACACCATGAAAGAAAAGATCTTAGATGATGGAACTCCATAAGGGCATGCCTACAATTAATGATGTTGGCCTGTTACCAGAGAACAAGGCCATTGAGGACCTGAATAAGGTTTATATAGATCTACACGATGAGGAAAAGTACTTTGTTCTTGGCACCTCGTTGCCCAAATCTGAGGAGAAATCATTGGTTAATCTATTAACAAAGTACATCAAAATATTCGTCTAGACACCTTATAACATGCCGGGAATTCACCCAGATGTAGCTTGCCACAGACTTAGTGTGGACCCACAGTGCCGACTTGTGGTCCAGAAGGGAAGAAGGGCAGCGACTCAACATGTGGATGCAGTAATCGAAGAGGTTGATAAGCTCCTTGAAGTGTGGGCAATAAGGGAAGTTTACTACCCACCCTGGCTGTCCAACACAGTGGTGGTAAAAAAGAAGAATGGCAAGTGGAGGTTTTGTGTTGACTTCACCGACTTGAATAAAGCATGTCCCAAGGACCATTTCCCTCTTCCAAAGATCGACCAGCTCGTGGATGCAATAGCTAGATTTGAGAAGATGAGTTTCCTAGATCTATGAAGAGGACCAAGCAAAAATTGCCTTCATCAACCCGAGGGGTATTTTTTGTTATAAAGTCATAGCTTTTGGTTTGAAGCACGCAGGCACCACCTATCAAAGATTGATCACCAAAATGTTTAACCAACACATCTGCAACACTGTCGAAGTATAAATTGATAACATGGAGGTAAAAAATAAAGTCGGAAGATTACACTTGGGCAATCTAAGGGAAGTGTTCAACATCCTCAAAAACTATAAGAAGAGGGTGAATGCCTCTAAATGTGTGTTCGGGGTAAGCTCTAGGAAGTTTATTGGATTTTTGGTTACACATCGGGGGATTAAAGTAGATCCACATCAAATAAGCATCAAATAAGTGCAATCCAAAATATTTAAGCCTCGAGGAACATCTTAGAAGTCCAAAAATTGACTGGAATGGTAGTGGCTCTCAACCGATTCATCAGCAGATCTTCAGATAAGTGCCCGACCATTCTTTTAACTTTTAAAATAATGCGAACAGTTCAAGTAGAGTCCTGATTGTGACCAGGCCTTTACCGACCTAAAGAAATATCTGGCCCAGCCATCACTACTTTCTATGTTGCTCAAACATGAAGAGCTCTATCTCTGTCTAGAAATATCAAACCATGCAATAAGTGTCGTCCTACTTTGTCAACAAGGTAGGTAGCAAAAGCCAGTCTACTACGTCAGCAAAACTCTTCTGGGAGCAGGGAGTAGGTATCTTCCTTTTGAGAAACTGACCCTAGTGTTGGTAATGGCATCACGTAAGTTGTTGCACTACTTCAGGGCCCATACTACGAACGTCCTCATGAACCATCAGCTTAAACCACTCCTCAAGAGAGCAAATTTCTCAGGAAGACTAGCAAAATGGGCGGTGGAGCTAGGAGAGTTCGACATCAAATTCCTACCCATGTTGGCAGTGAAAGGTCAGGTACTAGCTGATTTTATGATTGAATTTTCTATTGAATTGCCTTAGGAAGTCATTCAGACACTTGATATCGATCAACCAAATTGTGAACCCACTTGGAATTATGGGAGACTGCTTGTTATTGGAAGCTCTTTATCAACAGAGCGTCCAATAACGGGGGGTAGGATTGTACGTAGTCTTAATCACACCAAATGGCATGACATTGGAGCAGGCTATAAAGTTGGAGTTTACTACATCAAATAACGAGTCTGAATATGACGCTCTACTCACCAGCCTGCGCCGAGCTATAGAGCTTAAGATTGCCGAGATAGTTATATATTCAGATTCCCAATTAGTGGTTAACCAAGTTATAGGTGAGTATGCAGCAAAAAACTATAGGATGGCTCAGTACCTAACAAATGCAAAAGAACTGCTCGGCAAATTTAGTAAATACAAGCTCCATCAGATTAGCCGCGATAACAATGCTCATGCTGATACCTTGGCAACACTGGTAGCAACCCTAAAGTTAAGATCAAAGAGAACAATTCACGTGGAGACATTGCCCAGCCCAAACATATTTCAAGAAGAAGGGCAAGCTTTGGCTATTGAGCAATTAGGGCCATCCTGGATGGACCCGATCATTTCTTACCTCGACAGGGATAAGCTGTCAGAAGATAAGAATGAGGCTAGAAGAATCAAGCACAAGTCATTGAAGTACTGGTTATCACTTGACAAGGAACTATATAGAAGATCATTCACTGGACCCTATCTGCATTGTGTCCACCCCAACCAAGTGTAGGGCATCCTGTTTGAAATTTATGAAGGTATTTATGGGAATCACGTCGGCAAAAGATCTCTTGTGCACCGAGCTATTTCTCAGGGCTATTAGTGGCCCTATATACAGAAAGATGCTGCCCAATATGTTTTGAAATGTGAAAAATGCCAGAAGTTTTTGCTTGATATTTCATTAGCTCGCCGATGACCTCATAACTATTACCAGCCCCTGGCCTTTTGCACAACGGGGGTTGGATATAGTCGGACCGTTGCCCCGAGCTTCAGGGAATAAGAGATTCCTCATAGTGGCAACTGATTACTTCACCAAGCGGGTGGAAACAGACCCTTTATCGACTATTAGAGGAGTTGACGGTAAGAGGTTGGCATGGAGGACCATCATTATAAGATTCGGGATACCCCATGCATTGGTTTCAGACAACAACACCCTGTTTGATGGCAACATGTTCAGAGAATTCTGCAATAGGCTTGGGATAAAAAATTATTATTCGATGCCTGCCTATCCACAATGCAACGGGCAAGCTGAGACATCAAACAAGACCATGTTAAATGCAATAAAAAAGAGGCTGAAAAAAGTTAAGGGAAGATAGGTAAAAGAGCTGCCTAGTGTCTTATGGTCTTAAATAACCACCCCAAGGAGATCTATCAGAGAAACCCCTTTCTCAATATTATACAAGGTAAAGGCAGTAATACCTTTGGAAGTCGAACTTCCAACCATTAGATCAGCATCATTTGACACCATCGTAAATGACTAGACTTTGGCAAAGGACCTCGACCTTATTGAAGAAAAGAGAGAGGCTGCTATACTCAAACTTGCTAGATATCTTTAGCAATTTAGCCGAGTCTACAACAAACCAGTCCAGCCATGAGCTTTTGCTCTTGATGACTTAGTGCTAAGGAAAGTATTGGGGGCAACTAAGAATCTAGCAGATGGGAAGCTTGGCCTAAACTGGGAAGGTCCTTACAAAGTTGCATCCTAGGTCGACGTGGGGGCATACCGACTAGAAACTGTTGAAGAAATGCGACAACTACCCCAACCTTGGAACGCTAACAATCTCAGGAAATTCTATCAGAAGGGGTGTTTCACAAATGATGTAATAATCTACGACAATCTTTGATAATACCATATTTTTTCCTTAAAAAATTGCAAGTGATTAAGCAAAACTACAAATAAACATAAAAAGGGGATAACCATAAAAAATCAAGTGTAAAAACTTGATCTTGTCCAACTTATTGGCAGGTCGGCCAATGAAGGCCATAAAAAATCAAGTGTAAAAACTTGGTCATATCCAACTTGCTAGCAGGTCGGCCAACGAAGGCTATTAAAAACCAAGTATAAAAACTTAGTTCTGTCTAACTTGTTGGCAGGTCAGCCAATGAAGGCCATAAAAAACCAAGTATAAAATCTTGGTCTTGTCCAAAAATTGGGCAGGTCGGCCAATGAAGGCCTTGGCCATTGAAGGTAAGATAGAATAAGAATCCAAAGTTAAAATTATGTGGTTTTACTGAGAAATATCCATACAAGAGACAACTTAAGTGACAAAATCCACATTCATTCAAAATAGCTAATCCATTATAAGTCTTTGCAGAAAGGTACAACTATTTCAACAGAAAACTAAAGCAAAGGCCAAACCACATCTTCATCAAGTTTCTTAGCAGGGTCAGCCGAGTCGGAAATGGTAGGTTCAGCCTCAACCATCTTTAAGATATCGGCCTCAGCCGTCTTCAGCACGTCCGCCTTAATCATCTTGGGGACATTACCTTCAGCCATCTCAGCTACATTTATAGCAGGAACCGTCAGAGTGTCTGTACCCTTAGTCGGCTTGGAGGCATCCTCAGCGTTGCCCCCCAGAGTTGTCTCGAAGTAGTTCGGAATATTCCTCCGGAGGTTGGAAGAGCTCTCGACTTTCATTTCCTTCAGAGCCTCGTACTAGCCTTCAATGAATATCGACTGTGAGAGATCAACCATCTAAAGGGCATAATCATCAGTAATAGTTGTCATGCCTTGCTTACACCTCTCCTCAAACTTGGCTTTTTCCTTTGTAAGGTCAGCTTTGAGTCCCTCAACTTCAGCCCTGGACTTGAACAAGTCCACCAAGAGTATGGCCTTGTCAGCTTCTAGCTTTGAGACTTCATTGTCCCTCTTGATCAGATCGGTTGTAATCTGGTCTAGCACAATCTTCGCTTTTTCAGCTTCCTTTGCGGCAGTCAGTTGGACCTTTTTTGCCTCAATCCACTCCTTCTTCAGCTTAGCATGCTCCTTAATGAGTTTATTGTGCTCTTTGGACAGAACTCGAAAACAGCGCATGGCCTCTAAAGAGTTGAAAGAGCCCTGGAAGTGAAAAGATTAGTACATAATTAACAAAAGTCATTACTAAAAATAAATTTGTGAAGGAACTTACTAGCAGGGATTCGTGGAAGGCTTCTAGAAGACCGATAGGTCATCGTTCCTCTCTAACAAGTCAATGTCAACCCGCTGGAGGTTACTTTCAACCACTCCCATCGCCACCTCAGCTGACCTAATCAAGAAGTCGTTCGGTTGCATATGACGGTCACCAACGATGGGTCCTATAACCACAAAGTCGGCATCATCAGATACGACACTAGTACTAGGATGGGGATCAGCCGACACAAATTTGGCTTTCTTTGTTACAAGCTTAACCAGTGTGTCCCATGCTATTGGCTTCTTCTTTGATGACCTCATCTCCCTCATTTTTTTTTCAGGTTCAGAGGAGCTGACATCTGCAACGGGGGTAGGGGAATAGGCTTTGCCATTTCCCCAACTTCTTCAACTTTTTTGCTGCCTTCTGCAGCATTATATCCCTTAGGTTCATCATATCGAGAGTATCAGAATCTGAGGACGAAGGGTACATTAGCTTGCACTTCTTCCTAATCTTGGTTGTTGCTCGGCTGTTGGGCACTGTGAATGGAGTTGAAGTTGACATTGATTTGGATGAACTTGACCGATCTGAGGATATGTCTTGGACTGGATAATCTGCAAGATGGGCTGCTGCGTCAGTAATGGTTGGGGGCAACTCAAATGACGCCCAACTTGGGAAGCCAATTCCTAAGGTCATTGGGACGGCGTCTTCAACGACTCGAGTCCCCGAACTCCCCACTGGTGGCGGCGCGTCAGAAGGCATATCAGCAATGGTCACCCAGTCGTCGAGGAGTATGCGCTCAATTGTAATCCCTACTAGAATTTCAGCAAACTCACTAGCTGCACCCTCCTTCGATAACTTGGCAATCACACTTGTCGGGATCCCAAACAAGCCGGTGAAGGTGGAAACCCAAAGTGGGTAGTTTAGCAATATATGAGGGGTCCTAGCAATGTCACGAAGCCGACCAGAGCCTCTGTAGTTTAGAACCTTGTTTAGATTGCTCAAGTTGACACCCCATGTTTGTTTCCTGTTCTTACCAGATGTTGAACAAATCAAAACTAGGCAAGTTAGACATGTACAAATCAATACACATGAAAAGTAAGGGGTCGGCACCAACCTAACTCTTTGGGGATTCTACAGCATCAACTTAAAGGCATTCGGCTAGCAGGAAGGTTGCCATACTCCCAAGGGCTAGAAACCCAGATTCTGACATCATCTACACCCTTACCCGAAGATAGGAGACACTTTACTATTTTCCTACTTTTGTTGGTTGCCCTAAGGTAAACTTTCCAGCTATCACGCTCGACTTTGCATAGAGTATAACAAAATTCAAGCTCTACAAGCCCTAGGTTAATGCCTAGAATTTGGTTCAACTCAAGCGTCCCCATGACAATCCAGTAAGTGTTTGGGCGTACTTGGGCAGGACATACATCATGGTGTTGAAGGAATTTTACAAGAAAATGGTGTAAGGGAAATATAATACCACCCTCTACGATGGCAATCACGGGGAAAGACATTCCCTTTTTGGTTTCTTCTATCCTATAGTCATCGGGGTTAACCAACTTAATGCCGACTTGGTCGGCAATGTTGTACCTAGACTTAAAGTTAGCGACAGCCACTGGGCTGTCCACAAGTTTCTTAAGGCGAGCCACTATCGGGGGATGACCATGGAAGGGTAGGGCAGAAAAAGAATAAAGCAAAGGTTCGAAGAACTTACAAAATTCGGGCAGAATCTATTCTGTCACTCTCACTAGGAGTCTTAAGCCTGGTTCGAATGTTGAGAATGGATGAAGATACGCCCAATTTATAGTGAGCTATGTTATCATTTCAGCTGCAGCGATTATGACGCCTAACCCAATCGTCACCTTGGAAGCCCATTCGATGCACCCTTTCGATTGTAGGGCTGGTACAGAATGTCCACGTGGTGCGAAGCAACGGGAAGGCTAAAAGACAAGCTTTAAATGTAAATCTCAACCCGTACCCCTTTTGTTAGTCTAAATGGGGCGCAAGGGCTGGGGGGGCAATTATGAGCCCAATAAGAGCCAAATCCAAGACCAAAAGAGACCAGCCTAGTGAGGTCGGCCCATGAGTGCCGACCTATCGGATTAGGCCCATGCCGACCAGAGGCAAGGACCCAAAGGGTCTAGCCCATGGATCTTAATCCAAAAGGTATTAGGACTAATGAAGTCCATAATACAAATCCTATTCGTAAGTGAATTAGGACAAATAAAAGATAAGTCCAATACATTAAACTGACTCAATCAATGAAGATTCCTAGGAGGAAAGTGACTCTAATCCCTAAAAGGAACATGACATTCCGAAACCTATAAATACTCCCATACACTAAAGGTGTAAGGTACATTCACTTGATTCTAGCTCTCTATAATTTATTCGATTCATTGTGGTTAAGGTTGCTAACTTAATCATCGGAGTGCTTTCGGCCCAAAGAGGGTCGAGACATTTTCATTGTCTTCTTCTCTTGCAAATTATTCGTGCTCGTCAATTCAATTTAAGAGTTTAACCAGGCCTTCATAAAAATCTCACCTACAAGGCCAAAGAAAAGCAAAACAAAAAATAGAGTTTACAATTTTTAGGGCATGATTCTCTTTGGGACCATTAAAAGTAGTAGGCCGCTAGAAAGCAAGAGACTTAAAAATTTAAATCACTATGGGCTTAATTCTGTAGTCCAAATAAGGAATTAATCCTTGGACTTTTAAATGAACTTTGCGGGCTAGTTGTAAACTTTAGCCCAATTACAGATATGGTCAGATTCCTTTGTCATTTAAAGGCCTAAGTCTCTGATCTTTTAAAGACAAAAGGCATTTAAAATTTCAGGTCATTAAATGGCCTAATTTATTTGTTATTTGAAGACCGAAGCTAGCCATTAAAAACTATCATGTTCTGGCCAATCCTTTTATCTTTGAAAGGCCTAGAGCCTTTTAAATTTATAGACCACTAAGTGGCCCAATTCACTGGTCGTTTTAAAAGACCCAAAGCCTTAAATTTATAGGCCCAATTCTCTAGTCTTTTAAATGACTCAAAGACTTAAATTCTAAGACCCAGATCTCAAAAACCCAAGGCTCCTAATATTTTTTTCTACCACTCATTGGCCCAATTCTTTGGTCTACAAAGGCCCAGTACAAATTCACTAAAGCTCCCATTTGACTTGATCCCTGTCCGTTTGTGTAAAATAGGGTAAAAATCGGGCTCAATCATAATGTTTTTTTT
Source organism: Euryodendron excelsum (assembly GCA_033060915.1). Lineage (NCBI taxonomy): Eukaryota > Viridiplantae > Streptophyta > Magnoliopsida > Ericales > Pentaphylacaceae > Euryodendron > Euryodendron excelsum. The sequence continues at coordinate 42,304,936 of CM065381.1, read as the reverse complement.
TTTAATCTCCATGAGCATCATTGTTCACTAGAACCAAAGTCAGTGCATCAAACTGAGGACCAAAATATTTTACAAACTCTTACCACACCGTTATCATTTTTCGAGTCAAATTCAAAAGTCCCGGTTGGTTGTTTGTCATTAGAAGTCCAAGTAATCCAAAATTTTTTAAATTGCACATTATGCCTTCAAATTGGGCACTAAGCTTGAAAAATTTTAAATTAGGCATCTAGCCAGAATTTTTCAAATTGGGCATTAAGCAAAAAAATTTCAAATTGTGCATTAAGCAAAAAATATTTTAAATTGGACACTAAGCCAAAAAATTTTAAATTAGGCATCAAGGGAAGAATTTTTTTAAATTGGGCATCAAACCAACAAATTAGACACTAAGCTAGAAAATTTTAAATTAGGTGTCAAGCTAGAATTTTTTTTAAATTGGGTGTCAAGCCATAAATTTTCAAACTAGGTATTAAGTCAAAAATTTTAAATTGGGCATTAAGCCATAAATTGGGCATCAAGCTAGAAATTTTTTATATTTTTCCATTTGTGTTCATTACTCTTTGTTTTTGCCTTATGTCGTACACCAAGTTCAAAAAAAAAAAGAAGAAGAAAAGAAAAGAGACTTCCAAAAAAAAAAAAGAAGATGATACTGAGGCAACAACTACTATCATTCACCATACTTATCAAAGTTATTTGTTCTTGAATCGTGAATTTTGTAGTTTCAGTTCTCTAAAAAAAAAAAAATTTGACTTCTATCCTTTTCCTTTGATTCGCTATTTCTATAATATTTTTTCTTGTTGTTGGTATTGGTTCAAATACTACAAGTTGAATTTCTAGAGCATGTTTATTAGTTTAATGAAGAATTGGAAGGGGGGAAGCTGGGAGTGGAAAAAAGAAAGAGAGTGTGAGACTAATGTAGGGAAAAAACCAATTTTAGAGTGAAACACGAGAGCAAGTGACATAATTTGAGTGCAACACGTGGGAGAGTATTGTGAGGGATTGTTTCTAACATTTCTCTATAGCTTTAAAAAAAATGTCTTCAAGGGATGACACATCACAGAAAGAAGGACGGGAGGAGTTGTTCTTTGTGTTATAGGCTATACAATAACAATTTGAATGCATGAACGTGGTATTTAATGAAATTCAGGATCAGATGGATCGACAAGACACTGTTATTACTACTTGGCGAGAGGGGGGGTCCCTAAAAAGTCCCTATTGCTAGGAGGCAAGAAAGGAGTGCGCTCGTGGATGGTGTTGATGGCGATCATGAGGATGAGTTCAAAGATGAAGAGGATCAAGCTTCATTGAACGGCGAGGGTAGGTTCGTACCAAGGGGAGAAAGGCGTGATAGAGGTTTTCAAAGAGATCCGAGATGGCAAGATGGAACTGACAGAAACCTAGGAAACATCAAAATGAAGATACCATCGTTCTAAGAAAAAAAAATGATCTTGAACCATACTTGGAATGGGAGAAGAAAGTGGAGTTGATTTTTGAGTGCCACAACTACTCTGAGGAGAAAAAGGTAAAACTCGCTGTCATTGAGTTTATTGACTACGCTATTATATGGTGGGATCAACTTGTGATGAATAGAAGGAGAAACCATGAAAGGTCTATTGAGATGTGAGAGGAAATAAAGGCCATCATGAGAAGACGGTTTGTCCCTAGTCACTACTATAGGGGCTTGTATTAGAAATTACAAAGTCTTACTCAAGGCTATAGAAGCGTGGATGGCTACTACAAAGAGATGGAGATCACCATGATTTGGCTAATGTAGAGGAGGATAGACAAGCTACCATGGCAAGGTTTTTGAATGGGCTAAACTGGGACATTGTCAATGTGGTGGAGTTACAACACTACGTGGAGTTAGAGGATATGGTGCCCATGGCAATAAAGGTGGAATGACAGCTTAAAGAGAAAGGAACTCGGGTACCTCAAAATTTGGGCTCCTCTACTTCGTGGAGGTCGAATTGAAAGAAAAACGAAGTGGCTATTTCTAAGCCCAAAATCGAACCACCAAAAAGGAGAAATGAAATTCCCAATGTCAACAAAGGTAAAATTGAATCCCAAACTTGTAATCGTGATATTAAGTGTTTTCGTTGTTTGAGAGTAGGTCACATTGCTTCACAATGCCCAAATACGAGAACCATGATTGCACATGTTGAAGGAGAAGTAGAAATCGAAAGCGATAGTAATGATGATCACATGCCATCGTTTGCGGATGCTTATGACGATGATGTGGAGTATCTGGTAGAGGGTGAGTCACTTGTGGCTAGGCGTACTTTAAGTGTCCAAGTCAAAGAAGATGACATGAAACAACAAAAGGAGAAAATTTTTCATACTAGGTGCCATGTCAACAATAAAGTATGTGGTATGATCATTGATGGGAGAAGCTGTACTAATGTGGCTAGCACTACTCTAGTTAAAAAATTGAATTTATCTACCTTGAGCGACCCTAGACCATATAAGTTGTAGTGGTTAAATGATTGTAGGGAGGTTAAGGTGACTAAACAAGTGCTAGTTTCTTTTTTAATTGGGAAGTATAAGGATGAAGTACTTTGTAATTGGCAAGCGGGTCACATATTATTGGGCAGGCCATGACAATTTGACAAGAAGGTCACTCATGACAGGTTCAAGAATATGCATTCTTTTGTAAAGGACAACAAAACCATTACTCTTGTTCCATTGACTCCAAAACAAGTGTATGAAGATCAAATGAAATTGAAAAGAGAGAATGAGTTGAAAAAAAATTGTGAGATAGAAAATTCAAAAAAGGATGATGAAAAATAGAGTGAAAAGAAAAAAAGAGAGTGAACAGAAAAGGGAGAGTGAGAAGAAAAGAAAGCGTGAAAAGAAAATGAGAGAGAAACAAAAAAACAAGTGAGTTTTTATGCTATGGCAAATGATGTCAAGGGTGCTTTTTATACAAACCAGTCTATATTTGTACTATTGTACAAATAGGCATGTTTTAATACTAACAAATTTAACAAATCTTTGCCTAATGTTGTTGTCTCTTTTTTACAAGAATATGAAAATGTATTTCCTACCGATGTGCCTAATGGGTTGCCACATATTAGAGGAACAGAGTATCAAATTGATTTTTTACCAGGTGCGACAATTCCTAACCAACCAACCTATAGGAGTAATCCGGATGAGACAAAGGAACTTCAAAGGAAAGTGGTGGAGTTGCTGGCCAAAGGACATGTAAGAGAGAGTATGAGTCTGTGCACGGTACTGGTGCTACTTGAACCTAAGAAAGATGGAACTTGGGGAATGTGCGTTGATTGCAGGGCTATCAACAACATTACGTTAATGAAAAGACTAGTTTGGATGGTCAAAAGAAGGTTGAGATGGTGAAGAAACTCCATGAAAGTGTACAACAACATATAGAGAAGAAAAATGAGCAATATGCGACCAAAGCCAATAAAGGCCGTAGACGAGTCATCTTTGAACTGAGTGATTGGGTTTGGGTGCATATGAGAAAGGAAAGATTTCCAGTCCATAGGCGGTCCAAACTACATCTTAGAGGGGATGGTCCATTTCAAGTCCTTGAGCGGCTCAACAATAATGCTTACAAGTTGGATCTTCCAAGTGAGTATAACATTAATGCTACATTTAATGTTTCTGATGTTTCTCTTTTTTATGTAAGTGACGATTCGAGGATGAATCCTTTTGAAGAAATGGGGAATGATGAGAATCAACAAGCACCATTAAAGGATTCATTACATATTTCAGTTGAGTCTATTACAAAAGCAAGATCCAAGAAGATCAAAGAAGCAATTAATGGGCTGATTCATGAGATTTGGGTTGATTCTAAAATGGGTCATTCCAAGCTTGGTTCAAAGGAAGATGAAGGCATAATAAATTTAATTCAAGCTATTGATGGAGTTGATTAGTAGTCTTTTAACTTGGCTAATTGATTGGCTGATTGTCCATTAATTAAGGGCTGATTTGTAGTCTTTTGAGTAGTTTTTTGACTTGGCTATTGGTTGGCTGATTACCTATCAATTATGGGATGATTTATAGTCTTTTGACTTTGCTAATTAATTGGTTGATTGCCCATCAATTAAGGGCTGATTTGTAGTCTTTTGGGTAGTCTTTTGACTTGGGCTGATTTGTAATCTTTTGAGTAGTCTTTTGACTTAACTAATTGATTCGCTGATTGCCCATCAATTAGAGGCTAATTTGTAGTCTTTTGAGTAGTCTTTTGACTTGGATAATTAATTGGCTGATTGCCCATCAATTAGGGGCTGATTTATAGTCCTTTTTTCTCAACCATATTGTATAAATATCATGCACTCTTTGTAATGAAGGACATTGAATTGAGATAAAAAAAAACACATAAGTGTTTTTTCTTCTATTGGTTCTTCAGAGAACTTGTGAACTTATCAAAGATTCTTCCTTATGGCGTTCAAATTTTATACCTTCGGTTCATGATTCTATATAATCATTGGGTCGGGGTGAGTTACTCTATACCTTTGGTTTGCATTTCAGTTATAAGTGTTGGGTTGGGGGTTTTCTTTCAAAGTTCGACTTTTAGCTTTTTTGGGCAAGTATTCTGATATTGTTGTTGGGTCTTAACACGTGTTGGTTGAGGTTCGTATCATCGATAATTCTTACGAGTTCGAAAACTATTCCTACTATGGCCACGTCTGCAACCACGTTCGTGTCCACGACCATCAAATAAGATTGTATTCACTTTAGGAAATGGAGCAGAACTAGTAGGTCGGGACTGATGATTTTTCATTAGCAACTCATTATTTTGCTCAGCCACAAGAAAACATGATATTAACTTAGAATACTTTCTAAGTTCACGCTCTCGATATTGCTGCTGCAGAAGCACATTCGAGATATGGAATGTGAAAAATATTTTTTTTTAATATATCTTCATTAGTAATAATTTATGCACATAATTTTAATCGTTAGCTAATTTTAAATAATGTGGAGTTGTACTCATTAACAATTTTAAAATCTTGCAATCTTAGGCGCATCCAATTAAATTGGGCCATTGGGAGGATTATGATCTTCTGGTGTTCATATATTTTCTTTAAATTTTTTTATAATGTCAATGGGCCTTTTACCGTGAGATATTCAGATTTTAATTCTCCATAAAGATTATAACGAAAAAAAATTATTATTTTAGCCCGATCCTACTGTCATGCATCATTTTGCTCAATTATTGTTTGTCCAAGATCCTTTGCAACCAAATGGATCTCAGCATCAAGGATCCAAGATAAATAGTTATTGCCAGAAATGTTAAGGACAACAAATTCTAATTTTTTGAGATTTGACATTTTTAGAATACTTATACTAACAAAACAATTAAATCATGACAAAATTATTAAGACTACATATATATTCAGGCCACATAAAATAATAAAGTGGACACTACTTGAAACAAAGAAACATGTATCAACATAAATATTAAATAATCATTACCTTCTAAAAATCTTACACTTCGTAGAAGTCATCAAGCATTAAAAGTTATGAGACGTATACGTATGTGTGTGCACGTAGAGTATTGTGTTGATAACGTATTATAAAACTAAAAGAATATAAAACAGATAAAATAACTCCACATAAAGTATAGTGAATAGTTCCACAGAAACTGTCAAATATTTATTATATTAGTTCTTCTGGAACAATTAATGGTTGATCTTTTGGACCACCCAAGACTTTATTGATAGTACAGAATCAAATAGAATATAACATGATATTTGAAGATTTACCTACACTTTTCTTTCTTCTATTTTTTCTCTAATTCTTCATTTCTATTCTCTCCCTATTTTGGTTGTACTTTGAACTAACCTTTGAGTTCCTATATTTATATTAATTGAAGTCGGTGTCGTTGAGGCAGCAACATTTGTTAACTGCCTCAAGTTATCTACTGCCTCATAAGACAAGATAAATTTTTGAGTTTTTTTTTTTAATGTTGGAAGATAAATTTTTTGAGTTAAAGTAAAAAACATTGAGCTCTCCTTCTATAGTTCTATGATATATTTGGAATAACTTATGTGGTTTGAAAAAATGGGAGAATTTTTCTTAACATTCTAATCGTTACAATATAAGAAATCGGAAAATTTTATTACTTTCCATCTCATTTGAATTTATAATCCTATATTTCAATTTTTAATTTTCAGTTTCTTCATCAAAGTAACAAAGTTTAATTGAATATACTAGTCGAAGAATTTTGCCCTCGTAATAGGAAGTTTCAAATGCTCAATTTTTTCTCAAAAGTCTAGAGTTAAATTTCTTTTAATTTAGTCAAATATATTCTCTCATCTTGGAACTTTTTCTGTTTTTATTTATTAATTTATTAGTGAACAATAAATTTGGATAGAGTTTAGTATACATATGCATAAATTCCTAAATTATTTAATATATGGTTAATTACACTTTACACTAAATTTCAAGACTTTCACTTTCAATTGTAATAATCAAGCTCTTACACTTTTAATTTGTTATAATATTAATATTTTATTTAGAAAATAGATAAAAAAATTCACATATAATGGCTACATGGCCTTTTTCAAGGGATAAATATACAAAATTTTACCATTTTTCATCTCAAAGACTTACATGTATTGTATGTGAGTTTGAATTAGAAATTTTTAAATGAAACTTAATTATATTATATACATCACAAAATTGATTGCACTTATGATTTTTACAGTTTTGAGAGAAATTTGTGGTACTTTGTTAAAAAGAAGTATGATTTTACATCTTTGTCCCTTTAAAAAAAGTAACGTCCTTGTTATATGCGAAGTTTTTATCTATTTTCTAAATAAAAGTTAGCAGAAGGTTGACATTACAATAAATTAGAAGTGTAAGAGTTTAATCGTTACAATTGAATATAAAAATTCTAAAGTGTAATTTTGTGTAAAGTATAAAGGTACAATGTATAATTAACTCTTTAATATAACATACTTGTGTTAATAAGAGATACATTGTCTAAAAGTGACATAACTAAAGGAGGGAATTAACATTTAATTACTTGTTCACCTCATTTCTTTTGTGTGTTGAAAGAAGAAAAACAATAGTGCAGGATTCAACTCTCCCTGAAACAAAAACTCATAACAAAATGGATCTCGTTTGCTAAAATTAAAACAAGCAAAAAGAAAAAGTTATTAAAAAGTTAAAGTGTGTGTACTTTTTTAAAGATCACCACTTTTTAAAAGAGATTTTAATTTTAAAGGGATGTACACAATAAAACATATGTATATCTATATTAAAAGGATGTAGATACACACGTATATATAAGTGTAAATCCAATGATTAACATACTATATAATATTTTAAATATTAAAAAATTTACAAACGTGAAGAAAAATTTAACAATTTTGGAGGGCAATACACTTTGTTATATATGAAATATTTAAAAATTTATAGAATATAAAGGAGATTTTCAAAACTTTGAGGAGCCACGGCCCCTTCTTCATCCACCACTGATTAAGATGATTAATTCTAAGATAATGCAATAAATATGATAATATTCAAGATTCTATAATTAATATCAAATGTTTCTTACACAAAATAATACTTAAATAAAAGTAAATAACAAATTACAATAATTCTCTTCGTTATTTCATATTTTGAAACCTTTGCAAAAATTATTTTATTATCTACGGTTTTAAATATGTCCCTTTTAATATATAACATCAAGTAATCATTCATCTACTCATTTCTCATGCGATTGCGTAATGGAGTCTTTATAATTTTCATTACAAAAAAAGCTTTCTCAACCGATACAGTTGCAACTGGTAAGAGCAATGTCAACTTCACAAGCTAATAGACTAATGGGTTGACATTATCTTTTTCGTTTGAACTAACTTTTGAGCAAGCCTACTAATTTCTATTACTTCTAAAAATTGATCATTAGAGTTTACATCTATACTGTAGGTCTTAAGTTTATTATTAAATACTATAAGCTCAAGTGAAGAAAAATTATTAGGATAAAACTCAACAAAATATAAAATGAGTCGGGTAAAAAAATTTTTTTGATTTTTTTTTCAGATTTCAAGAGGGGCGGCCGCCTATCCTCAGCCCTTGGTCGGTCTACTCCTGTGTAAACCTATGTAATTAAAAGACTAGTAAAGATCAATTGGATATATATACATTCTTACTTGTCCACACTAGCGGTGAATTGTTCTATGCACGGGATGCATGCCGTTTGATATTTGATTAATACTATCCCAAAGCCAAGAGTTCGAACCTTGAATAGCTCTCAAGATGAAACATATAGATCACATGTGCTCATCGAAAGTTTTGCACAACCCGCAATCAACAAAAAAAAAAAAAAAAAAAAAAAACTAATATAAACATCTCATAATAGGCCAAAAATTGGATTCATTTAAGCAAAATTCATCTCCTATTTACCAACCAAAACAAATGAAATTCAGCCATTAACATCCAAAATTAACACAACCCAAAATCCTCTAATAGTAAAATGTGAACATTATTTAAGATTATCTTTTTCTTTTTTAGACAATATATTATTTTCAATCTCCTTTAAATAGATAGATGATGAAAGTATGTACAATAAATATATATAATTTATCTCCAGCAAAAAAAAGGAGAGAGAGAAATATAATAATTTATAATTATAGTGAAGCTTCCCTAGAGTTCTAGCTCAACTGCTATGATGTAAACACTTTCTCATAGGCTTCCCAATAGTTTTGGCTACTATGGTGTAGGTTGTTTACAGAAAGAGGCTATGCTTGGGGACCCTGTAGGGTTTATGCTAGTTGGTTGTTGAGAGAGAGAGAGAGATATGGGTAGATTGACCGTGTAGGGTTGGATGGAAAGGAAGATTGACCGTTTCTTATTTTAGTTTTGAGAGAAGGAGAGAGCGAGGGAAGCTTGCACTCTGTAGATATTTGACTTATGCCACGTGAAATTTTTTTTTTTGGAACTTTCAAAAATTAGGAATGAGCATTTGGAGGTCTCATAGTTTTTACTACATTGTTATATATATAATAGCGATAACCCTTGTTATGCACGGAAATTCATATATTACTTGGGCTTTGTGAATTTAGGTGCTAGGAAGGTTAGAAAGTCTACTACTTCGCCCGTTAACTACCCTTTCCCTATCTAATGGAGACAATTCTCAATCGTCTTTACTTTGATCTATTGTTTTTTTTTTTTTTTTTTTTATCTCTCATATTAAGCTTCTGTTCAGGCCATCTTCATTTGCTCGGGTCATCACTCTCTTGACCCAATGGCGTGGGCAAGGGTGTGGTCAAGCCACCACCACCATCTTGATCATATTTTTCACTCTACTCAATATCCCAGCCCTTCCATATCTATCAAAGAAAAATAATTTTTTATAGCAAATAATACCCAATGCAAATAAATCCTCGAAATGACAATAGGGTTATACAAGAGCTAGAGACTAGAGAGTACATATCAATTTACGTCTTAAAATAAATTTTGTTTTCATAGAGGGAGAATGGTTAACAAGATTTTAAAAATGACAAAGGTGGGGTAGTGGTATATTAAACCTCTAACATAGAGAGAGAAGAAATAGCACAATAGAACAAAATAAACATAAATTTTGTCTACAATTCATTTGACATCCTCTACCTCAACCCGCAAAACTAATACCCATCACATAAATACTTGCAAAAGTTCAAAAACTTAATTACTAACAATATTCATTTGTGAAAAAAGAAAATATCACTGCTAGTAAATGCAATGAACCTAAACCTACTAAAATTTTGAATGAACTTAGACCCATGGGTCTTGTGAACTATATGTGCTTCACATTTACAATCTAACGCATTTTACGTTTATCTACAAAATCCCTTAAGCCGTACCCACTGGTCCCCAAACTCGAGAAAACCTAAACCAAAATTGTTTTACTTCACATCTTATTATAATGTCTTTTTACATCATCAGCCCATTCTCATCTTTTAGGACAAAATTTGCAACCTCTGTATTTTTCTTTTAATGTCACTATATATAAGAATAGATAATATTGCACATGAAATTATGAAGTCAAGCAAAATCTTTTTTTTCAACAATAACCTTGAAATATCATTACACAAACGCTATTTCTATTTCCTCGTTATTCTCACGTACCAGTGCAGGTTCACTTGTTATGTGAGATACAAGAACAGCAAAAAACAAGACTAAAACAATGTCACATCTTGTATGCCGATCATATTATAACCTTATTAGGGACTCATAAACGGAGCATGCTAACAATAGTAGTAATAAAAAAATCTGGAGAATTGATCCTCAAACCCCAAAAAAGAAATAAATTACATGGCATGTTCAAACCAAAGGACCATAGGACGAAAATTTTCCGAATTCATAAACAACACACCAAAGGCATTATTAATCAGACTCAAGTCCAAACCAACATGGAGAACACCTAAAATAATTGGAAGCAAAAATCTGAAAAGGAATAGAGAGACAGAGAACAACAAACGCTCTAATATTAATCATGTGTTGACCAATGACAAGAAACAACCATAACTTGCCACTATTGGCAGTTGTCATGGATGGTAGCATCCAAAATAACTTTAACAATGCCTTGTTAGGAGGAGCTAGAGCCAATTTAGGTCTCGGGCGAGTCAGTTTTACTGTTAAGCCAGATCTACAAGTTGATCTTCAGGATGAACATATTCAGAATATCCTCCAGTTACGGATATATACAAATCAATGGAATAAACTTGGAATTCCATACAACAGAAGAGTCATGAGACTCATTATAGCTATGGCAATCTGGGTTTTTAACTCAGGAAGAATAACCTTTAGAGATGACACCAAGTTAACTCAACTCATGCAAGATACTGGTATAGAATCATAGGTAGAATCATGGGTTAATCCAATTTCAGTCGAAACACAGAAAAAGCTTGACCACCGAACGATTAAACAAGTAAGAAATACCCTCAAAATAGAGAGATGTTCCTCTCACAGATTACCCCGATTGTCCTCTGCTTCCAGCCTTCCAATGAAGCGCCAAGGACAAGCACATCTACTATTGAATGGCAACACGGATATGTTCCAATCATTCGCAAATGAGTGCCCTACGAGCACAGCTTGAACTAGAGTTTGACGATCTTACCAGAACGACTCAGTGAGTTAGTCATTGTTTTGATACAACCTGATGAACAACTGCTTATGGCTATGGGAGGAGAAGGCAAAGAAGAAGTCCATGAAACTGAAAACATGAACCCATAACAGACTTTAACATAGCAAACTGTGAAACCCAAAATAGAAAATTCATATAACGGGGATGGTTGTGAGGGATGAAGTTTCGTTGAAAAATTCCAATAACGAGGATTGATTTTTGGAGAGGGCTGAACGGCTGGTAAGTCGACGATGATAGTTTTTAGAGTCCAATAAGGCTTCAATAACTGAAGCGGTTACAAGGTTATAGAGGTGGAGTAGTATTCAAATTTCTTATTTCTTTAATGGCTTTGAAAATTTTGAAAAATAGTGTTGTTGGGCAGTAATAAAACAAATTTAAGAAGATAATTTTGGACTTTTCAAAAAATCACACCGTGTGAAACAGCTTTAAAAAGAAGGGAGACACTGTTTTAGTGTCTCTTTATATATTAGAATAGATTTTTTTTTGTATATTTTATTTGTGTTTTTTTCCATTGGGCGGTGGAGGAAAGGGGTAAGGGAGCATTTTGGGAGAGGGATTATGCCACGCGGCTTCATAAATTTTTTAGTGCGCTTAGAAGTTTAGGATTCACTATTTGGAAACCACAGCCTCCACACATTCTTATAAGTACATTCTTATATGTACTTAATTATAAATTAATTTTTTAAATAATTTTTTACAAACAAAGAGTTTTATAAGATCGTGCATTTAAAATATAATATTAAATGATACAACATCTATAAGATAACTTCTATCTTAAAAGTTATTTAAAGTAAATATGTTAACAATATTTTTTTCTACTATAATAGTCAAACAGATAAAAAATGTAGAAAAAAAACAACTTATGTACTAACTATTAAGTTACACTTTTGATATATTTATTTATTGAAAGTAAATAAATTAATTCAAATTTGAAATTAAGTTTATTGAGTTATATTTCGGATTAAAAAGAAATAAATATAAATTATAAAAAAGATGTGAATATATGTCTAATAACTATCAAGAGATAGTCAGTCAAATAAGTAAAACAATATTATTATACCTAATTTTTTGAGAAAATATATTCATATCTTGTATAGATAGTAACATGCACTTTGATTTACGTAGGCTCCATAGTGCTTACTTCACCTTTTAATCCATTATGTAATATGGTAGTTGTTTGTTGGAGTAATTACAATAATACTCCTGAATTATGGTTTAGTATCACTAAACTCCTTAGACTCTAAAACATGATGCAATAACCCGTCAACTACCAATTTTATCAATCAACATATTCTATGAGCAATCCGTTAAGAAAATAAATAAAAAATTATTATATGACTTACACAAATTCACAAAAACATAATTTTATACTTAAATTGTCATTCTCTTATTATAATAATTATTTAATGAGTCAAGTGCTCCTTAAAATGACATGTAAATATAGGCGCAATTCAAGAAACTTTTCAATTATTAGACAATTACTACAAAAAAAGAAAATCAATTTAGATATAAAATCATGTTTTTGTGAACATGTGAAAGTCATATCATAATTTTTTTATATATTCTCTTAACAAATTAGTAATATATGACTAACAAAGGGTGTTGATTGATATAAATTGATTTAAAAGATAAATGTATTATGTTTTAGAGTTTAAGAAAACTTAGCAATACTAAGTCATAGTTTAGGAGGTGCTGTAATCTATACTATATATTATAGTAATATGTTAGAAGGTCTTTGAAGCTTAAACTACCAATCCTATTTTTACTGATTTTCTATTTTCTGTAATATTTAAATAACATATGTTGCAACTGATTAATTAGGCTAAAATATCTCACTAATAGAATTATATATAGCTTATAGATGAGCCTTTGATTCCTAAACTTTAACAAGTCATATCATACTTTCCTAAACTCCATCCTAAAATCTCTTTCAAAATACAAACTATCATGTATTTCTTAAAGTCACTCCTTTCAAAGTTTTAAAATAACAATGTAACAAATTGATTGGTTGAAAATATAATTTTATCATACTATTCTAAAATATCATTCAAAATTCAAACAATTATATATTTTTTAAAGTCATTCTCTTAAAAATCTAAAAATTAAAATTTTGATAATATTAAAATAACACTTTTACAATTTGATTGATCAAAAAAAATAAATCTGAATAACCTAAAAACTCTCACTAATAAAATATAATTTTAAGCAACATTAAAACTCTCACTTTTTAAAAGTTTAACTTTAGGATTATAGATTCTTGGTCAATATATACACTCATTGTTATGCAACTTCAGAATTTTACAAGTTGTTCCGGCTGTACCGTCTAAAAACACAAAAAGAGCTCTCCCGCATCCGCGTAGACTTCCGCTGCTTTGGCCCTGTATTCAAAGGGCCTCGCTATCCCGCGCCCTTTCTCTTTCTCTTTCTCATTACATATGCGTTGTACATAGACAGAACTATGCATGATGCTACATACGAATCATTACATGGTCCTGCAAAAGTTTAACGATTACAGTGATGAAAGATTTATTTAATGTCTTAAATAAATTCTCACCCTTTTCCTCTTTCTCTTACTCACTGCTCTCATTCACTGTCACCACGTAACACATTACATAGTGCTCAAAAAATGTAACTTCAATATTTACACATTATTTAAAAAGAGTAACATTGATATTTGTCATAGAAAATTCTTGAGTCATAAAAAATTGACGTGCTGGGTTAGATAACTTTTAGATATTTGTACTGTAAAATTATATTTTACCTGAGTTCTAGTATGGATTTGGTATTTGTATGAATGCAGAAACATGATTAAGTTTTCAATTTTGTGTCCTAAGATTATCAAGGGTAAACATCTCATGAAAAACCAGGTAAAATTTTAAACATGGTGAGTATGTTAAATACATTGTCAATTTAAAAACTTCTTATATTTAATTTAGAAATACACGATTAAAAATTTAATTATATTTTTTACTAATGGTTTGTTATTGACAAATATTGAAGGTCGTTGAACAAACAAAGATGTTTTCTCAAACTTGGGCACAATATTTTGCAATTCCTTTTGGTTTAAAGGAAAAATAATTGATTGTAATTTTTATTATATAATTATGTGTAATAATTCTCATTGAAGCTCCACTTAGTTCAAGTATTTTAAATTGCTAATGTACTAATAAACTATAAATGTTTTATTATTTTTAATTATTATATTTATTTAAGTCACTAATACATTTGACCGTGCTAGTTATCCCTTGTTTGAATCCATTTTACGATTATGTTAGCTCCTTGTCTTGCTGCATTTAATGAAAACATCCTCCTAGAACGTTTGCTAATTGCTCAATTTTGTTTGTCATAAAATAGCCTTCGCATTTTAAATTTTATGCATTTATCGAGATCTTTGTAATCAGGACACTTGTTGTGGCTCTAAAAGTTTGAATAATTACTTAGAGCTCTAAAAGTTTGCTTTTATTGAGATCTTTGTAATCAGTCTTCTATGAATCCTTTAGGATATGTTTGGTATAAAGAAATACAATGAAATTGTCATTCTCACTTTTATTTTTATTATTTTGTTTGGTGTATTTAAAGTAAGAATGATCATTCTCATATTTTATTAGAATGACCATTCTCTCTCTTAAGAGTGAGAATGACTATTCCATTCTCTCATAGAATGAGACATAAAACAAAAATTTTTAATTTTTTGTTGTCAAATTTCTTAAAAAGAAAATAAAATATGTTTGTAAATATACATATATATATATATATTAATAATCCAAAAATAATTTTAAAAGTTAAATCTTTTTTTAAAAAAATACTTATATTTTTTTGTATTTATTTTTTAAACAAACCTTCCTTCCTTGCTACCCACTTCCATCATTCACGCCGTGCCCCCACCACCCGCTGTGTCTCCCACCACCGCTGTCGCCGCCACCCATCCACCACAACCACCACTTGCCCCTGCCACTTTTGAGATACGAAGTGCTATATTTAAGATGTTGCCTGCGTTCCATATGTCATGCATAAAAATATATATATCTATATGTATACATAAATAATTCATTATGGAATAATAAAGGATTCCCTTCACTTTAGAGAATTTTATAATTTGTTTCAAAGCAAGTGCAAATTCTGTAACTTACAAAATAGGAGCAGTGTGTGCTCTCGGAAACCACTTCCTGAACCGATGGTTTCCCTGCATCAGTGGAACAACCATTCGACAAAATGTTTTCAGGCCCATTTGGTAGGGCTTGGTCTGTTTTAAGCTTATAATAAAAAAAAATTCATTTTTTTTACTCTTTTTGTCATGTCTATTCTTAATCAGGTGTCATTAATACCTTTTTAGAGTGAGTGCGGTCACACAAGTCTCTCGCTTGCAAACGATATCTCACAACAATCACAAAGATAATAATCTTATAAGGATTAAATAATATCACGATATATTTACAAATATTTATGAGACCATCCCATAAATGTCATACACCATAAATCATGAAATTATCCAATGTATAACATTATGAAACCATCCCATAAACATCATACGTATATAAAGAAGAGCTCTCCACAACTCATCAACTCAACAAAAACATTAATGGACTGGACATCAACTCTTTTTACCTGCAAAATAACCTGTGTGGGTGTGAGCTATTGTTAACGTGCTCATAAAGATAATCAAACTTGTAAAGAACAAATGTAAGATAATCATCGAATCAACCATCAATAGATAATCCACCATCATAGATGAGAAATGTCTCGTGTAATATAATGTCTCTCTGTGATGTAATATTTGATGTCACCATATATGTGCATGCTATTAGATAACATTAACCTAATATATCGATGGCTTATTATCTAAAAATATCCTACGTGATATTCTTTAGGTTAGTCCCACATGACCGAACCTTCTTTGTGTAATGTAAATTATGCACATAATGTATATTGTATGTAATGCCACCTCATAATCCAACAATCAACACCAAAATAGATGATAAGACATTCAATTCAATATAAGTAAGAATATCTTAAACCTCCCCGTGTCAATCCACTGTATATGGTAAGGTTGATTAATTTCTTTGGTGGAATTGGAGTTTCTTTAGCCACTTTCAAACTTATCATACATCACCACATCAAACTTATGAAACATATATATAACCAATGCATATCTATGACTTATGATGTACAAATATAAGAAATGATACATCAATGACACATTAGGAACTCAATTAAAAGTATTAAACCCCTTTTCGATGCGACACGAGAAGACAAAATGCAAAATAAGAGTCAAACCGGCCAAAACTAGCCAAGACAGTGTGTCCTGGAGCCTTCAAGCATGCCTTGGCATCCCCTGGCCAGAGGAGTGTGCCACTAGGAACCCTCCTGGGACCCTACTAGCACCCTTCTCCTGCCAAGCGTGCCACTAGGCGCTCTCCACCCTGCCATAGCGCCCTTCCTTCCTCCTAGGTTCAAAAATGATGTTTTAAAACATAGTTTTAAGGCTCCTTTCTAACTCCAACACAATTCTAAGTCATCTTAATCCCATAATGAAGTTCTAAAGTCTCTAACAAGACTTTAAAACACCAAAATATGAACACCATGCAAGATTCTAGGTATTCACCTTGAAATCTAACCTCTTGAACTTCACTTGTCAATTCTAAGACATAAAAAGTCTTCCACATGCAATAATCAATAGAAATACATGCAAGAAAGCATGAATTTAAGATTTCCCACCTCAAACAATGGAAACACAACCTTCTTCTTCAATTCTTCCTTCTAATTATTTTTCTCCTTTTTCTCTCTTTTCCTTTCACAAGCACCTCTCTCCTCTCTCTTCTCTTGACTTGAAGCCAATTATAGATATAATTTGTATCTATCACACACATGTCACACACACATACAATGCTAATGAAGTACACACCTCATACACATTATGCACACGCTTCACATATAATGAAGCACACACCTAGGTGGCTTAAAGATAACCTCCCACCTAACACCTCATTTCTTCACCACACGCTACTAATCCACTTGATTAGCATAATTAAGCATGTTTATGATAATTAATTATTATTAATATTAAATTAAGTATAAAGATTAATCAAGCTAATTAATCATGGATTAAGTTAATTAACCATGCTTACAATACTTCAATCCTCAAATAACATGCTCTCATTAAAACATGCTAATTGAGTTGCTCGATTAAGATAATCATGCATTACATCATATGCAATAAAGCTAAACATGATGCTAAGCAAAGTAGGGTCTCACACTTTTGTTTTGTTTTTTTTTTTTTTTTCTGGTTTTTTTGTTTATCTTTAGCTTATAAAAGAAAAAAAAGCAAATTTTTTTTTAACTTTTTCGCTTATAAACAAAAAAGTCCAAATGACAAAAAACTTAAACTAAGCTCTACCAAACGAACCCTTAATCTTAATTTAATAAATAATATATAATACTTCTAATATTTCGTATATGATATGATGATGCAGTAAACTTGTAGGTCCTCATTGAGGTCGATGGACAAAACCTGCAAGGATCAAGATGCATAGTGATGTTATTGAGCACCGGTCGGGTGTTAGCCCAATACTCCTCGGTACCTAAGTTAGCACGATTGGAGGTTGGAATACATGGGAGTGCATAGTGAATAGGAAATTGTATGGGGAATAATGGCATACCTTTTAATGGGGTTAAGCCCTCTATTTATAGCAAGCTTATTCAGTGATTCTAGTATAATTGCTTGCCTATAATCTCGTTAGGTGATTCGATTTGATTCTGATTCCTTGGATCTCGATTGACCGTTTATTGGTAAGGAAATAACCAGAGTATTCTGGCTAGGATTCTAAGACCCCCAGCTGGTGACAGACTCCCTGATGTTGGGCTTGGTTGGGTTGGACGTTAGACCAGGTTTGGTGCGCTCCCCCTAGCTTGGGCCTACTGCTCTGACTTGGGCATGCTAGAAGATGATGCTCTGGTCTGGAGGGTCATATTTATACTCATAAATTGCCTCTTATTTCAAAGGTTGCAAGTATTGCAACTAAATAGAATAACTGCTAGGTCTGGGGTGATGCTTCACGTCTTCCAATGGTGCATTTATTATGTGCGTGCCAACAGATTATCATCATGAAGGAGCATCTATTCATCTGTGCGATATATGGTGGTACTGTAAAGTAGCGGTGGCTGACTGGTTGACGTCTCCCAGCCTCGCATTATATGCTCCAGCTGCGGTAGTGTGCTTGATAGTGCCCACATAGATCCATCACTACCCTTAGTTTTCCTTGTGTTATCATGCACGTTTTGGTGGTTTTTCTCACTTTTGGACACTTTGATTCCTTGGCTAAGCACCTGCACATTTTCCCAGTTCAATCTATCTTTCAAGTTCCCTATAGAAGCTTGTCCCTCTGAAATATGGTAATCTCTCTCTTCTTTTTCTCCTTTTTCAAATTTCCATACTTTCGCTTACTTCATTGTATACCGTATTCGTTTTGGAGAGGATACTCTCTTTGTTACATTAGGTTCTTGACACTACACAATATTGCCCCCAATCTCTCTAGGTTTGTTCATAACTCAGGTCTCATAAGTAAGGTGTTTATCGATTTGATTGACCCTATTCGGAGAGCTTTTAAAGCTTTTGATCATCTTGGGTTTTTAAGAACCATGGCCAACCCCGAGGATGTTGATTCCTCTTCTGTTACTCCCAGTGATACTGGCCTCAGAATTCTCATGAATACCTAGGGTGGGCCTATAACTTCAATGGAAGTGGATGGCCCCATGATTGAAGTGGTGGAGGTCTCGTCACCTGATGTTTCCATGGATCGAGCGGCCCCCTTTGCCGGTGGAGGCGAGGCCGAGGCCGAATCGGGTGAGGTAGATATGGTTGAGGAAAAAAGGGTAAAGTATTATGCTTGAAAGGTGCCACTCAAGATTTTAGTGGAGCTGGTGGAGGGGCTATTGTATATGTATTAAATTCCCTCAACAGTCTGGTTTTGGGTGCCCGACTCCTCTGATCGGGCTCACAAGGCTAAAGAGGGGAGATTACTCTGTTTGATAAGGCTTTGCCAACTGGGATGCGACTTTCGTTTCCCCCATTTCTTTGGGAACTTCTAGATAGGCTTGAGCTTGCCATAGCAAAACTCGTTCCCAACTCATGGCATCTTCTAATAGGGTGCATGGTTCTGTGGGCGGCATTCAGCAACGATCCAGAGTACATAACCGCTAATAAGTTCTTGTACTCCTATAAGATGGCGGAGTTAGGGAGGGGTTTGTGGCATTTTTTGGTGAAGCCAAACGGGGTTAAATTCGAGGGATTCCCCACTTGCTCAAGGGTTAGTGGGAGAAATTCTTTTTCATCTATGGAGAAGGATGGGAGATCCCCAATTGGGACATAACGCGTAACCGTATTGTCGCGCCTCGGTTTTTTTCTACTCGAGAATGGTGAAAAAATACACGGTACTCTCTTGTTAGAACTTATCTTCCTATAAGGACGAGTGCGACTAGGTTTGAACTTGAAATTGATTTGACCAAAGGCCTTTGAAAAAGATTTGGAGTTGCCACCTAACATAGTTAAAGATGTGTTAGATCACCTAAAACTAAGTATAATAAGATTAGACTTAGGTTTTTCAAAATCATTTTGAAAATGTCCTTTTTAAGAAGGTTTTTTGGAAAAGAGTTTTTTAGCAACCTTTTAAAATATTTTAAAGCCCTTTTGAAAACATGACTTCAGGTTGGTCTTTGAAACTAGAAATCCATGGTCCGAGAGTTGGTTACGTATAGAGAAAATATCCTAAGATCATCACCCTACCCCGCCCTTTCAGTACCTACATATCTGATCACCTTTGGTTCACTCATTTGAATAACTGGTTATTCATATCCACTTAATATCCACTTTAGAATTTGGAAAAATAGTTTGTTTATCACTTTTGGGATGAGATGATGTAATGATGCATGTTTTGAAAGACTTGAAATGATCAAATATGAAAAAGGTTTTTGAAAATAATTTAACTTGACAACATTTTGAAAAGGGGATTTGACTTAAAATAGAGTTATGACCGCACCTATTTGAGGGTTGCCTACATATCTTATTGTAAGCACCCCATTTTTTTCCGCTCGGCAGTTTCCAGTTCGTCTAGATTTGAATTCAAGTCAGTATGGACATATTCCGATCTAAATCAGCTTTCCAAGTCTAATCTCGTCAATCAATCACTTCATGGGCCGTTTGGGCCCAAATAGAGGCAAAATGACCGAAATGCCCTTGGGGGCATTGTTCGGTCTAATTCCAATAGGCACGTCTTTTTGAAGACTGTAAGTTCCAATTCCAATTCCAATTCCAATTCCAATTCCAATTAAACTCGACACGTCCCTTAAGAAAGTTGATTCCTCAAGGCGGTAAGTCCATCATCTCTGGCACATTTCCGAGTGAACTCTTTAGAATGGTAAGTCCCTTCAAACCCGTCGACTGGGACGAGACCCCAAGTCCCCTAGATGGTAGAACGGTCCACCTTTGGCGTCTGCTAGCTCGCCAATGCAAAAATGTCCATTTTGGCACGCCTTCCAAGAAAGTTATTTCCTCAGGCACTAAGTCCACCTAGCAGCTTCCAGAGATTGGATAGTCTTTGGAATGATCGCGACCCGTTAGAGTAACAGAAATACTTGTAAATATCGCAACCACCAGAGTGGTGGAAACACTTGTAAACAGGTCGATATAGAGAATTGTCGACAAACCCCTATGTCACGGGACCGCCGTTAGAGTGACAGAAATACTCAAAATCCAGGTCAACACTGGTGCCTGCTAGCCCACTTTGATGAAAAATTACCAAACTGCCTCTAGTGCCATTTCTGGCACGTTTCTCGAAATAGTACTTTAAGTCCTCAAAATGGTAAGTCCACCCTTCCAAGATTGTGTTAAAGACAATCCGGCATGACTAGGTGCCTTCTAGTCAGTTTCGGGCCAATTTTGAGACATTCCGGTCAATATGACCATTTTGCCCCTAGGCATCCGAATGCCTAGAGAACCACACCGAATCTGGGTATCAAACCGGTAACCTCCCAAGAATGCTTTTTATAGTATTCTCGACCTTCCATTATCTTTCCGGATTATTCTGAGTCAGTTCCGGCAAACCTGGTGTAAAATGACTGTTTTGCTCCTAGTGGGCTGGTCTCCATTTCCAACCACACAAGCTCTGGGTATCAAACCGGTAACCTCCGGGGACATTTTAAGTAATGTTTCTAAACCTCGAGTCTTTTTTCGGGACATTCTGAGTCCATCTAGACAACTTTCCAGCCTGATTGACCGTTTTGCCCCTAATGACCCGGTCAACCCTTCCAATAAATCCTGTCATCATTTTTCAAGTCTATTACTCCCGAGACAATGTTCTAAGGGTTCCTGTCTCTTTCTGACCTTCCAAGCCATTCTCGGCCCTTTAAATCATTCTCGGACCTTCTGGAGTCACTCCTAGTAAAGTTAGGCTAAAAATTGCATGGTAGTCACTAGTACAGGCGCCCAAATCTTTTGAAAATATGTTGCTTGCCGACCTTAAACATTTCCTAATTGGCTGGCGCCACTACTAGTGGCGCCAAGCCAAAAAATGGCCTGGTGCCACTAGGAGTGGCGCTAATGTAAACTTTTGCCTGGCGCCACTGCAATAGGCTTTAGGTCATTCATTTGTCTATAAATACAGAGGCTCTCCCAGCGTGAAAAAGGTCTGCAAACTCAGTCTAAAAACTCTCATCTTCGATATACAGAGCTGGTAGCCTCTCCAAACCCTAGTCTTCTTTAGGTTTTCCAAACCCTAGCTCCCATATACAAACCCTAGCTCTCATATACTCCAATACACTCATATACACTCATACACTAGCCTCCAAAGCCTCCATTGAAGACTTGAAGTACTGCAACCTGAAGCTCCCGAAGATCAAGACAAGCCCTTGAAGACTAACGCAAAGCGAAGCAAGGACCGAAGCAAAGCAAGAAACATAAAGCGAATAAAAGCAAGCAAAATAAAAAGATACAAGGTAGGCTCTTTATTTACGTTTACGTATCTTCCCCCCTCTCTCTTCTCTCTCCGAACCCACTTGGGTTTTCTTCTATTTTAATTCCCCATCTTCTTCCCCCCCTTTCTTGCATGCTTGAAACAAGGAACTTCCCAGTCCATATGTACGATTAAGCTATTGAAAATCACCGTGTCAGGGGTTTTCTATTAGTCTAACCGGAGACCACATGGGTTCGGCCCCCTTGATTATGTGGCGAAACCTTTAACCTTATATGTTCACGACCCCAACTTACATTGTGCATATTATGATCTCGCATCTCTCCAAAGTTCGTTTTTAAACTTGTTTTTCTAATACTTACATCAAAATTGTTTTCAAAGCTTGCATTAAAACTTTCTTCTTCAAAACTTGTTTTCAAAATCACAATCCTAAGGTGATTCTAGCCTTTCTATGGTTAGGGTTTCTTTAGAAAAGTGTTATATTTAAAGTGACCAATATAGTCTATATTTTCAAATCATTGTTGTTTTCAAAACCACTATCCTAGAATGTTTCTAACCTTCTTATGGTTAGAATCGTTTTAGAAAAGTGAGATATTTTTATGGACTCTGCAAAAAACTCTCTTTTCTATCTCTCTTTCTAAAAATCTCTTTTCCAATATACTTTCTCAAAATTCTCTCCAATTTCCTTTCCAAAATTGTTTCCTAAAAATTGATTTCTAAAAACTCTAATCAAAAATCTATTTTTCAAAACTCCTTTTCAAACTTCTTTCCAAAAAAAACTTTCTTCAAAATTCACTTTCTAGAAACACTCCCTAAGTTTCCTTCTTAATAACTCTTTCCAAAAATCTCTTTCCTAAAAACTTTTTCCAAAAATTCCTTTCCAAAAACTCTCTTTCCAAAATTCACTTTCCAAAAACTTCTTTTTAAGATCTCCTTCCAAAATCTCTCTTTCCAAAACTCACTTTTCAAAAATCTCTTTCCTTAGAGGCTAAGCCAAGCCGTAGAGCCAATGATTAGGAAACCCTAATTTTCTTTCTTAAAACATGGTTTCCAATCTTGTCTCAAAACCTAAGTTTCCAAAATCTCCTTTTTTACATCTAAATCATAAGTTTCCAAAACCTATTTCCTACATCAAAACTATAGTCTTCCAAATCTAGGATTTTCAAAACTTCATCTTCCTAATTCCTTGCCAAATCCAATCATTTGTTTTAGGAAATAGGAATCTCAATCCTTCATAGTCTAAATCTTTCCTAATCCACTCATTCCTAATCTCATACTTTCTTAAACCTTAAGTTTCCAAAACTTGAACGTTTAAATCTTTCCTTAAACTTTAAATTTCCAAATCTTTCCTAATTACAACCTTTCTTAATTCCACACCTTTCCAAATTTCAACTTTCCAAATCTAAATTTTCAAATCTTACTTGAACTCAAACTGTTCCTAATTTCAAATATTTCTAAAACTCAAACTTTGAATCTTTCTAAAATTCTAAATTTTCTAAATTTCAAATCTTTCCAAATCCAAAACTTCCTTAAGTCAAAACTTTCTAAATTCGAAACTTTCTTAAGTTAGAACTTTCTAAATTCTAAACTTTTCAAATTCCAAATCTTTCTTAAATCAAACTTTAATTCAAATCTTTCCAAAAATCAACTTTTTCTTAAGAAGGAAACTTTCCTAAATCTTAAACTTTTCAATTTCAAAACTTTCCAATTTTAATTCTTTCCTATTTTGAAACTTTCCTAATTCGTGCCTTTTCTAAATCCAATCTTTTCCTAATCTTCCAAGTCTAACATTCGAGTCAAATCTTTCTTAACCTCAAGTCTTTCCTAAATTCTATCTTTCTTAAGTCTAGGTTTCCTAGATCTCAATCTTTCCAAAACAAGTCCAAATCCTTCTTCCAAGTTCTATCTTTCCAAATCAATCTTCAATCTTTTCAATTCCAAATTCCCATTTCAAATCTTCTATTCTAAGTTCAAATCAAATCATTTTTCAAATCAAAAATCTCTTTTTTAAATTAAACCTTCTATTTTCAATTGGACTCTTGTCTGAACTACGACTGACCTGATTCATCCAAAAGGATACGTAGGCAACCCTCATGGGTGTGGTCATAACTTTTTTCAAATCTCCAATTCCATAACTTTTTCAAATCTCCAATTTCATAATCTATTTCCAATTTCTGATTTTGAAAATCTATTTTCAAATCTCTATTTCCAATCTCTAAACATTTTTTTCAAAATCAAATCTATTTTTTCAAATCTCTTTTCTAAAATCAAATCAAATTCTTTTTTTCAAATCTATTTTCAAATCAAAATATATTTATTACACTTGCATATCATGCATCATTCTTTTAAACATTCTTTTCTAAAGTGGATAGTTTTGGATATATATTAATTGAAGACTTTAATGGGTGAATCTAGGATGAATAGACATGTAGGTACACGTAAACAACTTCCGAACTTAGAATCCACTGTTTTCAAAGACCAAAACGGAGTTATTTTTAAAAAAAAAAGGGCTTAAATGTTTTATAAAGGTTACCAAACAACCTATTTTTCTAAAAAGTCTCTCTTGACGAAGTATTTTCCAAATCTTTTAAAAAATCGTAAGCATAGTCTTCGGATTGTGCTTAGTTTTTAGGTGACCTAACTCACCTTAATCAAGTTAGGTGGCGACTCCGAATTATTTTCTAAAATCCTTTTATTCAAATCAATTTTTCATCCAAACCTAGTTGCACTCATTCTTCTAGGAGGGTGAGTTCTAATGATAGAGTACATTAGTTTTCCCGCTTGTGTGTGTATTCTTCGAGTGCAAAAAATTTGGGCACGACACTCATTTGGCGAGAATCAGGTCATTCGTAGTTTGAGCCAGTGCCCGATAGAAAATAGGCACATTGAGGTCATTGGTAGACACATTGGGGTCTAGTTTTGAAAAGTAGGCATATTAGAGCCTTTGGAAACTTTGAAGATGCATTGAGGTCTTTGGAGAGTTTTGAAGACACTTTGAGGTCTTCAGAAAAAGAGAACTTGAGAGTTTAGAAAAAATGCCTTTGAAATAGGACTTGGGATGTTTGAAGTGTTTTTGAAATTGAGTTTGGAGATGATTTTAAATGTTTTTTAAATTAACTCAAGAGAGTTTTGAAATGCTTTTAAAACAACTCAAGGGAGTTTTTGGAAGTGCTTTGAAACAATTCAAGGGAGTTTCTAGAAATGTTTTAAAATAACTCAAGGGAGTTTTGGAAATGTTTTGAAGTCTTGTTTTGAAACCTTTGGAGGTAGAGTTTAGGTTGGAAATGCTCTTGTGAACTTGTCTTCGAAAAGCTTTTGAAAATAGTTTTTTTGGCTACCTTATGAAAGACATGTTTAATGTTTCATCACCTTTAACAGGTTAGTCATTGAAGAACTAAACTCCTTTTGGGCTTTGAGTTTTGAAAACATGTTTGGAAAAGGGGCCTAGGGACTTCCCTTTTGGTTTTTAAAACTTTTGGTTTTTTCTTTGCTTCCAACCAGGCATTTTGAGGAAATATATTTCTAAGGCTTAGGCCTTCCTTTTCCTGTATTTGGAGATGTTCAACTTCTTAGCTGACAATACTGGGAAGCGTTCTCCAGTGCGGCTGCCGGTTAAAAATCATCTTGATGTAGAAGTCCTGTTGATAAGAGGGGTTCGCCCCATTGTATTTATCTGTTATTTCTCCTTTTCTTTTTTGTGGTTGTTCTTTTTGTAATAGAAAACCTGTATTCAGAAATTACAATTAATGAAAATGTGATTGCTACCTTAGAGAATTTGCAGTTTCTATACTTTTGTGTTTTGTCTCTAGCTTTCGTATGTGTATTCTTATATGTGTTTATGTTTTGCTAAATGACCCATGGATTGTCAGTCTCGCTGACTCGTCGAGTAATCTTTCAGGCTTTCTGTCTTTCCCAATCTGCCAAGCTACCACTTGGGGGGTTAGTGAGCAGTCCTTTGCTCTATCTTGCCGAGCAGCCTATTGGGCTATTAGGATTTTTGTATTGTCGAGCAGCATTTTAGGCTATGGGGCTCTCTACTCTCCCGAGCAGCCTTTTGGACTATCAGAATCTTTACTCTCTCAAGCAGCCTTTTGGGCTATCGAGCCCTATGCTCTTCGGGGTAGCCTTTGGGGCTGTTAGGCTCTTTGCTCTCCCAAGCAATCTCTTGGGCTGTCTGGCTTTTTGCTCTCTCGAGTAGCCTCTTGGGTTGTCAGGCTTTTTGCTGTCCTGAATAGCCTCTTGGGCATTGGGCTCTTTGCTCTCTTGGGCAGTCTCTTAAGCTGTCGGGCTTTTTGTTTTCCCAAGCAGCCTCTTAGGTTGTCAAGCTCTTTGCTCTCCTGGGCAGCCTCTTAGGCTATTAGGCTTTTTGCTCTCCCGAGCAACCTCTTGGGCTGTCTGTCAAGTTAAATATATCGCAATGGTTTTGAAGTACTTTTGCTTCGTACCTTGGGTTCAAGTAATGGTTATTGTGGTGGGTCCCACGTTATCATTATTGGTTCCCTTGGAAGGCGGTGGTAGAATATGGACCGTATTTTTTCCTGATAATTATGCCACGGATGACGACATTGATGAAAATGGAAGAGAAAACTCTTAGGGTCTTTATCCTCTATTTAATGCACCCTTCTTCACATCATCTTCCTTAGATTTTTTCATATATCTTTCTCAGCTTCTCTTGTATTAACCGCTCCCTGTTTTTCTAAAGGCTTCATTCTTATCGATGGCCTTTGATTTCTTTATTCTTGCCATTGTGTCACTTTCTTGTGGTATGAGTGGAGTTGGAAAAAGGGAGATGGTTCATGTGGTGCGTCAATTTGCTACTTTGAACCCCCAACCTTTTTAGCCTTTCCAGCATGCATGCTTTATCCAAGCTACTGTTGATGGAGTTCTTTCACTCCGTTGCATATGAGAGCTTCGTGTGAACTGGACAAGTTGGTGTTTGGATGTGGCTGTGACATGGTGGAGTTCATATTTCACCATTTTTTTTTTTGTTCCTTTTGATGTGGGGAGTCGGGTGGACTTTTGTCTCTATAGCCATGTCTCTCCGTCTTTATGTATTTTTGTCTTTGTAAAGCCTTTATTTTTCTTATTTCTTGGTGGGTTTATAAGCCTCTATGTAGTAGCATTCGTGCTTTTGAATAAAAAAGGGTTTCCTTGTTATATTTGATGGTTTCATGCATTTATACTTTTATGCTTGTGAATAAGAATGTAAAATTAAAACAATAGATTAGAAAACTATTAATGACTTCAAAGGATATATCAAACATGGTACTTTCTTAAATGTTCTGCATTCTAAGGGTGAGGCAGTTCTTTTCCATCCATGGTTTGTAGCCCTTATGTTTTTGGCCTAATGAATTCCTTGATTTCATAGGGTCTCTCCCAATTGGGTTTTGAGCTTTTTGTCTCTAAAGTTTATTGACGATTGGTTGACTCTTTTCAGCACTTGGTCTCTCCTTCAGAACTCCCTAAGCTTGACCTTAGTGTTATAGTATTGAGCTATCATTTGTATGTATGCCACTGTTCTGTTAGCTGTTTGGTTCCTTCCTTCTTCAAGTAGGTTAAGATTGGTCTTGAGGCCTTCCTCGTTTGCCACTACATTATAGTTGGCTGTTCTAGCCATTGAGAAGCCAATCTCGACTGGGATGATTGCTTCTATCTTAAAAGTTAGGGCAAATGGTGCGTTCCCAATTGATGTTTGAGCTGTTGTTTGATATACCCATAGTATGTTAGGGAGCTCCCCAACCAATTCCCCTTTGCTTCTTCTATCTTTGTTTTCACAAGAGACCGATTGGTTACTTCCACCTGGCCATTGGCTTGGGGGTGCTTGGGGGAGGGGTAGTGGTTCTTGATGCCCAAACCTGCACAAAAGCCCTTGAATTTTCTTCCTTCGAACTGCTTGTCGTTATTTGTGATGATCACTATTGGAATGCCAAACCTGCGAACTATTGACTTTCATATAAAGTTGACCATCTTTTATTCCGTCATCTTGGCCAGTGGCCCGGCCTTTACCCACTTGGTGAAGTAGTCGATCACCACTACCACAAACTTGGTCTACCCCTTTCCTTGAGGGAAAGGTCCCACAATATCAATTCCCCATTGGGTAAAGGGCTAGGGGCTGGAGATAGGGGTGAGTTCTTATATGGGCTGTCTGGGGATGTTAGCAAATCTTTAGCACTTATCACATTTTCTTATAAGTTCTTGTGTGTCCTTTGCAATGGTTGGCCCGAAGTAACCCGCCTTCAGAGCTTTGTAGGCTAGATCTCCCTCCTGAATGATTGCCACAAATGCCCTGCTTCGTATTTTGAGGCACATCAAAGGAGGGGTAGGGAGAAGCCCCATTTATAGAGCTTACCATCCATAATCGCGTATCTGCTTGCTCTATGCCTAATCTTCCTTGCTTCGCTTTTATCCCTTGGTAGTGCTCCGTTGGTCAGGAACCCCAGAATCGAAGCAACCCAAGTGACCGCAACATCAACTTGGTTCACCTCAGCCTCACTGACTATGCTTGGTACTGGGAGTAGTTCTACTAGGGTGGTCTGGTCTGCCACTTCATTGCTTGAGGGAGCTAACCTGGGTAGTCTATTTGCATTTTTGTTCTCACCCCTCAGGACTCTTTTATTTCAAAGCAGGTGAATGCTTTGATCAGAATGTTGGCCTTCCTTAAGTAGGCCTTCATGTTGTCTTCCTTTGCTTCGTACTTCCCTTTGACCTGCTCCACAACCAATTGGGAGTCGCTGTAGAACAGTACGTGTTCGGCTTTGAAATAGCTGGCCATGCGGATACCTGCTATCAAGGCCTCGTATTCTGCCTCGTTGTTCATTGCTTAAAAGCCAAAATGGAGGACGTACTCCAGCTTTTCCCCATCTAGGGTTGTCAGCACGATGCTCGCTCCACTTGCTTGGTTAGTCGATGAACCATTAACGCTCAGTACCTAGGTCAGGTTTTTAAGGTGGTGTGCTTCACTCTGAGCTTCTGCCGCCCGTGCTGTATGTTCTTGTGGGTTGGTGAACTCTGTGAGGAAATCCATCACTACCTGCCTGTGAATCGTTGTCTTAGGTCGATATTACACGTCAAATTCTCCAAGTTCAATCTACCATTACACCAATCTCCCTAACGTATCTAGTTTCTACAATGCCTTCCGTAGCGGCTAATCGGTCAAGACTATGATTGTGTGGGACTAGTAATAGGGTTAGAGTTTGTAGGCTGACATCACCAAGGCAAAGGCTAGCTGTTCGATCCTTGGGTAGCATTGCTCGGCTCCTCTCAAGGCTCGGTTGGTGTAATAGACTAGCTTTTGAATTCCTTTCTCTTTCTAACCAGGGCCGAGCTAACAGCCGTGGGAGAGATAGTTAGGTAAAGGTAGATCTCCTCTCTAGTCACTGTTCGACTAAGCAAGGGTGCTGAACCAAGGTATGCGTTTAGTTGCCCGAAGGCATGCTCACATTCCTGTGTCCACTCAAAAGCCTTTCTCAAAATTTCAAAGAAAGGTAAACATTTATTGGTAAACTTGAAAATGAACTTGTTCAGGATTGCCAGCCGTCCTGCTAGCCTTTGGACATCCTTTACTATTTTGGGGGGCTGCATGTTGAGAATTGATTGGATTTTCTTAGGGTTGGCTTCGATCCCTCTACTAGACACCATGAACCTAAGGAACTTGTTGGAGGAGATGACAAAGGCACATTTGGTTGGATTGATCTTCATTTGATGGGTTCTGAGAGTTATAAAGTTTTCTTCCAAGTTTACCAAATGGCGTGCACTCTCTGTGCTTTTTACCAGCATGTCATCCATGTATACCTCAACGTTCCTTCAAATCTACTTCTTAAACATGCTATTGACCAGGCACTAGTAGGTTGCCCTGACATTCTTCAGGCTGAGCGTGTTACACCCGTCAATATTTTAGAGATTTTAAAATTTATCATTTAAGACTCGTAGTAATTTCATGGGTAATAAAAATATTAAAGGAATATTTATCTAAATTAAAATGTCTAAAAGAAGAATATTTATTTATTTAGGAGAAATTAATGAAAAGTCAAAAGGAAGCCTTTAAAATTTAGAAATACTGTGTGACTCATAAGTTATTCTATGTATTAGTATAAGTTTTGTTTAAAATTATGAGGCAAAAATATAAATAATATTGGAGTAGAATGTAAGTAAATTTACTATACTTGGTTAAAGTCTATTTCAAGAAACCTTTCAGCTTCTTGATACAAACACTCAAAAGTTAAAGTGTGATGTCACTATCCTAATCAATCTTTACATACATTTAGTATATATCTAACATGTGGCCTATGACTAAGGAGGTTTTGGTTAATATCTCCACCGGCCTAAAGGTAACAAAAATAATATTAAATATAGAAAGAGGAAGAACCAAGAGAAGAAAAAATAATAAACAAAACACAAAAATGGATTGTAAGTTGACCAAGTTCTCAAGATCAAAAAGGAGAAGATAGAGTAAAAGAAAGAAAGAAAGATAGATGATGGCAGTGGAGGCTAGCCAAGAGAGAGAGAGAGAGAGAGAGAGAAGTGATGGGTGGGTGTACGGCTAACCGAGAGAGAGAAAGAGTGAGAGTGAGAGAAAGGATGATGATGGGTGTTCATCTCTTAGTAAGATAAGAGTAGTCAGGTAATTAACCAAGTGAAAGAGAACCAGTGGAAGAAAGAGGGAAAGAGAATGAACTAAAAGAGAGATGAAAGAAAATTATAAAAAAACACCAACATCTTAGCACGGAAATATGTAAGTATAGGTTTCTTCTGGCGTAAACTGTTATAGGAGATTTAAACTTGAAATTTATATTAGTCTTGTGAATTTTTACAAAATAATGTTTGATGGATGGAGATCTTTGTAAAAATTATGGGAACACTTGAATTAACCTGGTTGTGTACAATATATGCTCTTGTCTCAATCACTTTACAATAATATATTTGTGTCATTCCTAAACTATATTTGTTTTGTATATTGTTGTTTGTTAAATTTTATAATTGTATACTTGTTGGATCTGTTGAACTCCATTCGATACATCCTTAAGTATTGTGTTAGTTTTTAAATCCTATAAAAGTATTATTTTTTAAAGTGTAGGGATTATTGAACCAATATAGTTAATTTGAATATTTGTTTACAAAATGTATTTTCAAGTCATGATTAAATTACTTAGCCTTGTGAAGAACATAAGAGTCTTGCTACCAGGCTTGTGTGATATACCAGAGTTATAAATTGAGCCTCCGGGCGTGGTATGAAGCCAGTATGAGCATCATCGATAGGCCACAAATGATCTTTTAGCTCGATGATGTGCTGAGCAACTAATTGGTACCTTTACAAATACACCTATTACGGGAGTATTATCATTATTGAAATGATTAATATCAGTGGTTTATCAAAATTTTGGTCAGCTTTGAAATATTGTTTTTCTTATTCAATCTGCGGAATTGATTCAATTAATTGTTATGCTTCATTTGATTATTCTAAGCTAAGCATTTGTACTCCTGTTGTATTGTATACTTTCTACTTTAATTTTATTTTTCAAAACCTGTAAATGATTATTATTATTTTTGGAGTGATAATTTGAGATTAAATTTTAGTTGGAGATGCAATATAAATTTCGGTAGCAATACGATGTACAAATATTATTTGAGATTATTTATTTAGTTTATTATTTATTTATTAACGGTTCAAAATTTGGGTCGTTATAGAATGGCATCACTCTGTAACAGTACAACCCTCGGTCAGTGATGAATGCTGTGTTCTCTTGATCGTTTCGGCCATCCCAATTTGGTTATAGCCTGAGAATGCATCTATAAAGCTCAGCATTTCATGACGGGAAGTTGTGTCTGTCACGCTCGCTCCTAATCAAGCGTCATTAACGCTGTCTTAGGATGAACGTGATCGCACAGATCATCTACCTGTAAGCGAAACCTCAACATAATCCCAAAGATAGAAATCTTATAGGAATACATAACATCATATTAAATGAATACAACCCATCTCATAATCTCTAACATACATGATTAAGAGAACTCTTAATCCACACTTATGAATATTTATAATACCATAAAATAAACAAAACTCTAACAGGACTTTAATACAATGTACAGCAATGTACATGACTAATAACTCAACTAAAGAGCTTCTCGAAGCTCTTCAACTCAACACCAACAGTGGACGAGACATCTCCCATTTTCCTGCAAAATAATCTGTGTGGGTGTGAGCTATATATCAACGTGCTCACAAGATAATCAAACTCATAAAGAAGGAATGATAAACATCCATTGAATTAATCATCAATAGATAATACACCATCAACAATAAACAAAATCCGTCTTGTGATGCAATGCATGATACACCACATATGTGCGCGCTATTTTGATAACATTGGCCCAATATATCGATGGCTTGTTATCAAGGATGTCCCACATCGACACCCTTTAGGTTAGTTCCACATTGGTTAAACCTTAGGTTAGTCCCATATCGACTAAACCTCTTCCATGCAATGCAAGATATGCACACAAAATGTATTGTATGCAAATGTCATCGCATAATCCAACAATCACCACCGATGTAGACAATAAAACATTCAATGCATTATGAATAAGATCATCTTATATTCCCACCTGATACTTATCTTATACACACCGTCGAGTCACTCCTTTGGTTGAACCAGAGTGTTTTGATCTGCTTCTGAACCTACCAAATACCACCATATCAAAATTGATGAAATAGATGTTATAAGTTATAACCAATGCATGACTATAGCTTATACACGTTCAACATGTAATTTCGAACACCAATAATGCATTAGAACTCAATAGGATGTTAAACTCTTCCCCAATGCAATGTAATGTCAACTTTAAACTACAATGTCTCACAAGCTACAAGGATTTAAAGTACCAAATTTATATCATTAGAAAGATATATGAATCTACTTTTCGACACTTTAAACGGTGCATCAATCTGAGTTTCCTAGAGAAAGTTATGGTCATTTCACTAAAGAGTGTCAAAGCTGTCAGAAAGAGTTCGTTGGTGCAAGAAGATAGCGAGACTTACTGGATAAGTTCGCTAGGGCGAGAAGGTAGTGAGAAGGTAGCGAGACTTACTGGATAAATAAGTCACTGGAGCGAGAAGGTAGCGAGACTTACTGGATAAGTTTGCTGGGGCAAGAAGCCAGCGAGACCTTAGCGAAATCCTGCTGGACATCGCTCGAAATCTCACCTTCAACAATTCTTCTCTTCTTTCCTCTTCTTTTTCTCTCTTTTCTCTCACTTTCTTTCTTACCAAACAATTCTACTACCCAAGCTCCTCTCTTCTCTATCCTCCCCTTGTCTTGAAGACAATTATAGATACAAAATATATCTATCATTCCACATGTTACACACACACACTTGCTAGCAACATTAGTAAAACACACACCTTTCACACATGAAGCACACACCTAGGTGTCTTAGGGTTAAACCCCCACCTAGCACCTCCTTACTTTCTTAATCCACCTCTCATCGATATGATTAACATAATTAATCACACTTATGATAATTAATCATGATTAACATAAGCTAAGCATGAAGATTAATTAAACTAATTAATCATGAATTAAGCTCACTAATCATGCTTAAAAACATGATAATCCCCCAAATGCAATCCCTTATTAAACCATGCTAAACAAGCACCTTGATTAAGGATAATCATGTACCATAAACATGCTATTAAGTTAAGCATGATGCTAACCAAGTTAGGGTTTTACAATTCTTCCCTCTTTTAAGAATTTCTTCCTGAAATTCACTTTCCGAACTAGAATAGATACGGATATTGATTCTTCATTGACTCCTCATTATCCCATGTGGCCTCTTCCATTGTATGACTCCTCCATAACACTTTCAAAAGTGGTATCACCTTGTTGCGCAGAACTTGTTCTCTACGGTCTAGTATCTGAACAGGTTCTTCAACATAACTCAAATCATTTTCCAACTGTAACGATTGTTGAGTTAACACATGAGAAGGATCTGGTATATATTTTCTTAACATGGAAACATGAAAGACATCATGTAACTTAAACATTTCTGGAGGCAAATCGAGTCGGTATGTAGTAGTGCCAACTCTTTCCACAATAGTATAGGGTCCAATGTACCTTGGACTCAACTTTCCTTTCTTCCCAAATCTCAAGATACCCTTTCATGAAGATAATTTCAAAAACACTTGATCACCCACCTAAAATTCTAGTTCTCTTCTTCTATTATCTGCATAACTTTTCTACTTGCTTTGTGCTATCTTTAAATGCTCTTGAATTACCTTAATCTTTTCAGTTGTACTTTGAATCATCTCTAGACCCAACAGTTGTCTCTTTCCCACCTCACTCCAACACATTGGAGTTCTACACCGACGCCCATATAAAGCTTCAAATGGAGCCATCCCAATGCTGGATTGATAACTATTATTATACGCAAATTCCATTAAAGCTAGATGATCCTCCCAACTGCCTTTGAAATCTAATACACAAGCTCTCAACATATCCTCTAAAGTTTGAATTTTTTTCTCTCTCTGATTTTTTTTCATCAGTTTGAGGAGGAAATGTTGTACTAAATTTTCAAAGTAGTACCCAAAGCTTCTTGCAAACTAGGCCAAAATTTAGAAGTGAATCTTGGATCCCTGTCTGCAACTTTAGACACTGGAAGCTCCATTCAATCTTCTCACAATTTCATTTTTCATATAATTTAGCATACCTTCAAGAGTATTTTTAGTCTTAACTTTTTGATTTCCTGAGCTGATTTAGTTTAACCTATCAACCCCCCCCCTTCCTTCCCAAATAGAATTCAATTCACTTGGAGTTTGTTCTTAATCTCTTCCACACTCAGTTACTAGTAATCTTTTTTCTTTCCCTTTTCTTCCATTGTGGAATTCCCTTTCTTGCAATAAACTTGCCTTCTTTCTTTTTCCCCCCTGATTTCTTTTTTTTTTTTTTCCATTTTTTTTTTTTTCACAAACTTTCCTTCTCTCTTTTTCTTCTTCTCTCTAGGCCCCCCTACTTCCTTTTTTCTTTCCCTCTCTCTCTACTTTTTTTTCTTTTTTTCCCCTTTCTTCTTTTTTCTTAGCTCTTTCTCTCCTTCTCCCCCCTTTCTTTTCTCTTCCTCCTCCCCTCTCTTCTTTTCTCTCTTTTTTCTCTCCCCTTGATTGCTTGGTCTCACAAGAACTTTTTCCCAAACATTTAGTTCCATTCATGAATGGAAAAATCTTCTCCTTTCCTTCCCCTTTTTTCACTTTCTTCCTCCTTTCTTCAATTGTTTTTGTTCTTTTTAGTTCCTTCCTCTTCTTGATCTTCTCTTTTTTTCTTTCTTCAGAGTTTTGCTCTCTCACTCCCCTTTTTTCTTATCCTTTCTTTTTTTTTTTCTCCCCCCTTCCCTCTTCTCCTCTTTCTTTCCATCCTTTTTCTCTTCTCTCCTTTTTTTTTTTTTTTTCCTTGCAACTTTTTTCTTTCTTCTTTTTTGGCTTTTTCTTTCCCCTCTTTCTTCCTTTCTTTCTCCTTCCTCTCTTTTTTTTTTTTCTCTTTTCTCTCTTTTTTTTCTCTCTTTTTCTCTCTTCTACCTCTTTTTTCTTCCCGGGTTTCTCTTTTGATTTTTTTTCTTTTTCATTTTCTTTTTTCCTTCCATTCACCTCTCTCCCTCTCATTTTTCTTTTTTTCTTCAAATACTTTCTCTCTCTTTCTTTCTCTTCCTCTTCTTTCTTTTCTCTCTTTCTCTTCTCTCTTCTTTTCTTCTTCTTTCTCTTTTTCCTTCTCTTCTCTCCTTTCTTTTTTTTCTCCTTCTTTCTTTTCTTTTCTCTCTCTCTCCTTTCTCTCTCTCCCCTTTTTTCTCTTCCCTCTCTCTTTCTTTTTTCTCTCTTCTTTTTTTTTCTTTCTTCTTTTCCCTCCTAGCCTCCCTTTCTTCCTTTCTCTCTTTCTTTCTTTTCTCTCTTCTTTATTTTTTTCTTTTCTCCCTCTTTCTTCCCTTTTTCTTCCCCCTCTGACTTCTTCCTCTTCCCTTCTTCTCTCTTTCTCCCTTCCTCTCTCCTTTTTTCACAAAGTCTTCTCTCCTTCCCCTCTGAAGGAATCTTTTCCCCCCTTTTCTCTTTCTAGGCAATTCTTTTCCCCTCTCTTTCTTTTCCTTTTTTTTCACAATCATCAATCTTTCAAATTTTTCCTTCTCCTTTTCTTTCCGTTCTTTTCCCTATTTAATTTCTTAACTATTCTTCTGATAGATTTTTCCTCCTCTTCTCTCTTCTCTCTTTCCCTTTCTCCCTCCTCTTTTTTTTTTCTTCTTTCTCTTTTTCTTCTCTTTCTTTTCTTCTCTCTCCCCTCCCCTTTTTCATTATAGCTCCTCCTTTTTTTTCTTCCTTCCCTCTTCTTTTTTTCCCCCTTCTTCTTTCTTCATTAGAAATCACATGTCTCTTCTCTCTTTTTCCTTCTTTCCCTTTCGAGCCCCTCTCCATCTCTCCCTCCTCTCTTTTCTCCTCCCTTTCCCTCTTTTTCTCTCTCTTTTTTTTTTTTTCCTTCCTTTTCCTTTTGTAAAACTCTTAAATGCTCTTCATTTCTTCTTCTTACTTCTGTTTCCTTTCTTTTATCATCAATTTTTACAATAACAAATCTTTCCTCTTCTTTCTCTCCCCTTCTTTCTTCTCTCTTCTCCCGGTTCATTTTCAAGTCCCTCTCCCTTCTTTCCTTTTCTTTTAGCTGGAGCATTAGTCACTCCAAACGGCATCCCCTTCTCTAAGAACTTTCTCTTCTCTTTTCCCTCTTTTTTTCGGAAAGCAGTTTTTGAAACATCCTCTCTGTCTTTCACCTTCTTCCTTGATTTAACCGATTTTCAAATCAATCTTTGAAAAGACCTTGGCCCCCCAATTGATTCCCAAGTTCTTCAATACGTGGCAAAGGATATTTTCTTCTCTCACTTTTTTTTTTATTCAATTCCCCCTCTCTTTCTCCTTCCTCCTTTCCCTAGCCTCTCTCTTTTTCCTTTCCTTTTTTCTCTTCTTCCTTTTTTTCCTTTTTTTCAGGAGCTTTCCCCCCCCTCTTCTTCTTTTTTTCTCCTTCTTTCTCTCTTTCTTTTTTTTGATCTCCTTTTTCCCCCCCCCCCCCAAATCTTGCAATTTCTTCTTTTTTTCAATTCCTTCCTTCTCTCTTTCCATTCTGTAAGGTGTAATAGAGATTGGAGTAGTTCCTAGTAACAATTTAATAGAGAACTCCACCTCCCTATCAAGCACAATCACTGGCAACTCATCCGGAAATACATCCACAAAGTCTTAAACTACGGGAAGATCTGACAGTTTCAATTCTACTTTAGTACTATCAATCACATGGGCTAAGTATCCTTCACATGCTTTCTGTAATAATTTTCTAGCTTCTAAAGCTGATATTTTCTCTTTCTCTTGGAACTACATCTTGCTCACCTTTCTCTTCTGAAATCTTTTTTTTCCTCCCTTTCTTTTCATTTTCAATTTTCTTTTCTTCCTTCCTCTTCTTTACTCTCTTCTCCTCTCTTCTCTCTTTCTCTTCCTTCTTCTTCTTCTCTTTCTTTGCCAGCCTCCATCTCCCAATATTCCTATCAAAATCGTGGATTTTCTAAAGGGATAATGATAAGATCCACATTTAACTCTTTCTCCCCAATTTTTTATATCAACAGGATTTAAAGGGACTTCCACATTTAACTCTTTCTCCCCAATTTTTATGCACTCCCAGTCATCCTTCTTCCACCACTAGCCACACTACCCACAGAAGAGGTTACCGTAGAGTCCTGAGTACAATGTTTTGCTATGTGACCCTCTGTCCACACTGATAGCATTTATCACTTCAAGGAATTGGACAATCCCTAATAATATGGCCATCTGCTCCACATCTATAACAAGTAACTCCTCCCATTCTGCCACCAGAAGTTCCCGAACTTGAAGGTTTCACCGGAGGTCTCCAAGAGCCACGACCCCTTAGACTTCTAGATCTGGGACTCCATGTTCTTTTACTTAACTGTGATCTTCCCTGTCCACCATATCTTAGAGATTCTGATAATTTCTGACCTGACGTTCCAGCCCCTACATCAAACTTTCCCTTTTTAAACTATTCTCTTCTACCCGACAATTCTTTTACATCTTGCTCCACAATTTTTGCTTTATTTATCAAGTCAGCTTACCTTACCATCTCAAGAGCTGAAATTCAAGATTGTACACTTAACTCTAACCCCTGTTGGAATCTCCTGCATTTAGCATCTTTGATGCATACTAAGTCAAGTGCAAATCGTGATAAAGCTATAAATTGTTCTTCATACTCAGGCACAGTTATCTTCCCCTATTTCAGAGAGATAAACTCCTGCTTCTTCTGATATTTATAAATAAGTGGAAAGTACTGCTCATTAAATACCTCTATAAATTGCTGTCACGTAATTGGTACTCCACTACCCTGGGAACCCATCATTCATCTCATTGACTCCCACCAATTTCGAGCTTCATTTTTCAACATAAATGCAGCCAACACCAGTTTTTGTTCATCTACCATAGCCATTACCTCAAAGATTGCCTCTAGTTTCTTTAACCACTCCTCTGCCACCAATGGATCAGTTGGCCCGGTGAATTCTGGAGGATTCAGTTTCATGAATTGTTTGTGCAATGTACTAGTCCTCTGCACTGGTCTCATGGACTGATATTCAATGTATTGAGCTAAAACATTTGCCACTCTATCGGCTACGTCTAGTGGATTATGAACACCCTCTCCCTATCGTCTTTGCCCTTGAACTGGAGCTGACGATACTTCCTCCTCAGCTCTCCTCGGTGAATCTCTTTCAGCCATTCTCACTGCATCAATTCAAGATTAGTACGTAATACATATATGACTCACATAAGCCTACTAACTCAAATTGACACAAACAACACCCTACAGTCTACTGCAACTCTAGACACCAACTCCACTACATAGCCTTAGTTGTAAACCTTGGCTCAAACAACTTGAATATAGAACTTTGGTATTAAACCTCAGCTCTGATACCAATTTGTCATGCCCGCTCCTAATCAAACGACATTAACGCCGTCTTAGGATGAACGTGATCGCACAGGTCACCTACCTATAAGCGAAACCTCAACATAATCCCAAAGATAGAAATCTTATAGGAATACATAACATCATACTAAATAAATACAACCCATTTCAATAAAATTTTATCTTTTGAATTGTGTTATGAGTTTCTCTTACTGGATGATGTCATGTGCGATCACATCCACCCTAAAATAGTGTTAATAACACCTGATTAGGAGTGGGCATGATATCAATAACCCTCTCACCGAGCTTGGTGATCTCGACTTAAGAATGCTTTAGTCTATTGGTTTAAACCCAGAAGCAATTCATGCATTCAGTCATCTGGGGAGCCCTCTAAAAGAAGAAACAGAGAAAGGTTAGAAATCCAAGATATAGAGCAAAAGAAAATGACCAAAAAAGGTAAGTACGTAATATTAAGAGAACTGAAGAAAAACTCACCACAAAGCAATAATGGATCACACCCATGAACAGGGTAGGGTCCAATGCTTGGGTGAGAGAAATGGTATCACTGGGAAGAACAGTGCTCTTCTCCAACGTTACCTCTACATTAACATCGGCAATTGCGGAGTCAATGGAAGAAAGGGAGTGGGAACCAACACTTGGTCGAAGTATGACAGCCTCAACGATGCTAGCATGACCTTTGGTAACAGTACTGGCCCTATTCGAACTAGTGGAACTATCCCGCGTCGCTCAAGGAGTTTTTAGAAGAGGGTCTACGGCTAGCCTCTTCTCCGTCGATCTGTCTGCCAGCAGAGGATTCACTTCTACAGCTGTAGGCGGCTACACAACAGGGGAGGTTGGAGTCTAAGATCCCTCGATCCTCTTTTTGGCGAGCTCCACCATCAGGCTTCTTATAAGCATCTCGAAACTCGCTTTTTTGGCCTCTTCCTTAAGTTCACCACCTAGGGATTGCGGTGATAATGATGACAATGATCCGAAACTATCGACATGCTCAACATATAAGCCTCTTCAGAGACTAGAACAGAGGTAAGGCAAATAGAAGAATCTGAAGATGAATAAGATTTACCGATTGAAGCTGCTACCGTCACTCGAGATAGCTCTCGAAGGAATGGGATTGGGATCCTCTCTGGCATGACCTTGGGATTCCTAGTGTCACATTACTCCTTCAATTGAGCTATCACCCTAAGGGGAATACACTCAGTCGAGATGAAGGATCTGCAGTAGATCGGATACTGCAGCAGGATGTGCGTTGCCCGACCAAAGCCCTTTTGAGCGTCTTCTACTTTGTATGCCTAGACCTTATCCAAAGTAGCCAAGTTGACACCAATAGTTTCGTACTTCTTTTTCACCTTTATATGGTTGGTTGGAATAGGAAAAGAGAAACAGTTAGCAAGAAGGACCAAAATAAAATGAGCCTGGGAAAGTAAAAGCATAAATATAAACATAGATGACTATGACGTTTGGGATACTACTATGGAGGCCATTCTCCCTCTGGGGAACCGCCGTACTCCTAGTTCCCAAAAATGATCGCCGTAACATTGTCCATGCCCTTCACGATTTTGGGAAGGACTTGGACGATCTCTCTACTTTTAGGCTTGGTTCTAAAGTAGTACTTCTATTCACCAGCGCTCATGTGGCAATGGATGTAGTAGTATTTGAATTCTGAGAGGCCTAGATTTATACCCAGAATGTGGTTTGATTCCACAATTCTCATTAGAATCCTATAGTCATTGGCAGTAAATTGGGATGGGGCATCCCCTTGTCAGTCTCGCACAACCCATTATCCCTATTAGTAGCGAGTCTAATACCAACCCCCTATAGGAACTTGTATCTCTCTTTGAAAGAGGCAATGGCCGCTGGGGAGCCCAGCATATTCTTAAGGTAGATTGCTATGACTTAAAGCAAGAGGTTAGGTGCAAAAAACAACTAAGGAAAAAATAACAGAAAGTTAAAAGAAGACTTACAGCGAAGAAGGTCAGCATTCTCTCACTGGTGGCTATGTTCTCAAGTAAAGGTAAAGATTAGCATCAAGGAGGTCAGCTTTTATATGCCAAGTCACTGTCGTTTCAAGAAACGAGAAGGGTCAATCATCATGTCTCTGCCAAAAGGTCATGTCTGTGTTTAATGCTCACCAACCTCTTTAGTTGCACGAACGAATTAGCATATGACACGTGGTGCACGCACCCTTAAAGGACTCCCATGATCTCATTAGGTTAGAATTTGAAAAGATCACTATTATAAGCCTAGTACAACCCTTGTCCCCCAAGCTTGGCTAAACGGGGCACAAGGGCTAAGGGCAGTTATGGTTTAAAAGGCCACGTCCCACAAACTAGAGCTAGCCCACTAAGAATGGTGGGGCTGACTTTTGGAAAGACAGTCCCAAAGGGCATGGAGTCCTAACTCGATTAGGAAAGGGATTCAAGAAGATCAATCTAAATCTCATAACCGACTCAAAGAAAGAAGATTTCTAGAAGAACTAAACATGCTACTCCTAGAAGGAGTGGAACCTGCAAAGTATATAAATAGGAGAGTTTTTTTTTTTTTTATTCAATGGGATTAAGCTTGTCTAGCTTAATTTTTAGAGTGCCATTGATCCAAAGAAGGTCGATGCATTCTCCCCATCATCTGCTCTTGCAGCCTTTACTTGTATTCACCTTGGAGGTTTGCTAGACGGACTAAGGCTTAGAAAAAAATTCCATTCACAATTGTCTACTTTTTTTATTTTTATAATTTCGACTATATGCTAACGAAAATGTCATAAGCCAAAGAACTGAATTGGAAAAATGTTCAATCCAAGCTAGCTATAAAGTGGATGAAAATCATACGAGCGGAACTTCAATGCAAAGTAGGTTCATTGTCGAAATGAGAAGAAATATATATACTGGACAAGGTGGCTAATAGTTGGCATGCACCTACCAAAGTCAAAGTGGTCGTTTCCTAATGAAGTTTCTATCATTTCCATAGTAAAAGTAACATTATTAGTCAACGAGCACTGGTTGTCATTTTCTAGTAATAATTATTAGTTACGTTATTATATGTACCAACTATAACTTAAGTTGAGTAGCAGGAAAAATAAAAAAATAAATTTGTGCCGGCCTTTTTCATTAAGTTTTAAAGTTAAAAGTTAGTTAATAAAGATGTCATAAGCCAAAGCAAAAAACTGGTAAAAAAAAAAAAGAAATTTGAATCCAAACAATCTATAAAGAGAATCAAAATTATACAAGCCATAACAAGCCAAACTCTCAAGCAAAGCAAGTTCATTGTCAAAAAGAAAAAAATCGAATGGATTAGGTGGAGAATAATTGTCGTGCACATATATGTCAAAGTCGTTGTTGCCTAATGTAGTTTCTATGTTATTTCCAAAGAAAAAACAAACATTATTAATCAATAAGTGCTGAATTTTTCTTGGAATACATTGTTAGTGCAAAGTGCCAGCTCAACCCGAAGGCAGCTGAGGAGGTTGAGTTAGACTCCTAATTATTTAAGGCACAAGATTTAAATTTTTATTGTAGGAAAATATATATAGGTATACTGAAGACCTTATACAGATAGCAATACGATATATGGATCGTGTTGCTTACTCTACGAGTCATTCGCACAACACGTACAATACACCACGAATCAATCCAAGAACTCCTTTGTGTCTTTCTCGTCGTACAATAGAGGACTACTAGAGTCTAATACGAAGAAAACACATTCCAAATCCTAAGGCACTGAAATGGTAACCCTAGAGAGAATTAGAGAGAGAAAGTAATTTAGAGAGAGAGTCTGTATCTAATAATACGTTAGTTATTCTCCCGAAACAATCTATGTATAACATATAGATACCATGATATAGATAAGACCAACTTATCTTTATCTTCTAGGAGTTCAAATATGATAAAGATAGCTCATTATTTCCTTATCAATAGGAGGTGATACATATATTGAATATATACATGTGCCCTTGTGGATATACCGTGGGCCACATGCAACATCTCCCACTTAGACACAAGAGACATCCATAATCTCATCTCATAAATCTATCATCCTGTTCAACCCATCATACAAGAAAATGAAATGTGCGATAGACGAGAAAGGTACCGATGAGGAATATTATATTAAGTTACCATCTAACTAACATAATACTATAACTGAATCATCTCGTGTATACCCCAAATTATCAAATCACCATAGATCTTGCACCTCTAACCCCTCCTGTAACTAATACAGATTCATGCAAGGCCTCTCAATGCATTTGTGCTAATGATCATATCAAAAACTAATATTAACACAATCGCCCAGGCTATGAGCAACAAATCATGAGTGTGATGTGAAATGATTTTTTCTTAGCCACTTATGTCAATCTACCTAAACTCAACTGCTTTTATAGACATGCTCCACTGGATCATATTCCTCGTAACCCTTTGATAACATGCTAAAGTAGTAACATCAAGCTTCAAATTCATGACATAATTCTAAGTCTTAAAGGGAATAGACTTGGACTTAAAGTTTATAGGGCTCACACAGTGACAAAGTAGGGTTCTATTTGTCACTCCCACAATAGTGGTCTTACAACACATACAGTATGATATGTATACTATGATGGAACTCCCACTTAGGGTATGTCACACTCTAATACCATATGAATCTTAGTCTAGTCGCTCTCACCAGTGCCAAACTTAAGCTTCTAAAGAATTTCACATCCGGCTTTTTACAAGCTTCATGGAGGTATGGATAACTCCATGTTTGACTCATACAGTTTCATCTTAGCTCTTACTAAGACAACAATTAAATAAATAAACATCAACCATTGCTCACTTTCTAAGCGCCAAGAAGATCACATTATCATGGTACCAATGTGATCATCTAGTGTCTCATCATGCTCGTTATCTTAATGCCATGGCGATCGCTTGTGTGAGAGGGCCAGTCATAAAGTCTGGTGACATCTAC
The DNA here is from genome assembly GCA_033060915.1 of Euryodendron excelsum. Taxonomy (NCBI): domain Eukaryota; kingdom Viridiplantae; phylum Streptophyta; class Magnoliopsida; order Ericales; family Pentaphylacaceae; genus Euryodendron; species Euryodendron excelsum. The sequence goes on along the minus strand of CM065381.1, from coordinate 42,260,960 downwards.
TCGTAATACAAGATATGTGCACTAACTAAATCAAGTATCAATCATGTCCATTAAATGAAAACTCATCTCATAATGCATAAGATATAATCCAAAGTATCCAACAAAATAAGCATATCAAATCCTACATAATCCCAAACCCCTAACATGCCTATGAAAAACATTTTTGGTAATAGGTTTAGTTAACAGGTCAACAATCATATTGTTGGTGGAGACATGCCTTAGGACCACTTGCCCTTGCTCAATGATGTCTCGAATGAAATGATACCGAGTATCAATGTGTTTAGTCCTACCACAGTATAAGCTATAGTAGTTGTGCTATCACAATGAATCATAACAGCCTCATCAAGATGCCCTATGATGCTGAAACTCTACAAGAATCTCCTCAAGCATATAACCTTCTGAACAGTAGCAATGCATGCCACATACTCTAACTACATGGTGGATAGGGAGACACACTGTTGTTTCTTGCTAAACCAAGAAATAGCACCACCTCCGAGTTTAAAGGCATAACCCATGACGGATTTATGCTTATCTTTATCAACGGATCCATCTATATCACTATATCTAGCCAATCTGAGACTACTGTATTGGTAGCATAAAACGGGGCCTGTAGTCCCTTGCAAATGTCAAAATATCCTCTTAACTACAACCCAATGTGTAGCTCCTGGATTACTTTGATATCAGCTGACCATACCAATTGCAAAACATATGTCAGGTCGAGTGCACATTATATCATACATCAGATTGCCGACTACCTGGCATATGGAACATCGTCATTTGCTTATTCTCTTCCTCTATCTTAGGACACTATTTAATGCTAAGAATTTAATCCTTATCCATTGGAGTGTCTACGAGTCTTGAATAGTGCATATGAAACCATTCTAAAATCTTTTTTACATAAGTCTCTTGAAACAAACTAAGAAGCCTCTTAGAACGTTCTCTTGAGATGTTAACCCTAAGCACATAATCCGCCTAACCCATATCCTTCATCTCAAATGTGGAGGATGACCACTCTTGAGTGCCAACAATCATCTCCATGTTATTTCCAGCTAACAAAATATCGTCCACATAAAGCGAGAGAATAAAAAACTTATTCTTACTCTTTTTAACATACACACTATGATCCTCTTCAGTCATCGTGAAGCCCATAGAGGTAATGGCTCGATGAAATTGAAAATACCACTACCTAGACAATTGTTTCAGGCCATAGATACAGCGTTTCAAGCGACAAACCTTATGCTCTTGTCCCTCTGCCTAAAAACCAATGGGTTGATCCATATAGATCTCTTCATCTAATTCTCCATTGAGAAATGTTGTCTTCACATCCATTTGAAATAATTCCAAATCTAAATGTGCAACGATAGCTAGAATTAGGTGAATGGAGGCAAATCTCACTATAAAGGAGAACGTCTCCTCATAGTCTACACCCTCCTATTGGGTATAACCTTTCACCACAAGACAAGCCTTGTATTTGTCAATTAACCCATCAGCTTTGTGCTTGATCTTTAAGACCCATTTGTTGCCAATGGTCTTGCACCCAGGTGGAAGATCAACTAACTCCCATACATTATTCTTAGTCATTAAGCTTATCTCTTCATGCATAGAAACCAGTCATTTCTCAGAAGTAGGTAAAGTTATAGCTTCAACATGCGAAGTTGGCTCATTAGCATCCACAGATATGCTTATGAAAGACTCTCCATCAATATCGAAGCGGGGATAAGGAACTATTCCTATAGTGCTCCTAAGTAACTATGAATCATAGGAGTCATCTAAACATATACTCTCACTAGGTAAGGGATCACTCCCACTGTCTTCAGAAACTATACGATGCGGTTGGGTTTCCTCATCATGCTTGTGAGATAAATGTAAGCACCTCATTTTTAACCGCTCGATAGTCTACGATCCGTCCAGACTTGATTTTAAGTCAATATGGACATATTCTAAAATTCTAGTCTTAATCCCGTCTATCTATCGCTTCACGGGCCCACCAGGCCCAAATAGAGGCAAAATGGCCAAAATGCCCTTAGGGGCATTGTTCGGTCCACTTCCAAATTAGGCAGGTCTTTCCAAAGATGATAAGCCCTCTTTCCAATCCTAAATCAGGCACATCTTTCCGAAGATGATAAGTCCCCTTTTTAATTCCAATAGGCATGTCTTTCCAAAGACAGTAAGTCCCCTTTCCATATTCCAATAGGCACGTGTTTCTGAAGACGGTAAGTCCCCTTTTCATATTCCAACAGGCACGTCTTTTCGAAGATGGTAAGACCCCTTTTCAATTCCTTCTCCAATTCTAATTCCATTCCCTCTCTCGAGAAAGCTGATTCCTCGAGATGGTAAGTCTATCCAATTTGGCACTTTTTTCAGAGAAAGTTTCTTCGAAACGGTAAGTGCCTTTAAACCTTTCAACTAGGACGAGACCCCAAGTCCCCTACATGGTAGAATGGTCCACCTTTGGCGCTTGCTAGCCTACCAATGCAGAAATGACCGTTTCGGCATGCCTTCCGAGAAAGTTAACTTCTCAGGCACTAAGTCCCTTTAGCAACTTCTCGAGATCAGGCAGTCTCAGGAATGATCGCGAATCGTCAGAGTAACGGAAGTACTCGCAAACATCGTAACCGTTAGAGTAGCGGAAAAACTCGCAAACAGGTCGATATAAGGAGTTGCCAACAACCCCCTGTACCATGAGACCACCGTTGGAGTGGCGAAAACACTCAAAACCCATGTCAACACCAGTGCTTGCTAGTCCAATTCGGTGAAAAATTACCAAACTGCCCCTAGGGCCATTTTTCGGCACATTTCTCGAGAACACACCTAAGTCCTCAGAATGGTAAGTCCACCCTTCCAAGATTGTCTTAAAGTCAATCCGGCATAATTAGGTGCCTTCTAGTTAGTTTCGATCCAATTCCGAGGCTTTCCGGTCAAGATGACTATTTTGCCCCTAGGCATCCGAGCGCCTCGGGGACCACACCGGCTCTGGTTATCAAATCAATAACCTCCCGAGAATAACTTGTAGTGTTCTTAACCTTCTATTATCTTTCCAGGTCATTCCGAGTCAATTTCGGTAAACTCGGTGCAAAATAACCGTTTTGTCCCCAGTGGGTCGGTCGCCTTTTCCGACCATATCGGCTCTGGGTATCAAGCCGGTAGCTTTTGGGAACATTCTAAATAATGTCTCTAAATCTCAAGTCTTCTTCTGGGACATTCTGAGTCTGTCCTAGCAGCTTTCTAATCCAGTTGACCATTTTGCTCCTAATGGCCCAGTCAACCCTTCTGACAATTCTTGTCATCCTTTTTCAAGGATAATACCTCCGGGACTCCATTCTAAGGGTTCCTGCTCTTTTCCAGCCTCCCGGGTCCTTCCCGATCCCTTAAGTCCTTCCCGGGCTTTCCGGAGTCACTCCTAGTGAAGCCAGGCTAAAAATTGCATGGTAGTCACTAGTATAGGCACCCAAATCTTCCCAAGATACGTTGTTTGCCGACTTAATGAACTTTCCTAAGTTGCCGGCGCCACTCCTAGTGGTGCCAAGAGGAAATTTACCCTAGCACTACTACAATAAGCGCCAGGTCATTCCCTTGTCTATAAATACAGAGCCTCCTCCAGCGTGAAAGAGGTCCGCAAACTCAGTCTAAAAACCCTACTTTTCGATATACAGAGCTCATAGCCTCTCTAAACCCTAGTCTTCTTAGGTTTTCCAAACCCTAGCCTCCATACACAAACCCTAGCCTCCTATACACTCACATACACTTCTATACACTCATACACTAGCCTCCAAAGCCTCCTTTGAAGACTTGAAGTGTTACAATCTGAAGTATTGAAGATTGAAGACAAACTCTTGAAGACTGAAGCAAAGACCGAAGCAAGACAAGTGAAGTAAAGCGCGTAAAGCTAATCAAAATAAAGAAGACACAAGGTAGGTTTCTTATTTACGTTTACGCATCTTCCCCCCTCTCTTCTCTCTCCTAACCCACTTGGGTTTTCTTTTATTTTAATCCCCCATCTTCTTCCCTCTCTTCTTGCATGCTTGAAACAAGGGAATTCCCAGTCCATGTGTAGGAATAGGTTATTGGAGAGTCACCGTGTCGGGGGCTTTCTTTTAGTTTAACCGGAGACCTCGTGGGTTCGGCCCACTTGATTATGTGGTGAAGCTTTAACCTTATATGTTCACAACCCTAATTTGCATTATGCATATCATGATCTTGCATTCTTCCAAATTTTGTTTTCAAATTTGTTTTCAAAACTTGCATTAAACTTGTTTTCAAAACTTGCATAAAAAACTTATTTTTTAAAATTTGTTTTCAAAATCACAATCCTAGGGTGATTCTAGCCTTTTCATGGTTAGGGTTCTTTTAGAAAAGTGTTACATTTAAAGTGACTGATATGGTCTATATTTTCAAAATATTGTTATTTTCAAAATCACTATCTTAAAGTGTTTCTAATCTTTTTATGGTTAGAATCGCTTTAGGAAAGTGAGATATTTTATATACTTTCTAAAAACTCCCTCTTCAAATTTCTCCTTCTAAAAACCTCTCTTTCAACATACTTTCTAAAAACTCTCCAATCTTCTTTCCAAAATTATTTTCAAAAGCTCCCTCCAAAAAACTGTTTTCAAAAACTTCCTTTTCAATTCCTTCTCAAAACACTCTATTTAAAATTCCTTTCTAAAAACACTCCCTAGGTGTCCTTAGAAAACTCTCTCCCTAAATCTCTTTCCTAAAAACTCTTTCCTAAGAGCTTCTTCCAAAGTCTTCTTTCTAAAACTCCTCTCAAATTCAATTTCTAAAAACTCCTCATTAGGATTTCTTTTCAAAAACTCTCTCTTTTCAAAATTCACTTTCTAAAAATTCCTCTCTAGGATTTCTTTCCAAAAATCTCCCTTTCTAAAAACTCGCTTTCCAAAAATCCCTTTTCTTAGAGTCCAAGTTAAGCCCTAGAGCCAAGAATTAGGAAAACCTAGTTTTTCTTCCTAGAAACATGTTTTTCAACCTTGCCTTAACATATAGGTTTCCAAATCTCTTGTTTTCAACATCAAAACTATATATATTTCCAAAACTTCTTTTCTATGTCAAAACTATAGTCTTTCCAAAACTAGAATTTTCAAAACTCCATCTTTCCAAATCCATACCAAATCCAATCTTCCCTTTAGGAAATTAGATCCAATCCTCTGTTTTTAGAAACAAAATCACACCATCTCTTTTAGAAACAAAATCCAATCCCTTGTTTTAGGAACTAGGAATCTTAATCCTTCCTAGTCTAAACCTTTCCTAATTCACTCTTTCCTAATTTCATATCTTCCTAAATCATAAGTTTCCTAAAACTTTCAAATATCTCCTTAAACGTTAAGCTTTTAAACCTTTCTTAATTCCATCCCTTTCCAAATCTTAACTTTCCAAATTTTAGTTTTCCAACCCTTCTTAAACTCAAAACCTTCCCTAATTTCAAGAATTTTCAAAACTCAAACTTTAAATCTTTCTAAAATTCTAAACTTCCCTGAACTTTAAATCTTTCCCAATCTAAAACTTCCTAAATTCAAAACTTTCCAACTTTCAAAACTTTCCAACTTTCAAAACTTTCTAAATTCTAAACTTTCCTAAAACAAAACTTTCCTAATTCGAAATCTTTCTTAAAACGAAACTTTCCTAAAACGGAACTTTCCTAATTCGAGTCTTTCCTAAATCTTATCTTCCCTAAAGTCTAGGTTTCCTAAATCTCAATCTTTCTAAAACAAGTCCAAATCTTTCTTCTTTCCAAATCAAAGTCCAATCTTTTCAATTCCAAATTTCAATTTCCAATCCTTTATTCTAAATTCAACTCAAATCCAAATTTCAATTCAATTCCTTTTTCAAATCAAATCTTCTATTTTCTATCGGACTCTTGTCCGAACTACGACTGACCTGATTCCTCCAAAAGGATACGTAGGCAGCACTCATGGGTACGGTCACAACCTTTTTCAAAGCTCCAATTCTATAATCTATTTTTCTAATTACAAGTTTCTATTTCCAAATCTCTATTTCCAATTTCTAAAACTCTCCAATTTCAAATCTATCTTTTCAAATTTCTTTTTAGATCAAATCAATTTCTTTTCAAATCTATTTTCCAACTCTCTTTTCTTACACTTGCATATCATGCATTATGTCATTTAAAACATTTTTTTTTCTAAAGTGGATAGGATTGAACATTTGTTAGTTGAAGACTCTCATAGAAGAATCTAGGGTAAATAGACATGTAGGTACCGCAAGGGCGGGGTAGGGTGATGGCTTAGTGCGTCTTCCCTACACGTAACCAACCTCCGAACCTAGGATCACTATTTTCAAAGACCAAAAATGGAGTTATTTTCAAAAAAGGGCTTAAATATTTTTCAAATGTTGTTAAACAACCTCTTTTCTTAAAAACCCTCTCTTGAGGTAATATTTTCAAAATTGTTTTCAAAAACTCTTAGTGTAGTCTTCGGATTATGCTTAGTTTTTAGGTGACCTAACTCACCTTAATCAAGTTAGGTGGCGACTCCAAATATTTTCCAAAAGCCCTTTATTCAAGTATATTTTCAATCCAAACCTAGTTGCACTCATTCTTTTAGGAGGATGAGTTCTAAAGAGAGAGTACGGTGTTTTTCCCGCTTGTGTGTGTATTCCTCGAGTGCGAAAAATCTAGGCGCAACAGTTGGCGACTCCACTGGGGACACCTAGAGAGTTAGGCCGTAGTCATGTCTCTTTACCCTTTACCCATACAAAGTCTTCAATTAAGTTGTTCAATCCAATTCACTTTAAATTTTCAAAACCAAATTTTCAAAATTGTTTTAAAAAAAAACATGCATTTATTCATATTATCTTGTATTAAGTTTGTCATCCATATACTAACTCTTGCATCTTTATTTTGTAAGTGCATTTTTTGTTTAATTTTTGTGCATGAATGTGATGAATAGGATGGATGGGAGTTTTTGGGCTCTTTCCTCCACTTTCAAAAATCACACACACACTGCATATGCACCTGTATTCTGCATACTTACATTTTTATCTTGATATGAGCCTTCTAGTTATAAAGGGGGAACGGTATATTGGTTGTAGGCAACATGCTGTATCAGTTTCTTTGCCTACGGCCTCTTGATGGTTCCCCCACTCGGATCACCAACCGATCATGGCACCACCTCAGGGAGTGGGCCTATGTTTGAAGATCCGGGGACTGAGCCTTTTAGGACGCATTAGTCAACCCTCACCCTCATGCTCATATAGAAACCATGTATAGCTGAACCTCTGCCGGATTTAAAACACACGCACCGTTTTTCAAAACCATAGAGGAAAGGGCGACTGCTCTTATTTTCATTTATACCTGTCTGTTCCTGTTTTTATAATGACTGTATTCTTGCTGTTATAATGCTTGTCTAACTGCTTATACATGCATATGTACTTCAATTGTATTCTCTTTCATTATACTCTTGGCATATCCATGTTCATGCATTCAATATCCCATGTCAAGACAAGAGTTCCAAGTAACTCAAGTCACTGCATTCTCATGCATATGATCAACCCATTGAGAGTGACACCAAGGTCACTCTCCCGTGCATTAAACCTACCCAAACCCTAAGGGTTCCCATGTAACCCTAAGGAACCATTGCACGCATTTTTAATTCATTCCATAAGAGGGGCCACAATCCATCTATGCTCACGGAGATAGAGTTGCTAAGAAGACAAGGGGTAATCAGTCAACAAGGTTTCTCAGTGACTTCATCAACACCAAATCCAAAGAAGGCGAATCCGAAGACTCAAGAGTAGTTTAGGACTTCTTATGTAAAACTAGATAGGTGGTAACCCAAGGGAAAATGTTCCCCCTCCCCCTGTTAAAATGTATTTCAATTTTTTTGTATCTTAAACCCAAAGTTAAATGTACTTCTTTATTCTCTGCAAATAAATGGATGGATGGACGGATGAATGGATGAAGGTTCCCACTTGACGGTAGGGTACCTGTATACAGGGGCAAACCCCCTATCTCCAAAAGTGAGCCAATATATCATGTTTAGTCTTCCTCTTAAGTAGGGGCACCTCTAGGACATGCATTGCATAAAATTTTTCAAATCAAGGCACTAACTTCTCTTTTGTTTCTGTCTTCTATCCTCCCCCTCCTCATCTCCAAGTACCCAGAGAACCAAAGACAGAAGCAAGAGAAGAAGGGGATTTTTCTAAACCATTCATTTATTGTTATCATGCTGCTCACATGTTCACTTTTATTATGTTCATGCATCTATATCCATTCAGAGACAAGAGTTCTAAGAAACTCAAGTCATTTCATTCTCATGCATCTAATCAACTGTAGAGAGAAAGGAGCAATCCAATCTCATGTCAATCGAACCTACCAAAACTCCTACGGGTTCTTAAACCCTAAGGATTCATGGCATGCGTAGAACCATATCTCGAGAGAGGCCCAAATCTCTCTCAGTCCATGGAGGCGGGATTACCCAAATAAGGAAACATCAACTGGCCCACATCGAAGAGGTATTGTATTTCATAATAGAGGCAAAACCTCACCTCCAAAATGGACTTGTCATCATGCCTAGATTCCCTCAAAGAAGGGACCTTCATAGGATATGCATCGTATAGAACCTCCAACTCCACATGCTGACTGCATTCTGCTTTTCTTTTTCTTTTTGTAGGTCAGAGAGCACAATTGAATTCATGGAATCCCTCCAGCACCTCACCAGATTCAAACTCATGGACGGATAGGCCTAGTTGTTAGAAGAGGCCGAACCTACATCAAGGAGCAAGAAGAACTAACCATCTATCTACAAGATGTTACCTCCCCGCCATGCCGCAACTATCACCGTCCATGCAGAAAAAGGCTTCTTCATTTACAAAGTTCTGTCAGACACGTACATTACTACAAAAGAATCTCCTAACTTCCGAATGCATGCCAAACATCGCAAGAGATCTTTCAATCTGCCCTCCTTCGTTTGGTGATACACCCAAAGAATGAAATGCCGAAGAAGCTGATAGTTTCAAAACCCTATCAGGGGTTCTCACCAAGAGCTCCACAAGAAAAGGGAGATTTTCACAAAATTCGTCTTTCTATTTCTCGCATATCTTCTTTAAATAAACATTGCATGCCATGTAATCATGTTTTTAAATGAAAATAGGTAGTTCCTAGTTTATCCCCTTTGTTTCATACTCTTGTAGACGATTGTCACATTTAGGGATTCTTCCCCATTTGGTAAAATGACTCGACTTGAAGGATGGGATAGCATAGGCCACCCATTTAAAAGGGGTTAAAATCTTTGAGAGATAAAGAAAGAGTGAGAGATAGGAGGAAGGCAGTCTCAACAAAGAGGTGCAAATTTTATTAAAGAAGCGACACTTGCATGATATCCTGACTAAGCAATGGGCAGCCGAGTACTCAAAATGATGAGAAGCCATTATTCTATTTATCCTAAATAAACACTACCCCTTGCTCAGCCCACTAGAGTCGTAACTGATTTTTATTCAAATGTCCCCAAACCAATAACCCTCCCCCACACTAGGGTAAGCACAGAATAGTTGATTAAGTAGAATATGTGGGGGTTCACGGGCAGAAACACATCCTCTCTAGGAATATTGTCTAAATTTTGTACAAAGGCTTTATAGACTAAGCAATTCAATTTGAAATGATTAGAGGCCCTCAATTCCACTACCATACACAAAAATATCCCCTTTGCTTAACCAGCTAGTGCCTCACAAGAAGCGAAAGATTTTTTGTCAACCCCGATCCAAAACCATCCCCCCACACTAGGGCAGACAGGCAGCAAAAGATCTGGCAGAGAATGTCATCATCCATCAAGCTGAAGTAACGTCAAGGCTCTATGGATCAAGCAATTCTGTTCAAAATGAAGAGAGGCCCTCATTTCATTTCCCATATAGTTAAAAGCAACCATTGTCAAACTTGTTGAGCCAGTTACCTTTTTTCTAGAAAGAAACCCCAACCTAGAGATCACCACCCACAATGGATTAAATTGGAATGCTAAGGAAAGGATTTAATAGAAAGAAGTTGTGGAAATGTTTGTCTCACAGAAAGCAAAAAGAAAGGGACGAAACAGAAAAGCAAAGAGAAAAAGCTACCACGGGGCAAGTCAAAAAAAAAAAAAAAAAAAGAAAAAAAAAAAAGGGCAACTTCGTTAGAGGGACAAGAATCAAAGGTGAACTCCTTGAAGAACATATAGTTATTCAAAGGTGACCCTAGGGAACAAAGAAGCACAGTAGAAGCAATAGGCTTGAGCTTGTACCCTTTTTTGTAAAAACTCAAAAAAACCATAGCCCACATTACAACCTTACTGAAGTCCACTCTGATTGAAAATGGATTGCTTGATCTAAATGAGCTAGACGTGTTGCTTAAGCTAGAGGAGGATATCAGGGGACCAAACCCTACTGGAAGACAAACCAGGGATGGTGTGGATCTAAACCCTACTGGAAATAACATCAAATTTGAGCTTGCGTAGCCTTTTCATTCATAAACCCCTTAACCTAACCTACATTACGGTCCAAATTAAAATCCTCTTTGATCAAAGAAAATTGCTTAGTCCAAATAAGCCTAAACAATACCAAGACAAGTAGGATAAGAAAGGAGAACTAGGGAGGAATGCAGGGGCAATGTCATGCTCCAAAGTACGCTCAGATGGTTTTAGTTTAAATAACCCGCTAAATGAAGATCTTTGAGCCTAAATATCCCTTCGTTTCTTACAACCCCTAAGCCCAGCCTGCATTACGATCCTAAAAGAAGTCTTCTCGAATTGAGGGCTTAGCTGTTTATCGCTCTGCAAAGGGCATGCGAGTTATCACTCTAGCCACGGTGGTATTTTGGAAATCTGAGGAAAAAAAAAAACCAAGTGAGGTCAGAAAAATCCTAAACAGCAACCCTGTAGAAAATAAGGATAGGATAGCAAACCTAAAAGGTCAAGATCCTGAAGAATGGTGCACATGCTATTTCACCTCGATGAGAATGGGACAAAACCGAATGGGGCAGAATCCTAGAAGGAAAACAAAATCTTGTGAGTATGGGCCCTAGGGCAATCTTGGGACATTCTTTGTAAATAGCTTATATACATGTAGTACTAATGTATCCATGACGTGTATAACTTGTACATCCATTTAAATTCATGTGTAGTTTGTATATATTCATGCATTCATCAAAAGCATGGCATTCTATTCCTGTATGTACATTCATCCAAAAAGTATAACATGCATTAAATTCCATTCTGTATGAACCTGTGCATTCATAAAATATATATATCAAAAAAAGTAAGATATGCAAAATAAGTTATACATCTAATTCCATGTGCATTCATAAAAATAAAAAAGGGGTATAGCATACATTCACCGCTTTACCTGTGCATCTTTAGAACTAGCATAAGTAAACTGTTTTTGTACAAAAACTAACTCTATGTCTTTCCCTCTCTCTCAAATAAGAAACAGGGAACAAGGTAAAAAGCAAAAAAGGAGCTAAAGCCACCACTCAGACATCTACAGCACTGTTACACACCTCAAAAAGCTCAGATTTTCATGACTGACAAGAAACAGAGAATGGGGCAATGACCCACCCTCGACCTCCCTAATCAAATGACTCCTGACTCAAGATACCATGTATGCTGAAAAAGGGGAGTAACGAGTAAGTGTTTGATCGCTCAAAGCTGGAATAATGAAGCATATCCTCGAAAAAGAGCATTGACCCTCGGCTGAAGTCTAGTAAGGCTCACAAAGGTCTTTCCCACAACCATAGGAGCATGGGAATGCCCCTCACAAATCTTGACAAGCAGTGAACATAGCCAACAGTCGACCAAGTCATCCCCCCCCCCCCCCCCCAGTGAAAACATCAACAAGTTTAGGAGACGTAGAGCTAGGGCTACCATGGAGTAATAGACCAATCTTGAGGAGTATGCTAGTCCCCTATCTATTGCAAACTTAAAATGAGAGAAACAAGAACTTCACCAGGACATGAGGAAACTGGGGCAGCAGATCATAAGAAAAGGCCTTATAACGGAGCCCAAGCAGAGAAAAGACAATCGCGACGCAGCCATTAGGAAAAGTAGGTCCCATAAAGTCAGGTGAACCATCCCGAAGACCTAGGACGAACCTATACTTATGGGGAGTAGGGGCAAGCTCACATTCCTCAAGAAAGATGGGTCAGGTGGCCAAAAGGGAACCACTGCCAGAAAACAAGCTGCACCAAATAGGAGTGAAGCCATGCAACCAAAGAACCGGTGAAAAATGTCTTGCTCATCTAGAGGATACCCGTCATTCCAAACCCGTAGTTAACTCAAAATAGCGTCGGCCATTCTAAAAGTCAAAAGTGGAAAATCTTGACGTCCATCTCATCCTCGAAGGCTGGCTCAACTTGAGCGAGGGGGTCGACTGGAGGTTTACTCTCCCTTCCCTTCTAGATAGAAAATGCCCTACTAGCTGATTTGTGACTACCCCCGGATCGATTGCAGCTACCAACAGAGCAGTGTCTCCTCTCAAAACCATCATCACCTGCATCTGCTATCCTAAAAGGGTAAGCCAAGGTAAGAGGTATTAATATATGGTACATACAGATAAATAATAACATAATAAAGTAAAATAAAATAAACAACAAAAAATAAAAAATAATAAAAATTTTCAAATGATAAGTCAAAACGAAATTTCTACACATTTTGATTTTCCAACTTCAAATCAAATCTCATGGGTTTTCTATCTTTTTCCTTCAAAAAGATTTTAATCTAAACCTTTTCCAACTCTTTCCCTAATTTCTAAAAAATTTTGACAGACTTTCGTTTAACAATTGTCCCTACAACATCCATGACATCAACACAAAACACAAACCGTGTACTTCACAACGTTACAATCACATAACATCAGCACCCCCTCGCACTTTTTAATTTTTTGAGATTTTCAAAACCTATGTTTTATTTTTCTAATAAATTAATGGTTTTCAAAGTTATTCTAAAATTTCTCAAAATCATTTCAAATGTTTTCTAAAATATTCCTACATTTTTCAAAATTTTAAATTTTAAAAATTTCATCAATTTCTTGAGTTTTTCCATTTTTCTAATTTTCTAAGTATTTTCCTATTTTTCAAAAGATCAAAAATTCACCAAGTTTTCAAAAAATCATGAAGCTTCACACGGTTGTTAAACACATTTTTCTAAGGCACATGGCATAAAAAACTAGCCAGAAAACTCAATGCCCAAGCTTGTAGAAACAAACCTCCAATTCCTGCAAAAAATCCTCTTCACATAATCACGTAAAATCACTCAAATTCAATCAAACAAACACCAAAATGCAAAAAAAAACATCATCATAATGTTCAAAACATATCAAAACATCAATTCTTACTGTTCACACAACTCATACGGAATTCTACACATCAAAATCAACAGAAAATTGAAAACTCATTTTTCGGAGTTCTCCTGCGATATCTTCTCTTTCGGTGACTTTTCCGACGATGGTGTCTCCTTCCGACAATCACTCGTGATCCCTAAGAAGTGCCCCTTCAAGGTTCAAGTCAATTTCCACACAAAGACTCTCAATCTTTCACAAACTCTTCAAAATCCTGCAGGTGTTCGAACTAGAAAACTTTTCGGTTTTGTTCCCAGGCCTGGCGCCACTGCTAGCCAACTTTGCCAAAGGCGCCACTACTTGTGGCGCCAGTTGCCAATTCTAGGCAGCTTTGCCCTTTTTCCTACCAAAACTCGTTTTCGAAGGCCTTTTCTGCCCAATATCTATTTTCGAACCCCCGTTGTCATAAAATTTCCAAAGTCTGTCCCTTTGACCGCCTCACGGTCAACATGGGACTCTTACTTTATCGTTTTCTATCTTCGACAAGCAAAGACAGAAAAAGAGAGGCAGCAGTAAGCACTCCATTTTTAACCGCTCGGCAGTCTACGATCTGTCCAGACTTGATTTCAAGTCAATATGTACATATTCTAGAATTTAAGTCCAAATCTCATCTATTCATCGCTTCGCAAGCCCACCAGGCCCAAATAGAGGCAAAATAACCAAAATGCCCTTAAAGGCATTGTTCGGTCCAATTCCAAATTAGGTAGGTCTTTCCGAAGATGGTAACTCCCCTTTCCAATTCTAAATCAGGCACGTCTTTCCGAAGATGGTAAGTCCCCTTTCTAATTCTAATAGGCACGTCTTTCTGAAGACGGTAAGTCCCCTTTCCATATTCCAATAGGCACGTATTTTTAAAGACGGTAAGTCCCCTTTCCATATTCCAATAGGCACGTCTTTTCGAAGATGGTAAGACCCCTTTCCAATTTATTTTCCATTTCTAATTCCAATCCCTCTATCGAGAAAGTTGATTCCTCAATACGGTAAGTCTATCTAATCCGGCAAGTTTTTTGGAGAAAGTTTCTTCGGAATGGTAAGTCCCTTTAAACCTATCAACCGGGACGAGACCCCAAGTCCCCTAGATGGTAGAACGGTCCACCTTTGGCGCCTGCTAGCCCGTCGATGCAGAAATGTCCATTTCGACATGCCTTTTGAGAAAGTTGACTTCTCAGGCGCTAAGTCCTTCTAGCAGCTTCCTGAGATCTGGCAGTCTCGGGAATGATCACGAACCATTAGAGTAGTGAAAGTACTCGCAAACATCGCAACCGTCAGAGTAGTAAAAATACTCGCAAATAGGTCGATATAGGGAATTGCCAACAACCCCCTGTACCATGAGACCACCGTCAAAGTGGCAGAAATACTCAAAACCCAGGTCAACACCAGTGCCTGCTAGTCCACTTCGGTGAAAAATGACCAAACTGCCCCTAGGGTCATTTTTTTGCACATTTCTTGAGAACACACCTAAGTCCTCAGAATGGTAAGTCCACCCTTCCAAGATTGTCTTAAAGTCAATCCGGCATGATTAGGTGCCTTCTAGTCAGTTTCGGACCAATTCCGAGGCTTTTCTATTAAAATGACCATTTTTTCATTAGGCATCTGAGCATCCCGGGGACCACACGAGCTCTAGGTATCAAATCGGTAACCTCCCGAGAATGCTTCTTATACTGTTCTCAACTTTCTATTATCATTCTGGATCATTCCGAGTCAGTTCCGGTAAATTCAATGCAAAATGATCGTTTTTTCCCTAGTGGGCCGGTTGCCTTTTCCGACCACACTGGCTCTAGGTATCAAGCTGGTAGCTTTTGGGAACATTCTAAATAATATTTCTAAATCTCAAGTCTTCTTCCGGGACGTTCTGAGTCTGTCGCACCAACTTTCCGATCCAATTGACCATTTTGCTCCTAATGGCCCGATCAACCCTTCCGACAATTCTTGTCATCCTTTTTCAAGGCTAATACCTCTGGGACTCTATTCTAAGGGTTCCTGCTCTTTTCCAACCTTCTAGGCCCTTCTCGGTCCCTTAAGTCCTTCCTAGGCTTTCAAGAGTCACTCCTAGCGAAACCAGGCTAAAAATTGCATGGTAGTCACTTGTACAGGCACCCAAATCTTCTTAAGATACGTTGCTTGCCAACTTAATGAACTTTCCTAAGTTGCCGGCACCGCTAGTAGTGGTGCCAAGCCAAAAAATGGCCTGGCGCTAGTCCTAGTGGCGCTAAGAGGAAATTTGCCCTGGCGCCACTACAACAGGCGCCAAGTTATTCCCTTGTTTATAAATACAAAGCCTCCTCCAGCGTGAAAGAGGTCTACAAACTCAATCTAAAAACCTTACTTTTCAATAGACAGAGCTTGTAGCCTCTCTAAACCCTTGTCTCCTTAGGTTTTCCAAACCCTAGCCTCCATACACAAACTCTAACCTCCTATACACTCACATATACTTCTATACACTCATACACTAGCCTCCAAAGCCTCCTTGGAAGACTTGAAGTACTGCAATCTGAAGCTTTAAAGATTGAAGACAAACTCTTGAAGACTGAAGTAAAGACCGAAGCAAGACAAGCGAAGCAAAGCGCGCAAAGCTAAGCAAAATAAAGAAGACACAAGGTAGGTTTCTTATTTACGTTTACGCATCTTCCCCCCTCTCTTCTCTCTCCTAACCCACTCTGGTTTTCTTCTATTTTAATCCTCCATCTTCTTCCCCCCCTTCTTGCATGCTTGAAACAAGGAAATTCCCGGTCCATGTGTAGCTTTAGGTTATTAAAGAGTCACCATGTCGGGGGCTTTCTTTTAGTCTAACCGGGGACCTCGTGGGTTCGGTCTCCTTGATTATGTATTGAAGCCTTAAGCTTGTATGTTCACGACCCCAATTTGCATTGTGCATATCATGATCTTGCATTCTTCCAAAATTTGTTTTCAAATTTGTTTTCAAAACTTGCATTAAATTTGTTGTCTCTAAAACTTGCATAAAAAAATTCTTTTTCAAAACTTGTTTTCAAAATCACAATCCTAGAGTGATTCTAGCATTTTCATGGTTAGGGTTGCTTTACGAAAGTGTTACATTTAAAGTGACCGATATGGTCCATATTTTCAAAATATTGTTGTTTTCAAAACCACTATCTTAAAGTGGTTCTAATCTTCTTATGGTTAGAATCGCTTTAGGAAAGTGAGATATTTTATATACTTCCTAAAAACTCCCTCTTCAAATCTCTCATTCTAAAAACCTCTCTTTCAACATACTTTCTAAAAATTCTCTCCAATCTTCTTTCCAAAATTGTTTTCAAAAGCTCCCTTCAAAAAACTGTTTTCAAAAACTTCCTTTTCAACTCCTTCCCAAAACACTCTCTTCAAAATTGCTTTCCTAAAAACACTCCCTAGGTGTCCTTGTTAGAAAACTCTCTCCTTAAATCTCTTTCCTAAAAACGCTTTCCTAAGAGCTTCTTCCAAAGTCTTATTTCTAAAACTCCTCTCAAATTCAGTTTCCAAAAACTCCTCACTAGGATTTCTTTCCAAAAACTGTCACTTTTCAAAATTCACTTTCTTGAAATTCCTCTCTAGGATTTCTTTCAAAAAATCTCCCTTTCTAAAAACTCGCTTTCCAAAAATCCCTTTTCTTAGAGTCCCAGTTACACCCTAGAGCCAACAATTAAGAAACACTAGTTTTTCTTCCCAAAAACATGATTTTCAACTTTGCCTTAACGCATAGGTTTCCAAAATCTCTTGTTTTCTACATCAAAACTATATATATTTTCAAAACCTCTTTTCTATGTCAAAACTATAGTCTTCCCAAAACTAGAATTTTCAAAACTCCATCTTTCCAAATCTATACCAAATCCAATCTTCTCTTTAAGAAACTAGATCCAATCCTCTGTTTTTTGAAACAAGATCACACCATCTCTTTTAGAAACAAAATCCAATCCCTTGTTTTAGGAACTAGGAATCTCAATCCTTCCTAGTCTAAACCTTTCCTAATTCACTCTTTCCTAATTTCCTACCTTCCTAAACCATAAGTTTCCTAAAACTTTCAAATCTCTCCTTAAACGTTAAGCTTTTAAACCTTTCTTAATTCCATCAATTTTCAAATTTTAACTTTCCAAATCTTAGTTTTCAAACCCTTCTTAAACTCAAAACCTTTCCTAATTTCAAGAATTTCCAAAACTCAAACTTTGAATCTTTCTAAAATTCTAAACTTCCCTAAACTTCAAATCTTTCCAAATCTAAAAATTTCTAAATTCTAAACTTTCCAACTTTCAAAACTTTTCCTATTTCAAAACTTTCTAAATTCTAAACTTTCCTAAAACAAAACTTTCCTAATTCGAACCTTTCCTAATTCGAAATCTTTCCTAAAACGAAACTTTCCTAAAACGGAACTTTCCTAATTCGAGTCTTTCCTAAATCTTATCTTTCTTAACGTCTAGGTTTCCTAAATCTCAATCTTTCTAAAACAAGTCCAAATCTTTCTTCTGTCCAAATCAAAGTCCAATCTTTTCAATTCTAAATTCCAATTTCCAATCCTTTAGTCTAAATTCAAATCAAATCCAAATTCAAATTCAACTCCTTTTTCAAATCAAATCTTCTATCTTTTATTGGACTCTTGTCCGAACTACGACTGACCTGATTCCTCCAAAAGGATACATAGGCAACCCTCATGGGTACGGTCACAACCTTTTTCAAATCTCCAATTCCATAATCTATTTTTCTAATTCCAAGTTTCTATTTCCAAATCTCTTTTTCCAATTTCTAGAGCTCTCTAATTTCAAATCTATCTTTCCAAATTTCTTTTTAGATCAAATCAATTTCTTTTTAAATCTATTTCCAAATCTATTTTTCAACTCTCTTTTCTTACACTTGCATATCATCCATCATGTCTTTTGAAACATTCTTTTATCTAAAGTGGATAGGATTGAACATTTATTAGTTGAAGACTTTCATAGGTGAATCTAGGGTAAATAGACATGTAGGTAATGCAAGGGCGGGATGGGGTGATGGTTTAGTGCGTCTTCTCTACACGTAACCAACCTCCGAACCTATGATCACTGTTTTCAAAGACCAAAAATGGAGTTATTTTTAAAAAAGGGCTTAAATATTTTTCAAATGTTGCCAAGCAACCTCTTTTCTTAAAAACCCTCTCTTGAGGTAGTATTTTCAAAATCGTTTTAAAAAACCCCTAAGTGTAGTCTTCGGATTATGCTTAGTTTTTAGGTGACCTAACTCACCTTAATCAAGTTAGGTGGTGACTCCAAATGCCCTTTATTCAAATATATTTTCAATCCAAACCTAGTCGCACTCATTCTTTTAGGAGGATGAGTTCTAACGAGAGAATACAGTGTTTTTTCCGCTTGTGTGTGTATTCCTCGAGTGCAAAAAATCTGGGCACGACAATAAAGGTGCATCTCCTTGGGGTTCCTATAACTCATAGAGTTCAATATCCCCTTTAACTTCACTAATGCTTGGAAAATTCTCCTCTAGGAAATCAACATCACGTGACTCAATCTCAAGCATTCCCTCATCTAGGTGTTCACTGTACAAAATATAGCCCTTAGAATGTTCTGAATACCTAATAAAAACACATGTATTAGCTCTAGGGCCTAATTTCCCATCCTTATAGGACAAATTGTGAACATACCTAGCAGATTCCCATGGGCGCAAGCCATCCAAGTTAGGCTTCTCGCCTTTCTATAACTTATATGGAGTGGTAGGAACTGACTTTGAAGGCCCTCGGTTAAAGATATAGGTGGTAGTCAAAAGAGGATCCCCCCAGAAACTTATCAAGAGATTTTCTTATGCCATCATTAATCTAACCATATCTAGAAGAGTAGGATTCCTTCTCTCTGCAACACCATTTTGTTGCAGAGTACTAGGAATCATTAACTACCTGAGTATCCCCTTGTCTTTACATATATCTTTGAACTGATCAGACAAATATTCTTGACCTCTATTAGTTTAAAGAACTTTTACAGTCTTCTTTTTTTTATTCTCAACCTCTTCTACAAAGCGTTTGAAACAATCAAAAGCCTGGTAGCAGTGAGATAACAAAAACACTAAACAAAATCGATAGAAGTCATCTATAAGTGTAATAAAGAAGGATGTGCCATGTCGTGCCTTGACATTCACTGGTCCACATATGTCAAAATGGACTACATCTAACAGATGAGAAGCCTTAATTGCCTTACCAAAAGGCTTTCTACATGACTTTCCAGCTAACAAGGTCATAAATAGGTAGGTTTATCAAAAGCCCTCCTCTAGCCAGTATAGTCATTCTTTCTTGTCCTATGTGACCAAGTCTGGCATGCCATTTAACTAAATCAAACATCACATCAGAAGAAGAAGATGCAACACAAATAACAAAATTATTTGAATCTAATTCCAACATAAAGAAATTATTTTTTAATGTACCATGACCATAAAGCTCACTAGCATGATAAATAGACAAACTACTGTTCTCAAATTGGAAACAAAATCTTAACTGCAATAATGAGATAACTAAAAGTAGATTATATCGAATAATGGGTGCATAAAGCACATCATGAAGGAGCAGATTATGCCAAGTGCGCATCTTGAGCTGATAAGTTCTAACTCCCAGGACATCTTCCTGCGCTCCATTTCCCAGAGAGACAATGAGCCACAAAGACATGAGTGTTAGCCCAAAAGGCAACCCAACAAGGGGGGGGGGGGAGGGGGGGGGGGGGGTGAGGGGGAGGTTTGCTGAATTGGGTTTTTTGAAGATTAATGGCAATTAAGATTAATTAAAATTAATCTAAGCAATGTAACAGTGATCAATCTATATATAAAGCAATGTAATCAAAAGAAAAATAGAAAACAGAGTAATAGAAAGAACATAAAGAAATCATTTTTTCATGTACCATGACCATAAAGCTCACTAGCAAGATAAATAGACAAACTACTGTTCTCAAATTGGAAACAAAATCCTAACTGCAATAATGAGATAACTAAAAGTAGATTATATTGAATAATGGGTGCATAAAGCACATCATGAGGAGCAAATTATGCCCAGTGCGCATCTTAAGCTGATAAGTTCCAACTCCCAGGACATCTTCCTGCGCTCCATTTCCCAGAGAGACAATGAGCCACAAAGACATGAGTGTTAGCCCAAAAGGCAACCCAATAGGGGGGTGAATTGGGTTTTTTGAAGATTAATGGCAATTAAGATTAATTAAAATTATTCTAATCAATGTAACAGTGATCAATCTATATATAAAGCAATGTAATCAAAAGAAAAATAGAAAACAGAGTAATAGAAAGAACATAAAGAATTACCGAGGTTCAACCACAATCCGTGGTCTACGTCCTCACCCCAAAATCCCCTTGAATTCTTCCTCCACTATGTAATCTCCAATTACAAATGGATGCTGATTGACCAAGCGCTCAACTCACTATAGACAAGAACTTCTTCCCAAGTTCTTCAGCCACCAAGTGATTTAGTCCAAGATCCACTCAAACTTATAAGAGTTTTTCTTCTATAAGAGAACTCTCAAACTCTCACTTACAAGTGTACAAAGATATATAAATGATTTACAAACTCTCTAACAAGAGTGGATTAAACAATCAAAGCTCATAAGTGAAGACAAAGAGAATGTTCAGAATTTTTCTATTTGATCAGTCAGTGGATGTTTATTTCTTGTCACTCTCCTTCTATAAATGTAGTTGGAAGCTTGTATATAAATCTCTGTATTGATTTCATCCATTGGAGGTTGTTAGGACTCATTTAAAGCACGTCCAGTCCGTTATGACATTAGAAAAACTAGTTGTTATATCCTAGGGATCGACTCTAGGCTTAATGGGTCGACTCATCTGGTCTACATTTTACAAATGTTGTCCACTGTCTCCAAGGGTTGACTTTTCATTTCCATAAGTCGACTCATTGATCATTCTGTCTTCAAGTTATTTTGCTTCTGTCTTCATGAGTCGATTCTTTATATTCATAGGTTAGCTCATTGATCATTTGGTCTTCAAATTTTTACTTCTGTCTTCATGAGTTGACTCTTCATTATCATGAGTCAGCTCATTGCCCAAAAATCTTTATTCTGTCTTCCAATGATCAAGTTCATCCTCAGCAATATTATAAGATCTTCAAGGAGTCTTCTCTTTGGGGTATTATGATCAATCAAAGTCTATAAACTTATCAAGGTTGTCTTCTATTCAATTTGGATTGAATCAAACATTTGATATTCATCTTTTCTTGACCTTCGAACTGTCAGGGCTTCATCCTATCAATGTTGATCTCTTCTTCTTTGTTGCATAGCTTCCTTTTTCATTGTAGAGCTTTCTTCTTTGAATGCCAAGCTTTCTCTTTTATGTAGAGCTTCAAAATGCTTCATTGCCGATTCCTTTTCTTTGCTAGTAATTCTTCTCTCTTCTTTAGAATCACTTCAATTAGACTTTTGTAAGCTTGATGAAGTTTATTCAAACATACTATCTTCATTGATTCTTTACAATTTAGAAGAATTCTTTGCTTGGATTCTTTATAAAGATCATGCAATGAAGATGAATTTTCTTTTCAAGCATCTTTCATCAGATTATCTTGAATTTGATCTTTGCACACTTAAAGAAGTCTTCTTTTGAACTTTTTCAATTTCTTCACAATCAAATCATCTTGAACTGATCTTTGTACATTCTGATGAAGTCTTCAATCTTTTTGAGTGCAAGTCAACTTCATTGAGTCTATGCATACTTGATGAAAGTCTTATTTGAACACCTTCAATCTCTTCGAATGCAAATAATTTATTTGAAGTAGAAATAAGCGTCAATGCTCTGTTTGGTTCATTATATAGCTCTTAGAGATCATTGCTTGATCCTGAGCTTGTTGTGCATTCATTTTGACATGTATTAGACTTAAGGTTGAATTTCAAGTCTAAATTATAAAGTTTATTAATCTGCACACTAAGTAAATGCATTAGTAAAATAACACATGGTTTAGTTACCATCAAAATCAACATGGGGATCAACCTTGAGTCAGCAATCTCTCCCTTTTTGATGATGACAAAACCTTTGCAAAATAAGTTGATATATGATTAAATGAAATGGACAGAGTTGAATGGCATACCAGTAGAGAACTCCCCCTTTGTTTCGTAACTAAGCAAATGATGCTTAAAGGATAGAAGACTTTTCAAAAACAACTTTCAGGGAGATTTTGTCAGTTAATTCAAAAACAAATTAAGGGTATGATTCATGTTACTCCCCCTGAGAACATGCTTGATGTTGATCAGTTAACATATAATTCATTTCATATCCATTCAATGCCAATTCATCAAACAGTTCTCCATTTCTTGTCCAATTCTTCTTTAATTCTAATGCATGTGCAATTCATTCATTTCCAACAAACATTCATTGTTCAATTCTTCTTCCCCAATTCTAGTTTTTGGTTTAGTTTATACTCAATCTTGTCTAATTCTTCTCTCCCTTTTTGTCAATACATCTAAAAGAGAAAGATAATGGAAATTATAGACAGGTACAATAGCAAAAAATATTAAAACAAGATAAATTGTATTTTCAGGAAAGTAAACAAGTAATCAAGTTATCAAAGCAATCAATTGGGCAACAAAACAAATTTCATTCATTCAAGACTGAGATTACCAAAAAAAAAAAAAATGTTTTACAGTTAACATCCACAAAAATATGCAACAAAAAAAATGTTATAACAAGGTCATAAGTGAAGCAGAATGATGAGGCAACAGGGAATATGAGATGAAGGAAAGTAAAGGAAGTAGAGGTAGATAGGATGAGGAAAGGAGAGTCTAGTGAGCATTAGATTCAGTGGCCGAAGAGTCCTCTTCTTTAGCTTCTTCCCCTTCCTGTGCTTCCTCCTCATTGTCTTCATCTACCTCATTAACATCTTCTTCTTCTTCTTCTTCTTCCTCTACAATTTTTTTCTTTGTCATTTCTTAACATTTGTACTTCCTTTTTGAGTTCTCGTATCTTTCGTTTGATAAACATCATCCTTGTAGCTACAAGATTTGCCTTGTTATTCAATTTATCCAAAGATTCCATGACTTAAGTCATAAAATTACTCAAATCTCCTGTACTCTCTTCTAATTCAAAATTCAAAATTCTTTTTGTGCTTCTTTGCCTGGAGGTACTTTCAGATGGAGCCTTTCCTTTTAAAGTACTTTCTCCGCCAATTTTCTTTGGAGTCCACTTGTTATTTTGTAGAATATACTCTATTCTTTTGAGTGTGTTCTCATTGTATTCATCACCAATGGCCTTGGGGATTCTTTTCTTCTTATTCTTCACATCAATATCAAAATGCTTGAAAACTTTTGTCAAGAAAATTCCATAAGGAAAATTGATTTTAAAGATGGTAGCCTTGTATATATGATCTAAAATAAACAGAGGCAAATCAATTCTTGAATCAGTTATGTATGCCCACAAGAAAAATAACTCCTTCTCCGAAACATAATCATACTTTCTAGTTTTAGGAGTAAAAATGGTGCAAGTAAAGTGATGAACTAACCTCAATTCAAGAGGTAAATTAGTAGCAAGGGGTTGTATATTTTCATCCACATTCCTTCCATGGAGAGTTTTCAGTTGATCCTTCCTAGAGACCTTATCTCTATAAACTTTTCCACCAAGCCTGATTCTAAGAATGTGTCTAATCACTTCTCTATCTAAAGTGATGGTTATACCCTTAACATAACTATTGATGGTCACTTCTCCAGGTTCCCTTTCAGCATTAGAATAGAAGTGAGCAACCAAGTCAGGGTATACATCATCCCTGAATGTTGTCATATATTTCCACCGTAGGTTCCCAAATTTTGCACCAAATTCGAACTTGTGATGATCAAATAATTTATAATCTATCCATCTTCCATTGAATACTTTCTAAGAGAAAAAACTCGAATTGTACCTTTCCTGAGCTTTGCACTCACTGAAGTATAGTTTATTGCATTCTAGAATTGTTGAGGATGTAGTTTTTCTAGTCTTACTCTTATTTTGCTTCCTTTTGTCCTTGCTAGACTCCCCTTTTGATTTCCTCTTTGGCTCTTTCGAAATAGGGGTTGTTGCTACGACTAGTGCTTTAGATATCTTTTTTGGTTTAGAAGTTTTGGAAGCCATTATAGGATTAAGGAAGAGTTGAGAGAGAATGGAATGAAATCGATTGAGGCTTATAAGATGATTGTAATGAGGATTTGTGATGGTTGGAGATGATGGCTGGGCTTTGGTGCGAACAGGGCAACGGGAGAGAAAAAGACTGAGTGTGAAAGAGTGAGAGTGAAATTTTAAATGTTTGTAAAGTGGGCTTCGTTAAAATATATAGGCCCTACTCATGAGGCAACTCATGAACTTGATGAGTCGACACATGCCTGTTAATGAAATAATTTGAGTCCACTGTCGTGACGAGTCAACCCATTGAAATGGAGTGTCAACTCATGCTACCAAAGTGGGCATGTTAACTATAAGGAATTCAGGATATGACCTTTTTCATGTTTTGAGATAAAGAATGTGTTAATATGATCATACAATGAATCATAAATTCAAGAAATGCAATTCATAATAAACACATTTAAAACATTCAAAATACAAATTTCACTCAAATTAATCAAATTTTAAGGCATACGATCACTCATCCCTAATTCTCTTCTTATCATACAAAAACGATCTTCACTCAAGGGTTTAGTAAAGACATCAGCCAATCGCATGTTGGTGCACACAAATTCAAGTTCAATATCACCTTTTTGTGCATGATCTCGTATAAAGTGATATCTAATTTCAATGTGCTTTGTGCCAGAGTGTTGAACAGAATTTTTAGTCAAATTTATAGCACTAGTATTATCACACTTAATAGGAATATGATCAAACAAGATTCCATAATCTTCTAATTGTTGTTTGATAAATAACATATGAGCACAACAACTGCTAGTTGCTACATATTCAGCCTTAGTTGTGGAGAGAACAACTGAATTTTGTTTCTTGCTGTACCAAAATACAATCATGTTACCTAGGAGTTGGCAAGAGCCAATTGTGCTCTTCTTATCAATTCTACTCCTTGCATTGTCAGCATTAGTGTAAGCATTCAAATTAAAACATGTACTCTTTGGATACCATAATCTAAGATTCGGTGTGTGCTTAAGATAACGAAATATTCTCTTTACAACAATCACATGAGATTGTTTAGGATTGGATTAAAAAAGAGCACACAAGCAAACACTAAACATTATATCTGGTCTACTAGCAGTTAGATACAATAAGGACCCTATCATGCTTCTATAAAGTTTACCATCTATTGACTTACCTTTCTCATCGCTATCCATTTTTGTTGTAGTACTTATTGGAGTACTTATAGGCTTTGCATCTTCCATGCCAAACTTTTTGATCAAGTCCTTGATGTATTTGGCTTGGTTGATGAAGATGCCTTCTTTTGGTTGCTTGATTTGAAATCCGAGAAAGTAGTTGAGCTCGCCCATCATACTCATCTCGAATTCTCCCTACATACACTTAGCAAATTCTTCACAAAGCGACTTATTAGTAGCACCAAATATAATATCATCCACATAAATTTGCACTACATGCATATCATTATTTTTTATTTTAATAAAAAGAGTGCTATCTATTTTTCCTCTTAAGAAACCTTTTTCAATAAAAAAACTTACTTAATCTTTCATACCAAGCCCTTAGGGCTTGCTTCAAACCATACAAAGCTTTTATAAGTTTGAAAACATGGTCAGGAAATTTTGGATCTTCAAATCTAGGTGGTTGTTCAACAAAAACTTCTTCAGTGATAAAACCATTTAGAAAAGCACTTTTAACATCCATTTGATACAATTTGAAATCTTTAAAACAAGCAAATGCAAGTAATAATCTAATAGCTTCTAATCTAGCTACCGGAGCATAGGTTTCATCAAAATCAATGCCTCACAACAAGTCTTGTCTTGTTCCCCACAACAACTCCAGACTCATCCATTTTATTTCTAAATATCCATTTAGTTCCAATAACTGGATGATCATTAGGTCTAGGAATAAGGTGTCATACCTCATTCCTTTCAAATTGGTTCAATTCTTCTTGCATTGCATTTATCCAAAATTCATCATTTTCAGCATCATCAAAACATTTAGGCTCTATTTGTGATAAGAATGCAAGATGATTACACACATTTTTTATAGAGGATCGAGTTCTTACTCCTTGTGAAGGATCACCTAGGATTTGTTCCGTGAGATGGTTATGTACAAACTTCCACTCCTTAGGTAGACCTTCAATGATTTCTTATTGGCGTGTAGGAACTTCTTGTGTTTCTCTTTCTTTTTAAGGTTCTTCATCTGAGCTTGGTTGGATGTCCATATTTTTTATTTCTAGTTCTAGCTTATCTACATCATCACTTTCAACATTCTTCGAAGAAGGGTTAAATTCATCAAAAGTGACATGAACTGATTTTTCAACCACAAGAGTTCTCTTATTAAAGACTCTATAAGCCTTGTTATGTGTTGAATAACCAAGAAATATACCCTCATCAGATTTTGCATCAAACTTATCGAGGTTATCTTTATTGTTATTCAATACAAAGCATTTACATCCAAAAACTCTAAAGTATGAGACAATTAGTTTCTTATATTTCCAAAGTTCATAGAGGGTTTTGTTTAAAAATTTTCTAAATAAAATTCGATTCAAAACGTAATGCGTTGTGTTAACAACTTCGGTGGCCCAAAAATATTTTGGTAAACCATTTTCGTAAAGCATGGTTCTAGCCATTTCTTCTAAAACTCTATTTTTTCTCTCCACAACCCCATTTTGTTGAGGTGTTCTAGGGGCTGAAAAGTTGTGATCAAAACTATTTTCATCACAAAATATTTCAAAGGATTTGCAATCGAATTTCCCTTCATGACCAATCCTAATTAGAACTGATTGAAAATCCTTTTTCATTTTGGACCTTTCTACAGAATTTTATAAAGAAAACAATTGTCTCATCCTTATGAGCTAAGAAAAATGTCCATGTGAATCCAGAATAGTCATCAACAATAACAAGTGCATATTGTTTTCCACCAAGACTTAAAGTTCTAGTTGGTCCAAATAAGTCCATATGCAATAGTTGTAGTGGCCTAGAGGTAGTGAGCATATTTATGGATTTGAAATAAATTCAAGTTTGCTTACCTAATTAACAAGCATCACAAACTCTATCTTTATCAAATTTTATTTTTAGAAGCCCTATGACTAAATCATTTTTGGAAACCTTTGAAAGTATGCTTATACTAATGTGACCAAGTCTTCTATACCACAACCAACTTTCATCACTATTCATAGTTGCAAGGCATTTTACTTTGCAAGAAGATAAATCATTAAGATTGAAAATATAAATATTGCCTTGTCTATGTCCAGTGGGGATTGTCTTGTTATCATTAATGTCAATTACATCACATTTAGAGGATTCAAATACAACCTTGCATCCTTTGTCACAAAGTTGACTAATGCTTAAAAGATTGTGTTTGAGTCCTTTAACAAGCAATACATTTTCGATAGAGGTAAAGGAATTCTTACCAACACTACCTATACCGATGATCTTCCCTTTACTATTGTCACTGAAAGTGACAAGACCACCATCCTTTGGTGAGAGAGATGTGAATTGTGCTTCATCTCCCATCATATGCCTTGAGCATCTACTATCCAAGTACCAATGGTCTTTCTTGAATTTGGCTTGAAGGCATACCTACTGTGATATCCCAAACCTCTATCTAATTATATTAATGAGAATTT
This sequence comes from Euryodendron excelsum, assembly GCA_033060915.1. Lineage (NCBI taxonomy): Eukaryota > Viridiplantae > Streptophyta > Magnoliopsida > Ericales > Pentaphylacaceae > Euryodendron > Euryodendron excelsum. The sequence continues at coordinate 42,232,939 of CM065381.1, read as the reverse complement.
CTAGGTTATGCAATTTTTAGTGTTAATTATTCCTTCTTTCGGCTCAAAATGACCAATGAAAACTTGTGTTGCATCTTGTGTTGGAGGTGTGAGACACATGGGATTATTTCCCATGTTGTCTTCTTACAACACACAAAACACACACACACACACATATACATGTCGCGCCCAGATTTTTCGCACTCGAGGAATACTCACACAAGTGGGAAAAATGTTGTACTCTCTCGTTAGAACTCACCCTCCTAGAAGAATGAGTGCGACTAGGTTTGAATTAAAAACAAGTTTGAATAAAGGGCTTTTGAAAAACATTTGGAGTCGCCACCTAACTTAATTAAGGTGAGTTAGGTCACCTAAAAACTAAGCATAATCCGAAAACTACACTTAGGGTTTTTGAAAAATCGATTTGAAAATATCTCCTCGAGAGCGGGTTTTTAAGAAAACAGGTTGTTTGGCAACCTTTGGAAAACATTTAGCCATTTTTTAAAAATAACTCCATTTTCGGTCTTTGAAAACAGTGATTCTAAGTTCGGAGGTTGGTTACGTGTAGGGAAGACGTACTAAGCTATCACCCTACCCGGCCCTTTCGGTACCTACATGTCAATCTACCCTAGATTCACCTATGAGAGTCTTTAATTAACCCATGTCCAATCCTATCCACTTTTGAAAAACAACGTTTAGAAAAACATGATGCATGATATGCAAGTGCAATAGAAAAGAATTGAAAAATAGATTTGGAAAGAGATGGATTTGAAATTGATTTGGTTTGAAAATAGATTTGAAATTGGAAAGTTTGAGAAATTTGAAAATAGAAATTTGAAAATAGAAAGTTTGAAAGTAGATGGAAATTTGAGATTTGAAAAGATTTTGAAAACCGCACCCATGAGGGTGGAATTGAAAGTTTGAAAAGTATTGTGACTGCACCTATGAAGGTTGCCTACGTATCCCTTTGGGGGAATCAGGTCAGTCGTAGTTTGGACCGGAGTCCGATTGAAAATAGAAGGTTTGATTTGAAAAGAGATCGAATTGAAAATTGAATTTGACTTGAAATTAGAAGAGGAGATTAAAAATTGAAATTGAGAAGATTGGACTTTGATTTGAAGAGATAGATTTTGGAAAGATGGAGGTTTGGAAAACCTAGACTTAGGAAAGATAGGAGACTTAGGAAAGACTTGAGATTAAGAAAGGTTGGACTTAGGAAAGGTTCGAATTAGGAAATGTCCGATTTAAGAAGTTTTCATTTTTGGAAAGTTTTGATTTAGAAAAGTTTTGGGTTTAAGAAAGTTTCAAATTTAGAAAGTTTTCGAAATAGGAAAGGTTTTCAAATTAGGAAAGTTTTGAATTAGGGAAGTTTTGAAAATTGGAAAGTTTTGAATTAAGAAAATTTCGAATTTAGAAATGTTTGAAAAAGGGAAGTTTTGATTTTGGAAAGTTTTGAAAACAAGGAAGTTTTGAAAATAAGAAAGTTTCGTTTTAGGAAAGGTTTGAAAAAGGAAAGTTTTCACTTTAGGAAATGTTTGAACTAAGAAAGATTTCAGCTTAAGAAAGTCTTGAATTAAGAAAGTTTTGAATTTAGAAAAGTTTTAGAATTGAAAAGATTTTGAAGTTTTGGAAAGTTTAGAATTTAGAAAGATTTGAAATTTAGAAAGTTAAAGATTTAGAAAGTTTTAGGGCTTTAGAAAATCTTGAGATTAGGAAAGGTTTGAGTTTAAAAAGAGTTTGAAAAATTAGATTTGGAAAGTTGAGATTTGGAAAAGGGGTAGGATTAGGAAAGGGTTGAATTAGGAAAGATTTGAAAGTTGAGTTTTAAAATTTAGGAAAGATTTTTATGTTCAAGTTTTGGAAACTTAAGATTTAGGAAAGTGGAAGTTTATGAAGGATTTGAATTAGGAAAGAGTTGAAATTTAAGGAAAGATTTAAAGTTTAGGTTTAAGAAACTTATGGTTTAGGAAGGAATTGAATTAAGAAAGGTTTGGATTAGGAAGGGATTGGGTTTTGTTTCTAAAAGAGAAAAGTTGGATTTTGTTTCCAAAAACGGAGGATGGGATCTAGTTTCCTAAACGGGGAGATTTGATTTGGTTTCCTAAAGGGAAAATAGGATTTGGCAAGGATTTGGAAAGGGAGATTCTAAAAACCCTAGATTTGGAAAAATTATCGTTTTGACGTAGAAAATAGGTTTTGAAAACATGTATGGTTTGGATGTGAAAACAAGAGTTTTAGAAACCTAGATTTGGGGCAAAGTTTGAAAATCATGTTTTTGGAAAGAAAATTAGGGTTTCCTAATTGTGGGTTTTAGGGTTTGATTTGGGCTCTAAAGAAAGAGTTTTTAGAAAGTACGTTTTTAGAAACGAAGGTTTTCTAGAAGGGAATCTTAGGGAGGAGTTTTTGGAAAGTGCGTTTTTAGAAGTGTAGATTTTGTGAGGAAGATCCTAGAGGAAGATTTTGGAAAGAAAGTTTTTGGAAAGATTTTTGGGGAACGTTTTTAGAGAGTGGATTTTGGAGAAAGGATTTTGGAAAGAAGTTGAAAAAAAGATTTTTAGGAAGAGATTTTTTTGAAAAGAGAGTTTTTGGAAAGTATAAAAACATCTCACTTTCCTAAAACAATTCTAACCATAAGAGGGCTAGAACCACTTTAAGAAAGTGGTTTTGGAAAACAATAAGATTTGAAAATATAGACCAAAAAGGTCATTTTTAATGTAACATTTTCCTAAAGCAACCCTAGCCATGGGTAGGCTAGAATCACCCGAGAATTGTGGCTTTGAAAACAAGTTTTTGAAAAAGAGATTTTGATGCAATTTTGAAAACAAGTTTGAAAATGATTTTTGAAAACAAATTTTGAAATATGCAAGACTATGATATGCACAATGCAATTTGGGGTCGTGAACATACAAGGCTGAGGCTTCACCACATAATCAAGGGGGCCGGACCCACGTGGTCTTTGGTTAGACTAGAAGAAAGCCCCCGACACGGTGACTCTCCAACAGTCTAATCCTACACATGGACCGGGAGTCCCCTTGTTTCAAGCATGCAAAGAAAGGGGGGAAAGAGATGGGGGATTAAAATAGAGAAAACCCAAGTGGGTTGGAGAGAGAAGAGAAAGGGGGGAAGTGCGGAAATTTAAATAGGGAGCCTACCGTATGCCTTCTTTATTTTACGCGCCTTGCTTGTCTTCAATCTTCAGTCTTCGTCTTGATCTTCTTCTTCAACCTTCAAGGGTTGTCTTCAAGCTTTAGATGGCAGCTCTTCAAGTCTTCAAAGGATGGTTGAAGGCTAGTGTATGAGTGTATGGGGATGTATAGAAGTGTATATGAGGCTAGGGTTTAGTGTAGGGTGGCTAGGGTTTGGAAGAACCTAAGGAGGCTAGGGTTTAGGAGGTGCTCGAGCTCTGTATATCGAATTATATGTTTTTTAGGTTAAGTTTGCAGACCCCTTTCACGTTGAATGAGGCTCTGTATTTATAGAGGGAGGACAAACCTGGCGCCTGTTATAGTGGCGCCAGGGCAAATTTTGCACTAGCGCCACTAGGAGTGGCGCCAGGCCATTTTTTGGCTTGGGAGTGGCGCAAGCCAATTAGGAAAGATTTAAGGTCGGCAGGCAACGTATCTTTGACTAGATTTGGGCGCCTATACTAGTAACTACCATGTAAACTTTAGCCTGGCTTCACTAGGAGTGACTCCGGAATGTCCAGGAATGATTTGGAGGAGCCGGGAATGACCCGGAAGGCTGGAAAGGAGCAGGAACACTTAAAATAGTGTTCTGGTGGTATTTGACTCGAAAAATGGTACGAGATGTGTCGGAAGGGTTGACCGAGCCTTTAGGTGCAAAACGGTCAATCAGATCGAGAAGCTGCAGGGACGGACTCGGACTGTTCCGGAAGAAAACTTGGGATCTAGAAACATTATTCAGAATGTTCCCAGAGGTTTCCGGTTTGATTCCCAGGGCCGGCGTGGTCGGAAAAGGAGACCGGCCCACAAGGGGCAAAATGGTCATTTCGCACCGGGTTGGCCAGAACTGACTCGGAATAATCCAGAAAGGTATGAAGAGGTTGAGAATACTATAAAGAGTAGTCTCAGGAGGTTACCGGTTTGATACCCAGAGCCGGTGTGGTCGAAAAAGGAAACCGGCCCACCAGGGGCAAAATGGTCATTTTGTACCGGGTTGGCCGAAACTGGTTTGATACCGGTGTGGTCAAAAAAGGAAACCGGCCCACTAGGGGCAAAACGGTCATTCTGAAAAGGTAAAGGAAGGTTGAGAATACTATAAAAAGTATTCTCGGGACATTACCGGTTTGATACCTAGAGCCGGTGTGGTTCCCGGGGCATTCAGATGTTTAGGGGCAAAATGGTCATCTTGACCGGAAAGTCTCGAAAGGGTAGTTTGGTCATTTTTCACCGAAGCGGGCTAACAGACATTGGTGTTGACTTGGGTTTTAAGTGTTTCCGTCACTCTAATGGCGGTCATTGTGACACAGGGGTTTATTGCCAATTCCCTATATCGACCTATTGTTGAGTATTTCCGCTACTCTAACGGTCTTTGTGAGTATTTCTGTTACTCTAACGGTTTTTGTGAGTATTTCCGCTACTCTAACGATTTTTGTGAGTATTTCCGCTACTCTAACGGTTTTATGAGTATTTCCGCTACTCTAACGGTTTTGTGAGTATTTCCGCTACTCTAACAGATTTGTGAGTAGTTTCGCTACTCGGATCGTCTTGAGGAATAAACTGTCTCGAGAGAGGGATTGAAATTGGAAAGGAAAGGACAATGCCCCTAAGGGCACTTTGGTCATTTTGCCTCTATTTGGGCCTGACAGGCCCGCAAAGCGATGGAAAGATGGAATTTGGACCTAGAGAATTGGATTCGATTGGAATATGTCCACAATGACTTGAAAACAAGTCTGGACAGAGTGTAGACTGCCGAGCGGTCAAAAATGGGGTGCTTACAACTGCCCCTCTTTTTCTGTCTTTGCTTGTCAAAGACAGAAAACGATAAGAGTAAGAGTCCCATGTTGACCGCGAGGCAGTCGGAGGGACGGACACTGGAAGTCTTCCGACAACGAGGGTCGAAAACGGATAACAGGCCAAAAAGGCCTTCGAAAATAAGTTTTGGCGGGAAAAAGGGCAAAACTACCCAAAATTTAGAACTGGCACCATTAGCAGTGGCGCCTTTGGCAATAAAGTATTGGCGCCTCTGCTAGTGGCGCCAGGCTTAAGGTTAAAAATCAGAAAATTTCTAGTTCGAACAGTTACGGAATTTGAAGAGTTTTTGGAGAATCCGAGAGTCTTCAAGTGAAAATCGACTTGAATCTTGAAGGAGCACTTCTTGGGGACCGTGGGTGATTGCCGGAAGGAGTCCACGTCACCGGAAAAGTCGCCGGAAGTGAAGATTTCGCCGGAGAACTTCCAAAAGGTGAGTTTTCAAATTTTATTGATTTTGCTGTGTAGAACTTCGTTTGAATCATGTGAATAGTGAAAATTGATGTTTTGATATGTTTTGAACACTTTGGTGATATTGTTTTTGTATTTTGATGGTTGTTTGATTGAATTTGAATGATTATATGTAAATGTGTGAAGGGGGTTTTTTGCAGGAATAGGAAATTTGTTCCTATAAGCATGGGTATTAGGTTTTCTGGTTATGTTTTTGTGCAATGTGCCTTAGAAAAATGTGTTTAACGACCGTATGAAGTTTCGTGATTTTTTGAAAACTCGGTGAATTTTTGATTTTTTGAAAAATAGAAAAATATTTAGAAAATTAGAAAAAATTAGAAAATTCAAGAAATTGATGAAATTTTAAAGTTTGAAATTTGGAAAAATGTAGGAATATTTTGAAAACATTTGAGGTGATTTTGAAAAATTTTGGAACCCTTTTGAAAACCATTGATTTATTTGAAAAATAAAACATGAGTTTTGAAAATTTTAAAAAATTGAAAAGTGTGCACAGGTGCCATTGTTATGTGATTGTAGCGTTGGAAGGTGCATATTTCGTGTTTTGTGTTGATGTCATGGGCGTTGTAGGGGCCATTTTTAAACGGGACTCTGCCGAAATTTTTAGAAATTATGGAAAGAGTTGGTTAAAGTTTTAGAAATAAAATCTTTTTGAAGGGAAAAGGCAGAGAACCCTTGAGACGTGATTTGGAGTTGGAAAATCAAGATGTGTGAAAATTTTGTTTTTGATTTGTTATTCAAAATCCTTTATTTGTTTTGTGTTATTTGTTTGTTTTATTTTACTGTTATTTAAACTGCATGGATGGTATATTAACATCACTTACCTTGGCTTACCTTTTCAGGATGATAGACGCAGGTGATGACGGTTCTGAGAGGAGGCACCGCTCGAGGAAGGCGGCCCGGACAGATTTTGCTGGCGGCTCTAGCCGATCTAGAGGTAGTCGACGATCTACCGGACGATCTTTGTCTAGCCAGAGCGGGCAGGGGAGTAGACCACATGTCGACCCTTTTCCTCCGGTTGAGCAGGCTTTTGCTGAGGAGGTTGACGTTGAGGAGGAGGCACCGGGCCTTAGGGACCAGGTGACTGGCTATGGGAGAGCTTCTTCCAGGCATAGGCAGACAGATGCCGACTTGGGAGGTCTGCAGAGACCAGATGTCCCACCTCTCGGGGATCTGGCCTATCATCCTAATGTATATTCCAGACAGCATTTGCCACCTCCGCGGGTACACACAGCTTTCCGAGGGGCTGTTCATCAGGTGTTTGTGACCATGCAGCAGGCTGCCCCATCATACCGTGCCTTCTTGGCAGAGATCGGGTTTGGCACCTTTATGGGATTACAGGCTAACCGCCTGAACCGGCATTTGGTACTGGCACTTGTCGAGAGGTGGTTCGGGGAGACTGGGACCTTCCATCTTGTCGGCTTCGAGTTAGGCCCAACTCCTTTAGATTAGGCGATTATTACAAGACTCTTCTTTGTCGGCCGGCGGATCACCCTGCACCCGGTCAGTAGGGACGAGGCCTGTTTGTTGTTGGATTTGCCTCAGCCTGAGCGTTTTGCCTTCCCAGTCTCTTGGATTAGTCAGGGTGAGCGAACTTTTGCTACTGAGCCATCGCTTGCCCGTCGGGACATCATGAGACGGTGACTTGTGTTGTATATCATCTTTAGTTGCTTCTGCAACAACAACAAGTCACTCGTGCCGTGTCGTTTGGTGAGTATAGTAGCCGATCTGGGAGCTTTGACTGAGTTGGACTGGGGGTCCTTTTCTTTTGGCTGCTTTCTTCGATTGATGCGGGTTCGGACTTCTTCTCGTTGGGGCAGCATGACTAGCTTTTGGCCCTTCCTTGTCTGGTGGAGTTACGAGTACCTGCCGGTGCGTCGCCCTGCAATTGTTGATGATGATCTCTATCCTCGCGCTTTGAGGTGGGCTCGTGACCGGGTAGCCCAGCGATCGGAGATTACTGACTTTGTGACGCTCCGGGCTAACCTGGAGCTGATTGAGGCGAGGGATGTGACCTGGCGGCCCTTCATTGGATCAGTCCATTACAAGACAGTCCGATACCTTGTCCCGTTGTCCTTGTCAAGAGCTGCTTTTCTCAGTGATGACACTTGGGAGTCCTACCTTGGAGAGCGACACTGGAGGCAGTTTCACGAGGAGTTTCGATCAGCAGGGGCTCCGCCAGAGTATATGTTTGGAGCCCTGGTGGGGGGGTAAGTTATTCTCTCCTTGCTCCTTATTGCTCTGCTGTTGCTTAGCTCCTTTTGCTTGCGGCTGATTTTGGTTCTATCTTCCTTGTAGGATGGTGGTGCTTCGAGTAGTTACCCCCCTCCTCCGATGCCGGGCTTCGAGGATTTTGATCCGGATGACATCGACTCTGACCTGTGATAAATGCCCCTTGTGGAGACTTTGATCCTTTTTTGCCCCTGGTTCCTGAGATGTATTGATGTTAGACAGTTTTATTTTGCATAGTTTTGTATAAGGATGGATGTTTATGGTATTTAAATGCACAGATAGACATATACATATGATCAGAGGCATGTGATGTATGATGATGTTAGATGTTTATTGTATGAGTTGATGTTTGGTAACTTCTATTTCTACAGGGGGTTATATCCTATGTGTACAAAGACCATGCTGAAAAATATATATATATATTTTTTATTATTTTTTTTCATATGTACAGGTTAAAAATATGTTGATAGAATGACACAAGATTCCATTAGACTTGTAGTCCTGGGAATGGTAACTCCCTCCTCTTCAGAGATTTAGCCTCTCCTTTGGCTCAACCCCATCTTGATTGGATGAAAGCACTTCGAACCTTTCTCAACCTCTTGACCGCCTCCCACTTTCTATCTTAAGGTTGGTGTATAGGGTTATTGGGCTGAGACTCTCGACTCTCGGAGTTTTAGCAACCGCTTACCTGACCTTTGGCAGAGCGATAAGTGGCCAGTCATTTCAATCCGAGAAGACTTATTTAGGACCATAATGTAGGCTAGGTTATAGGGTTTTAGAAACAACGGGATATGTAGGCTCAAATTCAATGTTGTTTTTAGCAAGGTTTAGATCCAAACTGTCCTTAACCGTTTTTCAGTAGGACTAGCATCTCCCTTCTTTCTTTTTCTTTTTTTTTTTTTTTAGCTTTGGCAGCGTATTTAACTCATTTAGATCAAGCAATCTACTTTCAATTAGAGGGACTTTAATAGGGTTGTAATGTAGGCCATGGTTTCAGGGTTTTGCAAAAAAAAAGGTAAAGGCTCAAACCTATTGTACCTACTGGGTTTCCTTGTAACCTAGGATCACCTTTAAATTTCCTTTTTGCTTTTGACCATATATTCCTCAGGGTGAAAATAATCTTGTTCTTTCACCCTTTTCTATATGCCATTCTAAGATTGACATAACTTTCTTCTCATTTGCTCCTCTTATATGCTTTTGAAGATAACTCATTCATAATTTTCTTCTGGCCCTTTTTTTTTTTTTTTTTTGGCTTCTTGCCCCTTGGCAACTCCTTTCACTTGCTTTTTCTTTCTATTTCTTTTCTCTTCTTTTATGAAACGAAACAATTCTTTAACCCTTTTTCCCTTAAACCTTTTCCCTTGGTAGCTCAATATACCCGGTGTGGGCGGTGATCCCTAGGTTGGGGTTTTGTTAAGAAAAGATAAGTGGCTCAATGGGTTTGGCAAGGGGTTACTTTTGACTGTGTGGGAAATGAAATGAGGGCCTCTCTTCACTTTGAATTAGATTGCTTGATCCATAGAGTCTTCAACACTACCCTAGCATGATAGAGGTGGACACTACTCCTAGAGTTTGTTACTATTGTCTGCCCCAGTGTGGGGAGGACAATCTTGGATCAGGGTTGACAAAGAAAATTTTCGCTTTTCGCGAGGCTCTAGGGGTTAAGCAAAGGGAATATGAGCACATTTAGTTATTTATTCAATTATTTATTCTTTATATGTGGGGGAATGAAAGATGGGTCCTCTTCCTCTTGATAAACTGGCCACACATCGCTTAGCCCCAGAGTCTTGCAAGTGCTGCCTTTAGGTAGTATCCTCACTCGTCCTTATTCTCTCTCTCTGTGGAAGGTTGGTCATTTGGCGAGTGGTTAACTCATGCTATCATCCCTTCAAGTTGGATCATTCCCTAAGACAAACCATCCCCTTGCATAGAAAGTAGTCACTATTCCCAAGGAGGACAAGACAACAGCAATGGAATAAAAGACTGTCATTTGATTATTATTATTATTATTATTTTTACGAAGAGCATAAGGTTCTTAGGCATTAAGAAAATGTAAACATTAATTTAAAAACAATAAGTAAAGGGGATAGAAAGAAAGTGGGTGAGACCACCCCTTTCTTGTACGCTTGTGCGAAGAACCCATTTTTAGTACGGCCTTGGGACAATCCCTACATCTTCGACGCTCCATTCGCGATTCGGATCCTCTGCCAAGGCGAGATAAGCAAAGGCTTCCCCTAGAGCTCCACAGGCGTTGACACTGTTGATGCGGTTGTCAGTCTCCTTTTTGTTCTTTGCAGGGGGTTCTTTTGTAAACAGGGTGACTAATTCACCCCCTTCCAATTCGAATGGCTCTGCTTGTGCTCTTGGCTTCTCTATCCTCCAGCTCATTTCTTCATAGTTGTACTCATTCGTGGGCCAATGATTCTCTAGCAAATGACGTTCGGCCGCGGCGTATTTCGGATGCAAAAACTCAGCACCCCATCCATCAGCAACCACGTTTTCAGTAGTCTCATCTCCCAGGAACATTGGCTCCTCAATGGGCTAGTCGGAAGCATCAGGCACTTCATCGGGGTTATGGAGATAGATTGGGCATAATGGGAGATCCTCCTCCCAGTCAACTTCTTCCTCAGTCTCCCAATCGTCCTCATAGTCCTCGGCCTCAGGCTCGTCAAACACTCCCTCGCCTTCCATTTCTACTAGTATCATATTGACGGTGTGATCTGGCAGAGGGTTAGCAGTCACATTGGGAGTGGGAGCAGGTTTTACCGGCTGTATATCGATGGTCTTATTGTCGATCAGGTCTTGGATCTTGTGCTTGAGAGCAAAGCAGCTTTCGGTGTCATGCCCCTGGCCACCTGAATGATACTCACATGTAAGGGCAGCATTAAAAGTTGGGGGTAGAGGGCTTGGCAACGGGCGAGCAGGTACGGGTTTCAAGATGTTGTTCTTTAGAAGGCTATGGTAGGCCTCGGTTTGGGTGCAGGCTAAGGCGTCGAAGGTGCGGATGCATCGAGCAGGTCTATTAAAGTTGGGTCGTGCCCCAGTGGGGCCGTAGTTTGGGGTTGGAGCAGGCATGGTCAAGGTGGGCAAGGGCAGGACTTGGGGTGATTGGAGCGGGGGTCGGTATTGGGGTGGTTGGCTAGGCAGAATAGCAGACACTTCGCTTTCCTTCCTGATCGTGCCCCTTGTAGTAGCCACCTTCTTGGCTATGTTGGTAGTATTTTCTGTAGTCTTGGCATAGGGATCTGTGATTCTTCCTGTCTTGAGGCCGTTCTCTATCATCTCTCCCTGCATCAGAAGCTCAGAGAAGCTTTTTCCTACGCTTGTGCAGAGCTTCTCATAGAATATACCTTGAAAAGTATGTACAAATAGTTGTACATACTCCTTCTCTTCCAGCGGGGGGTTTACTTGTGTAGCAGCCTCCCTCCATCTCAGGGCATAGGCTTTAAAGCTCTCTCTCTCACCCTTGCTCATTGTCATCAAGGACCATCGATCAAAAGTGAGATCGATGTTGTGACGGTATTGGGCTTTGAACGCGTTGACTAGCTCCATCCACGTTGTGATCTTCCTTAAGTCCAGACGAGCGAACCATTGTAGAGCCGACCCGGTGAGGCTATGTTGGAATAACTGCATAAGGAGCTTCGGGTCGTTGCCATGTCCACTAAGTGCTCCAGCATATAGACGAAGATGAGCAACAGGGTTACCGGTACTGTCGTACTTCTGGAAGTCAGGCATCTTAAACTTAGCAGGCCTCGGATGGTCAGGGAAGAAACAGAGCTCGTCATAGGAAGTGAATCCATAAGCATCATGGCCATGGAGACTTCGTAATGAATCCTCCAACCCTTGGATTTTCAGACTAAGAGGGTCTGGAAGGGCCTTCTTTGTGATGAGTGAAAGCAATATGGTCTCTTCTTCTTCAGTATTGACCCTTTTGGCATCTTTTTTAGTTTTTCCAGCATTGTCAGACTGAAGCAAGATCCTCAGATTAGTGGGTTCAAGGTCTTTAGATGAAGTCGTTGATGATGACGGGACCGCGGTAGCATCCTTCATGGCCAGAGTTTGAATGAGTTTGAGCATCTCATCCATCTTAGCCCTCATCTCATTAACTTCCTCTCGAGAGACTTGAGAGGATTCTTCAGGGTTGGCAGCCATCAGTGATGCTTTGTGCCGAGTGATAATAGGATCCCTAGGTGGATGTTGCACTTTCTTGGGAGCAATGTTGACTCAGTGCAAGATGACTTCTGTAAATAGAAATAAAAAGAAAAAAGAAAAAGACAAAAACACAAGTCACAAGTTAGTTTTTGGTTTTTAGAGAACTTTATGCAATGCATGTCCTAGGGTGCCCCTTTTTAAGAGAAAAACTAGTAATGATGTATTGGCTCACTTTTAGAGATAGGGGGTTTGCCCCTGTATGCCGATACTTTACCGTCAGGTGGGAACCTTCAGCCATTCATGCATTCATTCATAAAAATAAAGAAGTACATTAAATTTTGTGCTTGAGATACAGAAGAATTGAAATACATTTTAATAGGGGGAGGGGGAACATTTTCCTTTGGACTTCCACCTATCTACTTTTACAAAGGGAAACCTAAACTACTCTTGAGTCTTCAGATTCGCCCTCTTTGGATTTGATGTCGAGGAGGTCGCTGAGAGACCTTGTTGATTGATTGCCCCTTGTCTTCTTGGCAACCCTATCTTCGTGAGCATAGAGGGATTAGGGCCCCTCTTATGAAATGGATTGGTGTGCATGCCATGAATCCTTAGGATTACGCGGGAACCCTTAGGGTTTGGGTAGGTTCAATGCAAGGGAGAGTGACGTTGGTGTCACTCTCAATGGGTTGATCGTATGCATGAGAATGAAGTGACTTGAGTTACTTGGAACTCTTGTCTGGACATGGGATATTGAATGCATGAATATGAATATGCAAAAAGTATAAAGAGAGAAGGTACAATTGAAGTAAACAAGCATGCATGAACAGTTAGATAGGCATTATAACAGTATAAATACAAGCATTATAACAACAGGTATAAATGAAAGTAAGAGCAGTCGCCCTTTCCTTCGTGATTTTGAAAACGGTGCTCGTGTCCTAAATCCGGCAGAGGTTCGGCTATGCATGGTGTCTATATGAGTATGAGGTTGAGGGTTGACTAATGCGTCCTAAAAAGGCTCGGTCCCCGGATCTTCAAACCTAGGCCCACTCCCCGAGGTGGTGCCATGATCGGTTGGTGATCCGAGCGGGGGAACCATCAATAGGCCGTAGGCGAAGAAACTAACACAGCATCTTGCCCACAACCAATATACCATTCCCCCTTTCTAACTAGAAAGGACATATTGTCATGCTCAGATTTTTCGCACTCGAGGAATACTCACCCAAGCGGAAAAAATCCTGTACTCTCTCGTTAGAACTCACCCTCCTAAAAGAATGAGTGCGACTAGGTTTGAATTGAAAACAAGTTTGAATAAAGGGCTTTTGAAAAAGATTCGGAGTCGCCACCTAACTTGATTAAGGTGAGTTAGGTCACCTAAAAACTAAGAATAATCCAAAGACTACACTTAGGGTTTTTGGAAAACAATTTGAAAATATCTCCTCGAGAGAGGGTTTTTAAGAAAACAGGTTGTTTGGCAACCTTTATTTAGCCCTTTTTTAGAAAAATAACTCCTTTTGGTCTTTCGAAATCAGTGATTCTAAGTTCGGAGGTTGGTTACGTGTAGGGAAGACGCACTAAGCTATCACCCTACCCTGCCCTTTCGGTACCTACATGTCAATCTACCCTAGATTCACCTATGAGAGTCTTTAATTAACTAATGGTTCAACCCTATTTACTTTTAGAAAAACAATGTTTGAAAACTAATTTAGCATGATGCATGATATGCAAGCAATAGAAAAGAATTGAAAAATAGATTTAAAAAGAGATTGATTTGATTTGAAAATAGATTTGAAGAGATAGAATTTGAAATTGGAAAGTTTAAAAATTGAAAGTAAAAATTTGAAAATAGAAATTTTGAAAATAGATTGGAGTTTGAGATTTGGAAATATTTTGGAAACCACACCCATGAGGGTGGAATTGAAAGTTTGAAAAGTATTGTGACCGCACCTATGAAGGTTGCCTACGTATCCCTTTGGGGGAATCAGGTCAGTCGTAGTTCGGACCAGAGTCCGATTGAAAATAGAAGGTTTGATTTGAAGAAGGAGATTGGATTGGAAATTGAATTTGATTTGAAATTAGAAGAGGGGATTGGAAATTGAAATTGAAGAGATTGGACTTTGAATAGAAGATTGAAAATTGGAAATTGGAATTTTAGAATTGAAAAGATTGAATTTTGATTTGAAAAGATAGATTTGGACTTGTTTTGGAAAGAGAAGGTTTAAGAAACCTAAACTTAGGAAAGAGAGGAGACTTAGGAAAGATTTGACTTGACTTGGAAGGTTTGGGAATTTAGAAAAGATTGGATTTAGGAAATGTTTGAATTAGGAAAAGTTTGATTTAGGAAAGTTTCATTTTTGGAAAGTTTTGAATTAGGAAAGTTTTAAATTAAGAAATGTTTTGAATTAGGAAAAGTTTAGTTTAGGAAAGACTTAGAATTTAGAAAGTTTCAAGTTAAGAAAGTTTTGAATTTTGGAATGTTTCGAAAAAGGGAAGTTTTGAAAGTGGGAAGTTTTGAAAACAAGGAAGTTTTGAAAATAAGAAAGTTTTGTTTTGAGAAAGGTTTGAAAAAAGGAGAGTTTTCATTTTCGGAAAGTTTTTGAATTAGGAAAGTTTTGAAATAGGGAAGTTTAGAAAAGTGGAAAGTTTCGTTTTAGGAAATGTTTGAATTAAGAAAGTTTCAACTTAAGAAAGTCTTGAATTTAGAAAGTTTTGAATTTAGAAAAGTTCTAGATTTGAAAAGATTTTGAAGTTTTGGAAAGTTTAGAATTTAGAAAGATTTGAAATTTAGAAAGTTTAAGATTTAGAAAGTTTTAGGGTTTTAGGAAATCTTGAAATTAGGAAAGGTTTGAGTTTAGGAAGAGTTTGAAAACTTGAATTTGGAGAGTTAAGATTTGGAAAGGGGGGTTAAATTAGAAAAGGGTTGAATTAGGAAAGATTTGAAAGTTGAGTTTTAAAGTTTAGGAAAGATTTTTATGTTCAAGTTTTGGAAACTTAAGATTTAGGAAAGTGAAAGTTTAGGAAGGATTTAAATTAGGAAAGAGTTGGATTTTGAAATTTAAGGAAAGGTTTAAAGTTTGGGTTTAGGAAACTTATGGTTTAGGAATGAATTGAATTAGGAAAGGTTTGGGATTAGGAGGGGATTGGATTTAGTTTCTAAAAGAAAAGGTTTGATTTTGTTTCCAAAAATGGAGGACGGGATCTAGTTTCCTAAACGGGGAGATTTGATTCGGTTTCCTAAAGGGAAGATAGGATTTGACAAGGATTTGGAAAGGGGGATTCTAGAAACCCTAGGTTTGGAAAATTATAGTTTTGACGTAGAAAAGAGGTTTTGGAAACATGAATAATTTGGATGTGAAAACTAGAGGCTTTGGAAACCTAGGTTTGGGGCAAAGTTTGAAAATCATGTTTTTGGAAAGAAAATTAGGGTTTCCTAATGGTTAGCTCTAGAGCTTGACTTGGACTCTAAGGAAAGAGATTTTTGGAAAATACGCTTTTGGAAACCAGTTTTTGGAAGGAAATCCTAGGGAGGAGTTTTTGGAAAGTGAATTTGGAAAGAGAGTTTTTGGAAAAAGATTTTAAAGAGAAGGAGTTTTGGAAAGTGTGTTTTTGGAAACGTAGACTTTGGAAGGAAAATCCTAGAGGGGAATTTCGAGAAGAAAAATTTTGGGAAGAAAGTTTTTGGAAAGATTTTTGGAGAGAGTTTTTTGGAAGGTGAATCTAAGGAGTGTTTTTAGAGGGTGAATTTTGAGGGAAAGATTTTGGAGAGAGAATTTTGAAAAATACATTTTGGAAGGGAGTTTTTGAAAACAATTTTGGAGAGGAGAGTTTTAGGAAAGTATGTTGAAAAAGAGATTTTTAGGAAGAGATTTTTGAAAAGAGAGAGTTTTTAGAAGGATTAAAAACGTCTCACTTTCCTAAAGCAATTCTAGCCATAAGACGGCTAGAACCACTTTAAGAAAGTGATTTTGAAAACAAGGTTTGAAAATATAGACCAAAAGGCCACTTTTAATATAACACTTTCCTAAAGCAACCCTAGCCATGGAAAGGCTAGAGTCACCCTAGAATTGTGGTTTTGAAAACAAGTTTTTGAAAAAGAGATTTTGATGCAATTTTGAAAACAAGTTTGAAAACGATTTTTTAAAACAACTTTTTGAAAACGAATTTTGGAAGATGCAAGACTATGATATGCACAATGCAATTTGGGGTCATGAACATACAAGGTTAAGGCTTCACCACATAATCAAGGGGGCCGGACCCACGTGGTCTTTGGTTAGACTAGAAGAAAGCCCCTGACACGGTGACTCTCCAATAGCCCAATCCTACACATGGACCGGGAGTCCCCTTGTTTCAAGCATGCAAAGAAAGGGGGGGAAAGAGATGGGGGATTAAAATAGAGAAAACCCAAGTGGGTTGGAGAGAGAAGAGAGAGGGGGGAAGTGCAGAAAATTAAAGAGGGAGCCTACCTTGTTTCTTGTTTATTTTGCACGCCGTGCAGTCTTCGGTCTTCAGTCTTTGTCTTGATCTTCACCTTCAGAATTCAAGAGTTATCTTCAAGCTTTGGATGGTAGCTCTTCAAGTCTTCAAAGGATGGTTGAAGGCTAGCGTATGAGTGTATGGGGGAGTGTATAAGTGTATGGGAGGCTAGGGTTTGTGTAGGGTGGCTAGGGTTTGAGAAAACCTAGGGAGGCTAGGGTTTAGAAGATGCTCGAGCTCTGTATATCGAAATATAGGATTTTTAGGTTAAGTTTGCAGACCCTTTTTACGTTGAATGAGGCTCTGTATTTATAAAGGGAAGACAAACCTGGCGCCTATTGCAGTGGTGCCAGGCCAAATTCTACACTGGCGCCACAAGGAGTGGCACCAGGCCATTTTTTGGCTTGGCGCCACTACTAGTGGCTCCAGCCATTTAGGAAACAATTAAGGTCGGCAAGCAATGTATCTTTGACTAGATTTGGGCGCTTGTACTAGTGACTACCATGTAAACTTTAACCTGGCTTCACTAGGAGTGACTTCGGAAAGTCCGAGAATGATTTGAAGGAGCCGGGAGTGACCCGGAAGGCCGGAAAGGAGCAGGAACACTTAAAATAGTGTCCTGGATGTATTTGACTTGAAAAGTGAGGATAAGATGTGTCGGAAAGGTTGACCGAGCCTTTAGGGGCAAAACAGTCAACTGGACCGAAAAACTGCCGGGACAGACTCGGACTGTCCTGGAACAAGGCTTAGGATCTGGAAACATTATTTAGAATGTCCCCAGAGGTTTCCGGTTTGATTCCCAAAGCCGGCGTGGTCGGAAAAGGAGACCAGCCCACTAGGGGCAAAACGGTCATTTTGTACCGGGTTTGCCAGAACTGACTCGGAATGATCCGGAAAGGTAAGGGGAGGTTGAGAACACTATAAAAAGTATTCTCGGGTCATTACCGGTTTGATACCCAAAGCCGGTGTGGTCAAAGAAGGAGACCGGCCCTCTAGGGTCAAAATAGTCATTTTGTACCGGGTTCGCCGGAACTAACTCGGAATGGTCCGAAAAGCTAAAGGAAGGTTGAGAACACTATAAAAGGTATTCTCGGGACATTACCGGTTTGATACCCAGAGCCGGTGTGGTTCTCGGGGCGTTCGTATGCCTAGGGGCAAAATGGTCATCTTGACCGGAAAGTCTCGGAAAAGGTCCTAAGGGTAGTTTGGTCCTTTTCCACCGAAGTGGGCTAACAGCCACTGGTGTTGACCTAGGTTTTGAGTGTTTCCGCCACTCAAACAATGTGAGTATTTCCGCTACTCGGACGGGGTTGATGATTTGTGAGTATATCCGCTACTCGGACGGGGTTGATGATTTGTGAGTATTTTCGCTACTCGGACGGGATTGATGATTTGTGAGTATTTCCGCTACTCGGACGGTTCTATGAGTATTTCCGCTACTCTAACGGTTCTGTGAGTATTTCCGCTACTCTAACGGTTTTATGAGTAGTTTTGCTACTTGGACCGTCTCGAGGAATAAACTGTCTCGAGAGAGGGATTGGAAAGGGGTCTTATCGTCTCCGAAGAGACGTGCCTGGATTGGAACCGTCTCGAGAGAGGGATTGGAAAGGGGTCTTACCGTCTCCGAAGAGACGTGCCTGGGTTTTGAGTGTTTCCGCCACTCTAACGGTGTGAGTATTTCCGCTACTCTAACGGTTTGGTGAGTACCTCCGCTACTCTAACGGTTTGGTGAGTACTTCCGCTACTCTAACGGTTCTGTGAGTATTTCCGCTACGCTAACGGTTTTATGAGTAGTTTCGCTACTCGGACCGTCTCGAGGAATAAACTGTCTCGAGAGAGGGATTGGAATTGGAATAAGAAAGGACAATGCCCCTAAGGGCATTTTGGTCATTTTGCCTCTATTTGGGCCTGACAGGCCCGCGAAGTGATGGAAAGACGGAATTTGGACTAGAGAATTGGTTTCGATTGGAATATGTCCATAATGACTTGAAAACAAGTCTGGACGGAGTGTAGACTACCGAGCGGTCAAAAATGGGGTGCTTGCACATATCAGGGTATGTAAGTATGCAGAATGCAAGTGCACATGCAGTGTGTGTGTGATTTTTAAAAGTGGAGGAAAGTGCCCAACAACTCCCATTCATCCTGTACATCACATTCATGCAAAGCAGTTTATAAAACTTAAGCGAAAAGCGCACCTACAAAACAAAGATGCAAGTGTTAGTATATGGATGACAAATATAATACAAGATAAGATGAATGAATGCATGTTTGTTTTTTGAAAACATTTTTGAAAATTTAGTTTTGAAAATTTAAAGTGGATAGGATTGAACCAAGTTAATTGAAGACTCTACATGGGTCAAGGGTAAAGAGACATGACTAACGGCCTAACCCTCTAAGTCTCCCCAGCGGAGTCGGCAGCTGTCGTGCCCAGATTTTTCGCACTCGAGGAATACTCACACAAGTGGAAAAAATGTTGTACTCTCTTGTTAGAACTCACCCTCCTAGAAGAATAAGTACGACTAGGTTTGAATTGAAACAGGTCTGAATAAGGGCTTTTGAAAAATATTTGGAGTCGCCACCTAACTTAATTAAGGTGAGTTAGGTCACCTAAAAACTAAGCATAATCCGAAAACTACACTTAAGGTTTTTGAAAAACCAATTTGAAAATATCTCCTCGAGAGAGGGTTTTTAAGAAAACAGGTTGTTTGGCAACCTTTGGAAAACATTTAGCCCTTTTTGAAAAATAACTCCGTTTTCGGTCTTTGAAAACAGTGATTCTAAGTTTGGAGGTTGGTTACGTGTAGGGAAGACGTACTAAGCTATCACCCTACCCGGCCCTTTCGGTACCTACATGTCAATCTACCCTAGATTCACCTATGAGAGTCTTTAATTAACCCATGTCCAATCCTATCCACTTTTAAAAAACAACGTTTAGAAAAACATAATGCATGATATGCAAGTGCAATAGAAAAGAATTGAAAAATAGATTTGGAAAGAGATGGATTTGAAATTGATTTGGTTTGAAAATAGATTTGAAATTGGAAAGTTTGAGAAATTTGGAAATAGAAATTTGAAAATAGAAAGTTTGAAAGTAGATGGAAATTTGAGATTTGAAAAGATTTTGAAAACCGCACCCATGAGGGTGGAATTGAAAGTTTGAAAAGTATTGTGACTGCACCTATGAAGGTTGCCTACGTATCCCTTTGGGGGAATCAGGTTAGTCGTAGTTCGGACAGGAGTCTGATTGAAAATAGAAGGTTTGATTTGAAAAGAGATCGAATTGAAAATTGAATTTGACTTGAAATTAGAAGAGGAGATTAAAAATTGAAATTGAGAAGATTGGACTTTGATTTGAAGAGATAGATTTTGGAAAGATGGAGGTTTGGAAAACCTAGACTTAGGAAAGATAGGAGACTTAGGAAAGACTTGAGATTAAGAAAGATTGGACTTAGGAAAGGTTCGAATTAGGAAATGTCCGATTTAAGAAGTTTTCATTTTTGGAAAGTTTTGATTTAGAAAAGTTTTGGGTTTAAGAAAGTTTCGAATTTAGAAAGTTTTCGAAATAGGAAAGGTTTTCAAATTAGGAAAGTTTTGAATTAGGGAAGTTTTGAAAATTGAAAAGTTTTGAATTAAGAAAATTTCGAATTTAGAAATGTTTGAAAAAGGGAAGTTTTGATTTTGGAAAGTTTTGAAAACAAGGAAGTTTTGAAAATAAGAAAGTTTCGTTTTAGGAAAGGTTTGAAAAAGGAAAGTTTTCAGTTTAGGAAATGTTTGAACTAAGAAAGATTTCTAATTAAGAAAGTGTTGAATTAAGAAAGTTTTGAATTTAGAAAAGTTTTAGATTTGAAAAGATTTTGAAGTTTTGGAAAGTTTAGAATTTAGAAAGATTTGAAATTTAGAAAGTTAAAGATTTAGAAAGTTTTAGGGCTTTAGAAAATCTTGAGATTAGGAAAGGTTTGAGTTTAGAAAGAGTTTGAAAAATTAGATTTGGAAAGTTGAGATTTGGAAAAGGGGTAGGATTAGGAAAGGGTTGAATTAGGAAAGATTTGAAAGTTGAGTTTTAAAATTTAGGAAAGATTTTTATGTTCAAGTTTTGGAAACTTAAGATTTAGGAAAGTGGAAGTTTATGAAGGATTTGAATTAGGAAAGAGTTGAAATTTAAGGAAAGATTTAAAGTTTAGGTTTAGGAAACTTATGGTTTAGGAAGGAATTGAATTAAGAAAGGTTTGGATTAGGAAGGGATTGGGTTTTGTTTCTAAAAGAGAAGAGTTGGATTTTGTTTCCAAAAACGGAGGATGGGATCTAGTTTCCTAAACGGGGAGATTTGATTTGGTTTCCTAAAGAGAAAATAGGATTTGGCAAGGATTTGGAAAGGGAGATTCTAAAAACCCTAGATTTGGAAAAATTGTCGTTTTGACGTAGAAAATAGGTTTTGAAAACATGTATGGTTTGGATGTGAAAACAAGAGGTTTTAGAAACCTGGATTTGGGGCAAAGTTTGAAAATCATGTTTTTGGAAAGAAAATTAGGGTTTCCTAATTGTGGGTTTTAGGGTTTGATTTGGGCTCTAAAGAAAGAGTTTTTGGAAAGTACGTTTTTAGAAAACGAAGGTTTTCTAGAAGGGAATCCTAGGGAGGAGTTTTTGGAAAGTGCGTTTTTAGAAGCGTAGATTTTGGAAGGAAGATCCTAGAGGAAGATTTTGGAAAGAAAGTTTTTGGAAAGATTTTTGGGGAACGTTTTTAGAGAGTGGATTTTAGAGAAAGGATTTTGGAAAGGAGTTGAAAAAGGGATTTTTAGGAAGAGTTTTTTTGAAAAGAGAGTTTTTGGAAAATATAAAAACATCTCACTTTCCTAAAGCAATTCTAACCATAAGAGGGCTAGAACCACTTTAAGAAAGTGGTTTTGGAAAACAATAAGATTTGAAAATATAGACCAAAAAGGTCATTTTTAATGTAACATTTTCCTAAAGCAACCCTAGCCATGGGAAGACTAGAATCACCCTAGAATTGTGGTTTTGAAAACAAGTTTTTGAAAAATAGATTTTGATGCAATTTTGAAAACAAGTTTGAAAACGAGTTTGAAAACAAATTTTAGAAGATGCAAGACTATGATATGCACAATGCAATTTGGGGTCGTGAACATACAAGGCTAAGGCTTCACCACATAATCAAGGGGGCCGGACCCACGTGGTCTTTGGTTAGACTAGAAGAAAGCCTCCGACACGGTGACTCTCCAACAGTCTAATCCTACACATGGACCGGGAGTCCCCTTGTTTCAAGCATGCAAAGAAAGGGGGGGAAAGAGATGGGGGATTAAAATAGAGAAAACCCAAGTGGGTTAGAGAGAGAAGAGAGAGGGGGCGAAGTGCGGAAATTTAAATAGGGAGCCTACCGTATGCCTTCTTTATTCTGCGCGCCGTGCTTGTCTTCAATCTTCGGTCTTCGTCTTGATCTTCTTCTTCAACCTTCAAGGGTTGTCTTCAAGCTTTAAATGGCAGCTCTTCAAGTCTTCAAAGGATGGTTGAAGGCTAGTGTATGAGTGTATGGGGATGTATAGGAGTGTACATGAGGCTAGGGTTTAGTGTAGGGTGGCTAGGGTTTGGAAAAACCTAAGGAGGCTAGGGTTTAGGAGGTGCTCGAGCTCTATATATCGAATTATATGTTTTTTAGGTTGAGTTTGCAGACCCCTTTCACGTTGAATGAGGCTCTGTATTTATAGAGGGAGGACAAACCTGGCGCCTGTTACAGTGGCACCAGGGCAAATTTTACATTGGCGCCACTAGGAGTGGCGCCAGGCCATTTTTTGGCTTAGCGCCACTACTAGTGGCGCCAGCCAATTAGGAAAGATTTAAGGTCGGCAAGCAACGTATCTTTGACTAGATTTGGGCGCCTGTACTAGTGACTACCATGTAAACTTTAGCCTGGCTTCACTAGGAGTGACTCTAGAAAGTCCGGGAATGATTTGGAGGAGCCGAGAATGACCCGGAAGGCTGGAAAGGAGCAGGAACACTTAAAATAGTGTCCTGGTGGTATTTGACTCGAAAAATGGGTACGAGATGTGTCGGAAGGGTTGACCGGGCCTTTAGGGGCAAAACGTTCAATCGGATCGGAAAGCTGCAGGGATGAACTCGGGCTATTTCGGAAGAAGACTTGGGATCTGGAAACATTATTCAGAATGTTCCCAGAGGTTTCCGGTTTGATTCCCAGGGCCGGCGTGGTCGGAAAAGGAGACCGGCCCACCAGGGGGAAAATGGTCATTTCGCACCGGGTTGGCCGGAACTAACTCGGAATAATCCGGAAAGGTATGAAGAGGTTGAGAATACTATAAAGAGTAGTCTTAGGAGGTTACCGGTTTGATACCCAGAGCCGGTGTGATCGAAAAAGGAAACCGGCCCACCAGGGGCAAAACAGTCATTTTGTACTGGGTTGGCCGGAACTGACTCAGAATGATCCAGAAAGGTAAAGGAAGGTTGAGAATACTATAAAAAGTATTCTCGGGACATTACCGGTTTGATACCCAGAGCCGGTGTGGTTCCCGGGGCATTCGGATGCTTAGGGGCAAAATGGTCATCTTGACCGGAAAGTCTCGAAACGGTAGTTTGGTAATTTTTCACCGAAGTGGGCTAACAGACATTGGTGTTGACTTGGGTTTTGAGTGTTTCCGCCACTCTAATGGCGGTCATTGTGACACAGGAGTTTATTGCCAATTCCCTATATCGACCTATTTGTGAGTATTTCCGCTACTCTAACGGTTTTTGTGAGTATTTCCGCTACTCTAACGGTTTTGTGAGTATTTTCGCTACTCTAACGGTTTTGTGAGTATTTCCGCTACTCTAACGGTTTTTGTGAGTATTTCCACTACTCTAACGGTTTTATGAGTATTTCCGCTACTCTAACAGTTTTGTGAGTAGTTTCGCTACTCGGACCGTCTTGAGGAATAAACTGTCTCGAGAGAAGGATTGGAATTGGAAAGGAAAGGACAATGCCCCTAAGGGCACTTTGGTCATTTTGCCTCTATTTGGGCCTGACAGGCCCGCGAAGCGATGGAAAGATGGAATTTGGACCTAGAGAATTGGATTCGATTGGAATATGTCCACAATGACTTGAAAACAAGTTTGGACGGAGTGTAGACTGCCGAGCGGTCAAAAATGGGGTGCTCACAACACACACACGCACAAATCGGTAGAGAGGGGGAGAAAGAGAGAAAGGGGAAAAAGGAAGGGGAGATTGAAGGAAGAAGGCTTTATGGAAGGGATTGAAGCCATTGAAGACTTCACCAAGCTTGAAGAAGGTAAGGTTTCATTTCTCTCTCTCTACAATTGCATATATTTATGTATCTATCTTATGTGATTTTGTTGGATCTTTATATGTATACATATATATGAGTTGGGTCTGTCTTGGAGGATTCCTTGAGTCCCAATTACTTTGAATTTCAAGGCTTGAAGCTCAATATTAGAGGATTGAAGAGTTAGGGGTTGAAACCCTCAAATATGTAAAATGTTAGGGTTTTGATTTCTTCTTTAGATCCCTTTGTTTTGATTGTTCTTTCTCCCCCATTTTGAGTTATTATCATCCTTGTGGGCTAATCCTTGAGCCCTAAGGGTATTGGGAAGGTTTGGTTATGTTTGGAGGAGTTTTGATTGTATTTTGATTAAGCTTCGAGTGCTGCCCAAAACAGGGCCTTCGAACTCCCAATATGGAGTACGAACGGTGAGAAATAAGCCTGAGCGTTCGAACTCCCTCGGGGGGAGTTCGAACCCTCAGAGAAGGGTGTAAGAACCCCATTTTTGACTGCTTAGCAGTCTACACTCCGTCCAGACTTGTACTCAAGTCAATATGGACATATTCTAATCAAAATCAACTCTCTAAGTCTAATCCCGTCAATTCATCGCTTTACGGGCCCCACCGGGCCTAAAAAGAAGCAAAATGACCAAAATGCCCTTAGGGGCATTATCCTTTCCTTATTCCAATCAGGCACGTCTTTCCGAAGCAATAAAACCCCTTTTCTAATTTCAATCCCTCTCTCGAAACAGTTTATTCCTCGAGATGGTAAATCTACTCCAATCAGGCACGTCTTTCCGAAGATGATAAGACCCCTTTCTAATTCTAATCCCTCTCTTGAGACAGTTGATTCCTCGAGACCGTAAATCTACTTTAATCAAGCACGTCTTTCTGAAGACGATAAGACCCCTTTTCAATTCCAATCCCTCTCTCGAGACAGTTTATTCCTCGAGACGGTAAATCTACTCCAATCAGGCACGTCTTTCCGAAGACGATAATACCCCTTTCCAATTCCAACCCCTCTCTCGAGACAGTTTATTCCTTGAGATGATAAATCTACTCCAATCAGGCACGTCTTTCCGAAGACGATAAGACCCCTTTCCAATTCTAATCCCTCTCTCGAGACAGTTTATTATTCGAGACGGTAAATCTACTCCAATCAGGCACGTCTTTCTGAAGACGATAAGACCCCTTCCAATTCCAATCCCACTCTCAAGAAAGTTTATTCCTCAACGTCGTGCCCAGATTTTTCGCACTTGAGGAATATACACACAAGTGAGAAAAATGCTGTACTCTCTCGTTAGAACTCAGCCTCCTAGAAGAATGAGTGCGACTTGGTTTGAATTGAAAATTTGATTTGAATAAAGGGCTTTTAGAAAAGATTTGGAATCGCCACCTAACTTGATTAAAGTGAGTTAGGTCAGCTAAAAACTAAGCATAATCCAAAAACTATACTTAGGGTTTTTGGAAAACGATTTTGAAAATGTCTCCTCAGGAGAGGGTTTTTAAGAAAACAGGTTATTAAGCAACCTTTGGAAAACATTTAGCCTTTTTTTAAAAATAACTCCTTTTTGGTCTTTGAAATCGGTGATCTAGGTTCGGAGGTTGGTTACGTGTAGGGAAGACACACTAAACCATCACCTTATCCCCCCCTTTCGGTACCTACATGTCAATCTACCCTATATTCGCCTATTAGAGTCTTTAACTAACTAATGTTCAATCTTATCCACTGTGGAAAACGATGTTTTTTTAATTTAAAAAAAAACATGATGCATGATATGCAAGTGCAAGATAAGAGAGTTGAAAAATAGATTTGGAAAGAAATTGATTTGATTTGAAAAGGAGAAGATGGAAGTTTGAATTTGGAAAAAAAGTTCTGAAAATTGAAAATAGAGATTTGGAAATAGAAATTTAGAATTGGAAGTTTGAAAATAGATTGGAGATTTGAAAAGATTGTAGAATTTAAGATTTGGAAAATATGGAGGAATTTGAAATTTGAAAGAAGTTTTGACCGCACCCATGAGAGTTGCCTACGTATCCTTTTGGAGGAATCAGGTCAGTCGTAGTTCGGACAAGAGTCCGATTGAGAATAGAAGATATGATTAGAAGAAAAAGATTGAGTTGGGAAATTGGATTGGAAGATTGAAAGTTTGAACTTTGATTGGAAGATTTGAAAAGATTTAATTTTGAAAAACTTGGTTTTAGGAAACCTAGACTTAGGAAAGAGAGAATTTAAAAAGGACTTGAAATTAAGAAAGATTGGATTTGAATGTTGGATGCTGAAGATTGGAAAAAGATTGGATTGGATTTAGAAAATATTCGAATTAGGAAAGGTCCGATTTAGGAAAGTTTCAAATTAGGAAAGTTTTGAATTAGGAAAGTTTTCAAATTAAGAAAGTTTTGAAATTAAGAAAGTTTTAATTGGAAAGTTAGCTTAAGAAAGTTTTGAATTAAGAAAGTTTCATTTTAAGAAAGGAAAGTTTTTGAAAATAAGGAAGTTTTAAAAATAAGAGAGTTCCAAGTTTAGAAATTTTTAGATTTAGGAAGATTTGAAGTTTTAAGAAAGTTCAGAATCTAGAAAGTTTTAAAGTTTAAATTTTAGAAAATCCTGAGATTAAGAAAGGTTGAGTTTAGGAAAGATTTGAAAACTTAGATTTAAAAAGTTAAGATTTGAAAAGGGGAAGAATTAGAAAATGGTTGAATTAGGAAAGATGTGGAAGTTAAGTTTTAAAATTTAGGAAAGATCTTTATGTTCAACTTTTGGAAATTTAAGATTTAGGGAAGAAGAAGATTAGGAAGGATTTAAATTAAAAAAGATTTAGACTAGGAAGGGTTAAGATTCCTATTTCCTAAAACAAGGGATTGGATTTTGTTTCCAAAAGGGAAGATTTGATTTGACAAGAATTTGGAAAGGAAAGTTTTAGAAAATCTAGATTTGGAAAGCTATAGCTTTGATGTAGAAAATAGGTTTTGGAAATATGTAGAGTTTGGATGTGAAAAGAGAGATTTTGGAAACCTAGGTTTTAAGGCAAGTTTGAAAGCCATGTTTTTGGGAAGAAAATTAGGGTTTCCTAATCGTGAGTTCTAGGGCTTGACTTGGGCACCAAGAAAAAGGATTTTTGGAAAGTGAGTTTTTTGGAAACGAAGATTTTTAGAGGGGAATCCTAGAGAGGAGTGTTTGGAAAGTGAATTTTGAAGATAGAGTTTTTGGAAAGAGATTTTAAAAAAAAATGAGTTTTTCGAAAGTGTGCTTTTGGAAATGAGTTTTTAGAAGGAAATCCTAGAGAGGAGTTTCTAGAGGGAAGATTTTGGAAAGAGTTTTTAGGAAAGTGAATTTTGGTAGAAGATTGTTGGAGAGAGTTTTTGGAAAGATTTTTTGGGAGAAGATTGTTAGAGAGAGTTTTTTGGAAAGATTTTTGGGGAGCGCTTTTAGAAAGTGGATTTTGGGGAGAGGATTTTGGAAAGGAGTTGAAAAAGGAAAGTTTTGAAAAATAGATTTTTGGAAGGAGTTTTTGAAAACAACTTTGGAAAGGAGAGTTTTAGGAAAGTATGTTGAAAAAGAGGGTTTTAGAAAGAGAGACTTTTGAAAAGAGAGTTTTTTGGAAAGTATAAACACATCACGCCGTCCTAAAGCGATTCTAACCATGAAAAGGCTAGAACCACTTTAAGAAAATGGTTTTGAAAACAACAAGGGTTGAAAATATGGACCATGAAAGTCACTATAAATGTAACACTTTCCTAAAGCAATCCTAACCATGGAAAGGCTAGAATCACCTTAGGATTGTGATTTTGAAAACAAATTTTGAAAAAAAGATTTTGATGCAATTTTGAAAATAGTTGAATGCAAGTTTTGAAAACGAGTTTGAAAACGATTTTTGGAAGATGCGAGAACATGATATGCACAATGCAAGTTTGGGGTCGTGAACATACAAGGTTAAGGCTTCACCACATAATCAAGGGGGTCGAACCCACGTGGTCTCTGGTTAGCCTAAAGGAAAGCCCCCGACACGGTGGCCCTCCAATACTCTAATCTTACACATGGACTGGGAGTCCCCTTGTTTCAAGCATGCAAAGAAAGGGGGGGGAAAGAGATGAGGGATTAAAATAGAGAAAACCCAAGTGGGTTAGGAGAGAGAAGATAGAGGGGGAAGTGCGAAAATT
Organism: Euryodendron excelsum; assembly: GCA_033060915.1. Taxonomy (NCBI): domain Eukaryota; kingdom Viridiplantae; phylum Streptophyta; class Magnoliopsida; order Ericales; family Pentaphylacaceae; genus Euryodendron; species Euryodendron excelsum. The sequence continues at coordinate 42,205,207 of CM065381.1, read as the reverse complement.
TAAAGAGAAAGCCTACTGTATGTCTTGTTTATGTTGCGCACCTTACTTGTCTTCGGTCTTCGTCTTGATCTTCGTCTTCAATCCTCAAGAGTTGTCTTCAATCTTCAAACTTCGAATTGTAGCTCTTCAAGTCTTCCAAGGAGGGTTGGAGGCTAGTGTATAAGTGTGTAAGGGTGTATATGAGTGTATATAAGGCTAGGGTTTGTGTATGGTGGCTAGGGTTTGGAAAACCTAAGAAAGCTAGGGTTTAGGGAGTGCTCGAGCTCTGTATATCAAATATTGGTGTTTTTAGACTGAGTTTGTGGACCTCTTTCAAGCTGAAAAAGGCTCTGTATTTATAGAGAGAGGAATGCACTGACGCCTATTGCAGTGGGGCCAGGCCAAACATAACACTGGCGCCACTAAGAGTGGCGCCAGGCCATTCTTTAGCTTGTAGTGGCGCCAGCGATTTAGAAAATTTTTAAGGTCAGCAAGCAACGTATCTTTGACTAGATTTGGGCACCTGTACTAGTGACTACCATGCAATTTCTAGCCTGGCTTCACTAGGAGTGACTCTGGAAAGTCCGAGAATGATTTGAAGAGGCCGGGAATGACCCGGAAGGCCAGAAAAGAGCAGGAACACTTAAAATAGTGTCTCAGAGGTATTTGACTTGAAAAGTGAGGATAAGATGTGTTCGAAGGGTTGATCGGGCCTTTAGGGGCAAAACGGTCAATCGGGCCGGAAAGCTACCGAGACAGACTCAGACTATCCCGGAAGAAGACTCGAGATTTGGAAACATTATTCAAAATGTTCCCAAAGGTTGCCGGTTTGATTCCCAGAGCTGGTGTGGTTAGAAAAGGAGACCGGCCCACCAGGGCCAAAACGGTCATTTTGTACCGGGTTTGCCGGAATTGACTCGGAACGATTCGAAAGGACAAAGAAAGCTTGAGGACACTATAAAAAGTATTCTCAGGGAGTTACCTATTTGATACCCAGAGCCAGTGTGGTTCCTAAGGCATTCGGATGCCTAGGGGCAAAATGGTTATCTTGACCGGAAAGTCTCGGAAAAGGCCCAAGGGGCAGTTTGGTCATTTTTTACCGAAGTGGGCTAGCAAGCACTAGTGTTGACCTGGATTTTGAGTGTTTCCACCACTCTGACGGCGGTCGCCTTATACAGTGGTTTGTTGGCAATTCCCTATATCGACCTATTTACGAGTATTTCCGCTACTCTGACGGTTGTGATGTTTGTGAGTATTTTTGCTACTCTAACGGTTCGCAATCATTCCTGAGACAGCCTGATCTCAGGAAACTACTAAAGGGACTTAGCGCCTGAGAAGTTAATTTTCTTGGAAGGAATGCCTAAACGGACATTTCAACATTGGCGGGCTAGCAGGCGCCAAAGGTAGACTGTTCTACCATCTAGGGGACTTGGGGTCTTGTCCCAGTCAACAGGTTTAAAGGGACTTACCATTTCGAAGAGATTTTTTTCGAACAACGTGCCAGACTGTCTCAAGGAATAAATTATCTCGAGAGAGGGATTGGAATTGGAAAGGGGTCTTATAGTCTTTGGAAAGACGTGCCTGATTTGGAACCGTCTCGAGGAATAAACTGTCTCGAGAGAGGGATTGGAAAGGGGACTTAACGTCTTCGGAAAGCCGTGCCCGATTTGGGACCGTCTCGAGGAATAAACTATCTTGAGAGAGGGATTGGAAAGGGGTCTTATCATCTCCGAAAAGATGTGCCTGATTTGGAACTATCTCGAGGAATAAACTGTCTTGAGAGAGGGATTGGAATTGGAAAGAACAATGCCCCTAAGGGCATTTTGTTCATTTTGCCTCTATTTGGGCCTAGTGGGCCCGTGAAGCGATGGACAAACGGGATTTGGGACTTAAAAAGTTGGTTTCGATTGGAATACGTCTATATTGACTTGAGTACAAGTCTATGTCGCGCTCAGATTTTTTGCACTCGAGGAATACTCACACAAGCGAGAAAAATGCTGTACTCTCTGGTTAGAACTCACCCTCCTAAAAGAATGAGTGCGACTAGGTTTGAATTGAAAATAGAATTGAATAAAGGGCTTTTGGAAAAAGATTCGGAGTCGCTACCTAACTTGATTAAGGTGAGTTAGGTCACCTAAAAACTAAGAATAATCTGAAGACTACTCTTAGGGTTTTTGGAAAACGATTTGAAAATATCTCCTCAAGAGAGGGTTTTTAAGAAAAATAGGTTGTTTAGCAACCTTTTGAAAAACATTTAGCCCTTTTTGAAAAATAACTCCGTTTTGGTCTTTGAAATCAGTGATTCTAGATTCAGAGGTTGGTTACGTGTAGGGAAGATGCACTAAGCTATCACCCTACCCCGCCCTTTCGATACCTACATGTCAATCTACCCTAGATTCACCTATGAGAGTCTTCGACTAACTATAGTTCAATCCTATTTACTTTAGAAAACAATGTTTGAAAAGAAACTAACATGATGCATGATATGCAAGTGTAAGATAAGAGAAGTTGGAAAATAGATTTGGAAAGAAATTTGAAAAGAAGAATTGATTTCATTTGAAAGAGATTTGAAATTGGATAGATTTGAAAAGTTTTGGAAATTGAAAGTAGAGCTTTGAAAATAGAAATTTGAAATTGGAAGTTTGAAAAGGGGTTGTGACCGCACCTATGAAGGTGGAATTGAAAGTTTGAAAAGTGTTGTGACTGCACCTATGAAGGTTGCTTACGTATCCCTTTGGGAGAATCAGGTCAGTCGTAGTTCGGATCGGAGTCCGATTGAAAAGAGATTGATTTGAAGAGAGAGATTGAATTGGAAGAAAGAGATTGAATTGAAAATTGGATTGGAAGATTTGAAAAGATTTGGTTTTGGAAAGATGGAGGTATAGGAAACCTAGACTTAGGAAAGATAGGAGACCTAGGAAAGACTTGAGATTAAGAAAGATTGGATTTAGGAAAGGTTCGAATTAGGAAAGGTCCGATTTAGGAAAGTTTCATTTTTGGAAAGTTTCAAATTAAGAAAGTTTTGAATTAGGAAAGTTTTAGGTTTAAGAAAGTTTTCACTTTAGGAAAGTTTTGAAATTGGAAAGCTTCGCGTTTAGAAAGTTTTCGAAAAAGGAAAGGTCTTAAGATTAGGAAAGTACCCAAATTAGGAAAGTTTTGAAAATCGGAAAGTTTTGTTTCAAGAAAGGTTTTGGAATAGGAAAGTGTTGAATTTAGAAATGTTTTAAATTAAGAAAGTTTCAACTTAATAAAGTCTTGAATTAAGAAAGTTTCGAGTTTAGGAAAGTTTTAGATTTGAAAAGATTTTGAAGTTTTGGCAAGCTTAGAATTTGGAAAGATTTAGGTTTAGAAAGATTTAACTTGAGAAAATTTCAAATTTAGAAAGTTTTAAATTTGGAAAGATTTGAAATTTGGAAAGTTTAAAATTTAGAAAGTTTTAGAACTTGAATTTTAGAAAATCTTGAAATTGGAAAAGGTTTGAATTTAGGAAAGGTTTGAAAACTTAGGTTTGAAAAGTTAAGATTTGAAAAGAAGGTAGAATTAGGAAAGGGTTGAATTTTAGAATTTTAGGAAAGATTTTTATGTTCAAGTTTTGGAAATTTAAGATTTAGGAAAGTAAAAGATTAGGAAGGAGTTGAATTAGGATTGAAATTTAAAGAAAGATTTAAAGTTTAAGTTTAGGAAACTTATGGTTTAGGAAGGAATTGAATTAAGAAAGGTTTGGATTAGGAAGGGATTGGATTTGGTTTCTAAAAGCAAAGGTTTGATTTTGTTTTCAAAAACGGAGAACGGGATTTAGTTTCCTAAACGGGGAGATTTGATTTGGTTTCCTAAAGGGGAGATAGGATTTGGCAAAGATTTGGAAAGGGAGATTCTAGAAACCCTAGATTTAAAAGTGTAGAATTTTAACGTAGAAAAGAGGTTTTGGAAATGTGTATCGTTTGTGAAAACAAGAGGTTTTGGAAACCTAGGTTTGGGCAAAGTTTGAAAACTATGTTTTTGAAAAGAAAATCGGGTTTCCTAATTGTGAGTTCTAGGGCTTGACTTGGGCCCTAAGGAAAGAGGATTTTTGGAAAGTGCGTTTTCTAGAAGGGAATCCTAGGGAGGAGTTTCTAGAGGGAAGAGTTTTTGGAAAGGATAGTTTTTGGAAAGCGTGTTTTTGGAAATAAGTTTTTTTGGAAGGAAAACCTAGAGGGATGTTTCTAGAGGGAAGATTTTGGAAAGAGAGTTTTTAGAAAGATTTTTAGGGAGCGTTTTTAGAAAGTGAATTTTTAGGAAAGGGAGTTTTTGGAAAGGAGTTGTAAAAGGAAGTTTTGAAAAATAGATTTTGGAGGGAGTTTTTGAAAATAACTTTGGAGAGAAGAATTTTAGGAGAGTATGTTGAAAAAAGAAATTTTTAGGAAGGGATTTTTTGGAAAGAGAGTTTTAGAAAAGTGTAAAAACGTCTCACTTTCCTAAAGCGATTCTAGCCATAAGAGGGCTAGAACCACTTTAAGAAAGTGGTTTTGAAAACAAGGAGATTTGAAAATATGGACCGTATTGGTCCCTTTAAATGTAACACTTTCCTAAAGCGACCCTAGCCATGGAAAAGCTAGAATCACCCTAGGATTGTGATTTTGAAAACAAATTTTGAAAAAGGAGATTTTGATGCAATTTTGAAAACAAGTTTGAAAACGATTTTGAAAACAACTTTGAAAACGGTTTTTGGAAGATGCAAGATCATGATATGCACAATGCAATTTCGGGGTCGTGAACATACAAGGCTAAGGCTTCACCACATAACCAAGGGGGCCGGACCCACGTGGTCTCTGGTTAGACTAGAAGAAAGCCCCCGACACGGTGACTCTCCAATAGCTCAATCCTACACATGGACCGGGAATCCCCTTGTTTCAAGCATGCAAAGAAAGGGGGGGAAAGAGATAGGAGATTAAAATAGAGAAAACCCAAGTGGGTTAGGAGAGAGAAGAGAGAGGGGGGAAGTGCAGAAATTTAAATAGGAAGCCTACCTTGTATCTTCTTTAATTTACGCGCCTTGCTTGTCTTTGGTCTTCGGTCTTCAGTCTTCGTCTTGATCTTCGTCTTCACTCTTCAAGAGTTGTTTTCAAGCTTTAGATTGCAGCTCTTCAAATCTTCAAAGGAGGGTTGAAGGCTAAGGTATGAGTGTATGGGGGTGTATAAGAGTGTATAGGAGGCTAGAGTTTGTGTAGGGTGGCTAAGGTTTGGAAAGCCTAGGGATGCTAGGATTTCGGAGGTGCTCGAGCTTTGTATATCGAATTATATGACTTTTAGGTTGAGTTTACGGATCCCTCAAACGCTGGAAGAGGCTCTGTATTTATAGAGGTTGGACAACACTGGCGCCTGTTGCAGTGGCGCTAGGCCAAATTTTACCTAGTGGCGCCAGGCCATTTTTTGGCTTGGCTCCACTACTAGTGGCGCCAGCCATTTAGGAAATGTTTAAGGTCGGCAAGTAACGTATCTTTGACTAGATTTGGGCGCCTATACTAGTGACTACCATGCAATTTTTAGCCTGGCTTCATTAGGAGTGGCTTCGAAAAGTCCGGGAATGGTTTGGAGGAACCGGGAATGACCCGGAAGGCCGGAAAGGAGCAGGAACACTTATAATAGTGTCCTAGAGATATTTGACTTGAGAAGTGAGGATAAGATGTGTCGGAAAGGTTGACCGGGCCTTTAAAGGCAAAACGGTTAATCGGACCAGGAAACTGCCGAGACAAACTCGGACTGTCTCGGAAGAAGACTTGGAATCTACAAACATTATTCAGAATGTTCCCAGAGGTTGCCGGTTTGATTCCCAGAGCCGGCGTGGTTGGAAAAGGAAACCGGCCCACGAGGGGCAAAATGGTCATTTTGTACCGGGTTTGTCGGAACTGACTCGGAATGATCCGGAAAGGTAAAAGGAGGTTGAGAACACTATAGAAAGTAGTCTCAGGAGGTTACCGATTTGATACTCAGAGCCGGTGTGGTCAAAAAAGGAGACCGGCCCACCAGGGGCAAAACGGTCATTTTGTACCGGGTTGGCTGGAACTGACTCGAAATGATCCGAAAAGGTAAAGGAAGGTTGGGAATACTATAAGAAGTAATCTCAGAGGATTACCGGTTTGATACCCAGAGCCGGTGTGGTTCCCGAGGCATTCGGATGCCTAGGGGCAAAATGGTCATCTTGACCAAAAAGTCTCGGAAAAGGTCCAAAGGGCAATTTGGTCATTTTTCACCGAAGTGGGCTAACAGACACTGGTGTTGACCTGGGTTTTGAGTGTTTCCGCCACTCTAACGGCGGTCGTCGTGACACAGGGGTTTGTTGGCAATTCCCTATATCGACCTATTTGTGAATATTTCCGCTACTCTAACAGTTTTGTGAGTAGTTTTGCTACTCAAATCGTCTTGAGGAATAAACTGTTTCGAGAGAGGAATTGGAAAGGAGACTTATCGTCTCCGAAAAGACGTGCCTAGGTTGGAACCGTCTCGAGGAATAAACTGTCTCGAGAGTGGGATTGGAAAGGGGTCTTACCGTCTCTGAGGAGACGTGCCTGGATTGAAACCTTTTCGAGGAATAAACTGTCTCAAGAGTGGGATTGGGAAGGGGTCTTACCGTCTCCAAGGAGACGTGCCTGATTGGAACCGTCTCGAGGAATAAACTGTCTCGAGAGAGGGATTGGAAAGGGGTCTTACCGTCTTCGAGGAGACGTGCTTGGATTGGAACCGTCTTGAGGAATAAACTGTCTCAAGAGTGGGATTGGAAAGGGGTCTTATCGTCTTCGAAAAGACGTGCCTGGATTGGAACCGTCTCGAGGAATAAACTGTCTCGAGAGTGGGATTGGAAAGGGGTCTTACCATCTCCGAGGAGACGTGCCTAAATTGGAATAGATTTACCGTCTCGAGGAATCAACTGTCTCGAGAGAGGGGTTGGAGTTGGAAAGGACAAGACAATGTCCCTAAGAGCATTTTTGTCATTTTGCCTCTATTTGGGTCTGATAGGCCCGCGAAGCGATGGAAAGACGGGATTTGGACCTAGAGAATTGGTTTTGATAGGAATATGCCCACAATGACTTGAAAATAAGTCTGGACGGAGTGTAGACTGCCGAGCGGTCAAAAATGAGGTGCTTACAACTGCCCCTCTTTTTTTGTCTTTACTTGCCAAAGACAGAAAACGATAAAAGTAAGAGTCTCATGTTGACCGCGAGGTAGTCGTAGGGACAGACATTGAAAATCTTTCAACAACGGGGGTTGAAAACGGATAACGGGCCAAAAAGACCTTCAAAAACGAGTTTTGGCTGGAAAAAGGGCAAAACTGCCCAGAATTTATAACTAGCGCCACTAGCAGTGGCGCCTTTGGCAAAAATGGACTAGCGCCTCTGCTAGTGGTGCCAGGCTTATAGTTAAAATTAGAAAATTTTTGGTTCGAGCAGCCACGACACTTTGGAGAGTTTTCGCAAATTCGTGAGGCATTGCAAGGAATCCATCTTGGACATTGAAGGAGCACTCCTTGGGGACTGTGGGCGATTGCTGAAAGGAGACCACGTCGCCGGAAAAGTCGCCGGAAGAGAAGATTTCGCCGGAGAACTTCCAAAAGGTGAGTTTTCAAATTTTGTTGATTTTGATGTATAGAACTTCGTTTGATTCATGTGAATAGTGAAAATTGATGTTTTGATATGTTCTGAACACTTTGGTGATGTTGTTTTTGAATTTTTGGTGGTTGTTTGATTGAATTTGAATGATTTTTCATGATTATGCGAAGAGGGTTTTCTGCAAGAATAGGAAATTTGTTTCTACAAGCTTGGGCATTGGGTTTTCTGGCTATATTTTTGTGCAATGTGCCTTAGAAAAATGTGTTTAACAATCGTATGAAGTTTCGTGATTTTTTAAAAATTTGGTGAATTTTTGATTTTTTGAAAAATAGAAAAATATTTAGAAAATTAGAAAATTCAAGAAATTGATGAAATTTTTAAAGTTTGAAATTTGGAAAAAATATTGGAATATTTTTTAAAACATTTGAGGTGAATTTGAATAATTTTGGAAGTCTTTTGAAAACCATTGATTTATTTGAAAAATAAAACATGTGTCTTGAAAATTTTGAAAAATTGAAAAATGCGCACGGGTGCCATTTTCATGTGATTGTTGGAAAGTGTACATTTTGCATTTTGTGTTGATGTCATGGGTGTTGTAGGGGCCATTTTTAAATGGGACTCTGCTGAAATTTTTATTTATTTTTTAATTAGGAAAATAGTTGGTTAAAGTTTTAGAAATAAAATCTTTTTTGAAGGAAAAAGGTAGAGAACCCTTGAGATGTGATTTAAAGTTGGAAAATCAAGATGTGCATGTAGGAAATTTGTTTTATCATTTGAAATCCTTTATTTGTTTTGTTTGTGTTAGTTGTTTATTTGATTTTACTGTTATTTAGACTGCACGGGTAGTAAATTAACATCTCTTACCTTAGCTTACCTTTTTAGGATGGCAGATAGAGTTTTGAGTCGCCTGAGAGCCTGGCACAATAGTTACCCTCCGGATGAGCAGGATATCTTTCGTCGATCCTTTGGTCGGGTGGCTTTGCTTTTATCATTGCGGCTTATTCCCAGACTCATGGAGGCAGTGATCCCTTTTTGGCAGCCGGACTTGTCTCTTTTCCGCTTTGGAGAGTGTGAGCTTACCCCTACTCCTCACGAGTATGGGTTCCTTCTTGGTTTCTGAGATGTTTCTGCTGACATTGTGGGACCCCTCTTTCCAGATGGTTGTATTACAGTGGTTTCATCCCAACTCGGATTGAGACGCGCAGTTCTTTCGTCTTCTTCTTTGCCCCAGTTTCCTTATGTCCCAGCAGAGTTCCTCTTTTCCCGTTTTGAGTTTCCTACGGGTATGTGAGTTCATTCAGGTGAGTGGCACACCTCCCAGGATTGGGCTGTTTCTCGTATGGTTGCCTTAGCCTTGCTTCTGCTGAACTTCTTGGTGTTCCCCCGAGAAGATGATTTAGTGGACTATTGACTCTGTGCACTGCTAGCCTTGATCCGTAAGGGGCATTCCTATGCTCCTATGATTGTAAGGGAAACCTTCGTGAGTCTTACGAGATTCCAGCAGACCCTTGACGCTCGTTTCCGCGGATGCGCTACTCTTTTCCAGCTCTGGGCGATTAGTCATTTGTTTGTTACACCTTTGTTTCAGCACACGTGGTATCCTGGATCATGTACATTCCCTGGCGAGATCTCAGGGTGTCATAGCAGATGAGGGGAGATTTCCACAGACCGCTGCATCCTAGGCTGACTATCTTCAGAGCATAAGGTCAAGCACAATCAGGTGGTATTCAGGGCTGGTTGGTAGGTATTGTTTGAGAGTTCGGCCTTCCGGGAGAGCTTTCGTACCCCTAGTAGGACTGCGGGGCATTGCCCCTTTCTTCGGGATTTGGGTTCTACGACAGCTTGGTAGGAGTTAGGATATCCCTTTTTTAGCTTCTGCAGCCGAGTTTACTCTTGTCTTTGAGGCGTCGATTCCTAGAGCATTGGTGGAGAAAGTTATGGATATATGGAGATGTTTGCTTCCTCACGTTGATGATGATGGTCCCTTCTCTGACATGCCCCCTGCGACCGAGGCCTATCATTATTGGCTTCGACGCTACGTGCTGGGTCCTAGTAGACTTGGGGATCTTCTCATTGAGGCTCCTTTACCTCCCGTAGGGTATACCGACTTCTTGACTGCTATGATTGTTTAGGGGCGTCGTCATAGACGGGAAAAACCATCGTTTGATACGGATGTTGCATGACCGGTTGAGGATGAGAGACGCTGAGATAGTTTTACTGGAGAGGCAGTTAGCAGCAGCCAGATCGACACATGATGGCCCACCTTTGGGTGCTGCGAGGGTTTGCAGGCGGCCACGAGGTGTTCTAGGCAGTTCTCCTTTCCTGGAGGGTGATGTGATGGATGGCCCGTCCTTGCGGGAGACTGTGGAGTCCCTTACTCGAGAGAGGGACATGCTTCTGGCTAGATGTGCGGACTATGAGCGAGGCCGGCCTGGGTCTTCTGCTACTAGTACTTCTTCAAATGCTCCTCTTGTGATCGACGAGCCAGTGGATCCCTGCATAGCTGATTCCTCCTCTGATGACGACGGGAAGCGATATATTTTTGCCCCTCGCTCTTAGATTTGCTGATTTCTACATTTGTAGAAAAACATAGTTTGTTTAGTGTTATGCCTCTTTTATCTTATGAATTCATGACCTCCCGTGCTTTTGGTATAATTTCCCTGCATGATTAGTATAGTAACAAATTTGGGAAAAATTAAGTGAGAATTGCAGTTTAATGAAAAATAACTCCCCTTTGTTTGATTCTTTGACTCACTGACTGTTCTGCAAAAGGGACCTCTGCTTCCTTTAACCCTAACTGGGCTAAACCGGAGAATCCTTTCAAGACGCCTTTCGACTTTTACACTGTTGCTTTCATACCTTAACGTATGGGGAATGTAGTAGCTCGAGCTATTTCTTATATCTAAATCTCTTGCCCCCCCCCCCCTTTTTTTTTTTTTTTTACTATTTTTGCTACTAGTGCCCCTGAGGGTTTTCACCAGTCCCATCTCTGTCATTTTTGCACCAAGGCGCCTTTGCAAGTTTTCGCCAGGGTCGACAGTTTTGTATCTTACCACATCCCTACCTTTTTACCTACGGCGCCCTTCCGAGTTTTCACCGCATCCTCGGGAGGCGCTTAACTTTTCTCTATTTTTTCTCTCTCTTTCCTCAGCTTGGTCTCAGGTTTCTGTTGAGAAGCTCCTAAACGCTACTTGCACCATTCTCTAGCCAATGGCATATTTAGTAAGCTCATTTGGACTAATCAATTTAACTCCAATCTGAGAGGACTTTTAGGGGTTATGGTGTTGGTATTTACTTTCGAAAGAAAAGGAAAAGGCTCAAGCCTACCACTTTACTAGTGATCACCTTTGATAGCTTTTGGTTCAATGGCACTTTTTCTGCGTATTCCCATCTTTCCTTGGGTATCTCATTGCACGCCTTTTTTTTTTTTTTTGCCAATGACATTAATACCAATATTTGTGCGAACTTAAAGTAGTACTTCAAGGCATTTTTTTTTTGTTGCTATTCTCAGTGCCTCTACTTAACATGATCACTTTATTAGGGGAATATTCTTGAAAGAAAGTAACCGGCTCTAAAGGTTTGACAAAGGTTATATATATGCATTTTGATTGGACAGAAAATGAAATAAGGGCCCCTCGTCATCTTGGAATTAGATCGTTTAGTCCATAGAGCTTTAACCTTAAAACACTACCTTATTGATTAATGGAGAATGAGGAGAGTAGGTTTTATTACTTCTTCACAGAAACCAAAGGTCTAGCTTTCGGAATCATATGTAGTAGTGTTTGACAACATCTGAATTCAATGGGCTAGGAAATTCTTGGCCATCCATTTCCTCCGAAACGAGAGCTCCTCCAAACAAGACTTTCTCTACCATGAATGGCCCTTTGTAGTTTGGAGCAAATTTTCCCTGTGATGCCTCCTGATGGGGGAACACCTTCTTGAGCACCAAATCTCCCGGCTGGAATGATCGAGGTCGCACCTTCTTATCAAATGTTCTGGCCATTCGCCTTCTGTAACATTGAGCGTGATAAACTGCAGCTAGCCGCTTCTCATCCAGCAAACAGAGTTGGGCATATCGGTTTTTAATCCATTCTGCTTCGTCTAACTTGGTTTCTGTTAAGATCCGTAAAGAAGGAATCTCAATCTCAACGGGGATGATTGCCTCGGTGCCGTAAACTAGCTCAAAAGGGGTGCTTCCAGTGGAGACCCTCATAGTAGTTTGGTAAGCCATCAATACAAACGGAAGTTTCTCATGCCAATCTTTGTAATTGTCAATCATTTTTCGAAGTATTCTCTTAATGTTCTTGTTGGCTGCTTCTACTGCCCCATTCATCTGGGGCCGGTAAGTGACCGAATTCTAGTGAGTAATGCAAAATGTTTGGCATAGCTTTGATACCAGTTCGTTGTTCAGATTGGAAGCATTATCAGTAATGAGTGACTCGGGAATCCTATACTGGCAGATGATGTAGTTTTTTATGAACCTTTCTACGACCTTCTTGGTGACATGGACGTAAGAGACGGCTTCCACCCATTTAGTGAAATAATCAATGGCGACCAGGATGAAGCGATGGCCATTGGAAGCTTTAGGAGTGATGGGACCAATCATATCTATCCCCCACATAGAAAAAGGCCATGGGGCTCACATAGAATGGAGCTTAGTCGGTGGTGCTTTGATCTTATCCCCATGTATCTGACATTTGTGACACCGAAGAACGTATCTAATGCAATCTGACTCCATTGTTGACCAATAATAACCTGTTCGGAGAATCTTCTTTGCAAGCGTGTGGCCATTCATGTGGGGGCCGCAAACTTCCTCGTGCACTTCCTCCATTATAACTTTGGCTTCAGCGGTATTGACACATCTTAGAGGTCCGAACCATGATCTCCTAAAAAGCTCATTTCCAGCCATGAAACAGTGTCCCGCCAAACGACAAATGGTCTTTCTATCAGGTTGTGTTGCCGCATCAGGGAACGTCCTGGCTTGAATATACCTCTGGATGTCATAAAACCACGGTTTCTCGTGAGGTTCAATAGTTGTATGCAGACAATAAGAGGGGACATCCCTGGTGAAGATCTGTAGAGAGGGTATTTCAGTGCCACTGTCGACCTTGATTGCTGCAGCCAATGTAGCCAAGGCATCGGCGAAGCTGTTCTCTGTTCGGGGCACGTGACGAAAATCCACGCTTTTGAATAGCTGACACAAGTCCTTGACCTGTTGATGATACGAGGAGAGTTTGGTATCTCGAGTTTGGTACACGTCCTTGGATTGCTGAATGACCAAATCTGAATCACCAAGAACAACCAATTCATCAATCCTCATTTCTAATGCCAATCTTAATTCCAGGATGCAAGCCTCATATTCGGCGATGTTATTAGTACAGAGTTCAAGTTGTAGCTTAACTACAATGGGGTAATGATTGCCGGTTCTTGACACTACTACTGCCCCAATGCTGGCTCCCCTTTTGTTAGCAGCGCCGTCGAAAAACATCTTCCACCCAACTGGTTCTTGCTCTTCAGATGTACCATCAACGCATAATATATTTTCATCAGGAAATTGGGGCTCCATGGATTGATAATCATCAATGGGGTTCTCAGCCAGATAATCAGCTATCACTTGCCCTTTAACTGCTTTACGGGTAGTGAACACAATGTCAAATTCTGACGGGATCATGTGCCATCGAGTAATTCTGCTGGACAGGGTTGGTTTCTCGAATATATACTTGAGGGGATCCATTTGAAAGATGAGGAAGGTGGTATGATAGAGCATGTAGTGTCGAAGCCTGTGAGCTGCCCAGGCTAATGCGCAGCAGGTTTTCTCGAGATCAGAATACTTTGCTTCATATGGCAGAAATTTCTTACTGAGGTAGTAAATGGCTTGCTCTTTTCTCGCCGTTTCATCATGTTGCCCCAGGACGCATCCCATAGAAGTATCTAACACTGTCATGTACATCAGCAAAGGACGCCTCGGGGTTGGTGCCACTAGGATAGGGGGATTTCGAAGATATTCTTTAATTTTCTCAAACAGCATTTGACAGTTATCATCCCACTCCTTTGGAACGTCTTTCTTAAGGAGCTTGAAAATGGGTTCGCACAGGTGGGTCATTTGGGCGATGAACCTGCTAATAAAGTTCAACTTTCCTAGAAAAGACCGAACCTCCTTTTCCCCTTTTGGTGTAGGCATTTCAACAATGGACTTTACCTTGGCAAGATCAACCTCTATCCCCTTTTCATTGACTATAAATCCCAACAATTTCCCTGAAGATACTCCAAATGTGCATTTGGCTGGATTTAGCTTAAGCTGATATCTACGGAGGCGATCAAACACCTTCCGCAAGTTGAACAAGTGGTCCTTCCGTTGCTTGGACTTGACGATCATGTCATCCACATAAATCTCTACTTCCTGATGCATCATGTCATGGAATAAAGTTACCATGGCTTTTTGGTAGGTTACCCCTGCGTTGCGAAGCCCGAATGGCATGACCTTATAACAGTATACTCCCCAGGGGGTAATGAAAGCAGTCTTCTCCCGATCTTCTTCAGCCAGCTTAATCTGATTATATCCTGAAAAACCGTTCATGAAAGAAAACATTCCATGACCGGCCGTGTTGTCAACAAGCAAGTCTATGTGGGGAAGAGGAAAATCATTTTTTGGACTGGCCCTGTTGAGGTCCCGAAAGTCAATGCACATCCGCACCTTGCCATCTTTCTTAGGTACCGGGACAATATTAGCCAGCCATTGTGGATACTCCACGACTTGCAGAAACCCTACCTGGAATTGTTTAATCACCTCCTCCTTGATTTTCAGGCTCCATTCGGGTGTCAATCTTCTTAACTTCTGCTTAAAGGGTTTCATCTGCAGGTCCAAAGGTAGTCTATGTTCCACAATGGATTCATCTAATCCGGGCATGTCTTGATAAGACCATGCGAAAACATCCAAGTATGCATGCAGAAGTTCCAATAATTCTTTGCGCTGCCATTGATCTAGGCCTGTACCGATTCTAAGCTCTTTCGGATCCCCTTCATTTCCCAAATTAACGACTTTCGCTTCCTCAATGTTTGGGGTATTACGATTCTCATGTCTTTTTGTTTGTTTCCGAATTTCCTCTGGCACCTCCTCTGTAAAATTTACATCTTCTTCAATTCCCAGTTGTTGGTAATCAAACTCGATGTTCAAGTCATCATTTATCAAGATTGGCATTCCTTGGATTAGTTGAGTAGGATATCGGATGCAAGGGTCCCTGACATGGAAAATAGTGTACAATAAATCAAACAAGAAAGGGATATTATTTTATTCATTGATAACTTGATTTTAAAAAGTTAAGACAAATAAATTTAAAAGGACAAAGTTTATGGCGAATCAGTTACTCCAGGATCTCGCTCTAACGGGCTCTGTACCGAAACTTGCGAGCACGGATGATGTCTTTGCTGGCCCAATTACGTAACTTTTCGCCTGGCAGCATCGCTCGAATGGATCCATCTTGGGTTACTCCGATGCTAGTCGTCATGACAGGCGCTTCTCCTTGGACTTTTCTCTTCTTATTACTTAATACAGGTGTTCCTTTCCCTATGTCTAACTGCTTGAATTGGTCCGAGAGTTCCATGACAGCTTTCTTATCAGCCCTTTTCTTCCGCGCTGCTTCTATTCTTTCTCTTTTTGTGGGTTCATATCCCAACCCAAAGGTGGGTTCAGCTGACAGTATTTCTACGATTTCTGGTCTTCCTTGTAAACATCTCCCTAAGCCTTTACCCGGATGGAAACCATTTTCTTTAAAGTACCGTATTACCATCTGAGAGTTCTTGGAATAATTTGGCTTCACCTAATCTTCCTTCTGCACGACAGTGATATATTCGAATGATTGAAAACAGGAGGGCAGTTCAGTGTCAGATGCAATGATGTCAGCTTTGTATACAGCGAGCTCTTTTTCAGCGAAAATAGCGATTAGCTTGGAGCCCACGATGAACTTGACTTTCTGATGAAGACTAGAAGGAACCGCGCCCGTCGAATGAATCCAGGGCATTCCTAACAGCAAGTTATAGACAGCCGAAATGTGTAAAACTTGAAATTTAATTGTGAAGGTTACTGGTCCTATCTCAACAGGCATTTCAATTTCCCCCATGGCTTCCTTTCGAGATCCATCAAAGGCACGGATGATCATACCACTATTTTTCAAGTAAGTTTGGTCCATTCCCAGCCTTTCCAGAGTAGAATACGGGCACACGTTCAATGCCGACCCATTATCTATCAATACTTTGGCTACCATTCTTCTTCTTATTCTTACGGCGATATGCAAAGCCTGGGTATGGCCTGTTCCATCAGCCGAAATCTCGTTATTAGAGAAAGTGATGATGTTTGGGGCCATAATGAGACTGACCATGTCATGTAGATTATCTGGCATGAAACTCTCGGGCACATGAGCATCCTTGAGGATCTTTATTAAAGCATTCCGGTGCACCTCAGAAGTGAGCAGCAAACCCAACATCGAAATATGGGCTGGGGCTTTCCTAAGCTATTCCATGATATCGTAATCGACCTTTCCTAAAGCTTTGGTAAATTCTGACATCTCCTGATCTGTTGGTTGGTTGGAGCCCTCTCCTTCTTTATCCTTCCCCTTCCTTTTTCTTTCCACTTCAATAGCGGTATAAAGGCGCCCTGACCGAGTCATCCCCCCTATTTCTGTTACGGGGTCTCTGATGCCCTTATCAGGTGGGTAATTCCATGGGACGTTATGTAGACTGGGTATTGGTATTTAGGTTATGGTGGGAAGAGTTACCCTTGGATTTACGACCAAAGGGATTGCTACAGGTGAAGGGTTGGTGAGGACGGGTAGAGTGGTGGGCACATTCGGCTTCTTTGGCAAGCCTAAAGGTAGCTTAGGTCGTGTGTTTCCTTGGTTGTTGGTTTGAGGTTCAGGTCGAGCCATAGCGATCATGGGCTCAGGTTCGAACAACGTAGTAAGGACAAGGGGATAATGGGACGGGTCTAGTAAGGCTCCTATGGTTAAGTTCATGTCAGGTTGATAAGATTGCGTGGTTAGGAAGGAAGAATTTTGGTATTCGGGCTCCTCCAAGGCAGGAATTTTCCTTTCTAAGATTGTGGTAAGTGGGTTGCACAAGGGGTTCCCGCTAACATTCCCGCTTTCCAATGGTATGTTCTCCTGAAGCTTGTAACCCATGGCCTTCACTATTATAGAGGAAGTTGGACTAGTACTCATTACCTATAACAATGATGACAACAGTTACAAATTAAAGTTTGGTTCCTAGAGAAATCTATGCAATGCATGTCCTAGGGTGCCCCTCTTTAGGAGGGAAACTAGCCATGATGTATTGGCCCACTTTTGGAGATAGGGGATTTGCCCCTGTATGCAGACACCTTACCGTCAGGTAGGAAACTTCAGCCATTCATGCATTCATTCATAAAAATAAAGAAATACATTAAATTTTGGGTTTAAGATACAAAAGAGTTGAAATACATTTTAATAGGGGGGAGGGGGAACATTTTCCTTTGGACTTCCACCTATCTACTTTTACAAAGGGAAATCCTAAACTACTCTTGAGTCTTCGGATTCGCCTTCCTTGGATTTGATGTCGAGGAGGTCACTGAGAGACCTTATTGATTGATTGCCCCTTGTCTTCTTGGCAACCCTATCTCCGTGAGCATAGAGGGATTGGGGCCCCTCTTATGGAATGAATTGAGATGCATGCAATGAGTCCTTAGGGTTACGTGGGAACCCTTAGGGTTTGGGTAGGTTTAATGTGAAACCCTAATCTCATATTTTTATAATTAGTTGAATTGCATCGTAAACGTAGTTAAATTAGTTTATTTAATTTAATTTACATATATTGCATGGTTAATTATAAATTGTGTGTGCCACTTGTATCATTTTATTAGTGGTAAGTTAAATGGTTAAATGGTGAAACATTGGTGAGTGAGTATAATAAGTAGATGTATAAAATACCTAAAATATAATAAGTGGGTGTATAAAATACCTAAGAGGGGGGGGGTGGTGAGATATATATTATTAGGTTATATTGAAGTTAATTGAGAGGAGGGGAGGGTGTCGGTGGAGAGAAAGAGAGGAAGATGACAAAGGGGGACAAGGAGGCAAATGAAGAAAGAAAAGGAAGAAAAAGAAGGAAAAAAACAAGAATGGTGGGGGGTGAGTGGTTAGCATGATGGGAGGGAGAAGAGAGGAAAGATAGCTGCCATTATAGAGAGAGAGAGAGAGAGAAGCTTGAAGAGAGAAGGAGCAATCGGTGGAAAAGAGAAAGAAGAAGAAAAGAGGGGAAAAATCTAAGGAAGCTTTCTTACACTTTGTTTTCCTCATCTAAGGTGAGTATCATGCTTGTTTCATCTTATTTTCTCTAATTATTACATGTTGTATGAGTCATGCCATGGAAGGAAGAGGATGGAGGTGAGATCTTCCATGGTAAAAACTTAGAATCACCCATGACAGCCCTAACAGAGTATTCTCTATGAAAATGCTACTGTTTAGAGACATTTCGACCTAGCTAAAAATTTTATTTGTGGCTGAATTTTTGAACACTGTAATTTAGAGTTATGAGGATCATTTGGGCTTTGGATTCACTTAAAAATGTTGTAATTTCGAATTATGGTGGATTTTTGAAATGGGACTGTCCCTGCAGATTTTTGATGCCCAGATCTGTAACCTCTGGTTTAACAGAGAATTCGACCAAGTTAGAGTAGCCCAAAAATTATGAAATTTTTACTGTATCTAGGATAAAGGTTAATGATAATCTGTACCAAATTTCAGATCATTTAGATGTCGTTTACCTATGTTATTAATTTATCAAAGATAGACTATTTACTGCTGAATTCGAGTTTCTGCAGCACTGCCCTGTATTTGCAAATACCAAATAAATACTTAGGCATGTTCAAAAAATGTACAATTTGGTCTGGATACTCTTTGATATGTCTAGTTGGTATTTCTAAAGTTTTAGAATTTTTGGGCATAAGCCCACGAAGTTATGTCCAGATTATGAAGCCTGTGTCAGTTTTGGCAGATTAGAGGACTTGATGTATTTTGGTATTTTTCAACTCTAGCTTTACATTGGGAGTGTGATTGAGATTAGCATATAGTAGTTCTAATGTATAATTTCAGTGTTATAACTTGTTTGTGTAGACATTATAGCTATGATTATCGGAGTATACATTGAGTTTCCTAAACTAATACGGTTGTGGTGATAGGAGCTAACGGAGAGCAAGATCCTTCAACGTCAACCCCGAAGTGATCTTTGACATAGTGTGTGTGCGGTGACAGGTGGGATCATAGGATAATCTTATTCATATAGAAGTGAATATATATTGCTTGTGTTATTATCTATGTTGGTGTTAATTGTGGGATTGTGGGATTTTGAGATAATCTCATTCATGTTAAATGCATTGTATGTATTTTCTATATGTAAAATGGTGGTGAATGCATATGAGGTGTTGAAGGTGTTTATATATGAGGTGAAATTGATATTATATGAGAAGTTTTGTGGAGACATTGATGATTTTATATATATGGTGGCATTGCATACCATTCATATTGTTTGCCTTGCATTGCACTGGAGAGAGTTAACCACGGTGGGTTAACCAAGGCTTAGTCACGGTGGACTAGCCTAGGGGTGCCACGGTGGGTATTCCTTGATAACGCGCCATCGATATATTGGGCCAACGTTATCTAAAATTGCGCGCACATGTGGGTGATACATGCATTGCATTGAGACATCCATGAGATAGATATATATTAATCATTTCTACCTGTATGCATTTGAGTGCTTATTATCATTCTTTATGAGTTTGATTATCTGTCGTGAGCATGTTGACAATTAGCTCACACCCACACAGACTGTCTTGACAGGTAACTTGGAGATGACGGTTTGGTTCACTGCAGTCTTGGTTCTTGCCGTGGTGGCAATCATGTCGATGTCAGGATGTCTAGTCACGGGGCTTAGGACAGCTCCATTGTCTTACTTTCAGTTTCATGGTTGTAATTTTATATAGACGTTGGGTTTGGTATTATGTTTTAACTTTGTATAATGGTAAAGAATTTTGTGAAAGGATGTTGATTATTTTCCAATGGTAATGTATTCCTTTGGAGAGTTTATTATATTTTTCTCATTGTATTATTTATTCCGCTGCGTTCTTTTATTTTTTTGAGTATGGGTTAAGGTGTCGTTCGCAGGTACGGTGACCTGTGCGATCACGTCTCACCTAATGTGACATAATTAATGTCTAATTGGGTTAGGGGTGTGACATTTAATGCAAGGGAGAGTGACGTTGGTGTCACTCTCAATGGGTTGATCATATGCATGAGAATGCAGTGACTTGAGTTACTTGGAACTCTTGTCTTAACATGGGATGTTGAATGCATGGACATGAATATGCAAAAAGTATAAGGAGAGAAGGTACAATTGAAGTAAACATGCATGCATGAACAGTTAGACAGACATTATAATAGTATAAATACAGTCAGTATAACAGCAGGAATAGACAAGTATGAATGAAAGTATGAGCAGTCGCCCTTTCCTTCGTGATTTTGAAAACAGTGCTCGTGTCTTAAATCCGGTAGAGGTTCGGCTATGCATGGTGTCTATATGAGTACGAGGTTGAGGGTTAACTAATGCGTCCTAAAAAGGCTCGGTCCCCGGATCTTTAAACCTAGGCCCACTCCCTGAGGTGGTGCCATGATCGGTTAGTGATCCGAGCGGGGGAACCATCAAGAGGCCGTAGGCGAAGAAACTGACACAGCATCTTACCCACAACCAATATACCGTTTCCCTTTTCTAACTAGAAATGACATATCAGGGTATGCAAGTATGCAGAATGCAAGTGCACATGCAGTGTGTGTGTGATTTTTAAAAGTGGAGGAAAGGGCCCAACAACTCCCATTCATCCTATACATCACATTCATGCAAAGCAGTTAATAAAACTTAAGCAAAAAGTGCACCTACAAAACAAAGATGCAAGTGTTAGTATGTGGATGACAAACAGAATACAAGATAATATGAGTAAATGCATGTTTTTTAAAAATAATTTTGAAAATTTAAAGCGAATAGAATTGAACTAAGTTAATTAAAGACTCTACATGGGTGAAGGGTAAAGAGACATGACTACGGCCTAACCCTCTAAGTGTCCCCAGCAGAGTCGCCAGCTGTCGCGCCCAGATTTTTCGCACTTGAGGAATACTCACACAAGCATGTCGCGCCCAGATTTTTCGCACTCGAGGAATACTCACACAAGTGGGAAAAATGTTGTACTCTCTCGTTAGAACTCACCCTCCTAGAAGAATAAGTGCGACTAGGTTTGAATTGAAAACAGGTTTGAATAAAGGGCTTTTGAAAAAGATTCGGAGTCGCCACCTAACTTGATTAAGGTGAGTTAGGTCACCTAAAAGCTAAGAATAATCCGAAGACTACACTTAGGGTTTTTGGAAAAAGGTTTTTGAAAATACCTCCTCAAGAGAGGGTTTTTAGGAAAACAGGTTGTTTGGCAACCTTTGGAAAACATTTAGCCATTTTTTGAAAAATAACTCCTTTTTGGTCTTTGAAATCAGTGATCCTAGGTTCGGAGGTTGGTTACGTGTAGGGAAGACGCACTAAGCTATCACCCTACCCCGCCCTTTCGGTATCTACATGTCAATCTACCCTAGATTCACCTATGAGAGTCTCCAATTAGCTAATGGTCAATCCTATCCACTTTGAAAAACAATGTTTGAAAAGAAATAAACATGATGCATGATATGCAGGTGCAAGAAAAGAGGATTGAAAAATAGATTTGGAAAGAAATTGATTTGAAATTGATTTGATTTGAAAATAGATTTGAAGAAATGGAATTGAAATTTGAAATTTTGAAAATTTGAAAGTAAAAATTTGAAAATTGAAATTTTGGAATTGAAATTTTGAAAATAAATTGGAATTTGAGATTGGAAAAATGTGGAGACCACACCCATGAGGGTGGAATTGAAAGTTTGAAAAGTATTGTGACCGCACCTATGAAGGTTGCCTACGTATCCCTTTGGGAGAATCAGGTTAGTCGTAGTTCGGACCGGAGTCCGATTGAAAATAGAAGGTTGGATTGAAGAAGGAAATTGAATTGGATTTGAAATTAGAAGAGGAGATTAAAAATTGAATTTGAGAAAATTGGACTTTGATTTGAAGAGATAGATTTTGGAAAGACTTGGTTTTGGAAAGATGGAGGTTTAGGAAACCTAGACTTAGGAAAAGGTAGGAGACCTAGGAAAGACTTGAGAATTTAAGAAAGATTGGATTTAGGAAAGGTTTGAATTAGGAAAGGCCCGATTTAGGAAAGTTTCAAACTTGGAAAGTTTCATTTTTGGAAAGTTTTCGAATTAGGAAAGGTTAGAATTAAGAAAGTTTTAAATTAAGAAAGTTTTGAATTTTGAAATGTTTGAAAAAGGAAAGTTTTGAATTTAGAAAGTTTTGAAAACAGGGAAGTTTTGAAAATAAGAAAGTTTCGTTTTGGGAAAGGTTTGAAAAAGGAAAATTTTCAGTTTAGGAAATGTTTGAATTAAGAAAGTTTCGACTTAAGAAAGTCTTAAATTAAGAAAGCTTTGAGTTTAGAAAAGTCTTAGATTTGGAAAGATGTTGAAGTTTTGGAAAGTTTAGAGTTTGGAAAGATTTGAAATTTAGAAAGTTTAAGATTTAGAAAGTTTTAGAATTTTAGAAAATCTTGAGATTAGGAAAGGTTTGAGTTTAGGAAGAGTTTGAAAACTTAGGTTTGAAAGGTTAAGATTTGAAAGGAGGGTAGAATTAGGAAATGGTTGAATTAGGAAAGATTTAAAAGTTGAGTTTTAAAGTTTAGGAAAGATTTTTATGTTCAAGTTTTGGAAACTTAAGGTTTAAGAAAGTAGAGGATTAAGAAGGTTTTGATTTAGGAAAGAATTGGATTTTGAAACTTAAGGAAAGGTTTAAAGTTTAAGTTTAGGAAACTTATGGTTTAGGAAGGAATTGAATTAGGAAATGTTTGGATTAGGAGGGGATTGGATTTGGTTTCTAAAAGAGAAAGGTTGGATTTTATTTCCAAAAACGGAGGACGAGATCTAGTTTCCTAAACAGGGAGATAGGATTTGGCAAGGATTTGGAAAAGGAGATTCTAGAAACCCTAGTTTTGAGAAATTATTGTTTCGACGTAGAAAAATAGGTTTTGGAAACGTGTATAATTTGAATGAGAAAACAAGAGGTTTTGGAAACCTAGGTTTGGGGCAAAGTTTGAAAACCATATTTTTGGGAAGAAAATTTAGGGTTTCCTAAATGTGGGTTCTAGGGCTTGACTTGGGCTCTAAGAAAAGAGTTTTTGGAAAGTGCGCTTTTGGAAACGAAGGTTTTCTAGAAGGGAATCCTAGGGAGGAGTTTTTGGAAAGTGAATTTGAAGAGGGAGTTTTTGGAAAAAGATTTTAAAGAGAAGGAGTTTTGGAAAGTGTGTTTTTAGAAACGTAGATTTTAGAAGGAAACTCCTAGAGAGGAATTTCTAGAAGGAAGATTTTGGAAAGGGAGTTTTTGAAAAGATTTTTGGAGAGAGTTTTTAGAAAGTGGATTTTGGAGAGAGGATTTTGGAAAGGAGATGAAAAAGAAGGGTTTTGAAAAATAGATTTTGGAGGGGAGTTTTTGAAAACAATTTTGGAGAGAAGAGTTTTAGGAAAGTATGTTGGAAAAGAGATTTTTTAGGAAGAGATTTTTGAAGAGAGAGAGTTTTTGGAAAGTATAAAAACATCTCACTTTCCTAAAGCGATTCTAGCCATAAGAGGACTAGAACCACTTTAAGAAAGTGGTTTTGAAAACAAGGTTTGAAAATATAGACCAAAAGGTCACTTTTAATGTAACACTTTCCTAAAGCAACCCTAGCCATGGAAAGGCTAGAATCATCCTAGGATTGTGATTTTGAAATCATGTTTTTGAAAAAGAGCTTTTGATGCAATTTTGAAAACAAGTTTGAAAACGATTTTTGAAAACAACTTTTTGAAAACGAATTTTGGAAGATGCAAGACTATGATATGCATAATGCAATTTGGGGTCATGAACATACAAGGTTAAAGCTTCACCACATAATCAAGGGGGCCGGACCCACATGGTCTTTGGTTAGACTAGAAGAAAGCCCCCGACACGGTGACTCTCCAATAGCCCAATCCTACACATGGACCGGGAATCCCCTTGTTTCAAGCATGCAAAGAAAGGGCGGGAAAGAGATGGGGGATTAAAATAGAGAAAACCCAAGTGGGTTAGGAGAGAGAAGAGAGAGGGGGGGATGCGGAAATTTAAAGAGAAAGCCTACCTTGTATCTTCTTTAATTTGCGCGCCTTGCTTGTCTTCGGTCTTCGGTCTAAGTCTTGATCTTCTTCTTCAGTCTTCAAGGGTTGTCTTCAAGCTTTAGATGGCAGCTCTTCAAGTCTTCGAAGGGTGGTTGAAGGCTAGTGTATGAGTGTATGGGGGAGTGTATGAGTGTATAAGAGGCTAGGGTTTGTGTAGGGTGGCTAGGGTTTGGAGAACCTAAGGAAACTAGGGTTTTTGGAGGTGCTCGAGCTCTGTATATTGAAATATATGATTTTTACGTTAAGTTTGCAGACCATTTTCACGTTGAACGGGGCTCTGTATTTATAGAAGTTGGACAAACCTGGTGCTTGTTGCAGTGGCGCTAGGGCAAACTTTACACTGGCGCCACTAGAAGTGGCGCCAGGCCATTTTTTTGGCTTGGCGCCACTACTAGTGGCTCCAGCCAATTAGCAAAGGTTTAAGGTCGGCAAGCAACGTATCTTTGACTAGATTTGGGCGCCTGTACTAGTGACTACCATGTAAATTTTAGCCTGACTTCACTAGGAGTGACTCCGGGAAGTCCGGGAATGATTTGAAGGAGCCGGGAATGACCCGGGGGGCCGAAAAGGAGCAGGAACACTTAAAATAGTGTCCTGGAGGTATTTGACTTGAAAAATGAAGATAGGATGTGTCGGAAAGGTCGACCGAGCCTTTAGAGGCAAAACGGTCAACCGGACCAGAAAACTGCCGGGACAGACTCAAACTGTCCCGGAAGAAGACTTGGGATCTGGAAACATTATTTAGAATGTTCCCAGAGGTTGCCGGTTTGATTCCCAGAGCTGGCGTGGTCAGAAAAGGAAAACCGACCTACCAGGGGCAAAACGGTCATTTTGCACCGGGTTTGCCGGAACTGACTCGGAATGGTCCGGAAAGGTAAAGGAAGGTCGAGAACACTATAAAAAGTATTCTCGCGACATTACTGGTTTGATACCCAGAGCCGGTGTGGTCGAAGAAGGAGACCGGCCCTCTAGGGGCAAAACGGTCATTTTATACCGGGTTGGCCGGAACTGACTCGGAATGATCCAGAAAGGTAAGGGGAGGTTGAGAACACTATAAAAAGTATTCTCAGGAGGTTACTGATTTGATACCCAGAGCCGGTGTGGTTCTCGGGGCATTCGGATGCTTAGGGGCAAAATGGTCATCTTGACTGAAAAGTCTCGGAAAAGGTCCTAAGGGTAGTCTGGTCATTTTTTACCGAAGTGAGCTAACAGACACTGGTGTTGACCTGGGTTTTGAGTGTTTCCGCCACTCTCACGGTGTGAGTATTTTCGCTACTCGGACGGGGTTGATGATTTGTGAGTATTTCCGCTACTCGGACAGGGTTGATGATTTGGGAGTATTTCCGCTACTCGGATGGGGTTGATGATTTGGGAGTATTTCCGCTACTCGGACGGGGTTAAGTATTTCCGCTACTCGGACGGGGTTGATGATTTGGGAGTATTTCGGCTACTCGGACGGGGTTGAGTATTTCCGCTACTTGGATGGGGTTGATGATTTGGGAGTATTTCCGCTACTCTAACGACTTTGTGAGTATTTCCGCTACTCTAACGGCTTTGTGAGTATTTTCGCTACTCTAACGGTTTTGTGAGTAGTTTTGCTACTCGAACCGTCTCAAGGAATAAACTGTCTTGAAAGAGGGACTGGAAAGGGGTCTTACCGTCTTCGAAGAGACGTGCCTGGGTTGGAACCGTCTCGAGAAATAAACTGTCTCGAGAGTGGGATTGGAAAGGGGTCTTACCGTCTCCGAAGAGACGTGCTTGGATTGTGAGTGTTTCCGCCACTCTAACGGTTTTGTGAGTACTTCCGCTACTCTAACGGTTTTGTGAGTGTTTTCGCCACTCTAACGGCTTTGTGAGTATTTCCGCTACTCTAACGGTTTTGTGAGTGTTTCCGCCACTCTAACGGTTTTGTGAGTAGTTTTGCTACTCGGACCGTCTCGAGAAATAAACTGTCTCGAGAGAGGGACTGGGATTGGAATAAGAAAGGACAATGCCCCTAAGGGCATTTTGGTCATTTTGCCTTTATTTGGGCCTGACAGGCCCGCGAAGCGATGGAAAGACGGAATTTGGACCTAGAGGATTAGTTTCAATTGGAATGTGCCCAAAATGGACTTGAAAACAAGTCTGGACGGAGTGTAGACTGTCGAGCGGTCAAAAATGGGGTGCTTACAAAGCGGGAAAAATGTTGTACTCTCTCATTAGAACTCACCCTCCTAAAAGAATGAGCACGACTAGGTTTGAATTGAAAATAGAATTGAATAAAGGGCTTTTGGAAAAAGATTCGAAGTCGCCACCTAACTTGATTAAGGTGAGTTAGGTCACCTAAAAACTAAGAATAATCCGAAGACTACTCTTAGGGTTTTTGGAAAACTATTTGAAAATATCTCCTCAAGAGAGGGTTTTCAAGAAAAACAGGTTGTTTGGCAACCTTTTGGAAAACATTTAGCCCTTTTTGAAAAATAACTCCGTTTTGGTCTTTGAAATCAGTGATTCTAGATTCGGAGGTTGGTTACGTGTAGGGAAGACGCACTAAGCTATCACCCTACCCCGCCCTTTCGGTACCTACATGTCAATCTACCTTGGATTCACCTATGAGAGTCTTCGACTAACTATAGTTCAATCCTATTCACTTTAGAAAATAATGTTTGAAAAGAAACTAACATGATGCATGGTATGCAAGTGCAAGATAAGAGAAGTTGGAAAATAGATTTGGAAAGAAATTTGAAAAGAAGAATTGATTTGATTTGAAATAGATTTGAAATTGGACAGATTTGAAAAGTTTTGGAAATTAAAAGTAGAGATTTGAAAATAGAAATTTGAAATTGGAAGTTTGAAAAGGGGTTGTGACCGCACCTATGAAGGTGGAATTGAAAGTTTGAAAAGTGTTGTGACCGCACCTGTGAAGGTTGCCTACGTATCCTTTTGGGGAAATCAGGTCAGTCGTAGTTCGGACCGGAGTCCGATTGAAAAGAGATTGATTTGAAGAGAGAGATTGGATTGGAAGATTTGAAAAGATTTGATTTTGAAAGACTTGGTTTTGGAAAGATGGAGGTTTAGGAAACCTAGACTTAGGAAAGATAGGAGACCTAGGAAAGACTTGAGATTAAGAAAGATTGGATTTAGGAAAGGTTCGAATTAGGAAAGGTCCGATTTAGGAAAGTTTCATTTTTTGAAAGTTTCAAATTAAGAAAGTTTTGAATTAGGAAATTTTTAGGTTTAGGAAAGTTTTCATTTTAGGAAAGTTTTGAAATTGGAAAGTTTCGAGTTTAGAAAGTTTTCGAAAAAGGAAAGGTTTTAAGATTCAGAAAGTTCCCAATTAGGAAAGTTTTGAAAATCGGAAAGTTTTGTTTAAAGAAAGGTTTTGAAATAGGGAAGTGTTGAATTTAGAAATGTTTTAACTTAAGAAAGTTTCAACTTAATAAAGTCTTGAATTAAGAAAGTTTCGAGTTTAGGAAAGTTTTCGATTTGAAAAGATTTTGAAGTTTTGGAAAGCTTAGAATTTGGGAAGATTTAAGTTTAGAAAGTTTTAACTTGAGAAAGTTTCAAATTTAGAAAGTTTTGAATTTGGAAAGATTTGAAATTTGGAAAGTTTAAGATTTAGAAAGTTTTAGAACTTGAATTTTAGAAAATCTTGAAATTGGAAAAGGTTTGAATTTAGGAAAGGTTTGAAAACTTAGGTTTGAAAAGTTAAGATTTGAAAAGAAGGTAGAATTAGGAAAGGGTTGAATTTTAGAATTTTAGGAAAGATTTTTATGTTCAAGTTTTGGAAACTTAAGATTTAGGAAAGTGAAAGATTAGGAAGGAGTTGAATTAGGAAAGAGTTGGATTTTGAAATTTAAGGAAAGATTTAAAGTTTAAGTTTAGGAAACTTATGGTTTAGGAAGGAATTGAATTAAGAAAGGTTTGGATTAGGAAGGAATTGGATTTGGTTTCTAAAAGCAAAGGTTTAATTTTGTTTCAAAAAACGGAGGACGGGATCTAGTTTCCTAAACGGGGAGATTTGATTTGGTTTCCTAAAGGGGAGATAAGATTTGGCAAAGATTTAGAAAGGGAGATTCCAGAAACCCTAGATTTAAAAGTGTAGAATTTTAACGTAGAAAAGAGGTTTTGGAAATGTGTGTCGTTTGTGAAAACAAGAGGTTTTGGAAACCTAGGTTTGGGCAAAGTTTGAAAATTATGTTTTTGGAAAGAAAATCAGGGTTTCCTAATTGTGAGTTCTAGGGCTTGACTTGGGCTCTAAGGAAAGAGGATTTTTGAAAA
Source organism: Euryodendron excelsum (assembly GCA_033060915.1). Classification (NCBI taxonomy): domain Eukaryota; kingdom Viridiplantae; phylum Streptophyta; class Magnoliopsida; order Ericales; family Pentaphylacaceae; genus Euryodendron; species Euryodendron excelsum. The sequence continues at coordinate 42,177,054 of CM065381.1, read as the reverse complement.
CTGCGTTTTCTAGAAGGGAATCCTAGAGAGGAGTTTCTAGAGGGAAGAGTTTTTGGAAAGAGATTTTTAAAGAAAAGGAGTTTTTGGAAAGCGTGTTTTTGGAAACAAGTTTTTTTGGAAGGAAAACCTAGGGGGAAGTTTCTAGAGGGAAGATTTTGAAAAGACAGTTTTTAGAAAGATTTTTAGGGAGCGTTTTTAGAAAGTGAATTTTTAGGAAAGGGAGTTTTTGGAAAGGAGTTGTAAAAGGAAGCTTTGAAAAATAGATTTTGGAGGGAGTTTTTGAAAACAACTTTGGAGAGGAGAGTTTTAGGAGAGTATGTTGAAAAAAGAAATTTTTAGGAAGGGATTTTTTGGAAAGAGAGTTTTAGGAAAGTGTAAAAATGTCTCACTTTCCTAAAGCGATTCTAGCCATAAGAGGGCTAAAACCACTTTAAGAAAGTGGTTTTGAAAGCAAGGAGATTTGAAAATATGGACTGTATCGGTTCCTTTAAATGTAACACTTTCCTAAAGCGACCCTCGCCATGGAAAAGCTAGAATCACCCTAGGATTGTGATTTTGAAAACAAATTTTGAAAAAGGAGATTTTCATGCAATTTTGAAAACAAGTTTGAAAACGATTTTGAAAACAACTTTGAAAACGGTTTTTGGAAGATGTAAGATCATGATATGCACAATGCAATTTCGGAGTCGTGAACATACAAGGCTAAGGCTTCACCACATAAACAAGGGGGCCGGACGCACGTGTTCTCTGGTTAGACTAGAAGAAAGCCCCCGACACGGTGACTCTCCAATAGCCCAATCCTACACATGGACCGGGAATCCCCTTGTTTCAAGCATGCAAAGAAAGGGTGGGAAAGAGATGGGGGATTAAAATAGAGAAAATCCAAGTGGGTTAGGAGAGAGAAGAGAGAGGGGGGAAGTGCGAAAATTTAAATAGGAAGCCTACCTCGTATCTTCTTTAATTTGCGCACCTTGCTTGTCTTCGATCTTCGGTCTTCAGTCTTCGTCTTGATCGTCGTCTTCAATCTTCAAGAGTTGTCTTCAAGCTTTAGATTGCAGCTCTTCAAATCTTCAAAGGAGGGTTGAAGGCTAGGGTATGAGTGTATGGGGGTGTATAAGAGTGTATAGGAGGCTAGGGTTTGTGTAGGGTGGCTAGGGTTTGGAAAACCTAGGGAAGCTAGGGTTTTGGAGGTGCTCGAGCTCTGTATATTGAATTATATGACTTTTAGGTTGAGTTTGCGGATCCCTTAAACGTTGGAAGAGGCTCTGTATTTATAGAGGTTGGACAACACTAGCGCCTGTTGCAGTGGCGCCAGGCCAAATTTTACACTAGCACCACTAGGAGTGGCGCCAGCCATTTAGGAAATGTTTAAGGTCGGCAAGTAACTTATCTTTGACTAGATTTGGGCGCCTGTACTAGTGACTACCATGCAATTTTTAGCCTGGCTTCACTAGGAGTGGCTCCGGAAAGTCTGGGAATGATTTGGAGGAACCGGGAATGACCCGGAAGGTCGAAAAGGAGCAGGAACACTTAAAATAGTGTCATAGAGATATTTGACTTGAAAAGTGAGGATAAGATGTGTCGGAAAGGTTGACCGGGCCTTTAGAGACAAAACGGTCAATCAGACCGGGAAACTGCCGAGACAAACTCGGACTGTCTCGAAAGAAGACTTGGGATCTGAAAACATTATTCAGAATGTTCCCAGAGGTTGCCAGTTTGATTCCCAGAGCTGGCGTGGTTGGAAAAGGAAACCGGCCCACTAGGGGCAAAACAGTCATTTTGTACCGGGTTTGCCGAAACTGACTCGCAGTGATCCGGAAAGGTAAAAGAAGGTTGAGAACACTATAAAAAGTAGTCTCAGGAGGTTACCGGTTTGATACCCAGAGCCGGTGTGGTCGAAAAAGGAGACCGGCCCATTAGGGGCAAAACAGTCATTTTGTACCGAGTTGGCCGGAACTGACTCGGAATGATCCGGAAAGGTAAAGGAAGGTTGAGAATACTATAAGAAGTAATCTCAGAGGGTTACCGGTTTGATACCCAGAGCCGGTGTGGTTCTCAAGGCATTCAGATGCCTAGGGACAAAATAGTCATCTTGACTAGAAAGTCTCGGAAAAGGTCCAAAGGGCAATTTGGTCATTTTTCACCGAAGTGGGCTAACAGACACTAGTGTTGACCTGGGTTTTGAGTGTTTCCGCCACTCTAACAGCAGTCGTCGTGACACAAGGGTTTGTTGGCAATTCCCTATATCGACCTATTTGTGAGTATTTCCGCTACTTTAACGATTTTGTGAGTAGTTTTGCTACTCAGACCGTCTCGAGGAATAAACTGTCTCGAGAGAGGCATTGGAAAGGGGACTTATCGTCTCCAAAAAGACGTGCCTAGGTTAGAACCGTCTCGAGGAATAAACTGTCTCGAGAGTGGGATTGGAAAGGGGTCTTACCGTCTCCGAGAAGACGTGCTTGGATTGGAACCGTCTCGAGGAATAAACTGTCTCGAGAGTGGGATTGGGAAGGGGTCTTACCGTCTCCGAGGAGACGTGCCTGATTGGAACCGTCTCGAGGAATAAACTGTCTCGAGAGAGGGATTGGAAAGGGGTCTTACCGTCTCCGAGGAGACGTACCTAGATTGGAACCGTCTCAAGGAATAAACTGTCTCGAGAGTGGGATTGGAAAGGGGTCTTACCGTCTCCTAGGAGACGTGCCTAGATTGGAATAGATTTACCGTCTCGAGGAATCAACTATCTCGAGAGAGGGGTTGGAGTTGGAAAGGAAAAGACAATGCCCCTAAGAGCATTTTTGTCATTTTGCCTCTATTTGGGCCTGACAGGCCCGTGAAGCGATGAAAATTCGGGATTTGGACCTACAGAATTGGTTTTGATAGGAATATGCCCACAATGACTTGAAAACAAGTCTGGACAGAGTGTAGACTGCCGAGCGGTCAAAAATGGGGTGCTTACAGTCTGGACGGAGCGTAGACTGCTGAGCGGTCAAAAATGGGGTGCTTACACTCGAGATGGTAAATCTACTCTAATCAGGCAAGTCTTTTCAAAGACGATAAGACCCATTTCCAATTCCAATCTCTCTCTCAAGACAATTTATTCCTCGAGACGGTAAATCTACTCCAATCAGGCACGTCTTTCCGAAGACGATAAAACCTCTTTCTAATTCCAATCCCTTTCTCTCGACAGTTTATTCCTCGAGATGGTAAATCTACTCTAATTAGGCACATCTTTCCGAAGATGATAAGACCCCTTTCTAATTCCAATGCCTCTCTCGAGATAGTTTAGTCCTCGAGATAGTAAATCTACTTCAATTAGGCTCATCTTTCCGAAGACGATAACACCCCTTTCCAATTCCAATCCCTCTCTCGAGACAGTTTATTCCTCGAGACGGTAAATCTACTCCAATCAGGCACGTCTTTCCGAAGGTGATAAGACCCCTTTACAATTCCAATCCCTCTCTCTCAACAGTTTATTCCTCGAGACGGTAAATCTACTGTAATTAGGTACGTCTTTCCGAAGGCGATAAGACCCCTTTCTAATTCCAATCCCTCTCTCGAGACAGTTTATTCCTCGAGATAGTAAATCTACTCCAATTAGGCGCGTCTTTCTGAAGACGATAAAACCCCTTTCCAATTCCAATCCCTCTCTCAAGACAATTTATTCCTCGAGATGGCAAATTTACTCCAATCAGGCATGTCTTTTTGAAGACGATAAGACCCCTTTCGAATTTCAACCCCTCTCTCGAGACAGTTTATTCCTCGAGACGGTCTGACGAGTTTTTCAAAGAAAACCTCGTCGAAACGGTAAGTCCCTTTAAACTTGTCGACCGGGATGAGACCCCAAGTCCCCTAGATGGTAGAACGGTCCACCTTTGGCGTCTGCTATTCCGCCGATGCAAAAATGTCCGTTTAGGCACGGCTTTCGAGAAAGTTGATTCTCGGGTGCTAAGTCCCTTTAGCAACTTTTTGAAATTAGGCAGTCTCGGGAATGATAGCAAACCGTCAGAGTAGCGAAAATACTCGCAAACATCATAACTATTAGGGTAGCGGAAATACTCACAAGTAAGTCGATATAGGGAATTGCCAACAAACCCGCGTATCACGCAACAGCCGTCAAAGTGGCAGAAACACTCAAAACCTAGGTCAACACCGGTGCCTGCTAGCCCACTTCAGTGAAAACTGACCAAATTGCCCCTTGGACCTTTTTCGACACGTTTCTCGAGAACACACTTGAGTCCTCAGAACGGTAAGTCCAACCGTCTAAGATTGTCTCAAAAGTAGTCCGGCATGATTAGGTGCCTTCTAGTCAGTTTCAGGCCAATTCTGAGACTTTCCGGTCAAGATGACCATTTTGCCCCTAGGCATCCGAACGCCTCGAGAGCCACACCAGCTCTGGGTATCAAACCAGTAACTTCCCGAGATTGCTTTTTATAGTATTCTCAACCTTTCTTCATCCTTTCGGATCATTCCGAGTCAGTTCTAGCAAACCCGGTAGAAAATGACCGTTTTGCCCCTGGAGGGCCAGTCGCTTTTTCAGACCACACCGGCTCTGGGTATCAAATCGGCAACCTTTGGGAACATTTTGAATAATGTCTCCAAATCTCCAGTCTTTTTTAGGGACAGTCCGAGTCCGTCCTGACAACTTTCCGACCCGATTGACCGTTTTGCCCCTAATGGCCCAATCAACTCTTCCGACACATCCTATCCTCATTTTTCAAGTCAAATACCTTTGGGACATTGTTTTAAGTGTTTCTGCCCTTTTCTAGCCTTCCGGGCCAATCCTGGTCCCTTAAATCGTTCTCAGACTTTCCAAAGTCACTCCTAGTGAAGCCAGGCTAAAAATTGCATGGTAGTCACTAGTACAGGCGCCCAAATCTAGTCAAAGATACATTGCTTGCCGAACTTAATAGTTTCCTAATTGGTTGGTGCCACTAATAGTGACGCCAAGCCAATATTTGGCCTGGCGCCACTCCTAGTGGCGCTAGAAGCATTTTTGGTCTAGCGCCACTGCAACAGACGCCAGGTCTATCCTACCTCTATAAATACAGAGCCTCTTCCAGCTTGAAGGGGGTCCGCAAACTCAGTCTAAAAATCCTATACTTCAATATACAGAACTCGCACACTCCCAAAACCCTAGCTTCCCCAGGCTTTCCAAACCCTAGCCACCATATACAAACCTTAAGCCTTGTATACACTCATACACACCCCTACACACATATACCCTAGCCTCTAACCCTCCATTGAAGACTTGGATTGTTGTAACTACGAAGATTTGAAGACCGAAGACGAGCCCTCGAAGATCAATACTGAAGTGAAGCGAAGACCGAAGAAAGCAAGGCGCGCAAAGTCAAGCAAAATAAAGAAGACACAAAGTAGGCTTCGTATTTAAATTTCCGCACTTCCCCCTCTCTCTTCTCTCTCCTAACCCACTTGAGTTTTCTCTATTTTAATCTCCTATCTCTTTCCCCCCTTTCTTTGCATGCTTGAAACAAGGAGACTCCCGGTCCATGTGTAGGATTAGACTAATGGAGGGTCACCGTGTCAGCGGTTTTTCTTTAGGCTAACCGGAGACCACGTGGGTTCGGCCCTCTTGATTATGTGGTGAAGCCTTAACCTTGTATGTTCACGACCCCAAACTTGCATTGTGCATATCATGATTCTTGCATTCTTCCAAAAATCGTTTTCAAACTCATTTTCAAAATCTGCATTAAACTTGTTTTCAAAATTGCATCAAAATCTCCTTTTCAAAAACTTGTTTTTTAAAAATCATAACCCTAGGGTGATTCTAGCCTTTCTATGGCTATGATTGCTTTAGGAAAGTGTTACATTTAAAGTGACCTTTATGGTCCATATTTTCAAACCTTTATTATTTTCAAAACCACTTTCCTAAAGTGGTTCTAGCCTTCTTATGATTAGAATCGCTTTAGGAAAGTAAGATATTTTTATACCTTCTAAAAGCTCTCTTTTTAAAAGTCTCTCTTCCTAAAAATCTCTTTTTCAACATACTTTCCTAAAACTCTCATTTCCAAAGTTGTTTTCAAAAACTCCCTCCAAAAATCTATTTTTCAAAACTCCCTTTTTCAACTCCTTTCCAAAATACTCTCCCCAAAATTCACTTTCTAAAAACGCTCCCTAAAAATCTTTCTAAAAAATCTCTCCAACAATCTTCTACCAAAAATCTTTCTAAAAACTCTCTTCTCAAAATCTTCCTTCTAGAAACTCCTCTCTAGGATTCCCTTCTAAAAATCTTCGTTTCCAAAAACGCACTTTCCAAAAATCCATTTTCTTGGTGTCCAAGTCAAGCCCTAGAGCTAACAATTAGGAAACTCTCATTTTCTTTCCAAAAACATGATTTTCAATCTTGCCTTAAAACCTAGGTTTCCATAACCTCCTGTTTTCTACGTCAAAATTACATATTTCCAAAAACCTATTTTTCATGTCAAAATTATACACTTCCAAATCTGGGGTTTCTAATCCTTGTCAAATCTTACATTCCCTTTAGGAAACCAAATCAAATCTTCCTGTTTAGGAAACTAGATCTTATCCTTCGTTTTTGGAAACAAAATCGAACATTCCCTTTTAGAAACAAAATCCAATCCCTTCCTAATCCAAATCTTTCCTAGTTCAAATCCTTCCTAATCCTCTAGTTTCGTAAATCTTAAGTTTCCAAAACTTGAACATAAAAATCTTTTCCAAATTTTAAAATTCAACTTTCAAATGTTTCCTAATTCAACCCTTTCCTAATTCTACCCCTTTTCAAATCTTAACTTTCCAAATCCAAGTTTTCAAATCTTTCCTAAACTCAACCTTTCCTAATCTCAAGGTTTTCTAAAACTTAAACTCTAAGGGTCCATTTGGTAACGCTGTCAATTTTTATTTTTTGCCGTGTGTTTTTGTTTTTTGTTTTTGCTGTGTGTTTTTTGTGGTTTAATGATGAGCGTTTATAGGTTATCGTTATGCCAATAATACTAGACCAATGTTTTTGTAAGAGAAAATACACCCATTTTAGTGTTTTTAGTTTTCTTTTTCTGAATTTTATAAAAAAAAAAAAAAAATTAAACAAACGGCATTTTTTGTTTTTTTTGAAAAAAAAATAAAAAACGAAAACAAAAAACGTTACCAAATGAGCCCTAAAACTTTCTCACTTTTAAAAACATCCCTATTTCAAAACATTCCAAATTCAAAACTTTCTAATTTCAAAACTTTCTTAAAACGAAATCTTTCCTATTTCGAAAACTTTCCTAAATTGAAAACTTTCCTAAATTGAATCTTTCCTAAACCAAAACTTTCCTAAATTGAAACTTTCCTAAAATGAAACTTTCCTAAAATGACACTTTCCTAATTTGAAACTTTCCTAATTCGAATCTTTCCTAAATCTAGTCTTTCCTAATATTTTCAAGTCCAACGTTTGAGTCAAATCTTTTTTAAAATCCTTCCAAGTCAAGTCAAATCTTTTCTAAGTCTGGAGTCTTTCCTAAGTCTAGGTTTCGAAAACCAAGTCTTTTAAAATCAAATCTTTTCAAATCTTCCAATCCAATTTTCAATTTCAACTCCTTTCCAAATCAAAATCTTCTATTTTCTATCGGACTCTTGTCCGAACTACGACTAACCTAATTTCTCCAAAAGGATACGTAAGCAACCCTCATGGGTGTGGTCACAACTTCTTTCAAATTTCAAATTCCTCCACATTTTTCAAATCTCAAATTCTACAACATTTTTCAAATTTTCAATTCCACAACCTCTTTCAAATCTCCAATTCTACAATCTTTTTCAAGTTTCCAATTCTATGCTCTATTTCCAACTTCCATTTTCAAATCCCTTTCTTAAATCTCTTTTCAATTTCAATTTCAAGTCTATCTTTTCAAATCAAATCAAATTCTTTTTTTCAAATCAAGTCTTTTTCTTGCACTTGCATATCATGCATCATATATTTTTAAACATTGTTTTATAACGTGGGTAGGATTAAACAATAGTTAGTTGAAGACTCTCATAGGTGAAACTAGAGTAGATTGACATATAGGTACCGAAAGGGTGGGCTAGGGTGATGGCTTAGTGCGTCTTCCCTACACATAACCAACCTTCGAACCTAGGATCACTGATTTCAAAGACCAAAAACGGAGTTATTTTTCAAAAAGGGCTAAATGTTTTCCAAAGTTTGCCAAACAACCTGTTTTTCTTAAAAACCCTCTCTTGAGGAGATATTTTCAAAATCGTTTTCCAAAAACCCTTAGTTTTCGGATTATGCTTAGTTTTTAGGTGACCTAACTCACCTTAATCAAGTTAGGTGGCGACTCCAAATCTTTTCCAAAAGCCCTTTATTCAAATCAATTTTCAATTCAAACCTAGTCGCACTCTTTCTTCTAGGAGGGTGAGTTCTAACGAGAGAGTACAGTATTTTTCCTGCTTGTGTGTGTATTCCTCGAGTGTAAAAAATCTGGGCACGACAAAGGGGATCTTTCCAATTTTCTTCTTAAAGTTCGAACTCCCATTCAGGCGTTCAAACTCCTAGTGCTTTTTGCCTAGGCGTTCAAACTCTCGGTTGGGTGTTCGAACGGTCTATCAACTCGAATACTATTTAGTAAAATATGCATAACTTTCTCTAGAAAATTCAGGTTGATGCACCGTTTGAAGCATTAGAAAGTAGACTCATAGACCTTTGTACCTATGCAAAGTTTTCTCTCTAATTCCTTATATATTGAGAGAAATGGGAGCTTGAAATTGACCCAAAATCCATGCCAACAACATTATTTTCCAAAATTTTAGTCCACCTTCCGTGAGGCATAACTTCTTCACCCAAAATGTGTTTTTGGCCCATGACCTATCAAAATAAAGGCCTATAAGCCTATTTTTAATTAGAACTAGCCTTGAGTGCGAAATCATCGTTGAGGGGTGGTTGGGACTCGATGAAAGAGTCGACGTTTCAACTTTCATGTTCAAATCTCAACTTCATGTTCTCATTATACATCGGGGCTTTGTCCTAAGAGTTTAGCCTCACTCTCCCATTGTGCGAATGAGGTGTTATTGAGTTGGAGTCGAGTGGGTTACGTGCTTAGTCTTGACTTGCGTGTTATTACTTTGCCTTAGAGTCTTGTATTGATGTTTCTTTGCTTCTACTTGCATTTGTGTAGGAATACTTTGTTTGACACCCGTCCAATTGGAGAAAGGCGAGTAACGATATGCCATAAGAAAACTCTAGTATTTTTTAAATGTTTTAAGCTCACCTCTATATCATGAATGTTTTCCATACATTTCAATGCATCAATGCTACGTTCAATTACAAATGTCATATTTCAAATGCATGCAAGGCATATTATGTTATGAATGGAAACCACAGACTATAATGTTTAAATGATAGAGATGTTAAGTTTCCAATGTATGGTGCTAACTCGGGTCTTCTCGTGGCAAGGCCTTAATCTAGCCCGATAGTCCTACGATAGGGGACGGGTAATAAACTATCTATGTTGGAAGACATCCCTGGCCTAAAGAGCCTTAGCGTGACCTATATGGTTACTATGGAGCGTAGCTCATATGCCGAGTTGTAGCACACTTATGTTTTGAACCGAGAACCATGATATGTTCACATGTTTTACAACAATTTATGAAATGCTATATCGAGAATAATGTTATGTTGTATCTCTTCTTATGATATTATGTTTTGAAATATTGAAATGTTTCAAATGATGTTTACGTTACCTACGAGTTCCAAGCCTAAGCTTTAAACGTTCAAAAGCTCATTTCCTTATGCATAACTAATTATCGATCCTTGTACGTTGGATATAATTGCTAGTTCATGATATTTTTACGCTCATGCATTATTGTTATTCACTAAGCATTAGCTTACGTTTTCTCAAATGATTTTCAGGTAGCCAATCCGGGAGGCCTTAAAGCGAGGCAATATGTGGATTTGAGCTACGGCCCACAAGCCTATGTTTTGTATTATGTTTGAGGGCTGGACCCAATGTTTTGTAATGATATATTGCTATAACTTTTGTGGACCATGATTTGGTCCTTATGTATGTTATGTTTGAGATTAGGCACAACTCTATCATGTATGACACGGATTATGTTTTCAAGTTATTAAAAGTTCTATATTTTGCAATTATACATCATTATAAATGATTATGCACAGGTGATCAACCAGTTTATGTAATGCGGCCTTGGGTAGCCTTGCTACTAGCCGATCATGTACCCTAAATCTATATAGGCCGGGTTATGGGGCGTGACACCTACAAAAGGATTCATCTGACATTAAGTACCCAAATCATCTTAGATCATTGGGGGTTAGTTCTCAATGGTCTTCTAGGGACTCATGCATTACTAGGAGCATTAGATTTTTGTAAAACATAGCATCTACTAGCAATATGTCCTTTTTTGTGACAATAAATACATGATATTTGTGGTTTTCCAATTAAAGCACTAAATCTGTCTTTTGAAAATTTGTTCCTTTTAAAAGGATCAAAACCAAGACCAGCTTTGTCTAATGAACATTTTTGTTTTTATAAAATTGCATCCAGTTTTTCTTTTTCATTCACACATCTGAAAAGAGTTGTTTCCAAACCTTTAACCTTACCAAGTAAAATTTGGTTTTCTTTTGAAGAATCTTTTTTAAAAGAGTTTTTCTTAATCTTATCCTTTAACACACAAACTTCATTTTTCAAAACTTCATTTTCTTTTTGTAAATTTTCATTTTCATCAGTAAGAGTAGAAATCATCTTTTTAAGAAGTCCATTTTTTATTCCCTTTTTTCTGAATTCACAAATTAGATCATCAAATGCATTTTGTAATCCATTAAAAGTAAATTGGGAAGAATCTGATACCTCACTATCATCCTCATGAGCCATGAGACAAAGGTTAGTCACTTCTTGTGGTTCGGCTTCTTCTTCAGAGCTTAATTCTTCATCATCACTCCATGTCGTGGCTGCCATGACCTTCTTCCCTTGATATTTCTTTTTTCTCTTTCTGAGTAGAAAACACTCTACCTTTATATGGCCAGGCTTCTTGCATTCATAGCATGTAATGTTGGATTCCTTACTCGGTTCCCCTTTGGCTTCATGCTTCTTTCCACCTCTCCATTTCTTCTTTATGAATCTTCTGAATTTCCGAGTGATGAGAGCAATTTCATCTTTATTTTCATTACTTGATGATTCACCATCTTGACTGCTGGATTTTAATGCAACTACCCTTTTCTTCTTTTCTTCATCCTCTTGGGCATGCTACTTTTGAGTGAGCTCATGAGTCATTAGAGAGTCCAAGAGTTCTTCAAGAGACAAGGTGTTGAGGTCATTTACTTCTTGGATTGTTGTGACTTTAGCTTCCCAAGCTTTTGGCAAAGACCTTAGAATCTTCCTCACCTGCTCATTGTTAGGATACACCTTTCAAGATATTTTAAACCATTAATAATATCGGTGAACATTGTGAACATTTCTGTGATGGACTCATCCGGTTTCATTTTAAACAATTCATAATTATATACCAGAATATTAATTTTAGATTCCTTTACTTGATTGGTACCTTCATGTGTAACTTCTAGTCTATCTCATATATCTTTAGTTGATTCACAAGTGGAGAAATAATTGAATTCATTGGGATCAAGTGCACAATATAAAATATTCATAGCTTTGGCATTAGATTGTAGCATTTTCAAATCATCTTCATCCCATTCAGATTCTGGTTTAGGGATATCAGTTCTATCTACTCTAGTTGTAGGAGTTTTGGGACCATTTACAATAAGTCTCCATAATTCATAATCTACCAATTGGATATAGATTTTCATTCTATTTTTTCAATAGTTGTAATTAGTGTCATTGAATATAGGTGGTTTGTTTGTGAATTGACCCTCACCGAGAGAGCTTCCAAAATTGGTTGCCATGGATCTATTCATAGGATGTTAAGCCTAAATCAGGAACGCAAGCTCTAATATCAATTGTTGGCCCAAAACGCAACTCGAGAGGGGGGGGTGAATTGGATTTTTCAAAGATTAATGGCAATTAAGATTAATTAAAATTAATCTAATCAATGTAACAGTGATCAATCTATATATAAAACAATGTAATCAAAAGAAGAATAGAAAACAGAGCAATAGAAAGAACACAAAGAATTACTGAGGTTCAACCACAATTCATAGTCTACGTCCTCTCCCTAAGATCCCCTTAAAGTTTTCCTCCACTATGTAATCTCCAATTACAAATGGATGCTGATTGACCAAATGCTCAGCTCACTATACACAAGAACTTCTTCCCAAGTTCTTCAGCCACCAAGTGGTTTTATCCAAGATCCACTCAAACTTACAAGAGTTTTTCTTGCACAAGAGAACTCTCAAACTCTCACTTACAAGTGTATAAATGTATACAAATGATTTACAAACTCTCTAACAAGAGTGGATTAAACAATCAAAGCTCATAAAGTAAAGACAAAGAGAATGTTCAGAATTTTTCTGTTTGATCAGTCAGTGGATGTTTGTTTCTTTTCACTCTTCGTCTATAAATGTAGTTGGCAGCTTGTATATGAACCCCTGTATTGATTTCATCCGTTGGAGGTTATTGGGCCTCATTTAATGCATGTCCAGTCCGTTATAACGTTAGAAAAACTAGCCGTTGTATCCCAAGGGTCGACTCTAAGCTTAATGGGTCGACTCATCTGGTCTGCATTTTATAGATGTTGTCCACTGTCTCCAAAGGTCAACTCTTCATTTCCATGAGTCGACTCGTTAATCACTCTGTCTTCAAGTTATTTTGCTTCTATCTTTATAGGTCGACTCTTTATCTCCACGAGTCGACTCTTTACACAAAAATCTTGCTTCTGTCTTCATGAGTCAATTCTTTATATTTATGGGTCGACTCATTGATCATTTGGTCTTCTAGTTTTTACTTCTGTCTTCATAAGTCAACTCTTCATTACCATGAGTCGGCTCATTGCCCAGAAATCTTTATTTTGTCTTCCAGTGATCAAGTTCATCTTCAGTAATATTATAAGATCTTCAAGGAGTCTTCTCTTTGGGGTATTATGATCAATCAAAGTCTTCAACTCATCAAAGTTGTCTTCTATTCAATTTAGATTGAATCAAACATTTGATATTTATCTTTTCTTAACTTTCGAACTGTCAGGGCTTTATCCTATCAATGTTGATCTTTTCTTCTTTGTTGCATAGCTTCCTCTATCATTGTAGAGCTTTCTTCTTTCAATGCCAAGCTTTCTCTTTTATGTAGAGCTTCAAAATGCTTCATTGCCGATTTCTTCTCTTTGTTAGTAATTCTTTTTTCTTCTTTAGAGTCACTTTAATGAGACTTTTGTAAGCTTGATGAAGTCTATTCAAACATACTATCTTCATTGATTCTTTACAATTTAGAAGAATTCTTTGCTTGGATACTTTGTAGAGGTCATACAATTAAGATGAATTTTCTTCTCAAGCATCATTCATCAGATTATCTTGAATTTGATCTTTGCAAACTTAAAGAAGTCTTCTTTTGAACTTTTTCAATTTCTTCACAATCAAATCATCTTAAACTAATCTTTGCACATTCTGATGAAGTCTTCAATCTTTTTTAGTGCAAGTCAACTTTATTGAGTCTATGCATACCTGATGAAAGCCTTATTTAAATACCTTCAATTTCTTCGAATGCAAATCATTTATTTGAAGTAGAAATAGGCGTCAATGCTCTGTTTGATTCATTGTATAACTCTTAGAGTTCATTACTTGATAATGAGCTTGTTGTGCATTCACTTTGACATATATTAGACTTAAGGTTAAATTTTAAGTCTAAATTATAAAGTTTATTAATTTGCACACTAAGTAAATGCATTAGTAAAATAACACAAGGTTTAGTTATCATCAAAATTAACATAGGGATCAACCTTGAGTCAACAATTAGAGCAAACAAAAATATTAAGAGAGCTAAATTTAGGGTTTACCTTCTCCAGCTCAGTACAATCCTGAACGAAGTGACCCTTTTGTCCACAGTTATAACACTTCAGCTTGGACTTATCTTTCTTCCCACCACACCTGCCTCTATGGCGTTTGGACACTCTGCCATCCTTTAGCGCTAGATTCTTTGATTTTCCTTGTCTAGCTCCACCTCGTTGTCCATTACGTTGGGGTTTATAACCCCTACGATGTCCATCTTAGGCGACAAGTGCAGTATTACAAATTGCATCGATGTGCTTTGCCTCTAGCTCCAAATGGTGAGATATGTCATCAAGGTTCTTGATCCCCTCATTGTGTATGAGAAGAAGTTTCACATGTCCCCTTGTAGGTTCAGGTAAGGACTGAATGATAGCTAGAATCAGCTGCTCATCTGTGAGATCGTTGCCTATTGCTTTCATCTCTCTAATCATAGCAGACATCACTCTAAGATGCTTAGTCATAGTATGCTTTGAATCCATCACATATTGATTGAATCTCAGAGTCAAGGCACACAGCCGAGTAGCAGTGGTGCCACCATGCTTAAGACGCAATTATTCTCACATTTCTTTAGCAATAAGGAATTTCTTAAATTCCCCCATGAGGTCATCATGCATGCAGCTAAGCACAATAAAGTGTGTAGTTTTGTCCTTCTTAAATCAAGTGTCATAAACTTGTTCATCACAACGATGCTAGGCCGTGCTAACTGACTTAGGCGAGGTCATGCTGTTGGTCAGATGGTCGAGCAACTCTTACTCATTGAGGAGGTTCTGAACCTTCCTTCGTCAGATATCATAGTTATTAAGGTCAACAATTACGTTCTTTGAGGTTATTGCATTACATACATTGCGTGGGAAATTAATTAGGCGCATATCTATAATATTTTATTCTAAATCCAATTAGATCACAAAATTCTTGCCTACATCAAAAAATCAAAAATTTCACATTTGTAGGCGCTAGTAATCATCTCCCATGATGTAAATTAGAATTAATTGTTCAATTAATTTAGAAAAAAATATGCAAAACTATTTTCACTTTCTACAATGTCCAATTACATGTGTACGAGAAAAAATTGAGCCTAAACAAGAACTCTATTGGCAATTGGTGCCTCATGCCAAAATAATTCAATATTTACAAATTTGATGCAAAATACATCCCCTTACAAGGCTTCTCATAAATAAATTAAAATTACATCACTTTACAAATGAGAAAGATCTGCTACATCAAATCTAATAAACAATAAGCAAATGGGGATGCCGCACCTCCTTTGTATCCAATAAATTATTTTGTAATTATTTTGTAACAACAATAAATAAATAACATACATTCATCACATGAATACCTCAAAATGCCAATGGCACCTCCATTCTATTCCATACATAACATACATTCGTCACTTGAATGTAGGGTAACCACACTCATCACCTATAGGAATGGGTATAAGGTTCAAAATTAATTCTAAGGTGTCAAAACATAGTATGCCCATATGGCATGCAAAATATCACATTATTATGTAGTATACAATTAAACAAATGTGATCAGAAATAATTTAAATGCTACTACAGTAGTAAATGTGATGTAATGACCCTAAGAAAAAATTAGAACTATTAAACTATTTTAAAACTCATTTAAAATAAATTTTCTTGAAAGTACCATTTATTTATTGAGAAAATAACAAAATATTTTTAAAAGGTTTTTACGTCAAGCAAAACACATAATTGTGACATACATATTAAAACAAGTCCACAAGAAAAAATCACGTCAAAAATAGAGTTTAGTAGGTCACACAGGCACACCTCATGTGCGTTGGTAGAATTTGAAAAATTAACAACCACTTAGCCACATTTCAGAAGTTGAATGGCCAAACTATGCAAAGTGTGGCACATGTACATCATTGTAGTGTACGGCTCACAAGTGGGTACGTAACGTTAGCGGCTCACAAGTGGGTGATGTTAGCGCTTGCGTCCAAGACTCCTTGCCACACACCACTTAGGGCATGTGCAATCTACAATCGTCTTCCACCTTTAGTCAGTGACAAACCCAGATTCACACAGATTTGATATTTTGCGAACTTACTTTGGATCTATGTATCTCACTCATCATAGATTGATTTTTCACAAGTAATATATGGACAGAAAGCTCTTGCAACATAAAATATATCTATATAAATTTTGGAGTTTGAAAAACTAATTTTTTGATCCAAAAATAAAGTCAAAGTTTCTAATTTATCGCAAACTTTTGGAAATGTTAAATCAAGATTTCTCTCAAACCGTGTAATGAAAAATTATGAAATTTTCTGTAATTTCCTGAACCTCTATTTATTTATATTAATGCAAATTTCTAGTGTATGTAATGTTTAATTGTTAATTATTTCTTCTTTTGAGTCAAAAATGACCAATGAGAGCTTATGTTGTAACTTAAGCCTATGGGTGAGACACATGGGATTATTCCCATGTGTATTATCTTTTATGCACATAAGTGCACACAACTCACACATGTTCAACTGATTAAGAAGGAAGAGAGGGAGAAGAGAAAGAGGAGAAAGAAGCTTGAAGAAGAGCTTCAAGCAATAGAGGATTTAATCAAACTTGAAGAAAGGTAAGGTCTCATTTTCTTCTCCAATGGTATATGTGTATGTATCTATCTTTGTGTGAAGTGTTGTTAGATTGTTGTGGGTGACTCTTTTGAGTCATAAATTAGCTAAGTATAGAATGTTGAAAGCCCCATTGAAAGATTTGAAGGTTTGGGATGTGAAATCCCCAAACTTATGCAAGTTAGGGTTTGGGTTCCTAAAACCCAAGATCCCTTCGATTTTCTTGTTTAAAGTGTTTGATTTTGAGTTATTGTGATCTTGTTGGGTTAATCTTTGGATCCTAGAAGCATTGAAAGAGTTTGTGAGAGTTTTGATAGAGTTTGGTTTTGGTTTGAGTGAGGTTTGGAGATTTTCGGGTTGAAATCTGGGTATTTAGCATTGGAGTGGACTCCTTAGTTTTTGCGGGTGACTCCTTGTCCCAGTGAACTCCCAAATTTATTCCATTAGCTTGGGAGGCGACTCTTTTATTTTTGGAGCCGACACTTTTGCCCAGAGAACTCCCAAATTTTTTTCTTCAACTTAGGAAGTGACTCTTTTACTTCTGGAGCAGCCCCTTTGGTCCAGTGAACTCCTAGATTTGTTTCTTCAGCTCAAGAGGTGACTCCTTTGTTTCTGGAGCTAACACCTTTGTCCAATCCTCGGTTTCACTTTTTAGCTCAGATAATGTTTCGTAAAATAGGCATAACTTTCTCTAAAAAACTTGGATTGATGCACCGTTTGAAGCATTAGATAGTAGACTCATAGATATTTGTATCCATATAAATTTTGTACTCTAATTCCTTGTAGATTGTGAGATATTGAATTTTGAAGTTGACCCAAAATTCTACCAGTAACATTCTTCTTCCAAAATTTTAACCCATTTTCAATGGGGCATAACTTCTTCATCCGAAAAGTGTTTTTAGCCCATGACCTATCAAGTTAAAGCCCTTTAAGCCTATTTTCAAATGGAGCTAACCTATTATGTGAAATCTTCCTTGAGGGGTGGTTGGGACGCGATGGAAGAGTCGATATTCCGGCTTTCATGTTCAAACCTCAACCTTATGTTCTCATTTTACGTTGTTGCTTTGCCTTGGAGTCTTGTATTGATATTTCCATACTTCTATGTACATTTTGTGTAGGAACACCTTGTCTACCACCCATCCTATCGAAAAGAAGTGAATAATGATATGCCATGAGTAAAACTCTAGTATTTTCTAAATGTTTTAAGCTCACTTCTATATCATAAATGTTTTTCATACATTTCGATGCATCAATGCTACGTTCAATTACAAATGTCATATTTCAATTACATGCAAGTTATATTTATGCTATGAATGAATACCATGGACTATAATGTTTGAATGAAAGAGATACCAAGTTTTCAATGTATGGTGCCAACTCGGGTCTTCTCGTGGCAAGACCTTATTCTAGCCCGATAGTCCTATGATAGGGGACGGAAAATAATCTATCTATGTTGGGAGACGTCCCTGGCCTAAAGAGCCTTAGCGTGACCTACATGGTTACTATGGAGCCTAGCTCATATGTCGAGTTGTAGCACACTTATGTTTTGAACTGAGAGCTATGATATGTTCACATGTTTTACGATAAGATATGAAATGTTATCTCAAGAATAATTGTATGTTACATCTCTTCTTATGATACTATATTTTGAAATGTTAAAACGTTTCAAATAATGGTTACGTCACCTATGAGTTCTAAGTCTATGCTTTAAACGTTCAAAAGCTCATTTGCTTATGCATAAATGATTATCTATCCTTATACGTCGGATAAAATTGCTAGTCCATGATATTTTCTTGCTCACGCATCATTATTATTCACTAAGCATTAGCTTACATTTTCTCAAATATTTTTCGAGTAGCCAATCCGGGAGGCCCTAGAGCGAGGCCATAAGTGAATTTTGAGCTACGGCCTACGGGCCTATATTTTGTATTATGTTTAAGGGTTAGACCCAATGTTTTGTAATAATATAATGCTATAACTTTGGTGGACCTTGATTAGGTCCGTATGTATATTATGTTTTGGATTAGGCACAGCTCTACCATGTATGACACGGATTATGTTTTCAAGTTATTAAAAGTTATATTTTCCGCAATTATGCATCATTCTAAATGATGATACACAGGTGATCAACCAGTTTATGTAATGCGGCCTTGGATAGCCTTGCTACTAGCTGGTCATGTAACTCATATCCACATAGTCCGGGTTATGGGGCGTGACAGCGTGGTATCAGAGCCATAGGTTGTCACCGTAGGATTGAGTCATGTCTGGATAGGATTCTAGGTTTGACTTAAGTATGTGCTATGTGTATATGTATGTGTACGCTACGTGTATAATGACATGCCAAGGTGTAATACATATAGTGCTATGTTAAGTGCTTAACATTTTGTTGTGCGCTTGTAGTAGCTATGCCGCTGAGAAAAGGTGGTCGTAGAGGGGCCCAAGAGTTGGAAGATCGATTTGATCGCATAGAAAGGATGTTAGCTGGACTTGTTCAAGTGGTCCAGGATAACCATAGCAACACTGCTAATGCGCCGGAGCAGCCACCAGCGCAGGCGCCAAGAGGAGAGGTAGTGGCACGTACTACTATTAAGCAGTTTCAACAGTTGAAGCCCCCAACTTTTTAGGGGACTTCCGATCTAATGGTCGCGGAGTCTTGGCTTTTGGGAATAGAGAGAGTGTTCGAAGTACTGCCTTGCAAAGATGAACAGAAAGTGACCTTTGGCACCTTTACCTTTGAAGGAGCTGCACTTGTTTGGTGAAATTTGAAGGAGCTGCCTAGGTTTCTGGAGGTGTTCAATGAGGAATACTTTCCTGAGACTGTTAGAGATCAGAAGACTACAGATTTCCTTGGTTTGACACAAGGGAATATGATTATGGTAGAGTATAACGCCAAATTTATGGAGCTATCACGATATGCTCCGCATATTGTGTCATTAGAGACTCGCAAGGCGAGGAAGTTTGAGACAAGATTGTGATGGAACATTCGCAACAAAGTGGACATACTACGGCTAGGGACCTACCAAGAGGTTGTACAACGAGCAACGATTGCCGAAAGGGCAAATAATGAAATATCCCAATACCGGGAGAAGAACAAGAAGAGATCGAGAAGTGACCAAGGCAAGGGACAGAGTTCAAAGCGGCAAGGTTCTGGATCTTCTAGTGGGAATTCATCCACCCGATGGGGGATTACCTCTAACCGAGGAGGCAACATGACTAATGAGATACCAACATGCTCCAATTGTCAGAAAAAGCATTGGGGTGCAGATCGTTTGGGAAGCAAGGCTTGTTACGGGTGTGGCCAAGAAGGTCACCAAGTAAAGGATTATCCAAAAAAAAATAGGGCACAAGGATCTGGGGCGTCAGTATCAGCCTCAGTTCAACAATCTACGGCAAGTAGGAGAGAGAATCAACCACGATAAGGCTGAGCTTTTGCACTTATACCAGGAAACACCCCAGCTACCGACTCCGTAGTGTCAGGTATACTTCCTATTTGTGGTCAACCTGCATACGTCCTTATTGATTCCGGTTCCACACACTCATTTGTTTCATATCTCTTTGCTCAATATTTGTATACATCTTCGGTACCTCTTGATTATACTTTGGTAGTATCATTGCCATCTGGGGATTCCATGTTATGTGATAGGATTTATAATTCTTATGAAATTCTTGTTAACGACGTGCCCATGTTTGTAAACCTCATTCCCCTAGAAATGCACGGCTTTAATGTCATCTTAGGAATGGATTGGTAGTCCTCCTACCGTGCAATCATTGATTATGAGCTTAAACGAATTGTGTTTCATTCTTCTAACCCTTCGGGACTTATATTTGAGGGAGTTGGTGTCGTGCCTCCACCCTATCTCATTTCATCTGTGTAAGCACGTCGTTT
This sequence comes from Euryodendron excelsum, assembly GCA_033060915.1. Lineage (NCBI taxonomy): Eukaryota > Viridiplantae > Streptophyta > Magnoliopsida > Ericales > Pentaphylacaceae > Euryodendron > Euryodendron excelsum. Next base: position 42,156,678 of record CM065381.1, on the reverse strand, counting down.
AATTCAAAAAGAGAATCATGCATTCTTGTGTAGCATTTTTGACACACACGTTTTCCCACCGCTCTTGGAAGACATTCATGTTGTTCGGGATTTTCCCGATGTTTTTCCTGATGAGTTACCCGGTCCCTTTGTGGACCGGGAGATTGAGTTCCACATTGACCTTAATCCGGGTACTAGACCCATTTCCAAAGCTCCACACCATATGTCCCCTTTAGAGTTAAAAAAGTTGAAAGTTCAACTCCAAGACTTGCTAGAAAAGGGATTCAACCGTCCTAGTGTTTCACCATGGGGTGCTCTGGTATTATTTGTGAAAATGAAAGATGGAACCATGAGGTTATGCATTGACTACTGGGAATTGAACAAGGTCACCATTAAAAATAAGTATCCATTGCCAAGAGTGGATGATTTGTTTGATCAACTACAAGACGCGCAAGTATTCTCGAAGATCGACCTAAGGTCGGGTTATCACCAACTGAAGGTGAGGGCAAGTGATATGGAGAAGATGGCATTCCGAACTAGATATGGTCATTATGAGTTTTTGGTAATGCCGTTTGGAGTCACAAATGCACTTGCCACTTTCATGGATTTAATGAATCGGGTTTTAAACCCTTTCTTGATTATTTTGTAATTGTCTTTATTGATGACATCTTGATATATTCTAAGAGTCTTGTAGATCATGAGCATCACTTAAGGATGGTTCTTCAAACTTTGCGAGACAGGAGATTGTATGCCCAGCTCAAAAAGTGTGAATTTTGGCTGCTGAGTGTAGCATTTCTGGGACACATCATTAGTGTGGATGGAGTGTCCGTTGATCCTTTGAAAGTTGAAGCCATTGTAAATTGGCCGAGACCGACGAATGTAACCGAAGTCAGAAGTTTTATGGGCTTAGCTAGGTATTATGGAAGATTTATGAAAGATTTCTCCAAGATTGCAACTCCGCTAACATAGCTCACCCAGAAGAACACACCATTTGAATGGAACGAAGAGAGGGAACGGAGTTTTCAAGAATTGAATAAACCGATTGGTGTCTGCACCAATTCTAGCTTTGCCTACCGGAACTGATGGGTTTTCCATTTATAGTGACGCTTCACACAGAGGACTGGGATGCATTTTGATGCAACACGGTAAGGTGATTGCATATGCCTCAAGACAATTGAGACCACATGAGAAAAACTACCCGACCCATGATCTTGAATTAGCAGCGGTGGTCTTTGCTTTGAAGAATTGGCACCACTACTTGTATGGAGTCACATGTGAGATCTTCACTGACCATAAGAGTTTAAAATACCTCTTCACACAGAAGGAGTTGAACATGAGACAAAGAAGATGGCTTGAGTTGATCAAAGACTACGACTTTCTGATTCAGTACCATCCGGGCAAGGCCAATGCAGTGGCCGATGCCTTGAGCCGGAAGTCTACCACGAACCTAGCATGTCTTGTCACTTTTCAGCGGCCCTTGCTCCATGACTTGGAGAGATTGGAGATTGAAATTGTTGCACTGGGAACTAGTGTGATGCTTACCACCATGATTGCCCAACCCGCATTAATAGATGTTGTGAAGCAATGACAACCTAAAGACCCTTATTTGTGGAAGATCTATGAAGAGTTGGGAACAAGTCCGAAGCCTGACTTCACCTTGCATAATGGAACTTTGAAGTTCAGAAGCCGATGGTGTGTTCCAAATATACCCGAAATCAGGAGGCAAGTTCTAGAAGGAGCCCACAACACGAAGTTCACTATGTATCCAGGAGGCACAAAGATGTGTCGGGATTTGAAGGAGACATTTTGGTGGCTGGGAATGAAGAAGGAAATAGCTGAGTTTGTATCACGATGCCTATAATGCCAACGGAACAAAGCAGAACATCAAAGACCAGTGGGATAACTTCAACCTTTACCGATACCGGAATGGAAGTGGGAGCATATCACCATGGACTTCGTCTTTGGATTGCCGAGATCACCACGAGGTTGCGATGCCAAATGGGTTATTGTTGATCGCCTCACCAAATCTGCACATTTCTTACCAGTGAAGACTATATACTCTTTAACAAAGCATACAACCCTCTACATTACGAAGATTGTTCGATTACACGGCACGCCAATTTCGATAGTGTCTGACCGAGACCCAAGATTTGTGTCAAAATTTTGGAAGAGTTTGCAAAGGGCATTAGTCATCGAGTTGAAGTTCAGCACAACTTTTCATCGACAACCCGACGAGTAATCATAAAGGACCATTCAGACCCTAGAAGACATTTTGCGGTTATGTGTTCTCGACTTTCAGGGAAGTCAGGAGGATCACCTACCACTAGTGGAGTTCGCCTACCACAACAATTTTCATGCAAGTATCGGGATGGCACCTTATGAAGCACTTTACGGGAGAAAGTGTATATCTCCAACTTGTTGGACCGAAATTAGCGAGAGAAAGATTCTTGGGCCAGGGATTGTGCAACTGACCACCGACAAGATCAAGATCATCTAGCAATGACTACAAACTGCTCAAAGTCGCCAAAAGAGTTATACAGATGTCCGAAGGCGATGCTTAGAGTTTGATGAAGGAAGCCACGTGTTCTTGAAGGTATCTCATTCCAAGGGGATAAATCGTTTTAGCAAGAAAGGAAAGCTTAGTCCAAAGTTCATCGGACCATTGAAGTTCTTGAACGGATTGGACCCGTTGCTTATCGTATTGCTCTTCCTTCGGGACTTTCGTAAGTCCACAATGTCTTTCATGTTTCAATGCTGCGGAGGTATGTCCATGATCCGACGGACGTGATTGATCACTATCCTTTGATCGTGAATGAAGATTTAAGCTACGTTGAGAGACCGATTGAGATTCTTGATCACCGTGACCAAGTTCTTAGGAACAAGGTCATTTCGTTGGTACAAGTGTTATGGCAGAACCACACTTGGGAGAAATCTACTTGGCAACTTAAAGACGAGATCCGGGAGCATTACCCCTTTTTGTTTGAATGATAGCTTGTATCAAGTTTGGGGACCAAACTTATTTAAGGGGGGAAGGATGTGATATCCCGAACCTCTATTTATTTATATTAATGCGAATTTCTAGTGTATGCAATGTTTAATTGTTAATTATTTCTTCTTTTGGGTCAAAAATGACCAATGAGAGCTTATGTTGTAACCTAAGCCTATGGGTGAGACACATGGGATTATTCCCATATGTATCATCTTTTATACACATAAGTGCACAAAACTCACACATGTTCAACCGATTGAGAAGGAAGAGATGGAGAAGAAGAGAAGAGAAAGAGGAGGAAGAAGCTTGAGGAAGAGCTTCAAGCAATAGAAGATTTAACCAAACTTGAAGAAAGATAAGGTCCCATTTTCTTCTCCAATGGTATATGTGTATGTATTTATCTTTGTGTGATGTGTTGTTAGATTGTTGTGGGTGACTCTTTTGAGTCATAAATTAGCTAAGTATAGAATGTTGATAACCCCATTGAAAGATTTGAGGGTTTGGGATGTGAAATCCCCAAACTTATGCAAGTTAGGGTTTGGGTTCATCAAACCCTAGATCTTTTCGATTTTCTTGTTTAAAGTATTTGATTTTGAGTTATTGTGGTCTTTTTGGGTTAATCTTTGGATCCTAAAAGCATTGGAAGAGTTTGTGAGAGTTTTGATAGAGTTTGGTTTTGATTTGAGTGAGGTTTGGAGATTTTCAAGTTGAAATTTGGGTATTTAGTTTTGGAGTGGACTCCTTAGTTTTTGGAGACGACTCCTTGTCCCAATGAATTCCCAGATTTATTCAGCTAGCTTGGGAGGCGACTCTTTTATTTTTGGAGCCGACACTTTTGCCCAGAGAACTCTCAAATTCATTTCTTCAGCTTAGGAGGCGACTCTTTTGCTTTTGGAGCTGCCCCTTTGGTACAGTGAACTCCCAGATTCGTTTCTTCAGCTCAGGAGGCAACTCCTTTGTTTTTGGAGCCGACACCTTTGTCCAGTCCTCGGTTTCACTTTTCAACTCAGGTACTGTTCCATAAAATAGGCATAACTTTCTCTAGAAAACTTGGATTGATACACCATTTGAAACATTAGATAGTAGACTCATAGATCTTTGTATCCATATAAATTTTGTACTCTAATTCCTTGTAGATTGGGAGATATTAAATTTTTAAGTTGACCCAAAATTCTTCCAGTAACATTCTTCTTCCAAAATTTTAACCCATTTCTATGGGGCATAACTTCTTCATCCGAAATGTGTTTTTAGCCCATGACCTATCAAATTCAAGCCCTTTAAGCCTATTTTCAAATGGAACTAACATAGAGTGTGAAATCTTCCTTGAGGGGTGATTGGTACGCAATGGAAGAGTCGATATTCCGGCTTTTATGTTCAAACCTCAACCTTATGTTCTCATTTTACGTTGTTGCTTTGCCTTGGAATCTTGTATTGATATTTCCATATTTCTATGTATATTTTGTGTAGGAAGACCTTGTCTACCACCCATCTTATCAGAGAGAGGTGAGTAACGATATGCCATGAGTAAAACTCTAGTATTTTCTAAATGTTTTAAGCTCACCTCTATATCATAAATGTTTTCCATACATTTCGATGCATCAATGTTATGTTCAATTACAAATGTCATATTTCAATTCCATGCAAGTGATATTTATGTTATGAATGAAAATCATGGACTATAATGTTTGAATGAAAGAGATACCAACTTTCTAATGTATGGTGCCAACTCGAATCTTCTCGTGGTAAGACCTTAATCTAGCCCGATAGTCTTACGATAGGAGACGGAAAATAAACTATCTACGTTGGGAGACGTCCCTGACTTAAAGAGCCTTAGCATGACCCACATGGTTACTATGGAGCCTAGCTCATATATCGAGTTGTAGCACAATTATGTTTTGAACTGAGAGCTATGATATGTTCATATGTTTTACGATAATAAATGAAATGTTATCTCAAGAATAATGTTATGTTGCATCTCTTCTTATGATACTATGTTTTGAAATGTTAAAATGTTTGAAATGATGGCTACGTTACCTATGAGTTCCAAGTCTACGCTTTAAACGTTCAAAAGCTCATTTGCTTATGTACAAATGATTATCTATCCTTGTACGTTGGATAAAATTGCTAGTCCATGATATTTTCTCGCTCACGCGTCATTGTTATTCACTAAGTATTAGTTTACGTTTTCTCAAATATTTTTCAGGTAGCCAATCTGGGAGGCCCTAGAGCAAGGCCATACGTGGATTTTGAGCTACGGCCTACGGGCCTATGTTTTTGTAATGATATAATGCTATAACTTCGGTGGACCTTGATTAGGTCCGTATGTATATTATGTTTTGGATTAGGCACAGCTCTACCATGTATGACACGGATTATGTTTTCAAGTTATCAAAAGTTATATTTTCTGCAATTATGCATTATTTTAAATGATGATACACAAGTGATCAACCAGTTTATGCAATGTGGCCTTGGGTAGTTTTGCTACTGGCTGGTCATGTAACTCATATCCATATAGTCCGAGTTATGGGGCGTGACATTTTCAGGATGAGTTCTTGACACTATAAGGATTATTTTGATATAAATTTTGTCACCTGAAACTCAGTACACAAAAATACGCCATTAACACTCAATGGTATATATACATATAAAATATTCATATTAATGGCATAATATATAGGCAAAACGATAAGCATAATGACGCTCTGATACCAATATAAAAAAATATATATATATGGCTATGTGAAATACCTTATGCAGATGACAATACGATGTACTAATCATCTTGTTTACTTTACGAGCCCTTCACATAACACATGTAATACACTACGAATCAATTCAAAATCTCTTTTTTGTCTCCCTCGTCGTATAGTAGAGGGTTACTAAAGTCCAATACGAAGAAAACACGTTCTAAATCCTAAGGCATTGAGATGGTAACCCTACAAAGAACTAGAGAGAGAGTCTGTATTTGATAATACGCTAGTTATTCTCCTAATACAATATATGTATAATATATATACATCATGATAAATGTAAAACTCACTTATCTTTATCTTCTAGGAGTTTAAATCTGATAAGTATAGCTCATTATCTCCTTATCAATAGAAGTTGATACATATACTGAATATATATACATATGCCCTTGTAGACATATCATGGGTCCCATACAACATTTATATTTGATAGTGAAGGACTTATATGTTCTCAATATTTAAAACAAAATACCCGATCAAACTGAGAAAAAAATATTCATAAGAAAAAGGAGCCCAAAATTACCTACAATAATAAACTTCAAGAAGAAAGTATCTATATAATTAATAAGAATATACAAATAAATAAAATTTTGAAGGCCTCAAATTTTTTAAAATTTATACATGCTATAATTATGGCCTTATATAGGTTCTACAATTTTTTTAAAAAGAAAAAGTCTAGCCCAAATGAAAAGGAAAAAAAATCCCGTAAAAAGAAGACAAAAAATAAACTATAATGGTTAACTTCAACAAAAAATTAAAAAAAAAAAAAAAAACTGGCCTAACATAAAAAAATAAATTGTACGATAAAAATTTAAAAGCATCAAAATTTTAAACCTTATATGTTATAGTAAAGTCCTATGTAGTTTCTAAATATTTTTTTAAAAAACAAAAAAATAGTCCAAATAAAAAAAGACCCAAAATCAACACACTAGATAATTTTAACAAAAAATAATTTAAACGAAACAAAAAAGGTTACAACAAATTAAAAAATTTGGAAGGCTTTATATAAAGTTGTCGTCTTATGCCTCAAATAGAATAGAGGCCCAATGAGTATACATTATATATATATCAATTATACCCTAGTTCAGTAATATTAAAAATTATAAAAACTACAACTTTTTGGACCTTTTTTATTTTAATCTAAAAGATAGTAAATAAGTATTAAGCCAAAGTGAACAACTATTAGAAAAAGGCTTTGCATCTAAGCAAGCTATAGAGGGATGAAAATTGTACAATGGTAATTCTCAAGCAAAGCATGTTCATTGTCCGTGGAAGGGGAAAAAAAAAATCTAATGGGTTTTAGGTGGATGATTGTTGTCAATTGTCACATACATATCAAAGACAAAGTAGTCGTCTCGTAACGACGTTTCTATGTTATTTCCAAAGAAAAAATAACATTACGAATAAAGAAGTACTGGTTATCGTTTTCTAGGAATACGTATATTATTAGTGGATAATATTATATCTCAACAATTCCATGGTTGAGTTCTATGAAAATAAAAAATTACATCAGCGTTGAAATTTATTTTTTTTGCTCAGTCTATTGACTTCAGTCTGAGTGTGCTTTCCTTGGATTTATTAGTTCTATATTTGCGTCCAATATGTAGAATTATTGGTTGTCTCCATTGTATCTTTCTCATATATATGTGAATGAAGATCTTACATTTATTTTTGATAAAAAATTAGTTTGTCCCTCTAATTTTGTCCCAAATTTGAATGTTACTATTCAATCTTGACTTCTTCTATTTAAGTCCTTCAACTTTTAAATGTAAATCAATGTGATCTATCATTTTAAAATAGATAAGAAAATTATGATTATTTATAATTCGGCTCTCTAAGCTACAACTTAATATCACTTTACCCTATTAACTTATAAATTTGTGACATTTTCACCCTCATAAGATTCAAACCTAGGGGCCTTTTTTTGTTCAAAATACTATACTAGTCTCGGAAACAAAGGGAGAAAAAGAATGTCCTTATGGATATGAAATGTTATAGACTCTCACGAAATGCCTAAGAAAATGGCTAAGAGAATCAATAAAAACTTATCTTTGTTGCCACCAATTATTACCTCTGTGAATATCAAGGATATTCCTAAGATTGCCATAGCCTGACAATAGGGGTAGACATTTGGTGGGATGAGCCGGGTTCACGCTAGGCCTACAAATATAGTAATTACCATTGGCCGAAAATCCAATCCCATCCTCACCCAAAACAAAAAAAATTAAATTTCCAAGCCCACTCATTAAACTCAAAAATATTCATCTAAAAAATTTATGTCACAAATTAAACATAAATAATGTGGTAATTAACGTGGTTTTATGTATTTTTATTGAATAAAGATCAAGTGCAAATAAAATCTAGTTATATATGAGATTCTAAAATAAGTAATTATATTGTATAACATATATTTAGGATTGGGCTAGGCCAGGCTCAATCCCAATTTTCAAGCTTGTTTGTAGACATAATCGAGCCTAAAAAAATTCTTAAACCCTAGAAATACCGAGCAAGTTTAGCTGGTCATTAAGAACATGGCCACCACCACCTAGAATGTGTCTTGTATCCATCTCCTACTAGGCAATGCTTCCTCGTGTTGGGTTAGATTAGTACACTTTTGTCTAGAATTAACTTTGATATCATTCTACAACAACCGTTGATCCATGTCAAGCAATATTATCTTATTTGGGTATTGTTTTGCATAGCTTTCAAATACACTATACCAATATTTGGGTATTGTTTTGCATAGCTTTCAAATACACTATACCAAGTAGATACATTTGTTTGCATATATGATACTTTCTCTCTATTTTTCCAGGAGATGTTAGATCACAACACATAATATAGAAGTCAGCTAGTTACTACTGTATCCTGTCAAGTATATTGTACCCACCCACATGCAATCACTCAAATCTCACAATTTGATGATTATGTATATCAAGTAATCCAATAATATACTGCATTTAATTTATGATACTTAGGAAATTATATTCTTGTTTATTCCTTTAGCCTAAGTAGTTTTGTCTCCTTCCATTACTAAACACAATTTTATTTTTTTGGAGGAAAGCATTTTCCAATTTTGAAACTATTTCCCAACACTTCTTTCATCACCTAAGGCCAAAAACTTTTCTTGTGTCCTTGCATAACCTATCATGAACGTGCACAGTTTTATTCGAGTTCCTTTAAGCTATGTTCTGATTTTGGATCCATAACCAAAAAAACTAGAAAAAAACAGTAGCAGAAACAAATATGAAAGCCAAATGCATATAACGGAGAAAAAGAACTAAAAAGAACAAAACAAGAAAATTGAAGGATTGATACAAGGAACATCCAGAAATGAACAGGAAAACGAGCAGGTCGAAAGAATTTAAACAAATTCATCCTTTACTTCAGAAAAGCAACACAGAAGTTGTTGATTCACACAAATTCATAATACAAAAGAAGAGAGTAGAGTATGGAATTATATCCGATTCGCTTTCCTGTATGTCTCAATTTCTCACCTTTTTATTTTTTCCTTCTTTGTGTACATATTCCTCACCATCTCGCTTCTATCTGCGGAGGGGTCTCAAACTTTCTTTACGAATCCAGCGAAGAACATCGACAAGGCGGGTGTGTTCGTACTCGTGCACAATAGAAAATTCTCCCTCCGTAGCACAGCCTGTGGAGTCAACGAGAAGCTGTGGGACACCTCCGACATCATAACCTGCGCACCAGTCATACCTTTCTATGAGCTTTTCAAGACCATCCAACGTTGATGGTTTGTACCAGCCGATGATGCCATCTGCTACGACTTGTCTCCTCCGTAGTCTCTCTCTCCATCTGGATGTGTTTCGAGACTTGCACTCAATGATAATCAAGCGGGCTGGAACAGACTTTGATAGCTGCAGCAACCGATCCAAATGAGATCGCTGAGTGAGAGAGGTGTCAACGATGATGGTGAATTTCAAACTCAGCTGGGTCTGAGCCATTTGACAAACAGCTTCATAGGATATATCGTTGAGGTGCTCTGCTTCTGCTGCTGTCTTCGATGAGGCCCGTGGCGACTCCTGAGCCTTTGCCATACAGTTGAAGACAATTTCATGGGCGATAAGAGGGCATTCCAGGGCCTTCGCCAGAAACCGGGCCAAGGTACTCTTGCCGGTGCATGGGTAGCCTTTCATGGCTATGATTGCAGGCAATTCTGCACTTGCCATATCCCCCACTGTGTTTGCGTCTATACGCGTGTGGTGGGGATATAATTTTCTAAGCTGCTACGCTTGGAGGCTGCTACGCTTGGACGAAGTCCAATCAATTGTAATAAATCTAGAGATTGAAAAAGGTTATAAAAAAAAATTATACCATATATTTGATAGTTAGAAAAAATGAATGATAGAAAAACATAAATAAGAAGTAAAGATTTAAAATATAATTTTTTTTTATTTCTTTTTATTTTTCTCGATAAATTGAGATTTCAAATGCAGTATAGATGCAAGTGCCCTACAATGTTTAATAAAGAATAGAAATATCATTTAACTAGTACAGGACAAATTGGATTTACTTTTTCTACGTTTAACATATATGTAATTATGTTTACAAATAATTAAAGAACACTTATTTAATTTTATAGCATATTAAATTAAGGTTGAACCAATTAACCACGCTCACCGGTTCATGATTCAATTTTTTCTTTTTTGTCTTTTGTGATATCTATATATGTTTCTAGGTATCACTTAGGGAGAGATGAAAAATTATAGCCTAATACCCAACCCCCTGCCCCGCGGAGAGAGAGAGAGAGAGAGAGAGAGAGATGGCAAGTTCAAAGTGGCCTGTGATCATAGCCATCAAAGGCTACCCATGCACCGGCAAGAGTACCTTGGCGCGGTCTCTGGCGAAGGCCCTGAAATGCCCTCTTATCGACCATGAAACTGTCTTCAATTGTACGGCAAAGGCTCAGGAGTCGCCGCGGGCCCCGTCGAAGATAGCAGCACAAGCAGAGCACCTCAACGATGTATCCTATGAAGCTGTTTGTCAAATGGCTCAGACCCAGCTGAGTTTGAAATTCACCGTCATCGTTGACACCTCGCTCATTCAACGACCTCATTTGGATCGCTTGGTGCAGCTATCAAAGTCTGTTCCAGCCCGATTGATCATCATCGAATGCAAGGCTCCTTATGAGTATACATGGAGAGAGAGACTCGAGAGGAGGAGAAAAAGCGTAGCCGATGGCATCATCAGTTGGTACAAGCCATCAACATGGGAAGGTCTTGAAAGGCTCATGGAAATGTATGATTGGTGCGCAGGTTACGATGTTCAAGGTGTCTCACAGCTTGTGGTTGACTCCACAGGCCGTGCTACGGAGGGAGAATTTTCCATTGTGCACGAGTCCAAACACACCCACCTCGTCGATGTCCTTCGCTGGATTCGTGAAGAAAGTTTGAAACCCCTTGGCAGAAAGACGCGAGAGGGTGAGGAATTTAGTAGCCAAAAGAAAAAAAGAAAAGGTGAGGAATTGAGACATATAGTAAAGCGAATCGGACATCCTACTGGCCACATTCATCACCTTACCTTCTCCAGTGAAGGGAAAAAATATGGAAAATTTCCTTGTAGGAAGTGTGGGGAGCTAATCATCGGTCCGATCTACAGCTGTGTCCGTTGTGACCTCTTCCTCCACAAATCTTGTGCTGAGCTACCTGAAATGAAGAAATTTCTGCCGCACAATCTCAGCCTCCTTGTGGACCCAACCACAGGCAAGTTTTCTTTTCCGGGGAAGCACAGCTGCCCTTATCATACTGACGATAGCATGGGATTCACAGATGAATGTATGGACTGCCTCTTCCACACCAGCCTGAGATGTGGCATATTCCCTATGGTTCTTGACCACAGACTCCACAAATCTTGTGGTGATCACCATCCTCTCACTTTTCTAATCTTTCCTGTTGCGTCCGATACCGCGTTTACGTGCACTGCCTGCGGTGAAACTAGCATGTATATGGCATTCTACCACTGCTATCCCTGCAAAATTGAATGGCATGTCAGCTGCGCCTTGTTACCGTTCCAGTTTAAGCATAAAATTCATCGGCACAATCTCCACCTTGATTTTTTGCATGCAGATGATGATTCTGATCAGTACTTCTGTAACGTTTGCGAGCAAAAAAGAAACCCGAAGCACATGATCTACTGCTGTCGAGATTGTAATGTGACATGTCATCTAAGCTGTATGAATTTTCAGGAATAAAATTGCTTGCGGGGAAGCCTTTCCTATCCTTAACATGAGGCTGAATTTAACGTTTGTGACAAAAATTTGTTCGTTTCTATCATTTCTTGATATGATTCTTGTATTTGTTTTTCATTTTTGCTGGAAAACGCTACTCTTCAAGAAAATTCAATATTTGTGTAATAACAAGAGCGATTATGATATGTGTGATATTTAAAAGTAGAAGGCTCTTATTAATTACATCATCTTTTAACATTACCTTTCAAAATATAGTATTTTTGGTGAGCTTTTCAACCGTGTTTAACTTGGATATTCAAAAAAAACTTTTATTGTCTTATTTAATAAACTTTTATTGGAAAGTAAGAAGAAAGTACAGTGATTATCATAGGTTAATTTCACCTTGCCCCACTTTGGGGTATTGGCACCTAGCCCCTACCTTTAAAAATAGGCACTTACACCCTTTATCATCAACATCTGTTAAGCACCACTATTTTTACAATTTCTCATATCCAAAACACAAATTTTCAAGACGTTGTACAACAGACAAAAACATGATTAAAATATAGTTTAAGAACACGTATTAACAAAACCTCTATAATATTAGAGAAACAGTGAAAAGAAACAATCATAACAAATGATAAAAGGAATCCCGCTTGGCAGCTGAGGAAGTATGAAACCATACGAAGGTCAAATTACAGCTAGAGGCGTCCGAATCAATGAGTTGTATTGGCCAATATCAAATGATGAATATCTTATTGGCAAAAACAATGCATAAAGCAGATATCAGATAAAAACATCCCCATTTTCATCCTAGTCGAGCATGATATGTGAAAGCCCTTCTTTTTCTTCTCTCTTATGGTAGGTATGTTATGTGATGGCATGTGTGTATGGAGAAAATTTTAAAGTAGCTTATAGCAACCCCAACAACAAACAAAATGACAATACTATACTCATTGATTAATATTTTTTTTACTTTGGAAATTGTATAGAAACTTCACTAGACAACGACTACTTTGACTTTGATATCTGAATGAAAATAATCGTCCAGGTATCAAAAAATCAAAAATAATCATACACGCACCTAATCCATTAGATTTCTTTTTCTTTCTTGGACAATGAACCTCCTTTGCTTGGTAGTTACGCTTGTATGATTTTCATTTTTTTTTTTTTATATCTTGCTTGGATTCAACTTTTTTTTTATCAATTTTCACTTTGGTTATGACTTCTTTTACTAGCTTTTTGGCCAAAACATAAATAACATATTAATTGTTTATGCAAATTGGATATCATAAACTAGCTTTTAGGCTAAAACAAAAATAACAGAAAAATAATTTTATGCCAAATATACAAACATAAACAATAGCAAATTTCCGTATCCTTTACATTATTTACATCTCTGGTTTTGGTTTTTTTTGTTTTTTTTTTTTTTTTTTTTTTTTTTTTTTGTGTTTTCAAAAACATAAATGTTTCCATATTATGGCTTTAAATTTTGAGAATTCAAGAAGTAGTTTAAAAAAACCCATGATCTATTGCTGCGAGTTTGTAATGTGACATGTCATCTAAGCTGCATGAATTTTCAGGAATAAATTTGCTTGTGGGGAAGCCGTTCCTATACTTAATTTGCTGAAAGTGAGCTTGACTTTAATCTTTTCTCTTATCTTATTTTGTAACATGAATTTGTTTGAAATCAACCCTTCTGTTGCTGCTTTTCTCAAACAAAGGGTGCATGTGTTTAAATCATCCTATAGTACTTTTTTTTTTTTTACCTAAGTTTTCTTAAATTTAAGCCTGCTCGTTCATGTTCATTTCTGGATGAAGTTACTTGTATCAAACCTTCAATTTTTTTTAAATTATTTTTTCTGATCCAAAATTGAAGCACAGCTTAAAGGGACTCTTATATAAACTGCTCGTGCGTGATAAGATATGCATCTAGTTAGAGAGGATAGCAGACGAGAAAGTTTTCTGGCCTAATGCCACCAAAAAAGTGTTGGAAATTATTTTAAAATTAAAATATATTATTTTTTGAGAAAATTTATACAAATAATTCACTAGAATGATGTGTAAAAAATATTTTTATACCAAGAGCAATTATGATAGGTTTTATCTTTATAAGTGAAACGCACATATTTACTCATTTATAATACAACTATCAAAAACAATTATATATACAGGTACACCTTGTCCAAAAACGCACCTTTGCTTCAATACAATGGCAAATTCGCAGCCACTTTTGTTGCTGTACTTTTGCAATCTTTTCGTTTTCTAAGGCATAAAAACTGTTGTAGGGGTCCATATGAGTCGGTTTGACACTCAATTCAGAACCAATTAAACTTGATCGGTTCTCTAAAACTAGAACTGAACACCAAACCGTGACTCCTATAAACCGAACCTACCCAAATCGATGGAACTTGGTTTGATTTGGTTCTAAACTGATTGTTTAATAAATTTTATAATCTTTTCTTAAAGTGACTGGGCCCTAAGCATTTACTCAAATGAGCCCACAAAAACATTTGTTGGTAACCAATAAATCAACTAGACTTAGTAGCAGCAAAACTTAAAAAGAGTACCTGGCTTTATAGAGATGAAGGAGTAGAACTTTCTTTCTTTCACTCGATGTGGGATGAGTAAATTTTTGCTTATCAAACAAATCACAGGTGTGCTGGTTGTAGGGCATGATGGATGAAAATTTCCTCTAAGTTCATTAAGAGATGTCAATCTAGTGCCTTGAATGTGATAAAAGACAAATCCACTTAGCAAATCTCAGGGGATATTACCAAGCAAGAAACGGATTAGCATGACTCTAGGTGAGCAACTACTAGTGGGTTGTTTATTATGACATTTGATATTCAACTATAACTTGGGTGAGCATTTTCATAAGAGAATGACAAGTATTTCCTCGTTGATGTTGCATTGTTTAGCTTAACTGCTCTCCAACTTTTAAGAGCATGAATGCTTCCATGGACATGAAAAATATAAGACAAAATGAGACTAAAAGTGGGTTGCTTACAATAGGATTTAAAATATATTGTTTGCTACAAATGATAGAGTTTAATTTGTGTTAGAAAAGTGGGTCTCTCTCTCTCTAGAGTTTGATTTGTGCTAGAAAAGTGGGCTTCTCTCTCTCTCTCCCTCTCTGAGCCACACAATCAAAGAATCTATGGTATTATAGAGTTTGATCCGTGCTAGAAAAGTAGAGGATATCTAGCTATTTAGAGAATCGAACCGGACCCGACCAAAAGTGTAATCATTATCCTCTACATAGCTAGTTGTTAGTCTTAGTTTAATAGTATTTCATTGTTTTTAGTTGTATTTTAGTCCAAATATCAGAGGGCAAAAGCGTAAAGAGTCCGTTCGAACGGTCTTCAAGGCAATCGAACGGCCCCATTTGAATGCTTTCCATAACAAAGACTAGAAGATTCTCTATGAAACCGTTTGAAATTACAGAGGCTCAGTTTTCTCGTCCGAAGGCCATTCGATAAGCGTTTGAATGCCTCCCAGGATGTTCGAACACTTTACAATAGCTCTGCTTTAATTTAGCCTATAAATGTAGTTTTTGTACTTAAAATTAGTGAGCTGACTTTTCATATGTTTTTCAATTTATATATAGCTTAGATATAGGTCTTGTAGAGGGAGAAATTTTGTATTTTTAATACCAATTCAATTCAAATTTACCTTTTAGCTTTGTTTTCATTATGATTTCAATTCAAATATTCAATTTCTCCATGGAAATGCATAAGCTAAGTCTTTAATTGAGCTCAATTGTGAAGATCACTCAAGTAGTCCAAGGAATTCAATGAAGGTATCTCATGTTTTCACTGATGTATCTTCTTAGATTTACAATTCTCATCAATTAATTGTTGGATACGTAAGAACACATAGGTTATTAACTACATTTGATTAATCCAATCTTTAAATCTCTAATTTTGAATTAATCCCAGTTAAATGTATGGTATTAACCTATGATTTAATTATTGATCATGAATCTAACTTCAATTACTTAAGAATTATTATCTTTCAAAGTTAAATCTCCCAAATCAAACACTCTTGATGTGATATCCCGAACATCTATTTATTTATATTAATGAGAATTTCTAGTATTTGCATTGTTTAATGTTAATTATTGCCTCATTTAAGTAAAAAATGACCAATATGAGTTTATGTTGTAGCTTAAGCCTATGGAGTGAGACACATGGGATTATTCCCATGTGTATCATCCTTATACAAACACACACACACACACACACACACACACACACACTCAGACACACTCACCACCAGTTGAGAGAGAGAAGAGAGGGAGAAAAAGAGAAGAGAAAGAGGAAAGGGAAGATTAAAGGAAGAGGAAGCTTGGAGAGTCCCCACCCAAGATACGAGAAGCCATTGAAGAACTTGGGCAAGCTCGAAGAAAAGTAAGGTTCCATTTCCTTCTACAAATTGTATATGTGCATGTATCTATCTTGGTGGGTGGTGATGTTGGGTTGTTCTAGGTGACTTCTTTGAGTCCCAAATTGATTGAATCTAGAGTATTGTAAGCTCCATTAAAAGACTTGAGAGTTTGGGATTGAAATCCCCAACTTATGCAAGTTAGGGCTTGAGTTCCTAAAACCCTAGATCCCTTCAATTTACTTGTTTAAAGTGTTTCATTCTGAGTTATTGTGGTTTTCTTATGTTAATCTTCACTCCCTAGAAGCATTTAAGGAGTTTGGAAACCATTTGATGAAGTTTGGTTTTGGTTTGAGTGAGGTTTTGGGATTTTCGGATTGAAATCTGGGTTTTTAACTCAGGAGTCGACTTTTCTACCTCAAGGGTTGACCCTTTTGTCCAGAAAACTCCCAGATTCATTTCTTCCGCTCAAGAGTCGACTCTTTTACCTCAAGAGTCAACCCTTTTGTCCAGTTCCCGGTTTCGCTTTCTCAACTCTGACACTGTTTAGTAAAATAGGTATAACTTTCTCTAAAAAACTAGGATTGATGCACCGTTTGAAACATTAAAAAGTAGATTCATAGAGCTTTGTATCAATATAAAGTTTGTATTCTAATTTCTTATAGGTTGAGAGATATTGAATTTTGAAATTGACCCAAAGTTCTATCAGTAACATTCTTCTTCCAAAATTTTAGTCCATTTTCTATGGGATATAACTTCTTCATCCGAAATGTATTTGTGACTGTGACCTATCAAATTAAAGCCCTTTAAACCTATTTTCAAATGGAACTAACCTAGAGTGTGAACTCTTCATTGAGAAGTGGTTGAGACGCAATGAAAGAGTCAACATCCCGGCTTTCATGTTCAAACCTTAACCTTATGCTCTCGTTTTATATTGAGGCCTTGTCCTAGAGTTTAGTCTACCTCTCCTATTGTTTGAGTGAGGCGTTGTTGAGTAGGGATTGAGGGATTTATGTGTTTAGCCTCGTTTTACGTGTTATTACTTTGCCTTATTGTCTTGTATTCATGTTTCTATAGTTCCATGTGCATTTTGTGTAAGAACGCCTTGTTTGGCACCCGTTCTATCGAAGAGAGGTGAATAACAATATGCCATGAGTAAGACCTATTACTCTCCAAATGCTTTCAAGTTCAATTATATTTCATGCATTTCTTTCCATTTATTTCAATGCCTCAATGATTACGTTCAAGTATAAATGTCATGCTTTGAATTACATATGAACCTTACATATGATATGAATTACAACCCAGGGACTAGAACGTTCACATAAATTAGATATAAGATTCTGAACGTACGACTCTAACTCAAGGTCTTCTCGTGGCAAGACTTTAATCTAGCCCAATAGTCCTAGGATGGGGAACACGAAATAAACCATCAACATGTAAGGTCTTCTCGTGGCAAGACTTTAATCTAACCTGATAGTCCTAGGATGGGCGACGTGAAATAAACCATTTGCCATGTAGTTTTCGGAGGCAAAACCCTTGGCTAAAAGTCTAACGATGACCTTTATGGTTACACATAACTGCCATGGGGATAGCTCCCTTATGGACTTAAAAGCCTATGTGTGACCTTTATGGTTACTATAACTGAGCCTAGCTCTTATGATTGGCCTAAACAGCCTATGCGTGACCTTCATGGTTACTATGTTGGCCTAAACAGCCTATGCGTGACCTTCATGGTTACTATGTTGGCCTAAAGAGCCTATGCGTGACCTTTATGGTTACTATGTTTGCCCAAGAAACCTATGCATGACCTTTATGGTTACTATGTTGGCCTAAAGAGCCTTACACATGATCCTTGTAGTTATTATGATGCCTAATACTAGAAAAACCTCTTAAGTGGGGTGAAGTGAAGGATATGGTTGCATAATGTAAAGACATGACACACTTATATTCTAGAATGAGTAATATGATTCGTTTAAATGCTTCACGACAAGTTACGTATGTTTCCACAAGTACTAATGTCACGATATATCTCTTATTTCTATGACATTATGATATGCCCTTACAATATTATGCCATGACATGCTTATGATAACTACATTATGCCTTACGAAATCATGTTATGTGTTATGCCTCCCGCCTATGGTACAATGCTCGAAACGCTATAATATCTCAATATGATACTTATGTTACCTATGTTTCCAAATGTACGCTTTATAAGTTACTAAGAATAGTAATATTTGATGTATCCTATATTATACGGTGAGCCAAGATGTACGCTTACAAGATATGGTATATTATGCTCATGACAAGTTATGTCACGCTCAGATAGTTCATGCTATAACATACCTACCTCTCTTCATCCACATTACGTTTCAGAAATGATAAAATGTTTTAATACAAAAGCCTATGCTTCAAGTGTATTTAAGATTATACTTATGCGATTCTAAGTTCATGCCACTTATGCATAAATGTACCTTTATTATCATGTACATCAAATATAAATGTAGTCTATGGTATTTTATGGTCATGCATTATTGTTATTCACTAAGCATTAGTTTATGTTTTTCTAAAAATATTTTCAGGTGAACAAACTGGGATGCCTTGAAGGAGGCCCATTACATGGACATTTGGATTGTGGCCCACGGGCCTTATGTTATTTACTGATATAGGGGTTGGACCCTAATGTTTTATAATATTATAATGTTATAACTGTGGTGGCCTTTGATAGGACCACCTTATAGAATGATTATGTTTCGGAGATTAGGCACAGCTCTACTATGTATGACATACGTTTACTTTATGTTTATAAAGTTTTAATTCCACAATTATGTATCTTTTAAATGATAAATGCACAGGTGTTCAATCGGGTTATGCAATGCGGCCTTGGGTAGCCAAACTACTGGCCGGTCATGCACCCTAAATCTGCATCGGCCGGGTTTCGAGTTGTGACACTTGATTGTGGTATTTGATTTGAGTTATAAACCTTGTTGGAAGCCTTGGATGAATTGGGTGATTGGATCAATTGTGTAAAATCGTATCTTACTTAGCATTGCATTTAGCTTAATAACATGGTTATGACTGTATGATTTCCTTAATCAAGGAGCTTGATTAGCATGTTTTAATAAGAGCATGTTATATGAGGATTAATTTATTTTAAACATGATTAATAAGTTTAGTCATTGCTTAATTAGCTTAATTAATCTCCATAATTAGCTTAATTAATCTCCATGTTTAGCTTAATATTAATGATGATTAATTATCATAAGAGTGATTGATTATGCTAATCGTGTGGATTAGGAAGTAAGGAGAAGCTAGGTGTGTGAAACCTAGGTGTGTGATACCTAGGTGTGTGTTTCACTTAAATAAAGTATGTGCATAAGGTGTGTGTGTGTGTGACATGTTTAGCTATAGATATAAGTTGTATCTATAGTTGGCTTGAAGCCAAGGGAGGAGATAAGAGAGAGGTGTTTGTTAGTATTTTATGGGTTTGGCAAAAGAGAAGGTGAGAGAAAAGAAAGGAAAATAAGAGAAACAAAAGGGATTGAAGGGGGAAGCTTGTGTTTTCATTGTTTGAGGTGATGAATTTCATGCTTATGCTTGTTTCATTGCATTTTTATTGATTGTTGTATGATAGCATATTATTTCATGCCATGGAGGTTGAATTGAAGTAAAGAGTGGGAGAGTGTTTGGGGTTTCCAAGTGGCGGCCTTGAATTCTTCATATTGTGCATGTTTTGAGCTTAAAGTCTTGTTGGAGACTTTAGAACATCATTTTGGACTTGTAAGGGGATTAAGATTGTGAGGGTGTTGGCCTGGAGTAGCTCAAACTTTGGGGTAAAAGTTATAATTTCGGACCAAGTGGAAAAGGGCGCCAGTAAGCTGTCGGGAGTATGCCTAGTGGCACACTCCTCTAGAGAAGGGCATCAGTAGGCGGGTTGAGTGCGCTTAGTGGTGCGCTCCTTTGTTGAGGGGCACTGATAGGGTGCCTAGTGGCAAACTCCTTTTGATGGTTTGGCTGGTTTGACCTCGATTTTGTGTTTTAGTTCATTACATTGCATCGAGAAGGGTTTAACATATTTTATTGAGTTTTTAATGTATTATTGATGCTCTATCTTGCATGCTTAAGAATTCTAAGCCATGATCATGCATTGTTTAAGAATAATTGTATTTATCTCATGAGTTTGATATGGTAATATGTGTTAGGTTTGAAAGCGGCTTAGGACATTTCGGTTTAACCTAAGGAGTGATTCAATCATAGTTATAAAGTGGTATAAGGTGGGGGTTTAAGATATTTTTACTCTTATTGAATTGAATGTCTTATATACAATATGGATGTTAGCGTTGGATTACGAGGTGGTATTGCATACAACATACATTGTGTGCATATCTTGCATTACACGAAGGAGTTTTAGTTGATGTGGGACTAATCTAAGGTTTAGCCAATATGGGGCTAACCTAAAAGAGTGTCAATGTGAGACATCCTTAGATAACAAATCATCGGTATATTGGGCAAATGGTATCAAAATAGCACATACATATGTGGTGTAGCATACATTGCATCACATGAAGTATTTTTATTATTGATGATGGTTTATCTATTGATGATTAACTTAGTGGTTGTTTATCATTCATTCTTTATGAGTATTGATTATCTTTGTGAGCACATTGATATATAGCTCACACGCACGTATATTGTCTTGTTGGTAAGATGAAGAAGAAGGTTTAGTCTACTACTGTCACTATCGCTGTTGAAGTCGAGTTGAAGAGTTTTGAGGAGCTCCATTTGTTAAGTCGTAGTAATTGTACATGTTGTATATTGGATAAGAGTTTTAGAGTTTGTCTATGTTTTGGTTTTGTAATTATCATGAGTTTGATTTCATAGTCCTCTTTATGTAGGTGGATTATGAGGCAATTTTAGTTGTATAACGATGTTATTAAATCCTTGTAAGATTTCAATTTTTGGGATTGTTAGAAGGCTTTGCTAAGAGGTTGATAACCTGTACGATCACACTCACTCTAAGATGGTATTAATGATACCTGATTAGAAATGGACGCGACAGATTGGTATCAAAGCTATGGTTTAAGGCCGAGGTTTAATACCAAGGCTATGTTATTGAGTTAAGGTCTAAAGTTGCAGTGGACTGTAGGATGTTGTTTGTAAGCATCCCATTTTTGCTTGCTCAACAATCTCTAGCCTGACTGGACTCATATCCAAACTTTATAGACCCATTCAAGCCCAAACCATCTTTCTAGACTCAATCCAGCCAATCAATCATTTCACGGGCTCGCTTGACCCAATAAAGATAAAATGACCAAAATGCCATTAGGACACTGCTTGGTTTGATTCCAGTTGACACGTCTTCTTAAAAAAAGGTAAGTCCTTATTTCAACCCTAGTTCCAATTCCAATTCCAATCCAGAACAGTCAAATTCAATTTTAGCTCGTATTTTGAGAAAGTTAATCCCTTAAAAGGTAAATCAATCCAACATGGCACGTTTACCGAAAAAACTCCTTAGATCAGTAAGTCCCTTCAGATTTGTCAGCCGAGACAGAACCCAAGTCTCTGAGATGGTAGAGCAGTTCCTAGCGCTTGCTGGCCCTCCAATATAGAATGTACGCTATTTGGCACGCCAATCGAGAAAGTACCTAAGGGCCCGAGACGATAAGACCATCCAGTAGCTTCCTGATATTAGACAATCTCCGGAATGAACGCACACTGTCAGAGTGGCGGAAACACTCGCAAACATCAGAACCATTAGAGTACTGGAAATACTAGTAAATAAGTCGACATTGGAAATTGCAAACAAACCCCCTATGTCACGAGACCAAACACGCCTCTTGGCCATGGCACGTTACCATAGAACAAGATACATTTGGGAACTAACTCGTCACAAACCGTCAGAGTGACAAAAGCACTTAAAACCCAAGTCAATACTAGTGCTTGCTAGCCCACTCAAGTGAAAAATAACAAACGACCCCTTAAGCTCTATTGGCACGCTTCTCAAGAAAGTACCTAAGTCCTCAAAGCGATAAGTCTACCATTCTAGGATTATCCCAAAGACGATCCGGCAAATTCAAGTGTCTTCCAGACAGTTTCGGATAAATTTCAGGACTATCCGGTCAAAATGACCATTTTGACCCTAGGCATCCAATCGCCTCTGGGAACTATACCGGCTCTGGGTATCAGACTAGATACCTTTCAGGGATGTTTCTAACAGTATTCCTAACATTCTATACCTTTTCGAACCATTCTAAGTCCATTTCAGTAAACCTAATGCGAAATGACCGTTTTGTCCTTGGTAGGCCGATTGACTTTCTAACCATACCGGCTCTGGGTATCAAACTAGAAATCTTTTAGAGTACTCTTAATAGTGTTTCCAATCTTCAAGTCTTTTCTCGGTCAACCCTGGATCAATCCCGATGTCTTCAGAATCAAATGACTGTTTTGCTCCTGGTAGTCTGTTCACCATTTTTAATTACTCTGGCTTTAACCATCAAGCCATTTACTCCTAGGACACTCTCGTAGGGGTTCCCATCCATTTTCAACCGAGTCTGGCTACTCAGAACTTTCCAGATCATTTTTAGACTTTCTGCAGTCACTCCTAGTGGAGCCAGGCTAAAAATAGCATGGTAATCACTAGGATATGCACCCAAATCTTTTGCCTTGCGTTCCAAGGGTTAAAGATCTGTTTGTTGTTACTCTAAAAAGTTTCTTAAAGAAGTGGCACCAAGACAAAAATTGGCCTAGTGCCACTGCAATAGGCACCGGTTCTTGTTTTGCTTGCTTATAGACACAAACCACTCCCTGTATAAAAAGGATTCGCAAACTCACTTCAGAAATGTTGCCTCATTGAAAACCCTAGTTCTCTCAAGCCTCCCTCAAACTCTAGCCTCCATACACTCTATACACTCAAATACAAGCCTCCAAGTATCCATTGAAGATTAAGTGCTACGTATTTAAAGCTCTCAAGGTGAAGCAAACAAAGCAAATAAAGCAATCAAAGCAAAGAAAAAACAAGGTAGGTTTTCAATTTAGCTTATGTAATCCCCCCTCCCTCTTTTCTCTCCTCACCCACTTGGGTGTTCTTCTTTTTTAATCCCCATCTTCCACTGCCCTTTCTTACATGCTTGAAATAAGAAAATTCCCAATTCATACCTAGGATTATCTTGGAGGAGGTCACTGTGTCGAAGGCTTTTTTTAAGTTCAACCTAAGACGGTGCGGGTTCGGCTCCTTTGGTTATGTGGAAAAGCCTAACCTTGTATGTTCACGACCCGATTATATTATGGTTGTTATGTTCATGCATTGCATTCAATATTGCATTCAAAGTTTTTTTCAAACTTGCATCAAAGTTCTCTTTCAAAACTTGCATTCAAATACTTTCTTTCAAACTTATTTTCAAAACTGCAACCCTAAGATGATTCTAATCACTCCATGGTATCAGAGCCATGTTCCGAATATATAGTTTATTAGTTTAAATGTTTGCTCTTCATCAAAGTATTTATTTTCAAGATATATATCTACTTTATTCCTTTGTGTTGTTTAATGACAAACCTGTAAACAAACTAGTCACGTAACCGTTGTAAGTCCCAAGGTTGAGGCAGTACGCGTAAGTCGTTGACCGGCTAGAGTAAGTCTAATTCATCCCATAGGTTTGAATCTGTCATATAATTTTGAAATAAATCTTTTAATGTTGAACATTTAGTTTTCCTAATAAATCGTTTATCTAGAACTATGTCCTCTATATCCCGACAATGTCATAGTAGTAATGACTCAACTATACTTGATCAAGAAGAACAAAGTTTTCAAAATTCTCCAAACTAAACACCTCCTCGTCTTTCTATTAATCAAGTTTATTAAATCAAACCTTTTGATTTCTTATCTAATTATACTATCAAAACAGTTGAACAAACTATTCCATATACAGAAAAAGAAACTGAACAAATCTAATTACTTAGTCAATCCATTATCAATAAATACAAATAGAAAAAATATAATTATTTACATTTAGGATTAATACAAGTAGTTGTTGTTCTCGTAACCCGCCAAGGTCAAAATACTGCAATTCTTCTTATTTCGCAAGATAAAAGACATATAACATTTCTCAATAGTACTCTAGGACTCATTGAAACAAATCTTTATAGTGGACCTATTCACTTCAATTGTTATCCCGGGTACACTATTTGTCTTCAAGATACTAGTATTCTCAAAGTCCTTACACTCAAAGTAAAAACTTCTGATTATGATTTAACACCAGGTAATATTCCATTTTCAATAATTTATCGTATACATCTCAAAATTATAACAACACTTGTAGATCCAAGTTGTTGAATCACCAGTCCCAAAGGAAAAACACTCCTTTACACTAATAGTAATTCTAACATTAGTACTCCTAAAACCATACGTTGGGAAGATGTCAACCTCCTATTAGAATGGACTTTAGATAATAAGGTCCCTTCTGCAACTGTAGAAAATAAAAATTTAGAATACATTCATGAAAACACTAACGGTAGTGTTATTAAATTCACAACAGATTCAAGTAGACCAAGATTTTCAGATGCTGGCTCATCTGCCAGTACACAGTTCCAATCTTTCCTCTAAGAAGTTCTTATTCTTCTATCCCTACTTCTTCAATACCTTTTCGTTTAGCCCATTTGGAATCTATCCGAACTTCAAGTGTTGCACAATCTATCTATTCACAAGCTCCAGAAGATCCACAAGATCTACAAACCTTTTCTCCCACACAATCCCAAATGGATCCGCAATTATGTACGATCAAACAAAATTTTATTTTTGATAAATCTATTTTGGTCCAAGATTTTAATTCCCCACAAAATGAACACAAAAGGAATTGGTTCTTAGAAACTTTTGATCCCATTACTAGAATCCCTATACGTGAAAAATTTTATCAATTTATACAAAAACATAAAATCCATCTCAACTTCTTTGAATGGTTTGAAAATTATTCTAATTATTCTGATCAAATTAATGTTATTACTAATTCTGAACAACAATTGGTTACCTCTGGAGATATTATCAAATCCTCTATTCATCCTTTAATGGAAGAAATTTATATTCAACATAGATCTAATATCATCACTGCTTCTCCCTTTAAACTTAAAACTGATGCAACACCCTCTAGTGCTAAAGATATTTCTAATATTATGCAACAAAATAACTTCACAAATCAATCCCTCAAAACTATAGGTGATCAATTAAATCATATCGAACACCTTGTTCATAAAGAACAATTAACTACACTTACAACTACTGAAACCCCTTTATTTAAACCGCATGAAATTCCTCAACATCTTCAAAACGAATTGCCAGATCCTAATTTTTCTTCTCAAATTGATCATAAATTAGCACAAATAGACCAAGTTCTCAGGGTTGTCACTATACCTGACACTCCTCAATCTTTCAAAACCCATACTATTAATATGTTATCTCAACCTACACTTTCTGATATTGAAGACATTGAACAAACTATGAATGATTCTCAACCTTTAGAACTCAATGCCACTATTAAAAAGTCGAAGTGGAAATTTCAACGTAGGTATGAAAATAATAACACAAAACATTATTATCCCAGACCTACTCTCCTTGATATGCAATTCGAAAATGAAATTAATTTACTCAAGCTGCCTATCATGATGGTATAATTTATGAGTGAAATTTTGACGGTATGACCGAATACAATATTTTCAACAAACTCCAAGAAATGACAATGGTTGCCTTAGCCTATAAAACTAAAAAAAAATCTTCCGACTTTGCTATCGCACAAGCTTTAGTAGCTAGTTTTATTGACCACCTTAAAGGATGGTGGGATCATTTCCTCACCTCCAATGAATACAACCAAATCCTTATTGCCATCAAAATAGACGCAACTGGTACTCCCATTAAATCTAAAGATAATCAAACTATAAAAGATGCTATTAGCACTCTTATCTTCTCCATCTCCAGACATTTTTTAGGCAAACCTTCCAAAGTTTAAGCTGTAACCTCTAAAATTCTCAATAACCTCCAATGTCCTGAACTCCAAGACTTTCGTTGGTACAAAGATGTTTTCCTAACCAAAGTTATGATGCGTGATGACTGTCACCAAACCCATTGGAAAGAAAAATTCCTAGATGATCTTCCCAAACTCTTCTCCCAAAAAGCCAAAGATAAACTTAAGGAAAACAACAATGGTGTCGTCCCTTACGAACAACTTACTTATGATGATTTAGTCAATGCCATCACAACACAAGTATTAGAAATCTGCACCAATTTCAAAACAAACCAACAACTGTAAAAAGACTTAGGCACCTCCAAGAAAGAACTAGGTACTTTTTGTCAATAATTTGGTTTCCCTGATAATTCTCATATAATACCCCCTTCTCGTCGAAAACCTCGCACTACTTCTGCACAAAGATTCTTTCGTCGGCCAAAACCTAGCTTTAACGTTTATTATCAAAAACCTCAACCACAACAGACTATTAAATCTTCTCCTTTAAAACCTAAACATGTTTCTAAATACTCACGCAAAGTCCCTACTTGTTATAAATGTGGTAAAGTTGGCCATTACAAAAATCAATACTCAATGAATCAAAAAATTAATTCTTTTAAAATTGATGACACACTCAAGCAATAACTTTTGCAATTATTCCTAAATTCTGATACATCTATGTCTGACGAAAAATTACAACTAGATGAAATTGCTTCTCATTCCTCTTCAGATGAACATCACACTTCTCCTTCCTCCCACAATTCAGAACAAGTCGTTAAAACTAATTGCCAATGTCCAACCACCTATACCATTAATGTCATCACCAAAGAATAAGAACTACTTCTTGATGTCATTAACAAACTTACGTATCCACAAGTAAAAAAAGATTATTTACTCCAACTTAAACAAAGTCTAACCTCTGTAAAAAAATCTCAACAAGATAATTTGCTTCTAAATAATCGTTATAATTTTAATGACATTCTCAAACGTTTTCACCAACCTTCAAAATCTTCCCCTCTTACTATTCAAGATTTACAAACTGAAATCAACCTAGTCAAAAAAAAAAAAAAAAAAAATTAAGAGATTTAAAACTTGAGCACAATATTTCCAAGATTGATCTTAACAATCTAAAAAATCAGGTTTTACTTCTCTAACATTCTTCTCCTAGTATCTCTGTTTCTCCTAAAACTGACTCTCGAGATATTTTCTTACTTTCTCAAATCTTTTATCAAAAATGGAATGTCAAGATTATTATTGTTGTGAACAAAGAATTTCGTTTTGACACCATTGCTCTTTTTAATTCTGGAGCTGACCTCAATTGCATACAAGAAGGCTTAATCACAACCACATATTTTGAAAAAACTAGAGACTGTCTTTCTATTGCTGGAGGCACTCATCTTCAAATACAATATAAACTTTCCAATGCTCATATTTGTAATAGTAATGTTTGTCTCAAAACTCCTTTTGTTCTTATCAAAAAATCTCTCATGAGAAGTCATCTTAGGCACGCCTTTTCTCAATCTTCTTCAACCTTTTCAAGTTAACACTAAAGGTATTCATTCTACCCTTAAAAGTAAGAAAGTTACATTTCCTTTTGTATGTCCTTCTCGTACCAAAGACCTAAATGCTCTTAAAAATTTTGCCATTTCTCATCATACTACCAACCTTATCATTCGTAAAGAAAAATATTTATAATTTCTCAAAGAAGAAAAAACTTACAATCAAATCAAACACACTCTATAAGATGGAACTGTACACTTAGCTATAAATAAATTTTTAACTAAATTACAACAAGAGGTATGTTCTGATTTACCCAATGCCTTTTGGTCTCGAAACAAACATATCGTTGCCTTGCCTTATTCTTCTGATTTCTCTGAAAAACAAATCCCTATCAAAGCTCGTCCCATCCAAATGAACCATGAACTTTTTGAATATTGCAAAAAAGAAATCCAAGATCTTCTTGATAAAAAATTAATACGCAATAGTCGTTCTCCGTGGAGTTGTGCTGCCTTTTATGTTCACAAAAATGCTGAAATTGAAAGAGGAGCTCCCCGTTTAGTCATTAATTACAAATCCCTCAATGATGCTCTTCAATGGAATAGGTATTCTAT
Organism: Euryodendron excelsum; assembly: GCA_033060915.1. Taxonomy (NCBI): domain Eukaryota; kingdom Viridiplantae; phylum Streptophyta; class Magnoliopsida; order Ericales; family Pentaphylacaceae; genus Euryodendron; species Euryodendron excelsum. The sequence continues at coordinate 42,128,287 of CM065381.1, read as the reverse complement.
TCCCAACAAGAAAGAATACCTTTGCCATGCCAAAATATTTTCAAAATTTGACATGAAATCAGGTTTTTGGCAAATTCAAATCACAGAATAAGATAGGTACAAAACTCCTTTTACTCTACCATTTGGACATTATGAATGGAACGTGATACCTTTTGGATTGATAAATGCTCCAAGTGAATTTCAAAAAATTATGAATGATATTTTCATTCCTTATTCTCAATTTACAATTGTCTATATTGATTATGTTCTTATTTTTTCCAATTCTATTATCCAGCATTGGAAACATCTTCATTTATTTTTTAATATTGTCAAACACAATGGTTTAGTTCTTTTAGCAAAGAAAATTAGTCTTTTTCAAACACGAGTCCGATTCTTAAGTCATTACATTTTCCAAGGTACAATTACTCCCATCGAAAGATCTATTCATTTTGTTAGTAAGTTTCCTAATGAAATTAAAGACAAAAATCAGTTACAATGCTTTTTAGGTAGTATCAATTATATATCTGAATTCTACCCAAATTTAAGCCAGATTGCTGCTTCTTTACGATAGTGCCTTAAAATGCCTGGTCTAGGGAGCATACCAAAATTGTCAAAACCCTTAAACAATATTCCAGACCCTTCCTTGTCTTACGTTAGTAAATTCTAACACCTTCAAAATAGTTGAAACCGATGTCTCAATAATAAAGAACAATTGGTTAGGTTTACTTCAGGTACTTGGAATCCTACCCAAAAGAATTATAGTACTATTAAAAAAGAAATTTTGGCTATTGTTTTATGTATTTTTAAATTTCAAAGTGATTTATTAAACCAAGAATTTTTACTTCATGTTGATTGTCATGCTACAAAAAATATCATTTTCAAAGATGTTGAAAATATAGCTTCTAAACAAATTTTTGCTAGATGGCAAGCTATCCTTTCTGTTTTTTATTTCAAAATTACTTATATTAAAGGTACTGAAAATTCTATCCCAGATTTTCTTACTCGAGAATTCTTATAGGGAGACTCTCACCATGCCCCCAAACCAGCACATGATATGGGCAAAGCCCTAGCCAAACGTCAGACTCAACCTCAGTCCAAATCCTGTTATGCCATGAAACCAATACCAGTTCAACCGCTCCAATCCCTTCCACCTGCACCACGAGATTGGTACAATCAAACTCTTATTGAACAATCTCAACAACTTTCCCAAACTTATGCCAAGACGAGCCCTAACTGTGGTTACAGACTCTCAGCAAATGACAACAAGTTCTTCTCCAACAAGTGGCGATCTCTAACCCCACTTCCAAATCAAAGTATTTTCTCAAAACCAAATGCAAACAATCTATTGTTCTTTTAGAAAAACAAACACAGTCTGACGATCCATTTGAAATTCCTCCTAGAGTGTTTCTTCCTAACACACATTTTCTTCAACTATCTCCAATTCACAATCAATAATTTTATGAAGTAGATACTAATTCCATTAGCCTCAAAAAACATTTCAATCTTAGAAATTCCCAAATTGCTTACTCCACTGTTTATATTACCAAAATTCTGACCCATGAACAATGGGGTACCCATCCTTATCAATTTAGAAGATTTTCTGAAACTTTTAATCCACCTACATTCAATTACTATGATTATCAACATACTAGGTTCAACACTTTCTTCTTTCAAAACTCCACATTTAGCCATTCTTGGATGTTTACTTTCCAAAAAGATTTTTTCTTAGAATTTCCTAACTGGTTTTATAACTAGTGGTTTCATTTTGGTGTTGTTACTTAAATCTTTCCTCCTTCTATTCAAAAAGTTGCCCTCATTTATCAAGACAATCAAACCCAATCAATTCCTCTCCAAATTTTCCACAATCTTACTTTTTATGGCCCAATTTTCTATTCCATGGATTTTTCTTGGAATTATACTATTATTTCTCAAGACTCCTTTCCCTACCTTACTCGAACCTTTCAAGTTAAATGGTGGGACAGTTGGAAACAAAGTGTTACCCCTCAAACTATCCATAAATTCTTTCTAGCCCATCCAACAATTTCTATAGATGCTAATCCTCAGTTTCTACTTAACAAGAGCTAGAATTTATACATATTAGCAGTAGCCAAGACCAAGAAGGAACTTCATCAACAATTAATGGAGACACTATCATCTCTTTCTGACAGTGATGATGATGAATCCCCAGCAAATCTAGAGCAAGATTCTCAGGTCTCCTCCACTGACCTCGCACATGATAATAAAGATGATTGTTATGGCATCTTCTCTCTAGTCCAAAAAAAATTCAAAAGCTGTTAGTCTCGGCAATAGCAAATTAATTCACTTTCGGTGGCTGCGATATAACTTTTTCACAAAAAGACAAAAGTGCTACAGTAAAATTAACTTTTTTACTACCCATAGCAAAAGGTAAATCAACTATTGGTGATTGACAGCTAGCCATCATGCATGCTCTTCTACAGTGATCATACATGTGGATTAATAGTAATAAGTTTTTTCTATTTATACCATGTATCTCTATATTTTGAGGTAGGCCAATTCGGAAGCTAGGTTTCTCTCTCTCTCTCTCTCTCTCTCTCTCTAGAATTCTTTTGTAATCAATCTCTATAGTTAGTTTCAAGTATCATATCTCCAGTAGCTCAGCTCTCCTGATAATCTTTCAACCTTTTTAATATTTATGTTTTAAATTTTCAATTGTAATCTTAATTTATCCAAGTCACACATGGTTTCGTTATCCCTTTGAGATGTGCCTATAAGACATTGACAATGTTTCAATACAACTGTTTGTTCTTCTTCTAATTTTTAATCATTTTAATTATTTCCAATTAACTGGTCCATTCTTTATTTAAGTTTGTTTTTATTTCCAATTAAATTGGTCCGTTCTTTTCGTTTTTTATTTAAGTTCGTTTCATTGCCACTTACCTAGGTTAGTTATGCCCCTAAGATGATTTTAACCACTCTATGGTTAGGGTTATTTCATGAAAGTGTTATATTTAATGTGGCCATCAAATTCTAAAGTTTGGGTTTAAACCCTAAATTGCTTTTTAATAAATCACAACTCTAAAGTGATTCTAGTCATTCTATGGTTACGGTTGCTTTAAAAAAGTGTTATATTCAATGGGATCATCAAGGTCTAAATCTTGTTTTCAAACCCTAGTTGTTGTCAAAATCACAACCCTAGAATGGCTCTAGTCTTCTCATGATTAGAATCATTTTAGGAAACATTCAAATCTTTCTAAAATAGTTTTTGAAAATTCACTTCCTAAAAGCTATTTTCAAAGATTTGCTTTCCAAAAAACTCTTTTTCTTGAAGTCCAAGTTAAAACCCTAGAATCCATATTTAGGAAGCCCTAGGTTATTTTCATAAAATCCAATTTCTCTATTTTTGTAAAATCATAGATTTTCAAAACTCAAACTTTTCAATTTCATATCAAATCAAATCTTGTCCAAATAGGAAACCAAGTCAAATCTTGCCCAAATAGGAAACTAAAACAAATCCCTTATTTTAAAAATAAAATCCAATCTTTTATTTTAAGAAATAGAAATAAAATCTTTCCTAATTGCAAGCTTTCAAATCTTTCTAAATTTGAATATTTCCAAAATTAAATATTTCCAAAATCTCAACCTTTCCAAATTCAAATTTTTTTTTTCAAAACTTTCCAAAAACAATATTTTTCTTTTTTAATTGAAATTCAATTTCTCCAATTCAAGTGCATTGCAAAAACCCTAGGGCTTAGGATTGCTTAAATTCCAAATTACTTCAAACCTAGGTCAAATCTTTTCAAATTCAATTCTTTTTCAATCAAATCTTTGTAAGTTCCAACTTTCCAATTTCAAATTTCAAATTCAAATCTTCTCAAATTCAAGTTTTTCTAAATTCAAATCTTCCTTAATCTAAATCTTTCCAAAAACAAGTATTTTCTAAAATAAAAAACTTTCTTAAAGTAGAACTTTCCTAAAATGGAACATTCCTAATTCAAAGCTTTCCTAAGTTTAATCTTTCCAAATTCTAACTTTTCAAGTTTTTCAAAATCAAATATTTCTAAATCAAATCAAATCAAATCCTTTCTAATCTTTCCTAAATCCAATCTTTCCTAAATTGGAACGTTCTAAAATCAAACTTTCAAGAATCTAGTCTCTCAAGTTCAAATCAAATCTTTTCAATTGTATATCTAAACCTTAGGTTACATAAACTTTAGGATATCTAAGCCCTAGTTTAATCCTAACCCTGAGTTAAAAAACTTCCACTCTTTTCTAAATCTAAAGTCTAAACCAAAATGGTTTTCAAACCCCAAATCAAATCAAGATGATTTCAAAGTTCCATTCAAAACCTTCCAATTTCAAATCTAAGTTCTATTTCAAGATTCAATTACAAATTCAAATTCTATTTCAAAGTCAACTCCAAAGTTAATTTCAAATCAAAGTTAAATTTCAAACCTTCCAATCAAAAGTTCAAAATAAAACCTTTTCAAGTCAAACTTTTCAAAGACCCGAAAGTGTCTACTTTCAATCAGACCCCGTGCCCGAACTATGACTGATCTGATTTCCAACCAAGCGATATGTAGGCAACCCTCATGGGTGCAATCACAACTTCTTTTAAAATTTCAATTCCCCTTTTAAAAAATCTCTCTTTAAATTCAAAGTTATTGTCATGCACTTGCATATCATGCATAATTCGTGATGGTTCAAACCTCTTTTCAAAGTTATTTTTTAAATTGGATATTTGTTAATCAAAGATTCTAAATGAGTGAACGTAGGATAAAAAGATATATAGATACCAAAAAAGGGGGATAGGATGATAACTTAATGCATATTCCCTATATGTAACCAATTCCCGAACCTAGAATCATTGTTTTTGAAAGACCAAAACCAGAGTCATTTTTCAAAAAGGGCTTAAATTTTTTCAAAGGTTGCCAAACAACCTGTTTTCTTAAAAAAATCATCTCTCAAGGAAGTTTTCAAAACCTTTTCAAAAACCTTAAGTTTAGTATTCAGATTATGCTTAGTTTTAGGTAACCTAACTCACCTTAACAAAGTTAGGTGGAGACTCCAAATCTATTTTCAAAAGCCCTTCTTTAAATCAACTTTCAATTCAAACCTAGTCACACTCGTTCTTCTATGAGGATGAGTTCTAACGAGATAGTACCGTGTGTTTTCCCACCACATTCTTAAGTGGCAAAAAACTGGGGTGCGACATTATTGAGTTTGTCTAAGTCGATAGAAATATGTGGGTCGTATAAATTGTATACTAACCGTGAAATGATGCAAAAAGAATGACACAAAGAGATCCACCAAGGGGAGTTAAGGAGGAAGCGTCATTAGCTCCAGTAAGGGGCAAGGAGGCCAAGAATAGGGTGTTCAAAATCCACCAGATGCAGCCGATAGAGTGGCTAATGTTCTAGCCTAGTATATTGAGTATCAATCGACAAGACCTACTCCAAGAGCTAGTACCTTGCATGAACAATTCATGAAGCTTAATCCACCATAGTTCATAGGAGCAACAGATCAATTGGTGACGGAGGAGTGGTTGAAAAAGTTAGAATTCATTTTTGAGGTAATGGTCATTATGGAAGAGCAGAAATTATTGTAGGCCACATTATGTTGAAATGTAAAGCTTGAAATTGGTAGAAATCGTCAAACAAATGTTGGGTTCTTAGATTGGTATAGTACCAATTACTTGGCAGCAATTTGTGAAAGAATTCAATGAATAGTACTTTCTTCTTATCTACAGATATCAGAAGGAATATGAATCTAATTCTTTAAAGTAGGGGAAAATGACTGTATCTAAGTATGAGGAGCAATTTACAACATTATCTCAGTTTGCACCTGATCTACTGTGTACTGAGGAAGCCAAGTGTAGAAGATTTCAACAAAGACTGGAATTGGGTATTCGATCTCGAATTTTAGCTTTTGAAATGATAAGATATGCTGACTTGGTAAACAAAACCAATATTGTAGAGCAAGATATAAAAGAATTATTTGGTAGAAGAGAACAATTTAAAAAGGGAAAGTTTGATGTGGGAGCCGAGACTTTAGAGCAGAAATCATCAAAGTTTGCAATGTTTAGTGGACAGGGAAGATCATAGCCTAGTCAAAGATCAGGGAGTTCAAGATCTGAAAGTCCAAGGGGTTGTGGACCTTGGAGACATATAGTGAGACCTTCAGGTTCAGGATCTTCTGGTGGTAAAGATGGATGAGTTATTTGCTATAGGTTTGGGGTAGTGGGACATGCAGTTAGAGACTGTCTAGTGCCATAGAGTGATAAATGCTATCAGTGTGGACAACCATAATATATAACAAGGAATTGTATTCAGAGTTCTACAACAGCTTCTTCTATGGGCAGTGTTGCTAGTGGTGAAAGAAGAGTATCCAAGAGTACACAACGAGGACGTGGGACTACTTTAGAACTACGGATGCAAGCTCAGGTGTATGCTATGACCCAGAAGGATACTCAGGCAACACCCACAGTAGTGACAAGTGTGATATCTATGGCTAGTAAGGAAGTTTACGTATTGTTAGATCCTGGATCTACCCATTCTTTTGTTTTTATTATATTTAGTGTGCATTTGGATAGACCACGTACTTTAATGGCATATCATTTACTTGTTTCTACACCTCCAGGAGATGTGGTAGTAATGGAAGTAGTTTATAAAGATTGTGTGCTGGAAATTGGGTCAAATGAGTTGACGATGGACTTAATTCCTTTGGCAACATATGACTTTGACTTAATTTTGGGTATTGATTGGTTGTCATCCTATCATGCCTCTATTGATTGTTTCAAGAAGGAGGTTGTCTTCTGAATGCCGAATGAATCAGAGTTTAGATTTCAAGGAGAGTGGGATGTGGTTTCTACTTGTTTAATATCAGCCTTAGAAGCCATGAGAGATTGTTATAGAAAGGGCGTGAGGAGTATTTAGCTTATGTGATTGATACTACCAAGTCAGAAAAAAAATTTGTCAAATATTCTAGTGGTGCAAGATTTTGTGGATGTGTTTCCAAATGAACTTCCAGGAATTGTTTTAGATAGGGAAGTGGAGTTTTCTATTGAGTTATTGTAGGGGACTACTCCAATATCTATTGCACCTTACAGAATAGCACCGTTAGAGTTGAAATAATTAAAAATTTAGTTACAAGATTTGCTTGATCGAGGGTTTATACAACTAAGTGTATCACCATGGGGAGCTCCAGTCTTATTTGTTAAAAAGATGGGATAATGAGAGTGTGTATCAATTATCATTAGTTGAATCAAGTTACAGTGAAGAATAAATATATTTTGCCATAGATTGATGACTTGTTTGATCAATTGCAAGGAGCCAAAGTATTTTCAAAAATTGATTTGAGATCTGGCTATCATTAACTAAAAGTGAAGGACAGTAATGTTTTAAAGATTGCTTTCTGTACACGGTATGGACACTAAGAGTTCTTGGTGATACTGTTTGGAGTGACTAATGCTCCAGCTATCTTCATGGACTTGATGAACTGGGTATTTTAGCATTTTCTCGATTCTTTTGCTGTTGTATTCAGTGATGACATACTAGTTTATTCACATAGTAAGGAGAAGCATGAAGAACATTTTAGGCTTGTATTGCAAATATTGCGGAACAGACAGTTATACGCCAAATTCAGTAAATGTGAGTTTTGGCTTGATAGAGTAGTATTTTTGGGGCATGTAATTTCTGATGAGGGGATTTGTGTTAATCCAAAAAACAATTAAAGCTATAATGAACTAGGAACAACCAAATAATGTGCCAGAAATTAGAAGTTTCTTAGGATTAGCTAGATATTATATAAGATTTATTCAGGGATTCTCATCCATTGTTGTTCCATTAACCAAACTAACATGAAAGGAAGTGAAGTTTGAATGGACTAATGATTGTGGACGTAGCTTCCAAGAATTAAAGACAAAGTTGACTACAGCTCCAATGTTGACCATTTATTTAGGGAAGCGAGATTTTGTGATATATAGTGATGCTTCATATCAGGGTCTTGATTGTGTGTTAATGCAAAGAGGCATAGTTGTTGTCTATGGTTTGAGATAGTTAATGACTTATGAAAGAAACTATCCCATCCATCATTTGGAGTTAGCTACAGTTGTATTTGCATTCAAACTATAGAGACACTATTTATATGGTGAGCCTTATGAGATATTTACAGATCATCAGAGCTTGAAATAGTTATTTACTCAAAGGGATTTGAATGCAAGACATCGGTGATGTATGAAATTGATTAAAGATTATGAATGTGTTATTCATTATCATTAAGGGAGAGCCAATGTTGTGACTAATGCTTTGAGTAAAAAATCTTCAAGAAGATTAGCGTGTATGCAATGTCATCAAGTAGAATTGTTTGCTGAATTGACTTCTTAGGGAATAAAGTTTCGAATGATGGGAGTTAATGGTTTGATAGCACAGTTCCGAGTAAGACCATTGTAAGCACCACATTTTTTATCGCTCGGCAGTCTACGATCCGTCCAGACTTATACTCAAGTCAATATGAACGTATTCCAACAGAAATCAACTCTCTAAGTCTAATCCTGTCTATCCATCGGTTCACGGGCCCGCCAGGCCCAAATAAAGGCAAAATAACCAAAATGCCCTTAGGGGCATTTTCCTTTCCAATTCCAAATTAGCCACGTCTTTCCGAAGACGGTAAGTCCCCTTTTCAATTCCACATTAGGCATGTCTTTCCGAAGACGGTAAGTCCCCTCTCCAATTCCAAATCAAGCACGTCTTTTTGAAGACGGCAAGTCTCTTTTCCAATTCCAATAGGCACGTCTTTCCAAAGACGGTAAGTTCCCTTTAAACCTGTCGACCGGAACGAGATCCCAAGTCCCCTAGATGGTAGAACGGTCCACCTTTGGCGCCTGCTAGCCCACCAATGCAAAAATGTTCGTTTTGACACACCTTCCGAGAAAGTTGACTTCTTAGGCGCTAAGTCCCTTTAGCAACTTCACAAGATCAGGCAATCTCGGGAATGATCGCGAACCATCAGAGTAGCGAAAGTACTCGTAAACATCGCAACCGTCAAAGTAGCAGAAATACTCACAACAGGTCGATTTAAGGAATTACCAACAACCCCCTATACCACGAGACCACTGTCAGAGTGTCAAAAACATTCAAAACTCAGGTAAATACCAGTGCCTACTAGTCCACTTCGATGAAAAATGACTAAACTACCCCTAGGGCCATTTTTGGCACATTTCTCGAGAACACACCTGAGTCCTCAGAATGGTAAGTCCATCCTTCCAAGATTGTCTTAAGAGCAATCCGGCATGATTAGGTGCCTTCTAGTTAGTTCCGGGCCAGTTCCAAGACTTTCCGGTCAAGATGACCATTTTGCCCCTAGGCATCCGAATGCCCCGGGGACCACACCGGCTCTAGGTATCAAACCGGTAGCTTCTTGAGAATGCTTCTTATAGTGTTCTCAACCTTCTTTTATCTTTCCGAATCATTCCGAGTCAGTTCCAGCAAACCCAATGCAGAATGACTGTTTTGCCCCTGGTGGGCCGGTCGCCTTTTTTTTTATCACACCGGCTCTGGATATCAAACTAGTAATCTCTCGAGAATGTTTTTTATAGTATTCCCGACCCTCTTTTATCTTTCTGGATCATTCCGAGTCAGTTCCAGCAAACCCGGTGCAAAATGATCGTTTTACCCCTGGTAGGCCGGTCACCTTTTTCGACCACACCAGCTCTGGGTATCAAACCGCCAACCTCCTAGAACATTTTAAATAATGTTTCCAAAATCTCGAGTCTTCTTCCAAGACATTTTGAGTCCGTCTCGGTAGCTTTCTAGCCCGTTTAACCGTTTTGCCCCTAATGGCCCTGTCAATCCTTTCGACAATTCTTGTCATCCTTTTTTTAGGTCAACTACCTTCGGGACACTGTTTTAAGTGTTCCTGTCACTTTCCGGCCTTCTGGGCCATTCCCGGCTCCTTAAATGCTTCCCGAACCTTTCGGAGTCACTCCTAGTGAAGCCAGGGTAAAAATTACATAGTAGTCACGAGTACAGGCGCCCAAATCTTCTCAAGATACATTGCTTGTCGACCTTAAAACTTTCCTAACTGGCTGACACCACTCCTAGTGGCGCTAGAAGCATTTTTGGCTTGGCACCACTATAACAGGTGCCAGGTCATTCCCTTCTCTATAAACACAGAACCTCCTCTAGCGTGAAAGAGGTCCGCAAACCCAATCTAAAAACCCTACTTTTCGATATACAAAGCTCGTAGCCTCTCTAAACCCTAGTCTTCTTAGGTTTTCCAAACCCTAGCCTCCATACACTCACATACACTTCTATACACATACACTAGCCTCCAAAGCCTCTTTTGAAGACTTGAAGTGCTGCAATCTAAAGCTTTGAAGATTAAAGACAAACTCTTGAAGATTGAAGTGAAGACCGAAGCAAGACAAGCAAAGCAAAGCACGTAAAGCTAAGCAAAATAAAGAAGACACAAGGTGGGCTTCTTATTTACGTTTACACATCTTCCCCCCTCTCTTCTTTCTCCTAACGCACTTGGGTTTTCTTCTATTTTAATCCCCCATCTTCTTCCTCCCCCTTCTTGCATGCTTGAAATAAGGGAATTCCCAGTTCATGTGTTGGATTAGGCTATTGGAGAGTCACAGTGTCGGGGGCTTTCTTTTAGTCTATCCGGAGACCATGTGGGTTCGACCCCTTTGATTATGTGGTGAAGTCTTTAACCTTATATATTTAGGACCCCAATTTGCATTGTGCATATCATGATCTTTCATTCTTTCAAAATTTGTTTTCAAACTCGTTTTCAAAGCTTGCATTAACATCGTTTTCAAACTTGCATTAAAATCTTCTTTTTCAAAACTTGTTTTCAAAATCACAATCCTAGGGTGATTCTAGCCCTTCCATGGCTAGGGTTGCTTTAGGGAAGTATTACATTTAAAGTGGCCGATATGGTCCATATTTTTAAAACCTTTGTTATTTTCAAAACCACTATCTTAAAGTGGTTCTAATCTTCTTATGGTTAGAATCGCTTTAGGAAAGTGAGATATTTTGTATACTTTCTAAAAACTCTATTTTCAAATCTCTCCTTCTAAAAACCTCTCTTTCAACATACTTTTTAAAAACTCTCTCCATTCTTCTTTTTAAAATTGTTTTTAAAAGCTCCCTCCAAAAACTGTTTTCAAAAACTACCTTTTCAACTCCTTTCCAAAACACTCTCTTCAAAATTCCTTTCCTAAAAACACTCCCTAGATTTCCTTCTTAGAAAACTCTCTCCCTAAATCTCTTTCCTAAAAACTCTTTCCTAAAAGCTTCTTCCAAAGTCTTCTTTCTAAAACTCCTCTTAAATTCACTTTCTAAAAACTCCTCACTAGGATTTCTTTCAAAAAACTCTCTTTTCAAAATTCACTTTCTAGAAACTCCTCTCTAGGATTTCCTTCCAAAAATCTCCTTTTCTAAAAACTCACTTTCCAAAAACTCTTTTCTTGGTGTCCAAGTTAAACCTTAGAGCCCACGTTTAGGAAACCCTAATTTTCCTTCCCAAAAACATGATTTCCAATCCCTTACTTTAGCCTCAAAATCTAGGTTTCCAAAACCTCTTGTTTTCTACATCAAAACTATATATATTTCTAAAACTTATTTTCTACATCAAAACTATAGTCTTCCAAATCTAGGGTTTCTAAAACTCCCCCTTCCCAAATCCATGCCAAATCCAATCTTTCTTTTAGGAAACCGAATCCAATCTCCCATTTAGGAAACTAGATCCTATCCTCCGTTTTTGGAAACAAAATCAAAACATCTCTTTTTAGAAATAAAATTCCAATCACTTGTTTTAGGGAATAGGAATCTCAATCTTTCCTAGTGTAAACCTTTCCTAATTTCAAGAATTTCTAAAACTCAAACTTTGAATCTTTCTAAATTCTAAACTTAAACTTCAAATCTTTCCAAATCTAAAACTTTCTAAATTCTAAACTTTCCAACTTTCAAAACTTTCCTATTTCAAAACATTCCAAAATCAAAACTTTCCTAAATTAAAACTTTCTTAATTCAAAACTTTCTTAAAATGAAACCTTTCTTATTTCAAAACTTTCCTAATTCGAACATTTCCTAATTCAAAATTTTTCCTAAAACGGAACTTTCCTACTTCGAGTCTTTCCTAAATCTTATCTTTCCCAAGTCTAGGTTTTCTAAATTTCAATCTTTCAAAAACAAGTCCAAATCTTTCTTCTTTTCAAATCAAAGTCCAATCTTTTTAAATTCCAAATTCCAATTTCCAATCCTTTATTCTAAATTCAAATCAAATCCAAGTTCCAATTTAACTCCTTTTTCAAATCAAATCTTCTATCTTCTATTGGACTCTTGTCTGAACTACGACTGACCTGATTCCTCAAAAAAGATACGTAGGCAACCCTCATGGGTGTAGTCACAACCTTTTTCAAGTTTCTAATTTTATGATCTATTTCAAACTTTCAATTCTAAAATTCTAAAACTTTCCAATTTCAAATTTATCTTTTCAAATCTCTTTTCTAAGGATCAAATCAATCTCTTTCCAAATCTATTTTCCAACTCCTTTTTTCTATTGCATTTACATATCATGCATCATGATAGTTTTTAAATATTCTTTTTCTAAAGTGGATAAGATTGAACATTTGTTAGTTGAAGACTCTCATAAGTGAATTTACGGTAAATAGACATGCAGGTACCACAAGGGCGGGTTAGGGTGATGGCTTAGTGCGTCTTTCCTACACGTAACCAACCTCCGAATCTAGATCACTGTTTTCGAAAGACCAAAATGGAGTTTATTTACAAAAATGGCTTAATTATTTTCTAAAGGTTGCCAAACAACCTGTTTTCTTAAAAACCCTCTCTTGAGGAAGTATTTTCAAAATCGTTTTCAAAAACCCTAAGTGTAGTCTTCGGATTGTACTTAGTTTTTAGGTGACCTAATTCACCTTAATCAAGTTAGGTGACGACTCCAAATATTTTCCAAAAGCCTTTTATTCAAATATATTTTCAAATCAAACATAGTTACACTTATTCTTCTAGGAGGGTGAGTTTTAACGAGAGAGTACAGTGTTTTTCCCGCTTGTGTATATATTCCTCGAGTGCAAAAAATCTGGGCGCGACAACCATTGGTACTTAATCAAATTTAGGAGTTACAACCCCAAGATCCACAACTATAGACAATCAGAAAGCGAGTGAAGGAAAGAGTTAGAACTGATTTTTCTATACATGAAGATGGTACCTTGATGTTTGTGACTCGTTTTTGTGTACCAGAAAATCAAGCTTTGAAGAAAGGGAAGTTGAGTCCAAGGTACATTGCACCATACATTATTGTTCAAAGAGTTGGTGTTATGGCTTACCAACTAGATTTGCCTCCAAAAATGTCTAAGTTGTATGATGTCTTCCATGTTTTCATGTTAGATATGTCAAATCCTTCTCATGTATTGACTCAGAAACCGATAGAATTGGAGGATGACTTGAGTTATGTTGAAAAACTTGTTCAGATTCTGGATCGTAGGGAACAAGTTCTATGTAACAAGGTAATTCTACTGGTAAAAGTGTTGTGGAAGAGTCATTCAATAGAAGAAGCCACATGGGCGAGTGTGGAAACAATGAAAAATTAGTATCCATATCTATTCTAGTTTGGTAAGTGAATTTTGGGATGAAATTCTTAAAGGCGGGAAGAATTGTAAAACCCTATAATGCTTAACATCGCATTTAGCTTAATAGCATATTTATGAGTGCATGATTTCCTTAATCAAGGAGCTTGACTAGCACATTTTAATGAGAGCATATTATACGAAGATTGATTTATTCTAAGCATGATTAATTAGTTTAATCCTTGCTTAATTAGCTTAATTATTCTCCATGCTTAGCTTAATGTTAATAATGATTAATTATTATAAGAGTGATTGATTATGCTAATCATGTGGATTAGGGAAGCAAGGAGGAGCTAGGTGTGTGCTTCACTTAAGTGAGGTGTGTGCATAAGGTGTGTATGTGTGTGCTTCATTTGCTAGCAAGGTGTGTGTGTGACATGTGTAGCCAGAGTGTCCTAAGTCGCTTCCTTGAAGCCAAGGAAGGAGAGAGGAGAGAGGTGCTTGTTAGTATTTTGTGTGCTTGGAGAAAGAGAAAGTGAGAGAAAAGAAGGAAAAATAAGAGAAAAAAGAGAAGACGAAGGGATTGAAGGGGGAAGCTTGTATTTTCATTTTTTGAGGTGAGGAATTTCATGTTTACGCTTGTTTCATTGCATTTTTATTGATTTTTGTATGATAGCATATCATTTCATGCCATGGAGGTTGAATTGAAGTGAAGAGTGGGAAAGTGTTTAGGGTTTTCAAGTTGAGGCCTTGAATTCTTCATGTTGTGCATGTTTTGAGCTTAAAGTCTTGTTGGAGACTTTAGAACATCATTTTGGACTTGTAGGAGGATTAGGAGTGTGAGTGTGTTGGCCTTGAGTTGTTTAAACTTTGGTGTAAAAGTTGCAATTCTAGACCAAGTGGAAAAGGCGCCAGTAGGCTGGCTGGAATGCTCCAAGTGGCACGCTCCTATGGAGAAGGGCACCAGTAGGCGGGTAGAGTGCGGCTAATGGCACGCTCCTCTAGTGGGGGGGTGCCAGGAGGGTGCCTAATGCCGCACTCCTTTGGCTGGTTTTGGCTGGTGTAACCCTTGTTTTGTGTTTTAGTTCCTTGCATTACATCAAGAAGGATTTAACAAATCTTATTGAGTTTCTAATATATTTTTGATGTTTTATCTTGCATGTTTAAGAGTTCTAAGCCATGAACATGTATTGTTTAAGAGTAATTGTATCTATTTCATGAATTTGACGTAATAATGTGTGTTAGGTTTGGAAGCGACTTAGGACACTCCGGCTCAGCATAAGGAGTGATTCAATTGTAGTTATAAAGAGGTATAATGTAGGGATTTAAGATATATTCTTACTCTTACGGAATTGAATAGCTTATATACAATATGGATGTTGGTGTTGGATTATGAGGTGGCATTGCATGCAACATATATTGTATATATATCTTGCATTGCACGGTAGAGGTTTAGTTGATGTGAGACTAACCTGAGGTTTAGCCGATGTGGGGCTAACCTAAAAGGTTGTCAATGTAGGACATTCTTAAATAACAAGCCATCAATATATTGGGCAAATGTTATCAAAATAACGCGCACATATGTGGTGTATCATATATTGCATCACATGAGGCATTTTTATTATTGATGATGGTTTATCTATTAATGATTAACTCAGTGGTTGTTCATCATTCATTATTTATGAGTATTGATTATCATTGTGAGCACGTTGACATATAGCTCACATCCACATAGATTGTCTTGCAAGTGAGATGGAGAGAGAAGTTCAGTCCCCTGTTGTCACTACCGTTATTGAAGTCAAGTTGGATAGCTTCAAGGAGCTCCATTTGTTGAGTCGTAGTCTTTTGACATGTTGTATATTGTATAAGAGTTTTATAATTTGTTTACGTTTCGGTTTTATAATAATTATGAGTTTGATTTCGTAGTCCTCTTTATGTATGTTGGTTGATTATGAGGCAATTTTATTTATATAATGATGTTGTTTAATCTTTGTAAGAGTTCTATCTTTGAGATTGCTAAGAGGCTTCCTTGACAGGTTGATATCCTATGCAATCACACTCACCCTAAAATGGTGTTAATGACATCCGATTAGAAGTGGGCGTGACAAATTGAATCCAATTCCCTTTATAAATTATTAATCTAGTTCAATTTTCATTTAATTTGTTAATTAGCTAAATAAAACTCTCCAAATCCAATCATTTCTTTAGTTTACCTTTTCATAGAAGCGGTTAATTGCTTGTTTGTGAGCAATTTGAAAATAGTTCATGTTTGTAATTGTCATGGACTATAATTAATCCCATAACCTAAGGAAAAATAGACATCTGGCCTCACCGAATTAAGCTACTTCGCTAACCGTGCTCTTACGGTTAATTGCACATCTTTGGAGGCGAAAGACCCAGAGTGCATTTTTTGAAAAAATAGATATTTAGATTCATGACAAAGACTTACAAAACTAAAGGGTTAAATTTGATTTCGTTTGTGCAAAATGTAATTAGACTACAAAGTGTTCTAAACTTTATTATATCACGGATGCAATTTAGCTATTAATCTAGTACTGCACACTAGATTCACAAACTTGGTGTGGACAAATATTATCTTAAGAAAAGTGGCACCAACAATACATCTTCTTATGCTACAAAGTTTTTGACACCAACTGAAATATATAAATATGTCAAACCAGAAGGGGGAATTCTTTTTAGAATTAAAAAATATTTACATATATTCATCTTATTTTCTTTTCCTCATTGTTTTGGGTATCAAATAAAAAATAATGATTTCAAGTACATTTTCTTTTCTTATTCCGTAAATTATTAGGTTATGTAATTGGCATATTTCGTGACTTTCTTTATTTCATTGTAATTGGGGTAAAAGGGTTTATCACAGGCATTCAAGGATATAAGTCGATGAAAACCATCTCTGAAGGTTGATTCATTCAAGCATAAGTGCTAAAAAGTGGTTGGATGATCAATTCAGAGGCTAAGAAAGAAGGTTGGGAAGTTGGCCACTTTTGGCCACTAGTGGCTCTAACAATAAATGGATTATGGCAAAACAGTGTATTCACCACTCTGGCTACCCGTGGCTCCAGATAAATAGGATTGGGCAAGCAGTGCAGTTGGCCACCTCTTTCCACCTCTGACTTTAGCGAAGCGCACGAGACTGTTGTTATTAAAAACTTGGGAAAGTTGATTTTGGCAAGGATTTTGACAAATATGGAAGTTTGAAAACCCTAGAATGCCTCCGATATAAATATGAGGCTATGAAAAGGCCAAAATATGAGTCTAAGGAGACTAAGACCTCTTAAAGAATTGATTGCATAATTGCTTTAGATTAAAAGGGTTTCTATGAGAGAGGAGATTTCACAAAAATGCTTAAGGAGATTTCTTTAAGCTATCAAGAGCTCTCATCTTTGATTGTTAGCATCGATTAACTTCTTCACCATTGAAGAGTTAATGTCTTGAACGAGTTCAAGGCGAAAATCCATACTAAGAGAATTGTGCAGTGATCAAGCACAGTAACGGTGAATCGTGGAATCGAGCAAATTTGAGGCAACTAAGAGAATCAATGAATCGATTGGGGATTTGGTCGTATGTGTTCTTGTAACCGTTTGACGTTGGTTTTAATGCTTGATCTTTTTCCGGCAGAGTGGAAGCGTGATTTTTTCCCAGTTTGGGTTTACAAGGTAAAATATCATGTGTCAATTGTGTGATTGTTTTTACTTTACTTTACTTGGTATACATCGTGGATGCACTAAGTCATAATCATTACAATCATTGCATTAGGTTAATACATATCCCTTAGCAAAGCATAGTCCGGCAAATTTTTTTGAATTAGTATCAGAGCGGGATAATATGGATTTGCTAAAGGAAAGTATTTCTACTGTTAGACCTTTATTGGTTGATGTATCAAATTATCCCTATTAGAAAGCAAAGATGAGAGCTTTTCTCAAGAATATTGATGAACGCATTTAGCTTGTAATAGTGAATGGTTAGACTCCACCCATCGTACTTTTAAAATCCTCGGATCAATGGGATAAAACTAACTTTAGAAATTGTGAGTGAAGTAGCAAGACCATGAATGCTATCTATAACGACGTCACGACTAAGGAATTTCATTGTATTTCTAATTGCGAAATTGTTAAAGAGGCATAAGATATTTTACATATTACTCATGAAGGTACCACTTCTGTGAAAATAGCCAAACTTCAACGATTGACTACTGCCTTTGAAAACTTAAGAATGGATGATGATGATAATTTTGATCTATTTTATGTTAAACTTTGTGATATCATCAACTCTAGTTTTAATCTTGGTGAACAAATCTCTTCTTCTAAAATTGTTCTAAAAATTTTAAGATCTTTACCAGAGAGATTTGAAACCAAGGTTACAACAATTGAGGAAACTAGGGATGTTGATTTCATGAAAGTTGAGGATTTAGTAAGTTCCTTACAAACTTTTGAAGCTAATTTTCTTCAATCTAAAAAGAATAAAAGCTTGGCTTTGAATTCTATTAAGGAAGATACAAATGAAGCTAGTGATAGTGACTCTAATATGGGTCCCAAAAAGATGACTAGTATTGTCAAAAATTTAAGATATTTTTCAAAAAGGAACAAGGCTAGTATTCTTTTTTAGATAAAAATAAAGCAAAATCTTTTGGTAAAATTATGTTTGTAAGAAAAAAGATCGATTTGGTCAAAAACAATGTTTTGAATGTCATGGCTATGGATATATTACACAAGACTATCCCAACTAGAAGAAAAGTAAAAAAAGCAAAGTTTTGATTGTTACGTGGAGTAATTTTGAGAAAGAAGAAGAATCAGACAATGAGGATAGTTCTGAGAACTTCACTACTTTTGTTGCTTTGGCCTCTGAGATTGTGGAAACTTCATCAAAGGTGTAAGGAACTGAAAATTCTGATGAGAATATGTTGGTTTTGTCTCAAAATTGTTAAAGTGGGAGATTGTTAGGTTATATAATTGGCATATTTCATGACTTTATTTAATCCTTGTAATTGGGGTAAAAGGGTTTATCACAAGCTTTCAAGAATAGAAGTTGGTGGAAACCATATTTGAAGGTTGATTCATTCAAGCATAAGTGCTAAAAAGTGGTTGGATGATCGATTCGGAGGCTAAGGAAGAAGGTTGGGAAGTTGGCCACCCGTTGCTCCAGTAATAAATGGATTCTGGAAAAATAGTGTGTTTCGCCACCTTTGGCCACCTGTGGCTTCAACAATAAATAAGATTTGGCAACCAGTTTAGTTGGCCACTTTTGCACTCGAGGAATACACACACAAGTGGGAAAAACACTATACTCTCTCGTTAGAACTCACCCTCCTAGAAGAATAAATGCGACTATGTTTGAATTGAAAATTTGTTTGAATAAAGAGCTTTTGGATAAAGTTTGGAGTCGCCACCAAACTTGATTAAGGTGAGTTAGGTACCTAAAAACTAAGCATAATCCAAAGACTACACTTAGGGCTTTTGAAAACGATTTTGAAAATACTTTCTCAAGAGAGGGTTGTTAGAAAAATAGGTTGTTTGACAACCTTTAAAAAATAATTAAGCCCTTTTTGAAAGTAAACTCCATTTTGGTCTTTCGAAAATAGTGATCGTAGGTTCGAAGGTTGGTTACGTGTAGAGAAGACGCACTAAGCCATCACCCTACCCCGCCCTTCCGGTACCTACATGTCTATTTACCCTAAATTCACTTATGAGAGTCTTCAACTAACAAATATTCAATCCTATCCACTTTGAAAAACAATGTTTAAAAAAAAATATAATGCATGATATGCGAGTGCAAGATAAGAGAGTTGGAAAATAGATTTGGAAAGAAATTGATTTGATTTAAAAAGAAATTTGAAAAGATAGATTTGAAATTGTAAAGTTTTAAAAATTGGAAATAGAGATTTGAAAATAGAAACTTGGAATTAGAAAAATAGATTATAGAATTGGAGAGTTGAAAAAGGTTGTAAAAATAGAAGCTTGAAAAAGATTGTGAAAATAGAAATTTGAAAAAGCTTGTGACTGCACCCATGAGGGTTGCCTACGTATTCTTTTTGAGGAACTAGGTCAGTCATAGTTCGGACAAGAGTCCAATAGAAAATAGAAGGTTTTGGTTGGAAAAAGAAATTGAATTGGAATTTGGATTTGATTTCAATTTAGAATAGAAAATTGAAATTTGAACTGGAAGAATAGAGACCCTAGACCTAGGAAGATAGGATTTAGGGAGGCTATGAGCTTTGTATATCGAATATTAGGGTTTTCAGGCTGAGTTTGCGGACCTCTTTCACGCTGAAAGAGGCTCTGTATTTATAGAGAGAGGAATGTACTGGCGCCTGTGGCAGTGACGTCAGGCCAAAAATTACATTGGCGCCACTCCTAGTGGCGCCAGGCCATTTTCTAGCTTGGCGCCACTAGCCATTTAGGAAATGTTTAAGGTTGGCAAGCAACGTATCTTTAGAAGATTTGGGCACCTGTACCAGTGACTACAATGTAATTTTTAGCCTGACTTCACTAAAGTGACTCTGGAAGGTCCGGGGATGAATTAAAGGGGCCGAGAATGACCCGGAGAGCCGAAAAGGGACAAGAACCCTTAGAATAATGTCTCAGGGACAAAGGAATAGAAAAATGATGACAAGATTTGTTAGAAGGGTTGACCGAGCCATTAGCGGCAAAACGGTCAACTGGGCCAAAAAGTTGTTGGGACGAACTCAAAATGTCCCGAAAGAAGACTCGAGATTTGGAAACATTATTTAGAATGTTCCCAAAGGTTACCGGTTTGATACCCAGAGCTGGTGTGGCTAGAAAAGGCGACCAGTCCGTCAGGGGCAAAACAGTCATTTTGCACTGGGTTTGCCGGAATTGACTCGGAATGATCCGGAAAGATAAGGAAAGGTTGGGAATACTATAAAAAGCATTCTCGGGAGGTTACCGGTTTGATACCCAGAGCCGGTATGATTCTTGGGACATTCAGATGCCTAGGGGCAAAATGGTCATTTCACTTCAAGTGGGCCTTACGGCCCCGGGAAGCAACTAGTGAACTAAATTGGAGTTTAGAAATCGAGTTAGAGTCTGAATATGCATGTGATGTGTGAAAGTGAGCCCAGTCAAGCCAGAGATTGCCGAGCGGGCAAAAATGGGGTGCTTATAGCCACCTCTCGCCACCTCAGGCTCCAGCAAAGTGCGCAAGACTGTTGTTATTGGAAACTTGAAAAAGTTGGTTTTGGCAAGAATTTTGACCAATATGGAAGTCTGAAAACCCTAGAATGCCTCCAATATAAATATGAGACTATGAGAAGGCCAAAATACGAGTCTAAGGAGACTAAGACCTCTGGAAGAATTAATTGCATAATTACTTTAGATTTAGAGAGTTTTTATGAGAGAGGGTAGCTTTCACAAAAACGCTTAAGGAGATTTTTCTAAGCTATCATCTTTGATTGTTAGCTTCGATTAACTTCTTCACCATTTAAGACTTAATGTCTTGAAGGAGTTTCAGGCGGACATCTGTACTAAGGGCATTGTGCATTGATCAAGTACAGTAACGGTGAATCATGGAGTCGAGCAAGTTCGAGGAAACAAAAAGAATCAAGAAGTCAATTGAGAATTTGGTTGGGGATTTGATTGTTAGTGTTCTTGTAACTATTTGACATTGGTTTTAGTGCTTGATCTTTGTTCGGAGAAAGAGACACATGATTTTTTCCTAATTTAGATTTTCACGGCAAAATATTGTGTGTCAATTGTGTGATTGTTTTTACTTTACTTTACTTGACATACATCGTGGCTGCATTAAGTCATAGTAATTATTATCATTGCGTTAGATTAATATGTATCCCTTAGCAAAGCATAGTATGACAAGGTTTTTTCATAAACAAAGTCATCAACTAAACACGTTATAGTGGTTTTGCTACCTGATTTTGTTGAAACCCTTGATGCTTCGGCTACATGCTCACATGTTCTGCATACATTCTTTTATTTTTATTGTGGTAATACATATACCAAGCAGTCCATTTGGCTACTGTACTCTTTTTCTCGTATTGTTTTTTTTTTTTTTTCTATCAACTACTTGATTATGTAAACATGGGAAAAGAATGTAAACGATATATGATCCTCCACAAAAAAAAAGCTTCTCACAGTCTACCCATGGCCTGGGCACTGCACTGGCTTTTGTATTTTTTTTTTTTTTTGTTGTTAGCCCCAATAGTTCTCTCCTTCCTATTTCTCTTTTCAAGGCTAATTAGGTAGCCGTATCACTGCACCAAGCAAGGCAGAGGATCCTCCTTCCTTTTTTTCGACACCTGCTCTCTCTTTGTTCTCGTTTTTTAAGTTTTCCTATAGGGGACTAATAGGACCAAAACCACAGTATTATTTAACAGCTGTTCCGCGATCTATATCAAATTACTTGAGTTCAATTTTCTTTAAAATGTCATTAACAATAAGCAAATGCAAATAAGTGCCTTTAGAACATATTTTTAACATATTTTATTTTATTATACAAAATTTTATAATTTTTAATAATAAAAATATAATTTTTAATACATTGTACAATTACACAAAAATATTAAAAATACATGTTAATGATACCATTAATAATATAAGAGACACGGTGAAGAGAAACAACCACGGCAACAAACGATAAAAGGCATCTATCTGGCTAGTAAGCTATAGCCGTGCAGGTATGAAACCGTACGAAGATCAGACGCAGCTAGAGGTGTCCGTCGCCTAATCGATGAGATGTATTTGACAATATCAAATGATGATGAATATTTTATTGGCAAAAACAATGCATAAAGCAGAGATCGGATAAAAACATCCCCATTTTCAACCTGGACGGGCATGACATGTGAAAGGCTTTCTTTTTCTTCTCACTCTTATTTTAGGTATGTGATGTTGATGGCTTGTGTATGGAGAAATTTTTTGAAGTAGCTTGTAGCAACCCCAACAACAAACAAAATGACAATACTGTACTTATTGAGTAATATTGTTTTCCCTTTGGAAATAATATAGAAACTTCTCTAGTCAATGATGACTTTGACTTTGATATGTGAATGAAAATAATCATCCACCTAATCCATTTGATTTATTTTTTCTTTCTTGGACAATGAATTTGCTTTGCTCGGCAATTACGTTTGGATTCAACTTCTTCTACCAGCTTTTCGCTTTGTTTTATGGCTTTTTTTTTAATTAGTTTTTAGGATAAAAACATAAATAACATTTTCGTTCATATGCAAATTGGATATCCTTATCTATCTTTTAAGCTAAAACATAAATTACATAAAAATATTTTTATGCTAAAGCTACAAACACAACTAATAGCAAATTTCGTTATCATTTTCATTATTTACATCTTTGGTTTTGATTTTTCTTTCCGCATTTTCAGAAATATAAAATTTTCAATATTATGGCTTTAAATTTTGAGAACTCAAAGAGCAGTTTGTAAAAAGCTACCAAAAAATGAATTGGTTTCCAAAATTTTTCTTGAGTACGATTTTTTAAATAATTTTCTATGTAGTTTTCATTTTTTACTTGTAGAATAAAATATATTTTTCAAAAAAAAATAATTATGTGTAAATCCTTTTTGGAATTCCCCTCTACTCCAATTCATAGTCATCAAAACAGGAGAAGGAAACAAAAAATGATAAAGAAAATGAAAGCGAAAAACGCAGTAAACGTTCATTGACAATTCTTATTCCAAAAAGAATTGGGTGGTTGTTTATGGGGCTTGGATTGCCATAAATGGCTGATAGAGGTTGTTTATGGGGCTTGGATTGCCATAAATGGCTGATAAAAACCAATCTTTGTAACACTTAAGTAACGATAGTGTGAATTGATTGGAAACCATTCCCTCCATGAGCTCTCACTGTGACCTAGTTAGGGTCCCAAAAAATCTACTAATAGGGTCAATATGGGTGAAAGGAAACATTATGCCCCATATTAAAGAAATAGTTTGCCTAAGAATTAAACTCGACTCTGATCTCTAGGACTAAAATAACTTGAGGATCATATTCTCTATGCAACTCTTATTACTGTGGGCTTCCCAGTAATGCCAGACCCCAGACGCATTGATGTAAAAATTGAGAAATTTCGAGTTTGAGACATCAGCTATCCACTCGAAATTTGCTCTAATACTCATGAGATCCTTTAGAATTGTGACAGACCAGATTCAGATAAACGGATCTGATCCATTAGATCTGGTTTCAGATCGGGTCTATCATCTTACTGGATCGGATTGGATTCGGGTGCTGTTGGGTCTGGACCAAACCTAGTCTTTAACAGGCCTACATGAGATCCTTTACCATTGTGATTGCTGAAACCTCTTGGACGGCGAGTAATTGGCCTCTTACTACGGCCACATGTGCTTCCCTGCCGTAAGAGGAATTTGCTTCACAAACCAATTCACTTTGATTAGGTTTGGTTTTTTATCATCTGGTTGCATTAGGAGCCACTTTTAAAGGTGGGTTGGTCTTCACCCTGTCCACCTTTAAAGGCCTAACTTTGGTCACTCTTCTCGGTACTTTGGACCCCTTTTACAGGATGGGCTCTTGAGACAGGCCCGATAAGCTCTTACTTCTATTGGCATCAGATGGGTTAGCTAGAGGTCTCTTATTTGGGCATGCCCTTCTTCCTCTTTTTTAGCCATCGTCTAAGGCCCACAGATAGACTACTCCCTGAAAAATTCTAATTTCACGGATTAAAATTTATGACCACCTATTTGCCTAAAAAAATCTTATCTAGCTCTCTTTACCTAAGCGGTCATTCACATGCATACATCACATAACAGTAATGTCAAGCGATAAAGTAAAGAGACAAGTTTTTTCTCGTGAAAATCCAACTTGGGAAAAAACCACGTCCAGCAGGCCAAGCGCTATAATGAACATGTTACACAAGTACGACTTACAACAATAATAATTGAATCTCCACAATTGCCGTCCGAATTCCCACAAACTCCGATTTAAGATTACTTGCTCGACTCCTTGAATTTATGTTCTCCCTAACTTCGACCTCACCACCAAATCAGCATAGTGTTCTTTCTCGCCTCGGAATCTACCAAGACGATCTCGCAACTATGTTCTTCAGTTTAGTACTCCGATGAAGGAACTTTGTATGCTCAACAACTTATCTATGATTACTTCACTAAGATTTGAATTGTATTCCCCAAACTCTATTCTTCTCTCTTGTCTTTCTTTTCTAAATTTCAGAGGTATAGAATACGTACAATTTCATCAACTTATGTAGCATCTTTTAGATGCCACAAAAAGTAGGCTGGAACTACCTTTTGATTGGTTAAGAATGCTTGGCTTGAGAGTCCTCAATTCTGGACTAATTTAGATGTGATTAGAGTTTTATTCGGAACTGACTTCAGCACACCGCTCAAGCGGACTTTAAGCGGACTTCAAGCAGTGCTCTATGGATTTTGCTTATGCAGAATTTTCACCTATCGCTCAAGCAGATATTTTATCGCTTGAGTGTACTTTGTTTGAGCCATGATCTCTGCATATTCAGTTTTTCTTGAAAAGTTACATGGAATCCATATATTATGGAGCTTTAACGGACACCTAAACAAAAAGATATGGCCTTCCAAAGTTTCAGTTTTGCGTGCTTTAAAGATTTGTAATGCAGCTTGAACAACTTGTACTCTGGCAACTTGAACTTAAATCTTAGACTTTTTGACCCAAATACAATTTGACTTAAGGTTATAAAAAAAGTGTCTTTGTCTACAGAATTAGCCTTTACTAAAAATCCTAATAATCTCTCCATTTGGTAATTCTGTGACAAAACTTAAACAATGAAACAAAATCATCACAAACCCCAACCCAATAAACTTAATCAATTAAAACAATGAGTTATATTAAATAATGAAATCAAATAAATTTTAAGATTTGTAGCTGCACATCCAGAAACAATACAACTTTGTGATATGCATGTGTGAAAAACATATATATAAAATTGTAGTAACTGCAAACACAAACAATATCACAATTTTTCCCCACAGGTTAATATACTCCCCTTTAACACAACATATCTTATTCTCTCTCCCCCTTTTTGTGATGAATTGACAAAGACAAATTTAAACACAAAGTAATTATGAAAGAGAAAAATTAAAATACAAATATAAACATGGTGTAATCAGGGGTAAAGAATTCTAAAAACCAAAGACTCCTCTAATAGAGTCAACAAAAGCCCAAAAAATTAACTATTCAAATTATCAAAACTTCAATGGTGTTCATGCATAAAGTCATTTGAACCAAATCATGCTCATAGATATTAAACAAGAACCAAGTGCATGAACTAAAGTAATATTCAAAACAATTTATTCCAAGATGATGAAGTTCATGAAGATTGCCAAGTGTGTGTGAAGTGTACTCAATGAATATCAACATTTGTTCAAATTCTAGTTGTGATCTAAATGGCTACACCACATTTGATTTCTAAATATCATTACATAACTACAAGTTAAACCACATTAGCTCCCATAAATGTTTAATGGATATGGAAACCGATGGCAATGAAAACTTTCCCTTAATATTATATAATTTTTTCACCCTATCTCTCCAATGTGCACTTTAAAAGATAACCGTAAGCACTTCATTTTTGCCCGGTCGGTAATCTCCTGTCCGATCAGACTCACATTAAATAAAAATAGACACATTCAAGTCAAAGTCAATTTTTCAAACTCAATCCAATCAATCAATAGCTTCGTGGCCCAACCAAGCCTAATAGAGGCAAAATGACCAAAATGCCCTTGAGGCATTGATCGGTCCAATTCTAGTTGGCAAGGTAAGTCCCTATTTCAATCTCAAATCTAATTTCAAATCCAATTCCAATTCAAATCAAATCCAGCACGCCTTTCGAGAAAGTTGATTCCTCAAGTGATAAGACCATCCAATCTGGCATGTTTTTTGAAAAACACTATTCGGAACGGTAAGTCCCTTCGAACCTGTCGACCGGGACAGAACCCAAGTTCCTAGGATAGTAAAACAGTCCACCTTTGACACTTGCTAGCCCGCCAATATAGAATGTCTGTTATTCGGCATGTCTTTTGAGAAAATTAATTACTCAGACACCGTTAGAGTGGCGGAAACACTCGCAAATAGGTCGACATTGGGAATTGCCAACAAATCCCCTCTGTCACGGGACTGAATTCGCCTCTTGCCCGTGACACGTTTACCAAAGGACGAGATACTTTTGGAAACCAACTCGTCATGGACCGTTAGAGTGATGGAATCACTCAAAACTCAGGTCAACACCAGTGCTTACTAGCCCACTTTGGTGAAAAATGATCAAACTACCCCTTAAGCCTTTTTTGGCATGTTTCTCGAGAAAGTACCTAAGTCCTCAAAACAGTAAGTCTACCCTTCTATGATCGTCTTAAAGATGATCTGGCATGCTTAAGTGCCTTCCAGTCGGTTTCAGACCAATTCCGAGACCATTCAGTCAAAATGATCATTTTGCCCCTACGCATCCGATTGCCTCCGGTAACCACACCGGCTCTAGGTATCAAATCGGTAACCTCCCAAGAATGCTTCTAATAATATTCCCAACCTTCCAATACTTTTCTGGATCATTCTGAGTCTATTCCGGCAAACCTAGTGCAAAATGATCATTTTATCCTTGGTGGGCCGGTCGCCTCTTCCAACCACACCGGCTTTGAGTATCAAACCGGCAATCTCTCAAAACACTTTAGATAGTGTTTCCAACCTTGAATTTCTCTCATGAGTCATTTCGAATCCATTCCAGTAGTTTTCTAGTCTAGTTAACCATTTTGCCCCTATTAGCTCGATCGAGCATCCTAACGTTGTTTTCTGTTACTCTCGAAACACTATTTCAAGGGTTTCTACCCATTTATGGCCTTCCAGACAATTCCTAGCCTCCCAGAATATTGCCGAACCTTCTGGAGTCACTCATAGTGAAACCAAGCCGAAAATTACATGAAAATCACTAATACAGGCGCCCATATCTCTTGCCTTGTGTATCAAGGTTTGAAAGACATGTTGTTTATTGACCTTAAGACTTTCCTAACTTGTTGGCGCCACTACTAGTGGCGCCAAGCCAAACATTGGCCTAGAGTGGTGCCCAAAGGAAATTTAGCCTAGCGCCACTACAACAGACGCCAGGTCAGTCTTGTGTCTATAAATACAGAGCCTCCCTCTACGTGAAAAGAGTCAGCAATCTAAGTCTAGAAACTCTGTCTCTCTGCATACAAACCTCGAACTCTCCCTAAACTCTAGCTGTAATAGGCCTTTTCAAACCTTAGCCACCATACACCTATACACACTCCATACCCTCATATACAAGCCCCCAAAATCTCCATTGAAGACTTAAGGTGCTGCAACTTTGGGGCTCTCAAAGATCAAGCAAATAAAGCAAACAAAACAATAAGAAAACGAGGTAGGCTTTCTTTTATGTTATGTACTTCCCCCCTCTCTCTTCTTCCTCTTAACCTACTTGGGTTTTCTTCTATTTTAATCCCCTATCTTCTTTCCCCCCTTTCTTACATACTTGAAACAAGGAAATTTCCGATTCATGTGTAGGAGCAATGGTTGAAAATCACCGTGTCGGGAGCTTTCTTCTAGTTTAACCATAGACCATGTGAATTTGAATCCCTTGATTATATATGTTCACAACCCTACTTGCATTATGCATATCATATTCATTTATCTACTTAAATTTTGTTTTTCAAAAGTTGTTTTCAAAGTTTGCATCAAAATCCTCTTTCAAACTTGCATTTAAAATCTCTTTTTCAAAACATGTTTTTAAAATCACACTCCTGGAGTGATTCTAGCCAATTTATGGTTAGGGTTGCTTTAGGAAAGTGTTATATTTATTGTGACCATCAAGGTCTATATTTTGGGAATAAACTCTTGTTTTTCATCAAAATCACAATCTTCAGATGATTCTAGCCATTCCATGGTTAGTGTTGTTTTAGAAAAGTGTGATATTCAATTGGATCCTTTTGGTCCCTATTTCAATTCCATGTTGTTTTTAAACCACTAACTTAGAATGGTTCTAATCTCTTCATGGTTAGAAAAGTCCATATTCAAAATTTCTTTCAAAAATCCATTTTCCAAATTGCTTTTCAAACTCCTTTCCAAAAACTCTCTTAAAAAATCCACTTTCTAAAAACTCCTTCCTACAAATTCTCCTCAAAAAGCTATTTTCAAAAATCTCTTTTCAACTTCCTTCCAAAAATTCACTTTCTAAAAACTATCATCAAGTCTCCTTTCTAGAAACTCTCTCCAAAATATTTACTTTTCAAAAACTCTTTTTCTTGAAATCTAAGTCAAGCCCTAGATCCCATGGTTAGGAAACCCTAATTATTCTTACCTAAAAACATAACTTTCCGTTTTGCTTCAAATCAAAGTTTCCGCAAAACTATTTTTTTTACATCACATTTTAAGTTTCCGAAATCTCTTTTTTCACCAAAATCCTAGATATCCAAAATTTAACCTTTCTAATTCCATGTCAAATCAAATCTTTTAAATTAAAAAACTAAATCAAATCATCTCTTTTTGAAAATAAAATCAAATTTTCAACTTTAGGAAATAGAAATCAAATCTTTCTTAATTCAAAACTTTTCTAATTCCAATATTTCTATATTTCAAACTTTCCAAATTCTGAATCTTTCCAAAGTCAAAATCTTTCCTAAATTCAAGACTTTCCTAATTTGATACTTTCCTAAAATAGAACCTTTCTATTTGGAAACATTCCTAATTCAAAGCTTTCCAAATCCAATTTTTCTTACACCTTAAGTTTTCTAAACTCTCTCAAATCAAATAATCAAATGTTTTCTAAATCAAATCAAATCTCTTTTCAAATCTTCCTTAAATCTAACTTTCCTAATTTGAACCTTTCTTAATTCGAACCATTCCTAGATCCAACTTTCTAAATCAAACTTTTCAAGTCTAAATCAAACCTTTCCAATTCAACTACATGTTTCAATCTTAGTTAACCTAAACCCTAGGATACCTAAACTCTAGTTAAACTCTAACCCTAAAGTTAGGAAGTTTTAACTTTTTTCTAAAACTCTTTTCTAAACTAAGATGGATTTTCAATTTCAAACTTCAAAATATTTTCAAAACTCAACTCTATCTTTCCAAACCTAGTCCAAGTTTTTTTTCAAAGAACAAAACCCCTTTTTCAAGTCTAATCCTAAGTCTAGGTTCAATTTCAAATCTTCTATTCAAAGTTCAAATCAAATTCCTTTTCAAATCAAACTCTTTCCGAATTAAATCTTTTCAAATCAAACTTTTCAAAAACCTAAAAGTGTCTATTTTCAATTGGACTCTTGTCCAAGGTACGACTGACCTGATTCCCAAAAAGAGATACGTAGGCAACCCTCATGGGTGCGGTCATACCCTTTTTCAAGTTTCTAATTCCTTAATCTATTTCAAGTTTCTAATTCTAAAATCTATTTTCAAATCTCCAATTCCATATTCTATTATAATTTCTAAAACCTTCTTTCCGATCTCAAATCAAATTAAGTCTTTTCAAGATCTATTTTCAAAATCAAATCTGCTTGTCAAATCTATTTTCAAAATCAAAGTCTTTTCTTGCACTTGCATATCATGTATCATGTCAAACTTCTTTCTACAAGTTATTTTCTGAAGTGGATAGCATTGGACATTTATTAATCAAATATTCCAAATGAGTGAACCTAGGGTGAATAGACCTATAGGTACCGTAAGGGCAGGGTAGGGTGATGGCTTAATGTGTCTTCCCTACACATAACCAACCTCCAAACCTAAAATCATTGTTTTCAAAGACCAAATGGGGTTATTTTTAAAAAGGGCTTAAAACTTTTCAAAGGTTTCCAAACAACCCATTTTCTTAAAAAACCCTCTCTTGAGGAAGTTTTCAAAACATTTTCAAAAACCCTAAGTGTAATCTTCGGGTTGTGCTTAGTTTTAGGTGATCTAACTCAGCTTAATCAAGTTAGGTGGCAACTCCAAACCTTTTTTAAAAATCCTTATTCAAATCAATTTCCAATTCAAACCTAGTCGCACTTGTTTTTAGGAAGTATTAGTAAACCTTCAACCTTATGCTCATCTAGACACCATGCATAGCTAAACTCTGTCGGATTTAAGACACGCACTTCGTTTTCAAAACCATGGAGGAAAGGGTGATTGCTTTACTTTCCTTTAAGCTTGTCTATTCCTATTGTTATAATGCTTGTATTCCTATTGTTATAATGCCTGTATAATTGCTCATGCATCCATGTTTACTTTACAATTGCATTCTCCCTCTCTACTCTATGCATCCATGTTCATGCATTCAATATTCCATGTCAAGACAAGAGTTCCAAAGTAACTCAAGTCATTGCATCTTCATGTATATGCTCAACCCAAAGAGAGTGACACCAAGTTCACTTTTCCTTGCATTAAACCTACCAAAATCCTAAAGGATCCCATGTAACCCCAAGAACTCATAGCATGCATTTCAAGCCATTCCATCAAAGGGGCCCCAATCCTTGTATGCTCACGGAGATAGGATTGCCAAGAAGACAAGGGGCAATCAAACAGCAAGGTCTCTCAACATCAAACTCAAAGAAGGCGAATCTGAAGACTCATGAGTAGTTTAGCATTTCAAATGTAAAAGTAGACAAGTAGAAGTCCTAAGGAAATTGTTCCCTCTCCCCCTGTTAAAATGTATTTCAATTTCGTTGTATTTAAACTCCAAAGTTCAATGTACTTCTTTATTTTTCGTACATGAATGAATGTATGTTCTTAATCAAATGGTAAAGTATTTGCATATAGGGGCAAACCCCCTATCTCCAAAAAGTGAGCCAAATGCATCATGTTTAGTTTCTCTCTCAAGTAAGGGCACCCTTAGGACATACATTTCATAAAAACTTTCAAATTAAGGCACTAACTTGGCTTTTGTTTCTTATCTTCTATCCTCTCATCCTCCTCTCCAAGTACCAAGAGAACTAAAGGAAGAAGCAAGACAATAAAGGGGTTTTCTAAACCATTCATTTACTATTATCGTGTTACTCACATATTTACTTTTATCACACTCATACATCCATATTTATTCCAAGACAAGAGTTTCAAAAAACTCAATTTATTGCATTCTCATGCATTTAATCAACCGTAGAGAGAAAAGAGCAATCCAATCTCATGTTAATCGAACCTATCAAAACTCTTAAAGGTTCCTCAACCCTAGGGATTCATGACATGCATAGAAGCATATCTTAAAAAAGACCCTAAATCTCTCTTCGTCCATAGACGTGGGATTGGCCAAACAAAGAAACATCAACTGGCCCATGACGAAGAGGTATTATATTGCACATAAGGGTAAAACTCCATCTCCAAAATGGACTTGGCATCATGCTTAGATTTCCTCAAAGAAGGGACCTCCATAGGATATGCATTGCATATAACTTATAATTCAACATGCTAACTGCGTTTTTTTTTTCTTTTCCTCTTTCCAGGTCGAAGAGCATAATTGAACTCAAGGAAGCCCTCTAACATCCCGCCTAATTCAAACTCATATAAGGATAGGCCCGATTATTAGAGGAGGCCAAATCTACACTAAGGAGTAGGAAAAACTAATCCATCTGCAAGACATTACCTCTAACCAACTACCGCTGTGTCATGTTACAACAATCACCATCCATGCAGAAGAAGACTTCACCGTTTGCAAAGTTTTGTCAAACTCGTGTATTGCTACAACAAAATCCCCTAACTTCCCAAATGCATTCCAAACGCCACCAAAGATCTATCAATCCACCCTCCGTTATTTGGTGATACACCCAGCGAATGAAGTACCAAAGAGGTTGACACAGTCCTAAAACCCTATTAAGGGTTCTTACCAAAAGGCCCACAAGAAAAGGGAGGTTTCCACAAGATTCGTCCATTTCTTACTATCTTTCTATTTCTTGCATATTTTCTTTAAATAAAACATTGCATGCCATGCAATCATGATTTGAAATAAAAAAGAGATAGTTTTTAATCTATCCTTTTTGTCTCATACTCTTGTGGATGATTATTGCTTTTAAGGATTTTTTATTATTTTGTAATGACTTGACTTGAAGGATGGGATAGCATGGGCCACCTACTCAAAGAGGGTTAAAACCTTCGAGAGACACATAGAGAGTGAGAGATAGGAGGAAAGTAGTCTCAACAAAGAGGTACAGATTTTATTGAAGAGGTGATACTTAAGTAATATCCTAGCTAAGTGATGGGTAGCCGAGTCCTTAAAAGGATGAGAAGCCGTTGTTTAATTCATCCAAAAAGAAATAAACACTACCATTTGCTTAGCCTACTAGAACCGTAAGTGATTTCTATTCGGATATCACTGAACCAAGAACCATCCCCCATAATGGGGTAAGCACAGAGTAGTTGATTTGATAGAATATATAGGGGTCTATCGACAGAAACATACCATCTCTAGGAACATTATCCAAATTTTGTACAAAGTCTTTATGGACTAAGCAATTCAATTTGAAATGATGAGAGACCCTTAATTCTGCTACCATACACAAACAAAAAAAAATGCATATCCCTTTGCTCAACCCGCTAGTGCCTCGCAAAAAGTGAAAGATTTCTTGTCAACCCTGTTCCAAGACCG
This sequence comes from Euryodendron excelsum, assembly GCA_033060915.1. NCBI lineage: Eukaryota > Viridiplantae > Streptophyta > Magnoliopsida > Ericales > Pentaphylacaceae > Euryodendron > Euryodendron excelsum. Next base: position 42,095,176 of record CM065381.1, on the reverse strand, counting down.
TCTTCCCACACTGGGGCAAACAGATAACTAAGAACTCTGCAAAGTATGTCATTCATCCTCCATCAAGCTGAAGCAACGTAAAGGCTCTATGGATCAAGCAATCTAGTTCAAAATGAAGAAAGACCCTCATTCCATTTTCCATATAGTCAAAAGCAACCATTGTCAAACCTATATGAGCCGGTCACTTTCCCTTTCAAGAAAACCCTAACCTAGGGATCACCACCCACGATGGGTTAGATGAAAATGCTAAGTAAAAGATCTGAAACGAAAAAAAGTTGTAGAAATGTTCGTCTCATAAAAAGGAACAAAAGGGGAAATGGAGGAAAAAGAAAAGCAAAGAGAAAGAGTTGCCAAGGGGCAAAAGCCTTAAAAAAAAAAAAAAGAAGAAGAAAAAAAAAAAAAAAAAGAAGCATATCTAAGAAAAGGCCAGAAAATAGTCATTTTGTGCCATCTTGAAAAGCATATGGTAAAAGCCAAAAAAGTCATCTCATGGCAGCCTGAAAAGTATATAGTAAAGGCAAGAAGGGAAATCTAAAGGTGATCCTAGGTGATCAAAACAAGAAAAAAAGAAAGGGCCCAGTAGAAGCAATAGGTTCGAGCCTTTACCCTTATAAAGAAAACCCAAAACCATGGCCTACATTACAACCCTATTAAAGTATACTCCGATTGAAAAAGATTACTTGATCTGAATGAACTAGACGTGTTGCTAAAGCAAAGGAAGGATAGTAGGGGACTAAACCCCACCGGGAGACCAATCAAGGATGGTATAGATCTAAACCCTACTGAAAGCAACATCAAATTTAAGCCTTTATATCCTTTCATTCGTAAACCCCTTAACCTACCCTACATTACGGTCTAAATCAAAGTTCTCTCTGATCAAAGAAAATTGCTTAGTCCAAATAAGCCTGAACAATATTAAGACAAGTAGTTAAAAAAAAAAAAAAGACAAGGAGGATTGTAGGGGCAACCTTATGCCCCAAAGTGTGCTCAAATTGTTTTGGTTTAAACAACCCACTAAAAGAAAATCTTTGAGCTTGAATATCCCTTCATTTGTTACAACCCTAAACCCAGCTTGCATTACGGTCCTAAAAGAAGTCTTCTCGAATTGAGAGCCAATCTGCTTAATGCTCTGCAAAGGGCATGTGAGTTGTCAGTCAAGCCACAATGGCATTTGAAGATCTAAGAGAGAAAACCAAGTGACGATAGAAAATTCCCAAATAGCAACCCTATAGAAAGTAGGGATAAGATACCGGCAAGCAAACCAAAAGGTCAAGATCCCTTGAGAATGGTATAAATGCTATCACACTCAAATAAGAATGGGACAAAACCAAAAGGGCAGAATCCTAGAAGAGAAACAAAATCTTGAGAGCATGGGCCCCAAGGCAATCTTGGAACATTCTTCGTAAATAACCTATATACATATAATACTAGTGCATCCATGTCATGTATAACCTGTACATTCATTAAATCCTTGTGTAGTTTGTATTTAATCAAGCATTCATCAAAAAGCATAGCATGCATTCAATTCCATTCTTGTAGGTGCATTCATCCAGCATTATAACATGCATTCAATTCCATTTTTGTATGAACTTGTGCATTCATGGAAAAAAAGTAAAAAAAGTGGGACATGCATTCAATTCAATTCTTAAAAGTACAATGTGTATTCAATTCAATTCTTGTATGTGCATTCATCAAAAAGTATAAACATGCAGTTAACCCTTTACCTATGCATTTTTAGAATTTGCTTAAGTAAACCGTTTTTGCAAAAAACTTTCTTGTTGTCCTTCTCTCTCTCTCAAATAGGAAATAAGGAACAAGGTAAAGTACAAAAAGGAGCTAAAGCCACCTCGCAACGAAATAGCCTAAGATATCTCCAACACTGGCATGCACATCAAAAAGCTCAGACTTCCATAGCGAACCAGAAACAGAGAACAGAGCAATGACCCACTCTCGATCTCCCCAATCAACATTAGGAGCATCGTTCTGTAAAATGAAGTGCCAGTTTAAGAAGTTTCAAGACATCAACCTTAAACTTCCCCAAAGAAGCTTCGTTCCACAAGACAGAGTGTTGGTTCAAGAAGTAGCGGTTTTAAGACGTCAACCTTAGACTTCCCCAAAGGAGCATCATTCCATAAGATGGAGTGTCGGTTTAAGAAGTAGCAGTTTCAAGACATCAACTTCCCCAAAGAAGCATCATTCCGCAAGATGTAGTGTTGGTTCAAGAAGTAGCAGCTTCAATACATCAACCATGGATTTCCCCAAAAAAGTATTATTTCGCTAGACAAAATGCCAGATATCGACCATAAGGCCACCTCAACAAGTTCCCTCAACCTCAACCTCAACCTCAACCTCAACCTCAGCATCAGCTCTGGTAGTGGCACTCTCAACATCTCCAACATCTCATCTGGGGCATCTTCTATAGTAGCCTTAGTGAGGCCACCCTCTCCTCATTAGCAGTAGTAGTCCTCTACTCGACCAAAGTAAATCTCGGTATTGCCTCCGCTGTAGACCATTGTCTCCTGCATCAGCCACCCAGATAAGCCCCAACTTAGACTTAATGACAATCAATATAGTCATCCGAGAGTGCTAATCATCCCTATTAGCCCAGGCATCAACACCAGTAGTCCTTTTCTTTGCTGGAGTAGTTCTCGTCGGCATCAGTTTAACTTTCAGTCGTACTCCCTTAGCTCCAGATTCAGTTAGCAAGGCAACCTCACCCGCGTCAATTATCCCAAGGTAAGGCAGAGCAAAAGGGAAAGGCAAGAACTCATCAACTTGAAGAATATGTAAAAAAAAAAAAAAAAAAAAAAAAACAGAAAAATACAGATGCACAAAAAAAGGAAAAAAACGAAAAAGAGAAAAAGAAAAAAAAAAAAAAAAAAGAAAAGAATCTCAAGTTTCAAGTTCAAATGAATTTTCTACAATGTTTCTTCAAAAAGTATCAATTTTCAACTTCAAATGATTTTTCTGAACTTTCCCCTTCAAAAAGTTCAAATTACGAGTCAAAATGAATTTTCTATACATTTTGTCTTCAAAAATTCAAGTCTCGAGTCAAAATGAATTTTCTATACATTTTGTCATAAAAAATTCAAGTTTCAAGTCAAAATGAATTTTTTACACATTTTGTCTTCAAAAATTCAAGTCTCGAGTCAAAATAAATTTTTTAAACATTTGTCTTCAAAAGTTCAAGTTTCGAGTGAAAATTAATTTTCTAAATATTTTTCCTTAAAATGTTCACAATTTCAAGTCAAAACGAATTCTTCTACACGTTTTGTCCAAGTTTCAAATCAAAATAATTTCTAAACTTTCTCCTCCTAAAAAGTTACCTCAAAATCAATACCTTGGTCTTTTGTTCTTCCCTTTCCAAATTCATTTCAAAATCAAAAGTTCATTTTCAAAAATCAAATCTCGAAGGTTTTAATCAAGGTCTATCTCAAGCTGCTTCCTCAAAAAGATTTCTTTTCCAATCAAGTTTTGATATTTTCTAAAAATTCTTCCTCTCAGAAGTTTCATTCAACAATCAATCCTCAAAGATTTTTAAGGTTTCAATTCTCAAAAATTCTTCCTTTTTATCAATTCCGAGGTTTTCTAAATCCTAAAATCCATTTCCAAAAATTTTCTAAGTATTTCTCTTAGAAGTTTTAATTCAAAACTCCATTTTCAAAAATTTTCCTAAATTTTTCCATCAATAGCTTTAGGCCTCCCGAGTTTCTCGAGGACTTCTCCACCAAAAAGGTTCATTCAAAGGTTTTACCTTTTTTCCTCCAAAAAGATTTCATTTCAAAATTTTCAACTCTTTCCTCATTTCGAAAAGTTCATCCTGAGTTTCTCAGGGTCTTCTCTGTCAAAAAGGCCCCACTCTCAAAAGTTTTATCTTTTTCTTTCAAAAATATTCTATTTCAAAAGTTTCCAACTCTTTCCTCATCTCGGAAAAATTTTCATTCGACTTTCTCGGAGTCTTCTCTACCAAAAAGGCCCCACTCTCAAGGCTTTCTTAATATTTTCTTTAAGAAATTTGGATTTCAAAAATACTTTTCTGGGTTTTCTAACTCCTTCCTTGAAAAATAATAAAAATAAATAAAAATGGTTTCATTTCAAAATCATTTTCTCAGTTTTTCAAAAAATTTTTCCTTAAAAAAAATTTTAATCTTAAAAACATTTTTTGGGTTTCTCAAACTTTATCCTTCAACAATTCTGTTCTAAAAAATATTTCAAAGTTTTTCAAACCTTTCTCCGCAAAAAGTGTTATTGTAAAATTGTAGATTTAAAAAAAAAAACTTTTCCTCAAAAGTTTTATTCCAAGTTTCAAAGGTTTTTCAAGCTCTTTCAATCCAAATTCAAATCAATCCATTTCAAAAACCGATTTCAAAATCTATTCAAACAACCAACTTCAATTTCAAAATTCCAAATTTAACCCAAAAAAAAAAGACAATCCAGTTTTCAAACTCAAAATTCATTATTGCAACAACTCCAGTCTTTAAAAATTTTCAAAGTCTGTCCCTTCGATTGCCTCGCGGTCAATATGGGGCTCTTACTTTATCGTTTTCTATCTTCGATAAGCAAAGACAGAAAAAGAGGGGCAGTTGTAAGCACCCCATTTTTGTCCGCTCGACAATCTCTAGTTCGACTGGACTCATATTTAAACCAAAATTGACACATTCAAGTCAAAATCAATTTTTCAGACTCAATCCAATCAATCAATCACTTCGAGGGCCTGCTAGGCCCAACAAAGGCAAAATAACCAAAATGCCCTTGAGGCATTGATCGGTCCAATTCCAGTTGGCACGGTAAGTCTCTATTTCAATCTCAAATTCAATTTCAAATCAAATTCTAATTTAAATCAAATCCAGCATGCTTTTTGAGAAAATTGATCACTCAGGTAATAAGACCATCCAATCCGACACGTTTTTTAAAAAAACTTTTTAGAACGGTAAGTCCCTTCAAACTCGTCAATCGGGACGGACCCGTCAATCAGGACAAAACCCAAGTCCCTGAGATGGTAGAACGGTCCACCTTTCACCTGCTAGCCCACCAATAAAGAATGTCTGTTATTCGGCATGTCTTTCGAGAAAGTTGATTTCTCATACGATAAGTCCACACAGCAACTTCCCAAGATTAGGTAGTCTCTAGAATGAACGTGCACTGTCAAAGTGGTGGAAACACTCACAAATATCGCAACCGTCAGAGAGACAAAAACACTCAAAACAGTCAACGCCAATGCCTGCTAGCACAATCCGATGAAAAATAACCAAACTGCCTCTTGGGCCTTTTTCGGCATGCTTTTCGACAAAGTACCTAAGTCCTCAGAGCAGTAAGTCTACCCATCTAAGATCGTCCTAAAGATGATTTGGCATGCTTAAGTGCCTTCCAGTCAGTTTCAGACCAATTCCGAGACCATTCAGTTAAAATAACCATTTTGCCCCTAGGCATCCGAGCGCCTACGGGTACCACACTGGCTCTGGGTATCAAACCAGTAACTTCTTGAGAATGCTTCTAATAATATTTCTAACCTTCTAATACTTTTTTGGATCATTCCGAGTCTATTCTGGTAAACCTGGTGCAAAATGACCGTTTTGTCCTTGGTGGGCCGGTCATCTTTTCCAACCACAATGGCTTTGGGTATCAAACCGGCAATCCCTCAAAACACTTTAAATAGTGTTTCCAACCTTCAAGTCCTCTCATGAGTCATTCCAAGTCCATTCCAGTGGTTTTCCGGTCTAGTTGACCGTTTTGCCCCTAATAGCTCGATCGACCATCCTGACGTTGTTTTACAAGCCCGCTACTCCCCGGATACTATTTCAAGGGTTTCTACCCATTTTCGGCCTTCCAGACCATTCTTGGCCTCCTAGAACATTCCCAGATATTTCGGAGTCACTCCTAGTGAAACCAAGCCAAAAATTGCATAGTAGTCACTAAAATAAGCGCCCATATCTTTTACCTTGCGTATCAACGTTTGAAAGACACGTTGCTTGCCAACCTTAAGACTTTCCTAAGTAGCTGGCACCACTAGCAGTGGCATCAAGCCAAAAATTGACTTGGCGCCACTCTTAGTGTCGCTATAAGGAAATTTAGCTCGCTGCCACTGCAACATGCGCCAGATCATTCTTGTGTCTATAAATACAAAGCCTTCTATCACTCCCCCATTTTTTGCACCCAAAAAAGACAAGTGAGAAAAACACAGTACTCTCTCGTTAGAACTCATCTTTCTAAAAAGATGAGTGCGACTAGGTTTGAATTGAAAATTTGATTTGATTAAGGGCTTTTGGAAAACAATTTGGAGTCCCCACCTAACTTGATTAAGGTGAGTTAGGTCACCTAAAACTAAGCATAATTTGAAGACTACACTTAGAGTTTTTGAAAAGATTTTGAAAACTTCCTTGGGAGAGGGTTTTTAAGAAAACAGGTTATTTGGCAACCTTTGGAAAGATTTAAACCCTTTTTTGAAAATAACTTCATTTGGTCTTTGAAAACAGTGATCTAAGTTCGAGGGTTGGTTACGTGTAAGGAAGACGCACTAAGCCATCACCCTACCCCACCCTTGCGGTACCTACATGTCTATTCACCCTAGGTTTACTCATTAGAGTCTTTGATTAATGTATGTCCAAAATTATCCACTTTTAGAAAAAATTTTTGAAAGATATTTAATATGATGCATGATATGCAAGTGCATGAAAAAGATTTGATTTGGAAATAGATTCGACAAGAAGGTTTGATTTTGAAAATAGATTTGAAATGACTTGATTTGAAATTTGAAAGAAGGTTTTAGAAAATGAAATTGAAGATTTAAAAATAGATTTTAGAATTTAGAAACTTGAAATAGATTATGAAATTGAAAACATAAAAAAGGTTGTGACCGCACCCATGAGGGTTGCTTACGTATCCCTTTTTGGAAATCAGGTCAGTCGTAATTCGGACAAGAGTCCGATAAAAAATTTGATTTGAAAAGAATTTGATTAGAAAGAGTTTAATTCGAAAAAGAGATTTCATTTGAACTTGGAATAGAATATTGAAAATTGAAGTTTTGATTTGAAATTGAACTTGGAAGATTTGAAAAGATTGGATTTTGATTTAAAATAGAACATGAGGATTTGAAATAGACCTTAGAATTGACTTTGAATTTGATTTGGAAACATAGAGTTTTAAAAACATCTTGACTTGAATTGACATTTGAAAAACCATCTTGGTTTAGAAAAAAAAATTTGGAGAAGAGTTGGAAGCTTCCTAACTTTAGGGTTAGGGGTGAACTAGGGTTTAGGCATCCTAGGGTTGGAACATATAGTTGAATCAGGAAGGTTTGATTTAGATTTGAAAAGGTTGGATTTTGAATTTAGGAAAGGTTCGAATTAGGAAAGTTGGATTTAAGGAAGATTTGAAAAACTCAACTTGTAATGGATTTAGAAAAGCCTTGACTTAAATGTTTGATTTAGAAAATTTGAAAAATTGGAGTTTAAGAAAGATTGGATTTAGGAAATTTTGGAATTAAGAAAGTTTCAAAAATAGAAAGGTTCCATTTTAGGAAGGTTTTGAATTTGAAAAGATTTAAAATTTAGAAAGGTTGGAATTAGAAAATGTTTGAATTAAGAAAGATTTAAAAAGTTTACAAATTAAGAAAGGTTTAAATTTAGAAAGATTGGAAAGTTTGAAATTTATAAAGTTGAAATTTAGAAAGGTTTGACATTAAGAAAGTTTAGAATTAGAAAAAGATTGAATTAAGAAAGATTTGATTTCTATTTCCAAAAATGGATTATTTGATTTTGTTTCCAAAAATAGAGGATTGGATTTGGTTTCCGTAATTTGGAAGACTAGATTTGACATGAAATTGGAAAGGATGAGATTTGAAAAACTTGGATTTAGAAAATATGATTTGACATGAAAAAGAGATTTAGAGAACCTAAGAGTTTGATATAGAAAGTAGAATTTTGGAAAACTATGATTGGATGTGGAAAAGGAGAGTAGAAATTAGGGTTTCCTAATCATCGGCTCTGGGGCTTGACTTGGACTTCAAGGAAAACAGTTTTTAGAAAATAAAACTTTTGAAGGGAATTTTTAGAAGGAAAATTTGAAGAGTGTTTTTAGAAAGTAGAGTTTTGAAGAGAGTTTTTGAAAAGGAGTTTGGAAAGAAATTTTGGAAAGCGGAATTTTTGGAAAGAAAATTTTAGGAAGGAGATTTTTTAAAAGTGTTTTTAGGAAAGAGATTTTTTTTTTATGAAGAGTTTTTAGGAAAAGGATTTGAAGAGGGATTTTTAGAAAGTAGAATTGTAAAGAGATTTTGGAGAGAATTTAAAAAGCAATTTTGGAAAGAAGGTTGAAATATAGACTTTTGCAAGTTTCCAAAAATATCTCACTTTCTTAAAATGATTCTAACCATAGAAAGATTAGAGCCATTCTAGGGTTGTGATTTTGAAAACAACAAAGATTTGGAAATATGGACCATATTGGTCTCATTAAATATAACACTTTCCTAAAGTGACCGTAACCATGGAATGGCTAGGATCACCTTGGCATTGTGATTTTGACAAAAAAATAATTTAAAGTTAACACCCAAAACTTATGTAACACTTTCCTAAAATGACCTTAACCATGAAGTGATTAGAATCATCTTAAGAATTGTGATTTTGAAAACAAGTTTGAAAAAGAAGATTTTCAATGCAAGTTTTGAGAAAGATTTTAATGCAAGCTTTTGAAAACAAGTTTAAAAAACGATTTTGAAAGGATGTATGACTATGATACGCACAATGCAAGTAGGGTCGTGAATATACAAGGTTAAAGGTTTCACCACACAATTAAGGGGGTCGAACCCACGTGGTCTTCGGTTAAACTAAGAGAAAACCCCTGACACAGTGACGTTCAATAGCCTAATCCTACACATAAACCGGGGAGTCCCTTGTTTCAAATATGCAAGAAAAGGGGGGATGGGAATTAAAATAGAAGAAAACCCAAGTTGGTTAGGAGAGAGAAGAGAGAAGGGAGAATTACATAAGCATAAATAGGAAGCCTACCTTGTGTCTCATTTATTTTGCTTGCTTTATTTGCTTGCTTACTTTGGTCTTCAAGAGCCTCTAAGTTATAGCACTTCAAGTCTTCAATGGAGTCTTCATAGGTTTGTATGTGAGTGTATATAAGTGTATGTATGGTAGGGTTTTGTATATGGATGCTAGGGTATGGAGAACTTAAAGACAACTAGGGTTTAGAAGGACTTCGAGCTCTATATATCAAAAAGCAGGGTTTTTGGACTGTGCTTACGGACCCTTTTTCATGCTGGAGGAGGCTCTGTATTTATAAATAGAAGACTGAACTAGCACTTGCTGCAGCAGCGCCAGGCCAAAAATTCCAAGAGTGGCGCAAGACCATTTTTTTGGCTTAGCGCCACTACTAGTGGTGCCAAACATTTAGGAAATGTTTAAGGTTGGTAAGCAATGTATTTTTAGAAGATTTGAGCACCTATACTAGTGACTACCATGCAATTTTTAGCTTGCCTTCATTAGGAGTGACTTCAGAAGGTCCGGGAATGATTTAAAGAACTAGAGGGCCGAAAAAGGACAGAAACCCTTAGAATAGTATCTTGGGGGTAATAGACTTGAAGAATGATATCAGGATGTGTTGGAAGGGTTGATCGGTCTATTAGGGGCAAAACGGTCAATTGGACCGAAAAACTACCAAGATGGACTCGGAATATCCCGGAAGAAAACTTGAGGTTTGAAAATATTACTTAGAATATCCTAGGAGGTTACCGGTTTGATACCCAGAGTTGGTATTGTTGGAAAAGGTGACCGGCCCACCAGAGACAAAACGGTCATTTTGCGTTAGGTTTACCAAAACTAACTCAAAATGATCTGGAAGAGTAATGGAAGGCTAGGAATATTATCAAAAGCATCCCCCAGGAGGTTATCGGTTTAATACTTAGAGCCAGTGTAGTTCCCGGGGCACTCAGATGCCTAGGGACAAAATAGTCTTTTTGACTGAAGGGTCTCGAAATTGGCCCAAAACCGACTGAAAGGCACCTAATCATGCCAGACTGTATTTAGGACAATCTTGAAAGGGTGGACTTACCGTGCTGAGGATTTAGGTACTTTCTCAAGAAACGTGCAGAAAAATGCCCTAAGGGCGGTTTAGTCATTTTTCACCAAAGTGGGCTAGTAGGCACTACGTTGACTTGGATTTTGAGTGTTTCCACCACTCTGATGGTGGTCGCGTGACATAGGATTTGTTGGCAATTCTCTATGTCGACCTATTTACGAGTGTTTTCGCCACTCTAGCAGTTACGATGTTTATAAATGTTTCCACCACTTTGACGGTTCACGATCATTCCAAAGACTGCCTGATCTTGAGAAGTTGCTAGGTGAACTTATTGCCTGAGGAATCAACTTTCTCAAAAGACGTGCCGAATAACGAACATTTCTTTATTGGCGGGCTAGTAGACGCCAAAGGTGGACCGTTTTACCATCTCGGGGACTTGGACTCTTGTCCCAGTCAACGGGTTTGAAGGGACTTACTGTTCCAAAAGAGTTTTTTCAAAAAACATGCAAGACTAAATGGTCTTACCGCCTTGAGGGATCACCTTTCTTGAAAGATGTGCCAAATTTGATTTGAACTGAAATTGGACTAGAATTGGATTTGAAATTGGAATTGAGATTGGAATTGGATTTGAAACTAGAATCAAATAATCTCTTTTCGAAAATAAAATCAAATTTTCAACTTTAAGAAATAGAAATCAAATCTTTCTTAATTCAAAACTTTCCTAAGATCAAGTCTTTCTAAGATTCAAAACTTTTCTAATTCCAATATTTATATATTTCAAACTTTTGAAATTCCAAATCTTTTCAAAGTTAAAATCTTTCCTAAATTCAAGACTTTCCTAATTTGATACTTTCCTAAAATGGAGCTTTCCTATTGTGAAATATTCCTAATTCAAAGCTTTCTAAATCCAAATTTTCTTAAACCTTAGGTTTTCTAAACTCACTCAAATCAAATAATCAAATGTTTTCTAAATCAAATCAAATCTCTTTCCAAATCTTCCTTAAGTCTAACTTTCCTAATTCGAACCTTTCCTAGATCCAACTTTCTAAAATCAAACTTTTTAAGTCTAAATCAAACATTCCTAATTCAACTACATGTTCCAATCTTAGTTAACCTAAACCCTAGGATACCTAAACCTTAGTTTAACCCTAACACTAAAGTTATGAAGTTTCAACTCTTTTCTAAAACTCTTTTCTAAACCAAGATGGTTTACCAATTTCAAACTTCAAAATGTTTTCAAAACTAAACTCTATCTTTCCAAATCTAGTCCAAGTTTTCTTTCAAAGATCAAAACCCCTTTTTCAAGTCTAATCCTAAGTCTAGGTTCAATTTCAAATCTTCTATTCAAAGTTCAAATCAAACTCCTTTTCAAATCAAACTCTTTTCGAATCAAATCTTTTCAAATCAAACTTTTCAAAAACCTAAAAGTGTCTATTTTCAATTGGACTCTTATCCAAACTACGGCTGACCTGATTCCTAAAAAGGGATACTTTGGCAACCCTCATGGGTACGGTCATAACCTTTTTCAAGTTTTCAATTCCTTAATCTATTTCAAGTTTCTAATTCTAAAATCTATTTTCAAATCTCTAAATTCCATATTCTATTCTAATTTCTAAAACCTTCTTTCCAATCTCAAATCAAATCAAGTCTTCTCAAGATCTATTTTTAAAATCAAATCCGCTTGTCAAATCTATTTTTAAAATCAAAGTCTTTTCTTGCACTTGTATATCATGCATCATGTCAAACTTCTTTCAAAATTAAAGTCTTTTCTTGCATTTGCATATCATGTATCATGTCAAACTTCTTTCTACAAGTTCTTTTCTAAAGTAGATAGCATTGGACATTTATTAATTAAAGATTCCAAATGAGTGAACTTTGGGTGAATAGACATGTAGGTACTGCAAGGGCGGGCTAGGGTGATGGCTTAGTGCGTCTTCCTTACATGTTACCAACCTATGAACATAGAATCACTATTTTCAAAGACAAAATGGAGTTATTTTTAAAAAGGGCTTAAAACTTTCCAAAGGTTGCCAAACAACCTATTTTCTTAAAAACCCTCTCCTAAGGTAGTATTCATAACCTTTTCAAAAACCTTAAGTGTAATCTTCAAGTTGTGCTTAGTTTTAGGTGACCTAACTCACCTTAATCAAGTTAGGTGGTGACTCCAAACATTTTTCCAAAGGCCCTTATTCAAATCAATTTTCAATTAAAACTTAGTCGCACTCGTTCTTCCAGGAGGATGAGTTCTAACGAGAGAAAACTGTGTTTTTCTCACTTGTTTTTCTCAAGTGCGAAAAATGGAGGCGCGACAACAACAATGGTGGCTTTCACACAAAATAAGTAGGCAACCCTCTCTATTGATTCATAAAGATATTGTTATAATTTCAATCAATAGTAGCTTCGCACAAACTCAAAGCTAGCGCTTTCCTAGATTTAAGTGCATTGAGATTTTTTTTTTTCAAGTGAGAGTTTCAATGTTGGTAAAATCAATGGTAACGGAAGATGCAAAAAACACCACCAATATTGAATATGGAAAGCTAACCATAGGTCAATCTAGCATATCTTAATCAGCATAATCAAGAAAGGCACATAGAAATATGCGATCATATATATGGATAAACAATATCAATAACATTAAGTGTGCTCAAGTTACACTAGATTCATAGTCATGAAAATCATCACTCAAACAAAGAGTAGAGAATTATACCTAAGGATGCACACTAGTTCAGTTTAACAAAATACTTTGCATAATTATCATCGTATAATATTTAACATGAATGCCATGAAATCTTCAAATTTGCAAAGTCATAAAAATCTTTTTATATTTTTTTATAAAAATAAATAAACCAAAACACAAAAAATACAAAAAAAAAAATCATAGAACTAGGATTAAAAGATACACGTGAATAAAATCCTAGCCTATGATGAACACGAATCAGATTTTGTAGGGGTATTTGAGGAAACTAAATCAGATTTTCTTACCCAAATAGCCAAAGTCTTAGGTTTATAAAAAATATCATAGGGCTTGGGTTGTGTTCTAGATTTAGCCTTGTCACTATGGTTCATTTTGTTAACCCATCGGTTTGGAACCTGCCTTGGCGTTGACCATTTTCTAATTCCACTTAATTCTTCATTCAAGACTCTGGACTTATTAACAAGAACACAAATTTGATTTTTCAACTTCCCATTTGGTTTTTTAGGTTGATCATACCCATATGTTCTAGGGGCCTTCCACAAGTTGTGACAATGTGGCCTCAGGTGGCCTTTGACCCAATAATAATGACATGTAGGAACAAACTTAGCAGGTTTAGCTTTAACATTATGCTTCAGAGGTGCATGTGTCGTGTTGGTTTTATGAGACACGTGTTTGGTCTTCAACTTAGAACAATGAGGTCTAATATGACCTTTGATACCACAATGGTGGCACGTGGGTACAAATTTAATAGTGTGGCCTTTAAGAGGTATAAGGAACTTACCTTGAGTCTTAATCAAATTTGGCTTACTTGCCGGTTTGGAAGATGAAAAAGCTTTCTGTGTATACCTTATTCCAGTCATATCGCGAGTGCTTCTTTGAGCGTTCCAGATTTCATTGATCTTCTTGGAACTTGCAATCATCTTCTTGAGAGTATTATTAGCTTTAGCAAGATCAGATTCAAGTGTAGATACCTTCCCCTCTAGACTTTTATTGGTTTCAATAGAAGTATGTAATTTCTTTTTTAACATAGAGACATTTTCTAACAAAGTGACCTCATTAGATTTTAATTTATTAATGAGAATAATAGATTCATCAATTTGTTGTTTCAATGTATCTCTGTCTTCATGCAACCTCATATTAGCCTTTTCAGCTTTAGGACACACTTTAAACAACTGATTAAACTTCTGATGAGTATTCTCATCATCACTATCAGAGTCACTTTGATTTGACTCATGAGAATCACTCAAGTCATCAAGATTATCATGGGAAGATGTACTTATGTGCTCATGTGCATATGATGTGCATGAAATGACATTATGAGTTTTTTCATATGCAGCTTCAAGAGCATCCCAAGGTTCTTTAGCTATTCCACACATAGATATATAACAAAATTCTTCAACTGTGACATCGTTAAAGATAGAATTTGGAGCCTTACTATTCCACATGAACTTTTCTACTTCATGGTTATCCCATTGTTCTTGAGGTTTTGGGATAATCTCAGTACCTGCAGTAATCTTGGGGGGACTCCAACCATGCACAATAGAGAGCCATGCATGTTCATCAATAAATTTCAAAAAGACTCATGCGTGGTTTCCAATACTCATAATTTAAGCCATCAAAAATTGGAATTTCAAGTGATGCCTTATCTTGTGATAAATCCATGAATTTAGAATATTAGGATCACACTCAAATAAAAAATTTATGAGCGACCTGCTTTGATACCGATTGAAAAATTCTAATTCCACTGATTAAGACTTATGACCACCAATTTGCCTAAGAAATCTTATCTAGTTATCTTTACCTAAGTGATCATTTACATACATACATCACACAGCAGTAATGTCAAACGATAAAGTAAAAAGACACATATTTTTCTCATACAAATCTAACTTGAAAAAAAAACCATGTCCAACTGGCTAAGCATTATAATGAACAGGTTACACAAGTACGACTTACAACTATAACAATTGAATCTCTCCAGTTGCCGTCTAAATCTTCACGAACTTCGATTTAAGCTTACTTGCTCGACTCCTCGAATTTCTATTCTCCCTGACTTCGACCTCAATACCGAATTACCACGGTGTTCTTCCTCGTCCTTGAAATCTACCAAAACGATCTCGTAACTGTGTTCTTCAGTTTATTACTCTAGTAAAGGAACTTTGTATGCTTAGCAACTCATCTATGATTACTTCACCAAGATCTGAATTGGATTCCCCACACTCTATTCTTCTCCCTTGTCAATCTTTTCTAAATTTCAGATATATAGAATACCTACAATTTTATCAACTTATGTAGCGTCTCTTAGACTCCACAAAAAGTAGGCTGGAACTACCTTTTGATTGGTTGAGAGCACCTGGCTTGAGAGTCCTCAATTATAGACTGATTTAGATGTGATTAGAGTTCAATTCGGAACTGACTTCGAAGTACTGCTCGAGCAGACTTTGAGCGGATTTCAAGCTATGCTCTCTAGATTTTGCTTCTATAGAATTTTCACCTATTACTCAAGAGGACTTTGCTTGAGCCATGATCTCTACATATTCAGATTGCTCTTGAAAAGTTTCATGGAATTCATATATTATGGAGTTTGAACGGATACCTAAACAAACAGATATGGCCTTCCAAAGTATTAGCTCTACATGCTTTAAATTTTTGTACTACAGCTTGAATAGCTTATACTCTGGTAGCTTGAACTTAAATCTTAAACTTTTTGACCCAAATACAACTTGAACCAAGGTTAAAGAAAAGTGTCTTTATTCACGGAATTAGCAAATACTAAAAATCCTAACAATCTCCTCATTTGATAATTTCGTGACAAAACTTAAACAATGAAACAAAATCATGACAAACCCCAACCCAATAAACTTAATCAACTAAAACAACGAGTTATATTAAGTAATTAAGTCAGATGAATTTTGAGATTTGTAGCTGCATATCCAAAAACAATACAATCTTGTGAAATGCATGTGTGAAAAAACATATGTAAAACTATAGTAACCACAAATATAGACAATATCACAATTTTTCCCCTTAAGTTAATATACTCCCCTTCAACATAACATATCTTATTCTCTCTCCCCCTTTTTGTCATGAATTAACAAAGACAAATTTAAACATAAAGTAATCATGGAAGAGAAGAATTAAAAAACAAAAATAAAAATGGGGTACTCAGGGGTAAAGAATTCTAAAAATCAAAGACCCCCCTAATATAGTCAACAAAAGCCCAAAAAATTGACTATGCAAATTATCAGAACTTCAATGGTGTTCATGCATAAAATCATTTGAACCAAATCATGCTCATAGATATTAAATGAGAACCAAGTGCATGAACTAAAGTAAGATTCAAAACAATTTATTCTAAGATGATGAAGTTCATGAAGATTGCCAAGTGTGTGTAATGTGTACTTAATGAATATCAACACTTGTTCAAATCTTAATTGTGATATAAAAGGCTACACCACATTTTGATTTCTAAAGATCATCACATAACTAGTAGTTAAACCGCATTAGCTCCCATACATGTTTAATGGATATGGAAATGGATAGTAATTAAAACTCCCCCTTAATATCATGTCATTTTTTCACCCTATCTCTCCAATGTGCACTTTAAAAGACAAAAATGGTGGCTTTCATATAAATGAGTAGGGAACCCTTTTTATTGATTCATAAAGATATTGCTCTAATTTCAGTCAATAGTAGCTTCGCGCAAACTTGTAAGCACCCCATTTTTGACCGCTCGGCGGTCTCCACTCTGTCCAGAATTGTGTTCAAGTCAATGTGGGCATATTTTGAGTCAAATCAACTTTCTAAGTCTAATCCGGTCAATTCATCACTTCGTGGGCTCCACCGGGCCCAAATAGAGGCAAAATGACCAAAATGCCCCTAGTGGCATCATTCGTTCTAGTCCCACCTGGCACGCCTTTCCGAAGACAGTAAGTCCCCTTTCCAATTCCAACAGGCACGTCTTTCTGAAGACGGTAAGTCCCCTTTCCAAATTTCAACAGGCACATATTTTCGAAGATGGTAAGTTCTCTTTTTAATTCCAAATCAGGCACGTCTTTCCGAAGACAATAAATCCCCTTTCCAATTCCAAATCAGGCACGTCTTTCCGAAGACGGTAAGTCCCCTTTCCAATTCCAACAGGCATGTCTTTCTGAAGACAGTAAGTCCTCTTTCCAATTCCAATTCCAATACTAATCCCTCTCTCGAGACAGTTAATTCCTCGAGATGGTCCGGCACATTTTTTGAAGAAAATTTCTTCGAAACTGTAAGTCCCTTTAAACCTGTCGACCGGAATAAGACCCCAAATCCCCTAAATGGTAGAACAGTCCACCTTTGGCGCCTGCTAGCCCGCCAATGCAGAAATGTCCGTTTAGGCACGCCTTTCGAGAAAATTGATTCTCAAGAGCTAAGTTCCTTTAGTAGCTTCCTGAGATCAGGCAGTCTCGAGAATGAGCGCGAACCGTCAGAGTAGCAGAAATACTCGCAAACATCGCAACCGTCAGAGTAGCGGAAATACTCGCAAACAGGTCGATATAGGGAATTGCCAACAAACCCTTGTATTACGCAACCGTCGTCAGAGTGGCGGAAACATTCAAAACCTAGATCAACACCAGTGCCTACTAGCCCACGTCGGTGAAAAATGACCAAACTGCCCCTAGGGCCATTTTTTGGCACGTTTCTTGAGAACACATCGAAATCCTCAAAACGGTAAGTCCAACCTTCAAAGATTGTCTTAAACACGATCCAGCATGATTAGATGCCTTTTAGTTAAGTTTCGGGCCAATTCTGAGACTTTCTGGTCAAAATGACCATTTTGCCCCTAAGCATTCGAATGCCCCGGGAACCATACCGGCCCTAGGTATCAAACCGATAGCCTCCCAAGAATGCTTTCTATAGTATTCTTAACCTTTCTTTATCTTTTCGGACCATTCTGAGTTAGTTCCGGCAAACCAGGTGCAAAATAACCGTTTTGCCCCTGGAGGGCTGATCGTCATTTTCAACCACACCGGCTCTAGGTATCAAACCGGCAAGCCTTTGGGAACATTCTGAATAATATTTTAAAATTTCAAGTCTTTTTCCAGGACATTCTGGGTCCGTCCCGGCAACTTTCCGGCTTAATTGACCATTTTGCCCCTAATAGCCCGGTTAATCCTTCCGACATGTCATATCCTCATCTTTCAAGTCAAATACCTCCGGCACACTACTCCAAGTGTTCCTGCCCTTTTTCGGCTTTCCGGGTCAATCCCGGCCTCTTCAAATCATTCCCGGACTTTCCAGAATCACTCCTAGTGAAGCCAGGCTAAAAATTGCATGGTAGTCACTAGTACAGGCGCCCAAATCTTCCAAAGATACATTGCTTGCCGACCTTAAAACTTTCCTAACTGGCTGGCGCCACTCTTAGTGGTGTGCCAAGAGGAATTTTGCCCTGGCACCACTGCAACAGGCGCCAGGTCTATCCCACCTCTATAAATACAAAGCCTCTTCCAGGATGAAAGAGGTCCGCAAACTCAGTCTAAAAAAAACTAATATTCGATATATAGAGCTCGTAGTTCCCCCTAAACCCTAGCTTCTCTAGGTTTTCCAAACCCTAGCCACCATACATCAAACCCTAGCCTCCTATACACATACACACCCCTATACGCTTATACATAAGCCTCCAACCCTCCATTGAATACTTGGATTGCTGCAACTCGAAACTCCTGAAGACCAAGACAAAGCTCTCGTAGACTGAAGCGAAGACCGCAGAAAAAGCAAGAAAGCAAGGCGCACAAAGCAAAGTGAAATAAACAAGACAAGGTAGGCTTTCTATTTAAATTTTTGCACTTCCCCCTTCTCTCTTCTCTCTCTTAACCCACTTGGGCTTTCTCTATTTTAATCCCCCATCTCTTTCCCCCCCCTTTCTTTGCATGCTTGAAACAAGGGGACTCCCGGTCCATGTGTAGGATTAGACTATTGGAGGGTCACCGTGTCAAGGACTTTCTTTTAGTCTAACTGGAGACCACGTGGGTTCAGCCCCTTTGATTATGTGGTGAAGCCTTAACCTTGTATGTTCACGACTCCAAATTTGCATTGTGCATATCATGATTCTTGTATTCTTCCAAAAGTCATTTTCAAAATTGTTTTCAAACTTGTTTTCAAAATTGTATCAAAATCTTCTTTTTCAAAACTTGTTTTCAAAATCATAATTCTAGGGTGATTCTAGCCTTTCCATGGCTAGGGTTGCTTTAGAAAAGTGCTATATTTAAAGTGACCAATATGGTCCATTTTTTAACTCCGTGTTTTTTTCAAAACCACTTTCTTAAAGTGGTTCTAGCCTTCTTATGGATAGAATCGCTTTAGGAAAGTGAGACGTTTTCGTACTTTTTAAAAAACTCTATTTTCAAAAGTCTCTCTTTCAACATGCTTTCCAAAAACTCTTCCTCCCAAAATTGTTTTCAAAAACTCCCTCCAAAAATCTATTTTTCAAAACTCCCTTTTTTAACTCCTTTCCAAAACACTCTCCTCAAAATTCACTTTCTTAAAAATTCTTTCCAAATAGCTCCTTCCAAAATCTTGTTTCCAAAACTCTCTCAAAATTTTACTTTCTAAAAACTTCCTTCCTAAAATGCTTTCTAAAATCTTCCTTCTAGAAACTCCTCTTTAGGATTCCCTTCTAAAAATCTTCATTTTCAAGAATGCACTTTCCGAAAGTCCCTTTTCTTGGTGCCCAAGTCAAGCCCTAGAGCTAACAATTAGAAAATCCTAATTTTCTTTCAAAAAATATGGTTTTCAAACTTGCCTTAAAACCTAGGTTTCCAAAACCTCTTGTTTTCTACATCAAAACTATACATGTTTCTAAAACCTATTTTCTACATCAAAACTATACTTCCAAATCTAGGGTTTCTCAAAACCTCCTCTTCCAAATCCTTGTCAAATCCAATCTTCCCTGTTAGGAAACCAAATCCAATCTCTTGTTTAGGAAACTAGATCCAATCCTCCATTTTTTAAAACAAAATCAAACTTTTTCTTTTAGAAACAAAATCCAATCTCTTGTTTTAGGAAATAGGAATCCTAACCCTTCCTAGTCTAAATCTTTCCTAATTCAAATCCTTCATAATCTTCTCCTTTCCTAAATCTTAAGTTTCCAAAACTTGAACTTAAAATCTTTCCCAAATTTTAAAACTCAACATCCACATCTTTCCTAATTCAACCTTTTCCTAACTCTACCTCTTTTCAAATCTTAACTTTCCAAATCTACGTTTTCAAATCTTTCCTAAACTCAAACCCTTCCTAATCTCAAGATGTTTTAAAACTCAAACTTTAAAACTTTCTAAATCCAAAACTTTCTAAATTCGAAACTTTCAAACTCTAAAATTTTCTAAGTTCTAAACTTTCCTAAACTTCAAATCTTTCAAAGTCTAAACCTTTCCTCACTCCAACCTTACTTAATTCCACATCCTTTCCAAACTTTAACTCCCAAATCTAGATTTTCAAATCTTTCTAAAACTCAAACTTTGAACCTTTCAAAAATTCTAGAAGCTTTCTAAATTCAAATCTTTCCTAATTTAAAATCTTTCTAAAATTCTAAGCTTTCCAAATTCAAAACTTTCTTAACTTGAAACTCTCCAAATTCTAAACCTTTCTTAAACTAAAATTTTCCTAATTCAAAACATTTCTAAATTCAACACTTTTCTATTTCAAAATCTTTCTTAAAATGAAACTTTCTTAATTCAAAACTTTCCTAAGTCGAAGCTTTCCTAAGTTAAAACTTTCCTAAACCAAAACTTTCCTAAAATGAAAACTTTCCTAATTCAAACTTTTCCTAATTTGAATCTTTCCTAATTCCAAGTTTCCTAATCTTCCAAGTCCAATATTCAAGTCAATTCTTTTCTAAAATCTTTCCAAGTCAAATCCAATCTTTCTTTTCTAAGTTCCTAAGTCTAGGTTTCCTAAAACCAAGTCTTGCAAAATCAATCTTTTCAAATCTTCCAATTAAAGCCCAAATTTCCCTACTTTTCCAATTCCAATGTCAACTCTTTTCCAAATCAACTCTTCTATTTTCAATCGGACTCTTGTCCGAACTACGACTGTCTTGATTCCTCCAAAAGGATACGTAGGCAACTCTCATGGGTGTAGTCACAACATTTTTTAAAGTTCTATTTCCATAACCTTTTTCAATTCTCCAATCTATTCCAAGTTTCCAATTTCAAATTTCTATTTCCAAATTTCTATTTTCAATTTCCAAAACCTTCTTTCCAAATTCAAACTTCTATCTCTTTCTTTTCAAATCTATTTTCAAATCAAATCTTTTTCTTGCACTTGCATATCATACATCATGTTAGTTTCTTTTCAAAAATTCTTTTCTAAAGTGGATAGGATTGAACAATAGTTAGTTGAAGACTCTCATAAATGAATCTAGGGTAAATAGACATGTAGGTACCGAAAGGGCGGGGTAGGGTGATGGCTTAGTGCGTCTTCCCTACACGTATCCAACCTCTGAATCTAGGATCACTGATTTCAAAAGACCAAAAACGGAGTTATTTTCAAGAAAGGGCTAAATGTTTTCCAAAGGTTGTTAAACAACCTATTTTCTTAAAAACCCTCTCTTGAGGAGATATTTTCAAAATCGTTTTCCAAAACCCTAGGTGTAGTCTTTGGATTATTCTTAGTTTTTAGGTGACCTAACTCACCTTAATCAAGTTAGGTGGCGACTCCAAATCTTTTCTAAAAGCCCTTTATTTAAATCTATTTTCAATTCAAACCTAGTCGCACTCATTCTTCTAGGAGGGTGAGTTCTAACGAGAGAGTACATCATTTTTCCCGCTTGTGTGAGTATTCCTCGAGTGCGAAAAATCTGGGCGCGACAGCTGGCGACTCCGTTGGGAAAACTTAGATGGTTAGGCCGTTAGTCATATCTTTTTACCGTTCACCCATGTAAAATCTTCAATTAACTTATTTAATCCTATTCACTTTAAATTTTCAAAATCAAATTTTCAACATTGTTTAAAAAAAAAAACCATGCATTTATTCATATTATCTTGTATTATGTTTGCCATCCACAATACTAACTCTTGCATCTTTGTTTTGTAGGTACACATTTTGTTTAAATTTTATTAACTGCCATGCATGAATGTGATGAACAGGATGAATGAGAGTTGTTGGGCTCTTTCCTCCGCTTTTAAAAATCACACACACACTGCACGTGCACTTGCATTCTGCATACTTGCATTATTACCCTGATATGTCCTTTCCAGTTTGAAAGGGGGAACAGTATATTGGTTGTGGGCAAGATGCTGTGTCAATTTCTTGCCTACGGCCTCCTGATGGTTCCCTCGCTCGGATTACCAACCGCTCATGGCACCACCTCGGGAGTGGGTGACTCGTCCTTCCCACGCTTACCGCGATGAAGGTGCTTGTAGTTTAAGTGGGGGTATTCCCACTATCGTGTTCTCTCATGAGACTTGTGCCAATTTAGCAATAGTAACGAGTAGAGTTTAGAAACGTATTCAAATTGCAACCGCAAACCAAGAGTGAAATCGATGGCTATGTTAGCTAAAATTGACCAAAAATCTTTTGGTGTTTGAGGGTTTGGTTTACTAGCAACTAGGCAAACAATTAAAATGAAACTGAAACCTACAACTTGATTCTAGCTAAAGTAAATTGACAATTATGAACATTCTACTCCAACAACCACAATTATAACTAAATTAACTCTTAATTTAACATGAATTCCAAATGAGCACAAGTACGGATTTAACTTGATTATAAAGGGGGTTTGGGTTCAAATGTTCCAATCTACCAATTCTAGCACGAAATTTCAAAGGGAGAGTTTGGGTTAACTCAAAGCAAGAACCGTCCAAAGGCCCTTGATTCGGAAAGTTTAGCTTTGAAATTTTATGGATCTCTAATTATTTTGGAATTAAGTTTTATCACAATTTATGGGTTCTTTAGAAATAAATCACATGTTATTAACTATGATTATAGATCTAAGATTTCTACAACAATTAATTCCAATATAATTAGAGAAAAATATGAAAAATAGATATTTAACAAGATTCAAGGACTCCCCTTTCATTTTCCATGCATTCCTTGGTAGATCTTTACATTTGTTCCCAAACAATGAGTTTAGCTTGAAGATTCCATGGTTGAGAGCTTTCCAAAGTGTAGAGACAACATCTTGACTTTAAATCAAAAGTGAATATATATTAAAATATAGAAAATGTGAAAGATTACACTAAATCAACACTAGAAATCTATCTAAACACTTCCCAAAGTCCTAAATACAACAAAGTAAAGTAAATCTAAGCAAATTACATGATTTTCCCCTCTTCTCCCTCTCTACCTACAACTCAAACCCTAAAATCTAACTTATCTTTCTTTTTTCTTCGACTATTGGGTTGTAGGGCAAATCTGCGCTCACCGTCCGAAGTGCGTCCTAAGTACGTCTGATATGCGTCTGAACGCACCGTTCGGACAGTGCCATAACCGTTCAGACGGTTATTTCACCGTTCGGACAGTCTTCGGACGAGGAAACTGGACTCTGTATTTCTTCGAACGGAAAAAAGACGACTCTGTGATAGCTTAGAATGGGAAATATCGACTCTGGAATGGCTTTGGACTGGAAATATCAACTCTAAAACTCCAATCTCCATCGTAGCGTCCGAACGGTAATTCGCCCATCTGAACGGGGCGTCCGAACGGTCATTTGTCTGTCTGAATGCACCGTCCGAACAGTTTAACCGTCCGAACAGTCCGACCGGACGGACTTCGTCTCTTTAAGCCCTTTTTTCACCATTTTATCACCAAAAACCTACAATACACATGAAAAACCACTTTAAATTAGTTTATTGCTAAAAATCTATTCTAATACCCATATAGAGGCTAACAAACACTTAATTAGGGAACAAAGATTACACTTTTAGAGTGGAATAAACACCCCCCAACTTAGCTTTTGCTAGTCCCTAGCAAACAAATGTATTATAGAAAGGAGATAATTAAAGACGATAAAAGAAACAAAATATGCACAACCCACTCAAGATATTGATGGACGCATCTCAAACTTCAAACACATGTAGGAGTTTATGCAAAAATTCATGCACTAGAGAAGTTTGTGCGCGTGTGCTTGATAAGCCAATGCTAAGCAACATATAAGGAACTCAATTGTGCACTTCTGAACCATAAAGTTTTGATTCAATCCTCACCGGGCATACACTCAGAATGAAAGACCCACATGGTTCACACAACGATATGTTCAACAATGGAGTAAATGTACATGGCAAAACAAGTGAATATATCCAAAACAAAGAACCAAACAATATGTATGTGTATCGCCTTTGGCATAACTTCCTGAAAGAATGTTCATAGATGCACAATGATTCAAAGAATTGACAAGATAAAACTTTTACTCTAATGAAAATTATAATGAAGCATCTTTGGATCGATTAAGTGATTTGGAAGGCGAAGAGGTAAAGTAGGAATGATGAAAGGTAAATACAAAACACATCACGTATAAATGAGGTGATGAAAAGATATCATATACAACTCCTCCCTTGTTATGTACCTAAAGATCCGAACAATAAACATTTTCAATTCTTTCACAACTCCTTCTCTATAACTTCGATGCCACTTTGCATGATGCTCATAACTTCTTCTTCTTAATTTTTTTTTTTATATCATATACCTATTTCTCTTTTCTTTTCTCTTACTCTTCTTCTTCTTCTTTTATATATATATATATATATATATATTTTTTTTCGTCTCCCCAACATAGTATAGAATAAGGTTATAAAGTACAAAAGTTTTAATGATATCTTTCGAGGAAGAAGTTGGTGATAAATGAAATGATAAATGGGTTATATGGTGAAAGAAAAAAAAAAGGATAATGGCTATCAAGAAAGAAATGGGCTTAGAATTACATAAAGACGCCAAATTATAATATTCCACATAGTAAAAGTGTCAATGTCAAGATCAGAACTCATCTTATGAACCAAAAGCAAGCATAAAGAAGTTATTCAAGAGAAATGAGGGTGAACGATCAATCCTTGAGTAAATGTAGACTCTCAAAAAGACAATAAACGCTCTAAAGCTCACAAGGTGATAATCTCCACTAAGTATGGACGAAAATGCAAAGTAGAGTAACAAAAATATGTTGCAAAGCATAACTCATGTGAAAAGTGTATAACTTTCTACCAATGCATGAATCAAGCACTCTCCATAGAGTTAAAAGTAAGACAACGAGTCCATCTCAATCTAAGTTGGGTCTTAATGTCAAAAACGGTGTTATAGTGCATCAAAAATGAGTCAACGCATCTATCGCAAAAGCTAGCTAAGCATGCATAATAAGAGATGTAATTAGATGCGTGAGAGAAATGAAGACTGATACTGATACCATACACTACCAAAATCCCCATCAAAATGGTACAGGCGAGTAACATAAACCAAAATCTGAGAACACCTGTAGCTAAACCATCCAACAATATAAGATAAAGAATAAGGGGATACAAAAATAAATGATATACAGTAAAGAAAGCTCAAAATATAATCCACTATATCAAAACAATATACACTGTCAAAACAATAAACAAAACATGATGCAATGATATGCTATGTGTGTACCAAAATGCATCACTATCCTAAACTATCAATCATCTCCATCGTCATCTGGAGGGGGTGCAACAGCAGACCTAAGGGCCCAGACCTCAACAAAAAGCTCCTCTATGATCCTGGTCTGGCCTCGGGTCTAACCCTGAAGTGCGGTAATCTGCTCAGACTGGGCTCGGATCAAGCCCTGGAATGCAATACTCTGCTCAGAATGGGCTCAGATCTAGCCTTCAAGTGCAGCAAAATGAGCTGCGTGGGAAGCCTCTAGCCTAGCAATGTCGGCAGACTGCTGTGCTGATCCCACAGCTAACATATCTAAGGTCTGCTGCATCTGCTCAAGCATATGTAATATCGGATCGGGCATCGGCGGTGGCTGGAAGTGCTGCTGCTGCTGATGCTGATGAATATCGGGGTCGTACTGGTCCGGGTCAGCAAGTCCCGACTGCTGCTACTGTGGCTATGGCTGGAATTGCTCCTACTACTGCTGCAGTCTGCGAGATCTCAATCCGTGCTAGATGGTGGATCTACCAATGGGCTCCCTCGACTGCGGGAGACGAGCAAGTCCAACAGTAGGGGTCCCGAAAGTAGTCTCGATCACCCGTGTCAAAAGAACTGCAAAAGGGATGGATCCCTGAGCACGCAGGTGCAAGCACTCCTCCGCTAGGGATGGATCATTTCCGTGTTTGGATACCGTTCGGACGCATCGTCCGAACGGATAAGAACCGTCCGAATGGTGAAAAATGCATCCGAACGGTTAAAAATCCGTCCGAACGGTCCGATCAACGTGCGTCTGGATACCGTCCAAACCGGAAATGATTACAAAACGGGTCGTTTGAATTCACTGTCCGAACGATAAAGATGCGTTCGGACACACCATCCAAATGGACAAACGCGTTCAGACGTACCGTTCGAACGGTAAATCCCAAAAAATTCGATTATACACAGGAAAACCCAGAAAACTCAAGAGACTAAACAAAAACTAAATTAAACAACAAAAACTGCAAAAGACTAAAAGAAAACAAAACAAACTATACAATTTTACACAAAAATCAAGCGCGAAACAAGCTCGCCCCACCCCCACTTAAGAGGTTGCATTGTCCACAAAGCAACAATAACACAAAAGAGACCGGGACAACAACCACAGAAGGGCTCGAAGTAAGGCTTTAACCTTTGCCCATTAACATTGAAAAGTGTGCCATTCTTAAGATTTTGCACCTCAATAGCACCATAGGGAAAGATTTCCCTAATTTGGTAGGGGCCAGACCATTTACTCCTTAACTTTCCTGGAAAGAGATGCAAACGGGAATTGTAGAGAAGAACTTTTTGACCAACATGAAAAGATTTGCGATGAATGTGTTGGTCATGACGGACTTTCATTTTAGCCTTTGAAATTTTTGCATTTTCATACGCATCATTTCTTATTTCATCTAGCTCATTCAATTAGAGCTTCCGGTGGTCGCCGGTTTCACCCAACCCCTCATTATATTGCCGAATAGCCCAATATGCCTTATGTTCAACCTCAACCAGAAGGTGACATGCTTTTCCATACACAAGACGGTACGGGGAGGCACCTAGAATGGTTTTGTAGGCCGTTCGATAGGCCCACAATGCATCAATTAAGCGCAAAGACCAATCCTTTCGAGACGGATTAACCGTCTTTTCCAAGATTGTCTTGATTTCACGGTTGGCTAATTCGACTTGACCTTGTGTTTGGGGATGGTATGGCAAACCAACTTTGTGAATAATGCCGTACTTTCTCATGAGTATCCCTAATGGCTTATTACAGAAATAGGAGCCACCATCACTGATGATGGCCCGAGGCATACCGAACCGGGAAAAACTGTATTCTTCTAAAAATTTGACCACAACTTAGTGCTCATTGGTTTGTGCCGGTATTGCCTCTACCCATTTGGAATCTATAGCCACTAAGATATAAAGATACCCAAAAGAACTAGGAAATGGACCCATGAAGTCTATACCCCAACAATCAAAAACCTCCAAAACAAGGATAGGGTTAAGGGGCCATGTGTTTCCTAGAAAGGCTCCTGAGCCTTTGACATCTATCACACGCCACACAAAATGAATGCACATCTTTAAACATAGTCGGCCAATAGAGTCCACTTTGCAAAAATTTTTCCAAATTTTTCTTTGAAGAGAAATGGCCCCCACATGCATGAGAATGGCAAAATTTCATTACACTTTCAAATTCCTCATCCGGCACACATCGCCGCACAACTTAATCCGAGCAATATTTGAACAAATACAGCTCGTCCCAAAAAAATTGTCTTACTAGCCTAAAGAATCACCTTTTGTCCAATGCGGACCAATGAGAAGGAATGGCTTTTGTGGCCAAATAGTTGGCTACATTGGCGTACTAAGGAGTTAAGGCTTGATTCAAGGCGTTGCAAGATATGAGTTGCTCGTCGGGGAAGGTCTCACAAATAGGAGAGTCATCTTTGATAGGGTGCTCAAAAGGGAGGCAGGATAAATGATCCGCGACAACGTTTTCCACCTCCTTTTTATCCCTAATTTCAAGATCAAACTCTTGAAGAAGGAGAATCAACCTAATTAATCGAGGCTTTGCGTCTTGTTTGGACAAGAGGTATTTAAGTGCAGCATGGTCGGTGAAAACAATCACATGAGACCCCACTAAATAAGAGCGAAACTTGTCCAAAGCAAACACAATAGCCAAAAGTTCTTTCTCAGTGGTGGTATAATTTATTTGGGCCTCATTCAAAGTTTTGCTCGCATAATGGAGCACATGAGGTTTTCTCTCATTTCATTGGCCTAACATGGCCCCCACAGCAAAGTCGCTAGCATCACACATTAGTTCAAAGGGTAGGCTCCAATTCGGAGGCCGGATTATGGGAGTCGTAGTCAAAAAAAATTTCAACTTATCAAAAGCTAGCTGATAAGACGGAATCCACTCAAATGGAACGTCTTTTGCCAAGAGGGCACATAAGGGCCTAGAAATGGAACTAAATGATTGAATGAAGTGCCGTTAAAAACCGGCATGCCCAAGAAAAGATCTCACATCTCTCATGTTCCTAGGGGAGGGTAGCTTTTGAATAAGCTCGACCTTGGCGGGATCTACCTCAATGCCCCTCCCGGAGATGATGTGGCCTAGGACTATACCATGTATCACCATAAAGTGACACTTCTCCCAATTCAACACAAGATTGCTCTCCTCATAACGGTTTAATACAGACTCTAAGTTTTGAAGACATTAAGCAAAGTTGTCCCCATATATAGAAACCATCCATAAAGACCTCTAAAATTCGCTCCACCATATCACTAAAAATACTTATCATGCATCTCTGAAAAGTGGCGGGAGCATTGCATAACCCAAAGGGCATTCACTTGTAAGCAAATGTGCCAAAGGGGTATGTAAATGTGGTTTTAGCTTGGTCTTCCATGGCGATTGCCAATTGATTATATCCGGAGTAACCATCAAGGAAACAATAGTAGGCCCGTCCCGCTACCCGCTCCAAGACTTGGTCAAGGAAGGGAAGGGGAAAATGATCCTTGGTAGTTACGGCATTCAAGCGACGGTAGTCTATACACATACACCACCCGGTTTGGATGCGGGTAGGTATCAATTTATTATTCTCATTTTCAACTACCGTCACTCTGGACTTTTTGGGGACAACTTGGGTGGGACTCACCCATTTAGAGTCGGTAATTGCATATATAATACCCGCATCAAGAAGTTTTTGCACCTCACCCCTCACAACTTCCTTCATAGTTGGGTTCAATCGGCGTTGCATTTGGCGCACCGGCTTAGCCCCTTCCTCAAAATATATGCGATGAGTGCATACAAGAGGGCTAATGCCGTGCAAATCGGCAATTGTCCAACCTATGGCTTTCTGGTGCTTTTTGAGCACCTCCAACAAGCTCCTTTCTTGAGCCTTCGTAAGTGATGAAGATATCACTACGGGATAAGATTCACTGTAATATCTCGAACCTCTATTTATTTATATTAATGAGAATTTCTAGTATTTGCATTGTTTAATATTAATTATTGCCTTATTTGAGTCAAGAATGACCAATGGGAGCTTGTGTTGTAGCTTAAGCCTATAAGGTGAGACACATGGAATTATTCCAATGTGTGTCATTTTATACACTCTTATATAAACATAAAACAAACACACACACACAGACGACCGATTGGTTGAGAGAGGGAGAAAAGAGAGGAGAAAGAGGGCAAGGGAGATTGAAGGAAGAAGAGCTTGAAGGGAGGTGAAGGAAGAGATTGAAGCCATTAAAAGACTTGGGCAAGCTTGAAGAAAGGTAGGGTTTCACCTCCTCCTATAATTACATATGTGTATGTATCTATCTTTGTGGGTTGTGTTATTAGATTGTTGTGGGTGACTCTTTTGAGTCCCAAAGTGGCTAAATATAGAATGTTGAAAGCCCCAATGAAAGATTTGAGGGTTTGGGATGTGAAATCCCCAACTTATGCAAGTTAGGGCTTGGATTCCTAAAATCCTAGATCCCTTCGTTTTTCTTGTTTAATGTGTTTGATTTTGAGTTATTGTGGTCTTTTTGGGTCAATCTTTGGACCCTAGAAGCATTGTAAGAGCTTGTGAGAGTTTTGATGGAGTTTGGTTTTGATTGGAGTGAGGTTTGGAGATTTTCAGATAAAAATATGAGTATTTAGCTTTGGAGTGGACTCCTCAGTTTTTGGAGGCGACTCCTTGTCCCAGTAAACTCCCAGTTTTATTCATTTAGCTTTGGAGTGGACTCCTCAGTTTTTGAAGGCGACTCCTTGTTCCAGAGAACTCCCAGATTTATTCGTTTAGCTTGGGAGGCTACTCTTTTATTTTTGGAGTCGACACTTTTGTCCCAGAGAACTCCCAGATTTGTTTCTTCAGCTCAGGAGGTGACTCTTTAGTCTCCGAAGGCGAAACTTCTGCCCAGATAACTCCCAGATTCGTTTCTTCAGCTCAGGAGGCGACTCCTTTATTTCTGGAGCCGACACCTTCGTCCAGCCCTCGGTTTCACTTTTCAGCTCAAACACTGTTTCGTAAAACGGGCATAACTTTCTCTAGAAAACTCGGATTGATGCACCGTTTGAAGCATTGGATAGTAGACTCATAGATATTTGTATCCATATAAATTTTGTACTCTAATTCCTTGCGGTTTGAGAGATATTGAATTTTGAAATTGACCCAAAATTCTGCCAGTAACATTCTTCTTCCAAAATTTTAACCCATTTTCTATGGGGCATAACTTCTTCATCCGAAATGTGTTTTTAGCCTATGAACTATCAAATTAAAGCCCTTTAAGCCTATTTTCAAGTGGAACAAAGCTAGAGTGCAAAATCTTCCTTGAGAGGTGGTTGGGACGCGATGAAGGAGTCGATGTTCCGGTTTTCATGTTCAAACATCAACCTTATGTTCTCGTTTTGCGTTGTTGCCTTGCCTTAGAGTATTGTATTGATATTTCTATACTTTCATGTGCATTTCGTGTAGGGACACCTTTTTTAGCACCATTTTATTCGAAAAGAGGTAAGTAACGATATGTCATGAGTAAAACTTTATCAATTTTCAAACGTTTTAAATGCACTTCCATACCATGCAATGTTTTCTACGCATTTTCAATGCATTAATGCTATGTTCAACTACAAATGTCATACCTTGAAATGCATGCAAGCTATACTTATGTTATGAATTAAACCCCATGCACTAGAATGTTTACATAAAGTAGATGTAAGACTCCTAACGTACGACTCTAACTCAAGGTCTTCTCGTGGCAAGACTTTAATCTAGCCCGATAGTCCTAGGATGGGGAACGTGAAATAAACCATCGAAATGTAAGGTCTTTCATGGCAAGACCCTAAACTAGCAACGATGGTCCTACGGTAGGGGACACAAAATAATCTATCGCCATACTGGGAGACGTGCCTTGGCTTAAAAGTCTAGATGTGACCTTTATGGTTGCAATAACTGAGTCTAGCTCTTATGATTGGCCTAAAGAGCCTATGCGTGACCTTCATGGTTACTATGTTAGCCTAAAGAGCCTATGCATGACCTTCATGGTTACTATGTTGACCTAAAGAGCCTATGCGTGACCTTCATGGTTACTATGTTGGCCTAAAGAGCCTTATGCGTGACCCTTGTGGTTACTATGATGCCCAACACCAGAAAGACCTCTTAAGTGGGGTGAAGTGAGGGATATGGTTGTCTTATGTAAAGACACGACACACTTATGTTCTAGAATGAGTAATATGATTTGTTCAAATTCTTCATGACAAGTTACGTATGTTTCACAAGTACTAATGTCACGATATCTCTCATTCCTATGACATTATGATATGCCCTTACAATAGCTTGCCATGGCATGCTTATGACAACTACGTTATGTTTTACGAAATTACGTTATGTGTTATGCCTCACTTCTATGATACAATGTTCAAATCGCTATAGTATCCCAATGTGATATTTATGTTACCTACGTTTCCAAAGCTATGTTTTATAAGTTACTATGAATGGTAATATTTGATATATCTTATATTATAAGGCGAGCCAAGATGTACGCTTACAAGATATGATGTGTTATACTAATGACAAGCTATGTCATGTACTACGGGAGCATGCTATGACAGTTCTCTCGCTTCTTCGACCTTATGTTTTAGAGATAACGAATTATGTTGGTATGGTAGTATAAGTCATGCACTTTTCAGTTTACACTTATACGTTTCTAGATACACGATAGGTATGCATAAACGTTCAGCTATTGTCATATACGTTGAAGAGAAATATTAGTTGGGTAGTAACACACTTATGTTTTAGAACAAGAACCAAGATATGTCAAATGCTTATGATGAGTTATGGACGTCACGCCTCTCCTTGCTGATATTATGTTTAGAAATGGTATGACGTTTTGATACAAAAGCCTATGCTTCAAGTGTCTTTAAGATTATACTTATGCAATTCTAAGTTTGTGCCACTTATGCATAAATGTGCCTTTATTATTATGTACATTACATATAAACGTAGCATATGGTATTTCATGCTCATGTGTTGTTGTTACTCACTAAGCATTAACTTACGTTTTTCTAAAAATGTTTTCAGGTGAACAAACTGGGAGGCCCTGAAGGAGGCCCATTACATGGACATTTGGATTGTGGGCCACGGGCCTTATGTTATGTACTGATATAAGGGTTGGACCCTAATATTTTGTAATATTATAATGTTATAACTGTGGTGGCCTTTGACAGGCCCACTTTATAGAATGATTATGTTTCAAAGATTAGGCACAGCTCTATTATGTATGACACACATTTTACTTTGTGTTTATAAAGTTTTAAATTCTGCAATTATGTACCTTTTAAATGATAAATGCACAGGTGTTCAACCGGGTAATGAAATGCGGCCTTGGGTAGCCAAGCTACTGGCCGGTCATGCACCCTAAGTCCGCATAAGTTGAGTTTCGGGTCGTGACATTCACCTTTACCCAAAAAGACATATTAAGGGTATAAGGCAAAGGCTTCCTATCGGGCGTAGGAGCCTCTAGTTCGGATGGTTGTGGCTTGGTAGGGTTAGGGGTCAAAGGTTTAAAAGTGGGGGTCTATTGACCCACCGCCATGATAGTACATACCTCTAGACCACTACTCTCATTAAAAACATCCCCCTCTTCCTCATCTCCCAAGCAATCTAGACCCTCACTAAATGTCAACATTCTCTCCAAAGGGCCTTCTACTATTTGCCTCTAGAAGTGCTCTTGCACTATCGAATCAATAAGATTCACCTCCCGGACGTCATCTAAATCTTGCGGTTGTTTTCCCACATTAAACATGTTAAGTTCAACGGACATGTTCCCAAAGGACAATTTTAAAAGACCCCCCCCCCCCCCGGCGGCGCACATGGATGATGGCGTCACATGTGGCTAAGAAGGGTCGCCCCAAAATGATAGGAATGTGGTTCTGGGCATGGAGATCTACAACCGGATGAGTATCTAAGACCACAAAATTGGCCGAGTAGTAAAACTTATCAACTTTCACTAAGACATCCTCAACTATTTCCCTAGGGGTTTTGATCGATCAGTCCACCAACTGAAGTGTAATCCTTATAGGTTTCAATTCACCTAGCCCCAATTGCTCGTACACCGAGTACGGCAATAGATTCACACTCAACCCCAAGTCTAGAAGGCACCCTTCTATCCTATGGTCTCCTATGACACAAGTTACGGTAGGACAACCGGGATCTTTGTACTTTGGTGGGGTTTTGACTTGGACAAGGGAATGGACATCCTTAGCAAGAAAGGCGTTCTCCCTCACATTTAATCTCCTCTTAATAGTACATAAATCCTTAAGGAATTTAGCATAAGAGGGAACTTGTTTAATGGCTTCAAGAAGTGGTAGATTTATTTTGACTTGCTTGAAAGTCTTATAAATCTCCGAACTTAATTGATTCTTGGGTTTAACTAACCGGTGAGGAAATGGAGCATGAGCCAAGATCTCAAGTTCCTCTCTCAAAACTTCCTCACCATTGGGCATGGACCCACTCAGCTCTTTCTTCTCACAATTCCCTTCCTCCTTCTTTTCTTTCTCATTTTTTTCTTTCTCACTCCCCTCCTCCTTCTCACTTGGTGCTCTCTCAACCCCTTTTCCTTTTCTAGACTCTTCCTCATCAACGCCCGACCCCTCATCTACCTTAGATACTTTTACCCCACCCTTAGGGTCCCTAGGAAAGATGGTCTTGTCAATGGCTTTACCACTCCTTAAAGTGGTGATGGCAGAAACATTTTCATGGCTAGCTGATGGTTGGGCCAAGGTTTTGGTAGAATGGACTTGCCTAGAAGGATTGGGTTGAGGTTGTGCAAGCAACTTACCCTTCTCAATAAGGGTCAACGCTTGAGTAAGAAGAGTCAATTGACTTTTGATGTCATCTAAAATTTTGTCGACCCGTGCGTTTACCCCCTGTCGCGCCCAGATTTTTCGCACTCGAGGAATACCCACCCAAGCGGGAAAAATGCTGTACTCTCTCGTTAGAACTCACCCTCCTAGAAGAATGAGTGCGACTAGGTTTGAATTGAAAATTAGGTTTGAATAAAGGGCTTTCGAAAAAGATTCGGAGTCGCCACCTAACTTGATTAAGGTGAGTTAGGTCACCTAAAAACTAAGAATAATCCGAAGACTACACTTAGGGTTTTTGAAAAACAATTTTGAAAATATCTCCTCAAGAGAGGGTGTTTTAGGAAAACAGGTTGTTTGGCAACCTTTAGAAAACATTTAGCCCTTTTTAGAAAAATAACTCCTTTTTGGTCTTTGAAAACAGTGATTCTAAGTTCGGAGGTTGGTTACGTGTAGGGAAGACGCACTAAGCTATCACCCTACCCCGCCCTTTCGGTACCTACATGTCAATCTACCCTAGATTCACCTATGAGAGTCTTCGACTAACTAATGGACAACCCTATTCACTTTAGAAAAACAATGTTTGAAAACTAATTTAGCATGATGCATGATATGCAAGCAATAGAAAAGAATTGAAAAATAGATTTAAAAAGAAATTGCTTTGGTTTGAAAATAGATTTGAAGAGATGGAATTGAATTTGAAAAGTTTGAAAATTTGGAAATAGGAATTTGAAAATAGAAATTTTGAAATTGGAATTTTGAAAATAGATTGGAATTTGAGATTTGGAAAGAATTTTGAAACCGCACCCATGAGGGTGGAATTGAAAGTTTGAAAAATATTGTAACCGCACCTATAAAGGTTGCCTACGTATCCCTTTGGGGGAATCAGGTCAGTCGTAGTTCGGACCGGAGTCCGATTGAAAATAGATTGATTTGAAGAGAGAGATTGGATTGGAAGAAAGAAGTTGAATTGAAAATTGGATTTGATTTGAGATTAGAAGAGGAGATTGGAAATTGAAATTAAGAAAGAGATTCAACTTTGATTTGAAAAGATTGATTTTGGAATAAGAAGGTTTAAGAAAACCTAGACTTAGGAAAAGTTTGACTTGACTTGGAAGGTTTAGGAAATTAGGAAAGGTTGGATTTAAGAAATGTTTGAATTAGGAAATGTTCGATTTAGGAAAGTTTCGGATTAGGAAAGTTTCATTTTTGGAAAGTTTTGGAATTAGGAAAATTTTGAACTTAGAAAATTTTGAATTTAGAAACATTTGAAAAGGGGAAGTTTTGATTTTGGAAAGTTTTCAAAACAAGGAAGTTTTGAAAATACGAAAGTTTCGTTTTGGGAAAGGTTTGAAAAAGGAAAGTTTTCAGTTTAGGAAATGTTTGAATTAAGAAAGTTTTCAACTTAAGAAAATCTTGAATTAAGAAAGTTTTGAATTTAGAAAAGTTTTAGATTTGAAAAGATTTTGAAGTTTTGGAAAGTTTAGAATTTGGAAAGATTCGGGTTTAGAAAGATTTAACTTAAGAAAGTTTCAAATTTAGGAAGTTTAGAATTTTAGAAAGATTTGAAATTTAGAAAATTTAGGATTTAGAAAGTTTTTAGGTTTAAATTTTAGAAAGTCTTGAAATTAGGAAATGCTTGAGTTTAGGAAATGTTTGAAAACTTAGGTTTAAGAAGTTAAGATTTGAATAGAGGGTAGAATTAGGAAAGGGTTGAATTAGGAAAGATTTGAAAGTTGAGTTTTTAAAATTTAGGAAAGATTTTTATGTTCAAGTTTTGGAAACTTAAGATTTAGGAAAGTGAAAGTTTAGGAAGGATTTGAATTAGGAAAGAGTTGGATTTTGAAATTTAAGGAAAGGTTTAAAGTTTGGGTTTAGGAAACTTATGGTTTAGGAAGGAATTGAATTAGGAAAGGTTTGGGATTAGGAGGGGATTGGATTTAGTTTCTAAAAGAAAAGATTTGATTTTGTTTCCAAAAACGGAGGATGGGATCTAGTTTCCTAAACGGGGAGATTTGATTTGGTTTCCTAAAGGGAAGATAGGATTTGACAAGGATTTGGGAAAGGGAGATTCTAGAAACCCTAGGTTTGGAAAATTATAGTTTTGACGTAGAAAAGAGGTTTTGGAAACATGTATAATTTGGATGTAAGGAAAGAGTTTTTTTAGAAAACGCGTTTTTGGAAACGAAGGTTTTCTAGAAGGGAATCCTAGGGAGGAGTTTTTTGGAAAGCATGTTTTTGGAAACGTAGAGTTTAGAAAGAAAATCCTATAGGGGAATTTCTAGAAGGAAGATTCCGGGAGGAGAGTTTTTAGAAAGATTTTTAAGGAGTGTTTTTAGAAAGTGAATTTTGAGAGAAGAGAGTTTTGAAAAAGAGATTTTTAAAGGGAGTTTTTGAAAACCATTTTGGAGAGGAGAGTTTTAGGAAAGTATATTGAAAAAGAGATTTTTAGAAAGAGAGATTTGGAAAAAGAATTTTTAGAAGGTGTAAACACATCTCACTTTCCTAAAGCAATTCTAACCATAGGAAGGCTAGAACCACTTTAGGAAAGCGGTTTTGAAAACAACAAGATTTTGAAAATATAGACCGTATCGGTCCCTTTTAATGTAACACTTTCCTAAAGCAACCCTAGCCATGGAAAAGCTAGAATCACCCTAGGATTGTGATTTTGAAAACATGTTTTTGAAAAGAAGATTTTGATGCAATTTTGAAAAACAAGTTTGAAAACGGTTTTGAAAACGAGTTTGAAAACGGTTTTTGGAAGATGCAAGACTATGATATGCACAATGCAATTTGGGGTCGTGAACATACAAGGTTAAGGCTTCACCACATAATTAAGGGGGTCGGACCCACGTGGTCTTTGGTTAGACTATAAGAAAGCCCCCGACACGGTGACTCTCCAATAGTCCAATCCTACACATGGACCGGGAATCCCCTTGTTTCAAGCATGCAAAAAAAGGGGGGGAAAGAGATGGGGGATTAAAATAGAGAAAACCCAAGTAGGTTGGAGAGAGAAGAGAGAGGGGGAATGCGGAAATTTAAATAGGGAGCCTACCTTGTTTCTTGTTTATTTTGCGCGCCGTGTAGTCTTCAGTCTTCGGTCTTCGCCTCGGTCTTCTTCTTCAGTCTTCAAGGGTTGTCTTCAGGCTTTAGATGGCAGCTCTTCAAGTCTTCCAAGGATGGTTGAAGGTTAGGGTATGAGTGTATGGAGGAGTGTATGAGTGTGTAGGAGGCTAGGGTTTGGAGAAACCTAAGGAGGCTAGGGTTTTGGAGGTGCTCGAGCTCTGTATATCGAAATATAGGATTCTTAGGTTAAGTTTGCAGACCCCTTTCACGTTGATCGAGGCTCTGTATTTATAGAAGTTGGACAAGCCTGGCGCCTGTTGCAGTGGCGCCAAGGCAAAATTTATACTGGCGCCACTAGGAGTGGCGCCAGGCCATTTTTTGGCTTGGCGCCACTGCTAGTGGCGCCAGCCATTTAGGAAACAATTAAGGTCAGCAAGCAATGTATCTTTGACTAGATTTGGGCGCCTATACTAGTGACTACCATGTAAACTTTAGCCTGGCTTCACTAGGAGTGACTCCGAAAAGTCCGGGAATGATTTGAAGGAGCCGGGAGTGGCCCGGAAGGCCGGAAAGGAGCAGGAACACTTAAAATAGTGTCCTGGAGGTATTTGACTTGAAAAGTGAGGATTGGATGTGTCGGAAAGGTTGACCGAGCCTTTAGGGGCAAAACGGTCAATCGGACCGGAAAACTGCCGGGACAGACTCAAACTGTCCCGGAAGAAGACTTGGGATTTGGAAACATTATTTAGAATGTTCCCAGAGGTTGCCGGTTTGATTCCTAGGGCCGGCGTGGTCGGAAATGGAAACCGGCCCACTAGGGGCAAAACGGTCATTTTGCACCGGGTTTGCCGGAACTGACTCGGAAGGGTCCGGAAAGGTAAAGGAAGGTCGAGAACACTATAAAAAGTATTCTCGGGACATTACCGGTTTGATACCCAGAGCCGGTGTGGTCGAAGAAGGAGACCGGCCCTCCAGGGGCAAAACGGTCATTTTGCACTGGGTTGGCCGGAACTGACTCGGAATGGTCCGGAAAGGTAAAGGAAGGTTGAGAACACTATAAAAAGTATTCTCGGGACGTTACCGGTTTGATACCCAGAGTCGGTGTGGTTCCCGGGGCGTTCGGATGCCTAGGGGCAAAATGGTCATCTTAACCAAAAAAGATCCAAAGGGTAATTTGGTTATTTTTCACCGAAGTGAACTAACAGACATGGGTATTGACCTAGGTTTTGAGTGTTTCCGCCACTCGGACGGGGCTGAGTATTTCCGCTACTCGGACGGGGTTGACGATTTGAGAGTACTTCCGCTACTCTAACGGTTCTGTGAGTACTTCCGCTACTCTAACGGTTCTGTGAGTATTTCCGCTACTCTAACGGTTCTATGAGTATTTCCGCTACTCGGACGGCTCTGTGAGTACTTCCGCTACTCTAACGGTTGAGTATTTCCGCTACTCGGACGGCTTTGTGAGTACTTCCGCTACTCTAACGGTTGAATGAGTATTTCCGCTACTCTAACGGTTTTATGAGTATTTCCGCTACTCGGACGGCTCTGTGAGTACTTCCGCTACTCTAACGGCTCTGTGAGTATTTCCGCTACTCTAACGGTTGAGTATTTTCGCTACTCTAACGGTTGAGTATTTCCGCTACTCTAACGGGGGTGTGAGTAGTTTTGCTACTCGGACCATCTCGAGGAATAAACTGTCTCGAGGGAGGGATTGGAAAGGGGTCTTATCGTCTCCGAAGAGACGTGCCTAGATTGGAACCGTCTCGAGGAATAAACTATCTCAAGAGACGGATTGGAAAGGGGTCTTACCGACTCCGAAGAAACGTGCCTGGGTTTTGAGTGTTTCCGTCACTCTAACAGTGTGAGTATTTCCGCTACTCTAACAGTTTTGTGAGTACTTCCGCTACTCTAACGGTTCTGTGAGTAGTATTGCTACTCGGACCGTCTCGAGGAATAAACTGTCTCGAGAGAGGGATTGGAAAGGGGTCTTATCGTCTCCGAAGAGACGTGCCTGGATTGGAACCGTCTCGAGGAATAAACTATCTCGAGAGAGGGATTGGAAAGGGGTCTTATCGTCTCCGAAGAGACGTGCCTGGATTGGAACCGTCTCGAGGAATAAACCGTCTCGAGGAATAAACTGTCTCGAGAGAGGGATTAGAAAGGGGTCTTACCGTCTCCGAAGAGACGTCCCTGGGTTTTGAGTGTTTCCGCCACTCTGACGGTTTTGTGAGTGTTTCCGCCACCCTAACGGTTTTGTGAGTAGTTTTGGAATTGAAATAAGAAAGGACAATGCCCCTAAAGGCATTTTGGTCATTTTGCCTCTATTTGGGCCTGATAGGCCCGCGAAGCGATGAAAAGATGGAATTTAGACCTAGAGGATTGGTTTCAATTGGAATATGCCCAAAATGACTTGAAAACAAGTCTGGACGGAGTGTAGACTGCCGAGCGGTCAAAAATGGGGTGCTTACACCCCCCCTTGGGTTTGGATGAATTGTTGGAGAGTATCCTCCAACGTCTTTCAATGTGGGGGGTGGTATGAGTTGGGTTGAGCTTGAGGTGGAGGTTGGAATGGTTTAGGTTGGGTAGGAAATGATGTGACCGGTGGAGGTTGGTAATGTTGTGGGTGTGATTGTGAAGGAGGTGCTTGATAAGATTGAGGGTTGTTATACCCTCCTTGATAAGCTTGGGGATTTGAAGTCCCCTCATTGCGCCATCTAAAGTTAGGATGATCCCTCCATCCCAGGTTGTAAGTATTGGAGCAGGGGTTTCCCCCACCTCGATTGTATTACCCAATAGCATTAGCTTCGCCATGCAAGGCTTCCTTAATCCTCGGGATAACTGGGCATGACGTGATGTCATGCTCTTTGGTCTCACAAACCACACAACCCATTCCCTTAGGCTCTTCACTCCCCACCGAACTTACATTCTTAAACTCTAGAGCCTCTAATTTTCTCGCCATGGTGGCAAGCCTAGCATTCATATCATTAACTTCTTTCAATTGATATTTCGCCCCTTGCGTGTTTGGTCTACCTTCGGGATTTTGGGTCCCGGTAGTCGCCCAATCGCGACCCAAATTAGCTAGGTAATCAAAATATGAATAAGCTTCATGAGGTTGCTTATCCATAAATGTTCCCGCGCACATAGTCTCAACGAATTGCTTGAGTTGGGGCATTAACGAAGAATAAAAGATGTTGATAATGTGCCATTCGGCAAACCCATGGTGTGGACAAGAAACTAAAAGCTCTTTAAAACGCTCCCAACATTAAAAAAATGATTCTCCCAACATTAGAGAAAATTGTGAGATTTGGCGTCTAAGCACCTCCATTCTATTTTTCGGAAAATTTTTTTTCAAAAACTCTCCTTGAAGAGTTTGCCAAGAGTGGATGGAAAGTGGTCTCAAATTGAACCACGTCTTGGCAGTGTTTTTAAACAAAATGGAAAGATTTTAAGAAAAAAGATTTCCCGTGGACACGAGTTATCCATCACTAAGGAGCATGTATCCTCAAATTCCTTGATGAAGGCGTAAGGTCTTTCCGAATCAACTCCATGGAATTGAGGAAGCAATTGCATCATGCCCGGCCTTATGTTCAAAGCGGTATAGTGGGGTGGAATAACAAGGCAAGAACTCGGTGCTTGCCGCGGTGGGTTCAAGAAATCCCTCATTCGGAATTGGGGAGCCCCCATGTCCCTATGGTTGCTCGCATTTTTCATGTTCTCACCCCTTAAACCATGGGCCAGATATAAAGGAGGGTGTTGTGGCAATCCACCCATATGTGGGTTTGGCAAAATATTTGGATTGGGTGGAGCATCATTAGGTAGCCTAACTTTGGGATTTTGGTCATCCATAGGAGATGCACCTAGGTCGACTATTAATGAAATTCTGGGAGAAAGTGTGTTAGCTGGTGATGGTGGGTCAACTCGTAAAAGGCGTCTATTGTCAATTCGTACCCAATGGGACATGCAAATGTAATGCGCAAATAGTATACCTCAATCTTAGTCAACACATCATACACAAACAATATATATATGCCGGACAACGGCTTTTTTTCTCTTTACCAAACAACCGCTTTTCAACTCCAATCTCCCACTCCACGTGCCAAATTACCACCGATTAGCAAATAAAGCGCACACTTACCTAACTCCTCTAATGTTCCTAACAATATGCAATGCTACTAGTTAATCAAACAAAAGAAACTATTGAAAAGAAAGAAATAATATCCTAACATGGTATCCATATTGTGTTTGAAGAAATTACCTAGGCCCGAAGCTTTAGATGCTTCTCTCGTAGGTGGGTGATCAATTCCCACATTGTTTTTACAATTTGCAATTTTTTTTTCGTTTTCGCACTTTGCTCGTTCCTTCAAGTCCTCAGCAACAACGCCAAAACTTGACTCGTCCTTCCTACGCTCACCGCCATTGAGGTGCTTGTAGTTTAAGTGGGGGTACTCCCACTATCGTGTTCTCCCATGAGACCTGTGCCAATTTAGCAATAAAAATGAGTAGAGTTTAGAAACATATTCAAATTGCAACCGCAAACCAAGAGTGAAATCGATGGCTATGTTAGCTAAAATTGACCGAAAATCTTTTGGTGTTTGAGGGTTTGGTTTACTAGCAACTAGGCAAACAATTAAAATGAAATTGAAACCTACAACTTGATTCTAGCTAAAGTAAATTGACAATTATGAACATTCTACTACAACAACCACAATTATAACTAAATTAACTCTTAATTTAACCGAAATTCCAAATGAGCACAAGTACGGATTTAACTTGATTAAAAAGGGGGTTTGGGTTCAAATGTTCCAATCTACCAATTCTAGCATGGAATTTCAAAGGGAGAGTTTGGGTTAACTCAAATCAAGAACCATCCAAAGGCCCTTGATTTGGAAAGTTTAGCTTTAAAATTTTATGGATCTCTAATTATTTTGGAATTAAGTTTTATCACAATTTATGGGTTTTTAAAAATAAATCACATGTTATTAACTATGATTATAGATCTAAGATTTCTACAACAATTAATTCCAATATAATTAGAGAAAAATATGCAAAATAGATATTCAACAAGATTCAAGGACTCCCCTTTCATTTTCCATGCATTCCTTGGTAGATCTTCACATTTGTTCCCAAACAATGAGTTTAGCTTAAAGATTCTATGGTTGAGAGCTTTCCAAAGTATAGAGACAACAACTTGACTTTAAATCAAAAGTGAATATATATTAAAATATAGAAAATGTGAAAGATTACACTAAATCAACACTAGAAATCTATCTAAACACTTCCCAAAGTCCTAAATACAACAAAGTAAAGTAAATCTACGCAAAATACATGATTTTCCCCTCTTTTCCCTCTCTACCCGCAGCTCAAACCCTAAAATCTAACTTATCCCTCTTTTTTTTTCGACTGCTGGGTTGTAGGGCAAATCTGCGCTCACCATCTGAAGTGCATCCTAAGTACGTCCAATATGCGTCCGGACGCACCGTCTGGACTGTGCCATAACCGTTCGAACGGTTATTTCACCGTTCGAACGGTTATTTCACCATTCGAACGGTCTTCGGACGAGGAAACTCAGCTCTGTATTTCTTCGAACGGAAAAAGACGACTCTGTGATAGCTTAGAACGGGAAATATCGACTCTAGAACGACTTTGGACAGGAAATATTGACTCTGGAATTCCAATCTCCGTCGTACCGTCCGAACGGTCCGTCTGGACGGACTTCGTCTCTTTAAGCCCTTTTTTCACCATTTTATCACCAAAAACCTACAATACACATGAAAAACCACTTTAAATCAGTTTATTGCTAAAAATCTATTCTAATACCCATATAGAGGCTAACAAACACTTAATTAGGGGACAAAGATTACACTTTTAGAGTGGAATCAGTGGGCCTAGGTTTGAAGATCCGGGGACCGAGTCTTTTTAGGACGCATTAGTCAACTCTCAACCTCATGCTCATATAGACACCATGCATAGCCGAACCTCTGCCGAATTTAAGACACGAGTACTGTTTTCCAAAACCATGGAGGAAAGGGCGACTGCTCTTACTTTCATTTATACCTGCTTATTCCTGTTATTATAATGAGTGTATTCTTACTGTTATAATAACTGTATAACTGCTCATGCATGCACGTTTACCTAGCTATTGCATTCTCTCTCCTTATACTCTTTGCATATCCATGTTCATGCATTCAATATCCCATGTCAAGACAAGAGTTCCAAGTAACTCAAGTCACTGCATTCTCATGCATATGATCAACCCATTAAGAGTGACACTAACGTCACTCTCCCTTGCATTAAACCTACCTAAACCCTAAGAGTTTCCGCGTGACCCTAAGGACTCATGGCATGCATACCAATTCATTTCATAAGAGGGGTCCCAATCCCTCTACACTCACAAAGATAGGGTTGCCAAGAAGATAAGGGGCAATCGATCAACAATGTCTCTCAGCGACCTCCTCGACATCAAATCCAAAAAAGGCAAACCCAAAGACTCAAGAGTAG
The DNA here is from genome assembly GCA_033060915.1 of Euryodendron excelsum. Classification (NCBI taxonomy): domain Eukaryota; kingdom Viridiplantae; phylum Streptophyta; class Magnoliopsida; order Ericales; family Pentaphylacaceae; genus Euryodendron; species Euryodendron excelsum. The sequence goes on along the minus strand of CM065381.1, from coordinate 42,051,464 downwards.
TTTAGGTTTTTCCTTTGTAAAACTAGATAGGCGGAAGTCCAAAGAAAAATCTTCCCCCTTTCCCCTGTTGAAATGTATTTCAATTCCTTTGTATCTTAACCCAAAATTCAATGTACTTATCTATTTTTATGAATGAATGCATGGATGGCTAAAGGTTCCTACTTGATAGTAAGGTCTGCATACAGGGGTAAATCCCCTATCTCCAAAAGTGTGCCAATACATCATGCTTAGCTTCTCTCCTAAAAGAAGAGCACCCTAGGACATGCATTGCATAAAGCTCTCTAAAAACCACAAACTGACTTCTAACTAGTGTTCTTATCTTGTTGTCTTTTCCTTTTTATTTACAGAGGTCACCTTGCACTGAGTCAACATTGCTCCTAAGAAGGGGCAACATCCACCTAGGGATCCCATTATTACCCAGCAAAGAGCATCGCTGATGGCTGCTAACCCTGAAGAATCCTCTCAAGTCTCTCGGGAAGAAGTCAACGAAATGAGGACCAAGATGGATGAGATGCTCAAGCTCATTTAAACTATGGCTATGAAAGATGCTGCTGCAATCCCATCATCATCTATGACTTCATCCAAGGACCCCGAACCCTCTAATCTAAGGATTGTGCTTCAGTCTGACAACGCTGGGAGGAATAAGGAAGATGCCAAGGGGGCCAACACTTAAGAAGAGGAGACCATATTACTTTCACATGCCGCAAAGAAGGTCCCCCTAGACCCTCTTAGTCTGAAAATTTAAGGGTTGGAGGATTCACTGCGAAGTCTCTATGGCCACGACACTTATGGGTTCACTTTCTACGATGAGCCCTGTTTATTCCCCGACCACCCAAGACCTGCCAAGTTTAAAACGCCCGACTTCCAGAAGTACAACGGTATCAATAACCCTGTTGCTCATCTTCGTCCCTATGCTGGAGCGCTAAGTGGTCATGACAACGATCCGAAACTCCTCATGTAGCTATTCCAACACAGTCTTATGGGGTCTGCTCTACAATGGTTTGCTCGTCTAGACTTAAGGAAGATCACAACTTGGATCGAGCTAGTCAATGCATTCAAAGCCCAATACCGTCACAACATCGACCTCACTTCCGATCGATGGTCCTTGATAACGATGAGCAAGGGAGAGAAGGAAAGCTTTAAAGGATATGCCCTAAGATGGAGGGAGGCCGCTGCACAAGTTAATGCCCCGCTGGAAGAGAAGGAGTATGTACAACTGTTCGTACATACTTTTCAAGGTATATTCTATGAGAAGCTCTGCACAAGTGTGGGAAAAAGCTTCTCTGAACTGATCATGCAAGGAGAGATGATAGAAAAAGGTCTCAAGACAGGGAGGATTACGGACCCCTATGCCAAGACTAGAGAAAGTACCGCCAACATAGCCAAAAGAGTGGCTACCACAAGGGGAACAATAAAAAAGGAAAGCGAAGTATCCGCAATTTTGCCCGACCAACCACCCCAATATCGTCCACGACTACAGTCACACCCTGTCCTGCCTTTACCCACCTTGACCATGCCTGTTCCAACCCCTAACTATGGTCCCACTGGGGCATGGCCCAACTTTAATAGACCTGTTCAGCGCATCCGTACCTTCGATGCCCTAGCCTGCACCCAAACCGAGGCCTACCATAACTTGCTGAAGAATAATATCCTGAAACCCATACCCGCTCACCCGCTGCCAAGCCCTCTGCCCCCGACCTTTAATGCCGCCCTTACATGTGAATACCATTCAGGTGGCTAGGGGCACGATACCGAAAGCTGTTTCACTCTCAAACACAAAATCCAAGACTGGATCGACAATAAAACCATTGATCTGCAGCCGGTAAAACCTGCTCCGACCCCCAATGTGACCACTAACCCTCTGCCAGATCACACTGTCAACATGATACTAGTAGAGATGGAAGGCGAGGGAGATTTTGACGAGCTTAGAGCCGAAGGTTGTAAGGACGATTGGGAGACCGATGAAGAAGATGACTGGGAGGAGGATCTCCTATTGTGCCCGATTTATCTCTATAACCTTGATGAGATACCGGATGCTTCTGACTGGCCCATTAATGAGCCAATGTTCCCGGAAGATGAGATTGCTGAGAACATGGCTGTTGGTGGATGGGGTGCTGAATTTCTGCATCCAAAGTATGACGTGGTGGAACGTCACTTACTAGAAAACCCGTGGCCCACAACTGAGCACAACTATGAAGACATGGGCTGGGAGCTAGAGGAGTCAAGAGAGCAGATGGAGCCATTCGAGTTGGAAGGCGGTGAACTAGTCACCCTATTTACAGAAGAACCCACTGCAAAGAGCAAGAAGGAGGCTGACAACCGCGCCAGCAGCGTCAACATCTTCAGAGCTCTAGAAGAGTCCTTTGCCTGTCTCGCCTTGGCTGAGGATCCAAGTTGCGAATGGAGCATTGAAAATGTGGGAGTTTTCCCGAGACCTTACTGAAAAAGGAGTCCCTTCAAAAGCGTACAAGAGAGGGGTGTTTTCACCCACTTTCTTTCTATCCCTTTTACTTTCTGTCTCTAAATTGATGTTTACATCCTATTTTTGCTTAGAAACTCTATGCTTTCCATAAGAATGATAAATAGTAGTTAAATGATAGTCTTTTATTTCATCGTTGTTGTCTTATCTTCTCTTCGGAATGGTAGCTACTTTCTAAACAAGGGGTATGGCCTGTCTCATGGAATGATTTGACTTGAGGGGATGATAGCATGAGCTAACTACTCACCAAATGATCAGCTTTCTAGAGAGAGAGAGGATAAGGGTGAGTGAGGATACTACCCAAAGGCGACACTTACAAAACACTAAAGCTAAGTGATGTGTGGTTAGTTTATCAAAATGAAGAGGAGCCATCTTTCATTTCCCCAAATATAAATAAGAGAATAAATAACTAAATGAATAATAAACAAATGTGCTTATATTCTCTTTGCTTAACCCCTAGAGCCTCGCAACAAACGAAGTTTTCTTTGTCAACCCCGATCCAAGACTGCCCTCCCCGCACTGGGACAGACAATAGTTGAGAACTCTAGGAATGGTATCCACCTCTATCATGCTAGGATAGTATCAAAAGCTCTATAGATCAAGCAATCTAATTCAAAGTGAAGAGAGGCCTTCATTTCGTTTCCCATACAGTCAAAAGCAACCCCTTGCCAAACCCGTTGAGCCGTATGTCTTTTCTTAATAGAACCCCAACCTAGGGATCACCTCTCACATGGGGTAGATTGAACTGCCAAGGAAAAGGTCTAAGAAAAAAGGGTCAAAGAATTATTCATTTCATGAAGGAAAAGAAAGGACAAAATGAAGGAAAAGAGTTGCTAAGGGGCAAGAGGCCAAAAAAAAAAAAAATAAAAAGGGGGGGGGGGGCCTTTAAGGAAAGGCTTGAAGAAAATCATGATTGAGTCATTTTCAAAAGCATAATAAGAAGATCGAAAGAAAGGAAAGTCATGTCAAAAAGCAGGAAGGAAATTTAAAGGTGATCCTAGGTTACAAAGAAACCCAATAGAAACAATAGATTCAGACCTTTACCCTTTCTTGCTAAACCCCCAAAACCATGGCCTCCATTACAACCCTAGTAAAGTCCCCTCTAATTGAAAACAGATTGCTTGATCTAGATGAGCTGAACATGCTGCCAAAGCCAAGAAGGATGCTAGCCCTACGGATAAAATAGTCAAGGATAGTATGAATCTAAACCCTGCCGAAAACAACACCAAAATTTGAGTCTGCATATCCCATTGTTTTGAAAACCCCATAACCTAGCCTACATTACGGTCCTGAACAAAGTCTCCTCAGATTAAAAGGATTGGCCGCTTATCTGCTGAAAGTCGGGTAAGCTGTTGCTAAAACCTCGAAAGTCGAGAGTTTCAAGCCAGTAACCCCATACACTAACCTCGAGGTAGAGAGCCAGAGGCGATCAAAAGGTTGAGAAAGGTGCGAAGTGCTATCATCTAATCAAGGTAGGGTTGAGCCAGAGGAGAGGTTAGACCCTCGAAAAGGAAAAAATTAACATTCCAAAGACTACAAGTTCAATAGCACCTCGTGTCATTCTATTAATGTGTTTTCAACATGTGCATACGTTTAAAAAAAAAAGAAAGAAATAATCAGCATGAGCTTTGCACACATAGGGTATAACTCCATGTAAAAAAATAGAAGCCACCAACATCAACATCATCATCCATCACATGCATCTGATCATATGCCTAGTTGTAAAGATCATAAATGTATCTGTCTATCCATGCATCTAAATACCATAAATATCCATCTTTGTACAAAACTTACAAAATAAAACTGTCTAACATAAATATATCTCAGGAATAGGGGCAAGGGAAGATCAGAATCTCCACAAGGGGCATCTGTCACATGTCAAAGTCAATGTTACCTAGATCGAAATCTCCGAAACCCAGCATCGGAGGAGGCGGATAACTACTCGAAGCACCGCCATCCTACAGGGAAGATAGAACTGAAATTAGCCATATAAAAAAGAACTAAACAACAACAGAGCAAGAAGAAGCAGAGAAATAACAACATACCCCCCCCCCCCCCCCCCCCCCCCGCCACCCAGCTGAGATAATCGAGCCGTCAAGGAAGCTACCTCGGCCTGGTACTGATCCCACTCCATCTGGTACCGATCTCTGTAGTCTCTCACAGTAGTAAACTTAACTTGGGGCACATATCCTCTAGCACGGTGCCACAAGTCAGCCACCTCCTGACCAATAGCGTACCCGCTGACTACTACCTCAAACCGGGTGAAGGCACCTACCGAGTGAGCCCCAATGTGTACAGTGTAATCTGTGTATGGGGGAAGCAGGAACTCGGCACCTGGCTAACGCTCCTGATAAGAGATAGGCACTCCCGCCACCAAGGCTCCAAAAATATACTCCGGCAGAGCCCCTGTTGATCGGAACTCCTCATGAAACTGTCGCCAGTGTCACTCTGCGAGATAGGACTCCCAAGTGTCATCACTCAGAAAAGCAACCCTCGACAAGGATAACGAGACTAAGTACCAGACTGTCTCGTAATGAACTGATCCAATGAAGGGCTACCAAGTCACATCCCTCACCTTAATCAGCTCCAGGTTAGCCCAGAGCGTCACAAAATCAGTAATCTCGGATCACTGAGCTACCCGGTCACGAGCCCACCTCAAAGCACGAGGATAGAGGTCATCCTCGATAACTGCAGGGAGACGTACAAGCAGGTACTCCTAACTCCACCAGACAAGAAAGGTCCAGAAACTAGTCATGTTGCCCCATCGGGAGGAAGTTCAGACCCGTATTGACCAAAGAAAGCAGCCAAAAGAGGACCCCCAGTCCAGCTCAGATAAAGCTCCAAGATCAGCTACTATGCTCACCAACCGACATGGTGCGAGCGATTTGTTGTTATTACAAAAGTGGCTAAAGATGATGTACAAAACAAGTCGCCGTCTCATAATATCCCACTTGGCAGGTGATAGCTCAATAACAAAGGTACGGTCATCCTGACTGATCCAAGAGATTGGGAAGGCAGAATGCTCAGGAGGAGCATGTCCAACAGTAAACAGGCCTCGTCCCTACTGACTGACTGTAGGGTGATCCGTCGGCCGACAAAAGAAAGCCCTGTAATAATCGCCCAATCCAAGGGAGTGGGACCTAACTCAAAGTCGACAAAATGAAAGGTCTCGATCTCTCCAAACCACCGCTCAACTAGCGCCAATACCAAATGCCGGTTCAGGCGATTAGCCTATAATCCCATGAAGGCACCAAATCTGATCTCCTCCAAGAAGTCGCGATATGACGGGGCAGCTCACTGCATAGTCACGAAGGCTTGATGAACAGCCCCTCTAAAAGTTGTGTGTACTCGAGGAGAGGACAATTGGAGTCTGGAATATACGTTGGGGTGATAAGCCAAATCCTCGAATGGGGAATATCTAGTACCTACAAGTCTCCCAAGTCAGCATCTGTCTGCCTATGCCTGGAGGAAGCTCTCCCACAACCGGTCACCTGATCCCCAAGGCCTGATACCTCCTCCTCTACGCCAATCTCCTCTACAAAAGCCTACTTAACCGGAGGAAAGGGGTCGACAAGTGGCCTACTCCCCCGACCACTCTGACTAGACGCTGCCTGCCCAGTAGACCTTCGGCTGCCCCTAGACCGACTGGAGCCGCTAGTGGAATCTGTCCGAGCTGCCTTCCCTGAGTGGTGTCTCCTCTCAGAGCCATCATCACCCGCATCTGCCATCCTGAAAAAGTAAGCCATGGTAAGAGGTATTAATCTACATCATATACAGATAAATAATAATAAAATAAAGTAAACAATAAAAAAATAAATGAATAACAATAAAAAGATTTCAAATGCTAAGTCAAAGCAAATTGCCTATACGTTTTGTCCAAAATTTCCAAATGGTTTCTAAATTCCAGGATTTTTCAATCAAAATTCAGCCCAATCTTTTTATTCCAATCTGAGTTTTCTAAAGCTTCCTCCTCTAAAATGTTTTCTTCTTTCCCAAGTTTTTCAAATCTTCCATAAATCCCATCGAAAACCCCGAGTTTTCTAAAAATTAAAATAAGTTTTCAACCCTTCCAAAATATGTTCATCTCCATATCCTCTCTTTCAAAGTCTCCCTAAATTTTTCTTCCAATAGCTTCTAAGGCCCCCCAGTTTCTCAGGCCTTCTTCGCCAAAAATACCCAATCTCCAATGGTTTTATATTTTTTTCCTTCAAAAAGATTTTATTTCAAAATTTTTCCAACCCATTTTCTGAATTTCTAATAAAATTCGGCAGAGTCCCATTTAAAAAACAATGGTTCCTACAACACCCATGACATCAACACGAAACACAAAACGTGCACTTTTCAACGTTATAATCACATAACATCAGCACCTGTGCACACTTGTCAATTTTTCAAAATTTTCAAAAACACATGTTTTATTTTTTCAATAAATCAATGGTTTTAAAAAAATGTCTTAAAATTCCTCAAAATCATTTCAAATATTTTCTAAAAATATTCCTACATTTTTCAAAATTCCAAACACTAGAAATTTCATCAATTTCTTAGGTTTTCCCATTTTCCCAAATTTCTAAGTATTTTTCCATTTTCCAAAAAATTAAAAATTCACCGAGTTTTCAAAAAATCACGAAACTTCATACGGTTGATAAACACATTTTTCTAAGGCACGTTGCACAAAAATCTAGCCAAAAAAACCCAATGCCCAAGCTGTAGGAACAAATCCCCTATTCCTGCAAGAAACCCTCTTCACATAATCACGTAAAATCACTCAAATTCAATCAAACAACTACCAAAATGCACAAACAACATCACCATAGTGTTCAAAACATATCAAAATATCAAATTCTACTATTCACATGATTCAAACGAAATTCTACACATCAAAATCAACAAAAATTTGAAAACTCACTTTTTGGAGTTTTCTGGCGAAATCTTCTCTTTCGGCAACTTTTCTGGTGACGTGGTCTCCTTCCGACAATCACTCGTGGTCTCTAAGAAGTGCTTCTTCAATGTCCAAGTTGGTTTCCTTGTAATGTCTCTTGGATTTGTGAAAGACTCTTCAAATACCGCAAATGTTCAAACCAAAATTTTTCTGGTTTTAACTCCAGGCCTAGCGCCACTAACAGAGGCGCCAAGCTTCTTCTGCCAAAGGCGCCACTCCTAGTGGTGCCAGTTTCCAATTCTAGGTAGCTTTGCTCGTTTTCTGCCAAAACTAATTTTCGAAGGCCTTTTGGGCCCAATATCCATTTCCAAACCCCCGTTTTCCAAATCCGTCCCTTCGACCGCCTTAAGGTCAACATGGGGCTCTTACTTTATCATTTTTTGTCTTCGACAAGCAGAGACAGAAAAGGAGGGGCAGCTGTAAGCACCCCATTTTTGACCGCTCGGCGGTCTCCACTTCGTCCAGACTTGTGTTCAAGTCAATGTGGGCATATTTTGAGTCAAATCAACTTTCTAAGTCTAATCCCGTCAATTCATCACTTCGCGAGCCCCACTGGACCCAAATAAAGGCAAAATGACCAAAATGCCCCTGGAGGCATCATTCGTTCTAGTCCCACCAGGCACGTCTTTTTGAAGATGGTAAGTCCCCTTTTCAAATTCCAATAGGTACGTCTTTCTGAAGACGGTAAGTCCCCTTTCCTATTTTAAATCAGGCATGTCTTTCCGAAGATGGTAAGTCCCCTTTCCAATTCCAATTCCAATTCTAATCCCTCTCTCGAGACGGTTTGGCAAGTTTTTCGAAGAAAATCTCCTCGAAACTATAAGTCCCTTTAAATCTGTCTACCAGGACGAGACCCCAAGTCCCCTAGATGGTAGAACGGTCCACCTTTGGCAGCTACTAGCCTGCTAATGCATAAATGTCCGTTTAGGCATGCCTTTCGAGAAAATTAATTCTCAGGCGCTAAGTCCCTTCAACAGCTTCCCAAGATCAGGCAATCTTGGGAATGATCGCGAACCGTCAGAGTAGCGAAAATACTCGCAAACAGGTTGATATAGGGAATTGCCAACAAACCCCTGTATCACGTGACCACCGTTAGAGTGGCGGAAACACTCAAAACCCAGGTCAACACCAATGCCTGCTAGCCCACTTCGGTGAAAAATGACCAAACTGCCCCTAGGGCCATTTTTGGGCACGTTTCTTGAGAACACATCAGAATTTTCATAATGGTAAGTCTAACCTTCCAAGATTGTTTTAAAGGCAATCCGGCATGATTAGATGCCTTCTAGTCAAGTTTCGGGCCAATTCTGAGACTTTCCAGTCAAGATGACCATTTTGCCCCTAGGCATTCAAATGCCCCAGGAACCATACCGGCCCTAGGTATCAAACCGGTAGCCTCCCGAGAATGCTTTCTATAGTATTCTCAACCTTTCTTTATCTTTCCAGACCATTCCGAGTCAGTTCTGGCAAACCCGATGTAAAATGACCGTTTTGCCCCTAGAGGGCCGATCGCCTTTTCCAACCACACCGGCTCTGGGTATCAAACCCCCAAGCCTCTGGGAACATTCTGAATAATGTTTTCAAATCTCGAGTCTATTTTTGGGACATTCCGGGTTCGTCCCGGCAGCATTCCGGCTTGATTGACCGTTTTGCCCCTAACGGCCTGGTTAATCTTTTCGACACGTCATATCCTCATCTTTCAAGTCAAATAGCTCTAGGACGCTACTCCAAGTGTTCCTACCCTTTTCTGGCTCTCCGGGTCATTCTCGGCCTCTTCAAATCATTCTCGGACTTTCCGGAGTCACTCTCAGTGAAGCCAGACTAAAAATTGCATGGTAGTCACTTGTACAGGCGCCCAAATCTTCTGAAGATACGTTGCTTGCCGACCTTAAAACTTTCATAACTGGCTGGCGCCACAAGAAGTGGTGCCAAGAGGAATTTTGCCCTGGCGCCACTGCAACAGGCACCAAGTCTATCCCACTTCTATAAATACAGAGTCTCTTCTAGCATGAAAGAGGTCTGCAAACTCAATCTAAAAAAACCTAATATTCGATATACAAAGCTCGTAGTTCTCCCTAAACCCTAGCTTCTCTTGGTTTTCCAAACCCTAGCCACCATACACCAAATCCTAGCCTTTTATACACTCATACACACCCCTATACACTTATACACAAGCCTCCAACCCTCCATTGATGACTTGGATTGCTGCAACTCGAAGCTCTCGAAGACCAAGACAAAGCTCTCGAATACTGAAGCGAAGACCAAAGAAAAAGCAAGAAAGCAAGGCGCGCAAAGCAAAGTGAAATAAACAAGACAAGGTAGGCTTTCTATTTAAATTTCCGCACTTCCCCCCTCTCTCTTCTCTCTCCTAACACACTTGTGTTTTCTCTATTTTAATCCACCATCTCTTTCCCCCCCTTTCTTTGCATGCTTCAAATAAGGGGACTCCTGGTTCATATGTATGATTAGACTATTGGAGGGTCACCGTGTCGGGGGCTTTCTTTTAGTCTAACCGGAGACCACGTGGGTTTGGCCCCATTGATTATGTGGTGAAGCCTTAACCTTGTATGTTCACGACCCCAAATTTGCATTGTGCATATCATAATTCTTACATTTTTCCAAAAGTTGTTTTCAAAGTCGTTTTCAAAATTGTTTTCAAACTTGTTTTCAAAATTGTATCAAAATCTTCTTTTTCAAAACTTGTTTTCAAAATCACAATCCTAGGGTGATTCTAGCATTTCCATGGCTAGGGTTACTTTAGAAAAGTGTTATATTTAAAGTGACCAACATGATCCATATTTTCAACTTCGTGTTGTTTTCAAAACCACTTTCTTAAAGTGGTTCTAGCCTTCTTATGGATAGAATCGCTTTAAGAAAGTAAGACGTTTTCATACTTTTTAAAAAACTCTATTTTCGAAAGTCTCTCTTTCAGCATGCTTTCCAAAAACTCTTCCTTCCAAAATTGTTTTCAAAAACTCTCTCCAAAAATCTATTTTTCAAAACTCCCTTTTTCAACTCCTTTCCAAAACACTCTCCTCAAAATTCACTTTCTTAAAAACTCTTTCCAAAAAGCTCCTTCCAAAATCTTGTTTCCAAAACTCTCTCAAAGTTTTACTTTCCAAAAACTTCGTTCTTAAAATTCTTTCTAAAATCTTCCTTCTAGAAACTCCTCTCTAAGATTCCTTTCTAAAAATCTTCATTTCCAAGAACTCACTTTCCAAAAATCCCTTTTCTTGGTGCCCAAGTCAAGCCCAAGAGCTAACAATTAGGAAATCCTAATTTTCTTTCCAAAAACATGGTTTTCAAACTTGCCTTAAAACCTAGGTTTTCAAAACCTCTTGTTTTCTACATCAAAACTATACATATTTCCAAAACCTATGTTCTACGTCAAAACTATACACTTCCAAATCTAGGGTTTCTAAAAACCTCCTCTTCCAAATCCTTGTCAAATCCAATCTTCCCTGTTAGGAAACCAAATCTAATCTCTCATTTAGGAAACTAGATCCAATCCTCTGTTTTTGGAAACAAAATCAAACCTTTTCTTTTAGAAACAAAATCCAATCCCTAGTTTTAGGAAATAGGAATCTTAACCCTTCCTAGTCTAAATCTTTCCTAATTCAAATCCTTCCTAATCTTCTCCTTTTCTAAATCTTAAGTTTCCAAAACTTGAACATAAAATCTTTCCCAAATTTTAAAATTCAACTTCCACATCTTTCCTAATTCAACTTTTTCCTAATTCTACCCCTTTTCAAATCTTAACTTTTCAAATCTAAGTTTTCAAATCTTTCCTAAACTTAAACCTTTCCTAATCTCAAGATTTTTTAAAACTTTCTAAATTCAAAACTTTCAAACTCTAAAATTTTCTAAGTTCTAGACTTTCCTAAACTTCAAATCTTTCAAAGTCTAAACCTTTCCTCATTCCAACCTTTCTTAATTCCACATCCTTTCCAAACTTTAACTCCCAAATCTAGATTTTCAAATCTTTCTAAAACTCAAACTTTGAATCTTCCAAAAATTCTAGAAACTTTCTAAATTCAAATCTTTCCTAATTTAAAATCTTTCTAAAATTCTAAGCTTTCCAAATTCAAAACTTTTTTAACTTGAAACTCTCCAAATTCTAAACCTTTCTTAAACTAAACTTTTCCTAATTCAAAACATTTCTAAATTCAACACTTTCCTATTTCAAAACCTTTCCTAAAATGAAACTTTCTTAATTCAAAACTTTACTAAGTCGAAGCTTTCCTAAGTTGAAACTTTCCTAAACCAAAACTTTCCTAAAATTCGAAAAACTTTTCCTAATTCAAATTCGAACTTTTCCTAATTCGAATTTTTCTTAATTCCAAGTTTCCTAATCTTCCAAGTCCAATATTCAAGTCAATTCTTTTCTAAAATCTTTCCAAGTCAAATCCAATCTTTCTTTTCTAAGTTCCTAAGTCTAGGTTTCCTAAAACCAAGTCTTGCAAAATCAATCTTTTCAAATCTTCCAATTAAAGTCCAAATTTCCCTACTTTTCCAATTCCAATTTCAACTCTTTTCCAAATCAACTCTTCTATTTTCAATCGGACTCTTGTCCGAACTACGACTGTCTTGATTCCTCCAAAAGGATACGTAGGCAACTCTCATGGGTGTAGTCACAACATTTTTTAAAGTTCTATTTCCACAACCTTTTTCAATTCTCCAATCTATTCCAAGTTTCCAATTTCAAATTTCTATTTCCAAATTTCTATTTTCAATTTCCAAAACCTTCTTTCCAAATTCAAACTTCTATCTCTTTCTTTTCAAATCTATTTTCAAATCAAATCTTTTTCTTGCACTTGCATATCATACATCATGTTAGTTTCTTTTCAAAAATTCATTTATAAAGTGGATAGGATTGAATAATAGTTAGTTGAAGACTCTCATAGATGAATCTAGGGTAAATAGACATGTAGGTACCGAAAGGGCGGGGTAGGGTGATGGCTTAGTGCGTCTTCCCTACACGTAACCAACCTCCGAACCTAGGATCACTGATTTCGAAAGACCAAAAACGGAGTTATTTTCAAAAAAGGGCTAAATGTTTTTCAAAGGTTGCCAAATAATCTGTTTTCTTAAAAACCCTCTCTTGAGGTGATATTTTCAAAATCATTTTCCAAAACCCTAGGTGTAGTTTTCGGATTATTCTTAGTTTTTAGGTGACCTAACTCACCTTAATCAAGTTAGATGACGACTCCAAATCTTTTCTAAAAGCCCTTTATTTAAATTTATTTTCAATTCAAACCTAGTCACACTCATTCTTCTAGGAGGGTGAGTTCTAACGAGAGAGTACAGCATTTTTCCCGCTTGTGTGCGTATTCCTCGAGTGCGAAAATCCTGGGTACGACAAAACTCAAAGCTAGCGCTTTCCAAGATTTAAGTGTATTGAGATTATTTTATTTTCAAGAGGGAGTTTTAATGTTGGTAGAATCAATAGTAATAGAAGATACAAAAAAACACCACCAACATTGAATATAAAAAGCTAACCATAGGTTAATCAAGCATATGTTAATCAGTATAATCAAAAAAGGCACATAGAAATATACGATCACATATACGGACAAAAAAATCAATAACGTCAAGTGTGCTCAAGTTACACTCGGTTCATAGTCATAAAAATCATCACTCAAATAAAGAGTAGAGAATTAGACTTAAGGATGCACACTAGTTCAGTTTAACAAAATACTTTGCATAATTATCATCATATAATATTTAACATGAATGCCATGAAATTTTCAAATTTGCAAAGTCATAAAAATCTTTTTGTATTTTTTTTATAAAATAAATAAATAGAAACACAAAAAATATAAAAAAAAAAAGATTATAGAACTAGGATTAAAAGATAGACATGAAGAAAATAGTAGCATATGATGAACATGAATCTTACTTAAGAAGGTCTACCCCTAAAAATTTTCTAGAGGTGTTTGAGGAAACTAAATTAGATCTTCTTACCCAAATAGCCACAGTCTTATGTTTATAAAAAATATAATGGGGTTTGGGTTGTGTTCTAGATTTAGCCTTGGCACTATGGTTACTTTTGTTGACCCATCTATTTGGAACCTTCCTTGGCATTAATCGTTGTCTAAGTTTACTTAATTCTTCATTCAAGACTCTTGACTTATTAGCAAGAACACAAATCTGCTTTTTTAACCTCCCATTTGGTTTTTTAGGTTGATCACACCCATATGTCCTAAGGGCCTTCCACAAGTTGTGGCAATGTGGCCTCAGGTGACCTTTGACACCATAATAATGACATATAGGAACAAACCTAGTAGGTTTGACCTTAACATTATACTTCACAGGTGCATGTGTGGTGTTGGTTTTATGAGACACATTGTTGGTTTTCAACCTAGAACAATGAAGCCAAATATGACCTTTGATACCACAATGTTAGAGTTGAGTCGTATAGCTTCTCATTTGTTATGGCGTGGACCTTTTATGGCCGATATTGGTGCACAAACCCCCTTCTTCTATATTTTTCGAGAAAGAGAATTGATATATGACCTATTTGAAGCTGCCAAAGTGAAAAAGTGCTTTCGTTGTTGTGGAATAAGAAGCCTTCGTATCTTAATGCATGTATTTAATTTATTCGGAGCTATTAGGGCGGGATCGCATTTTTCATTGCACACGGCTTTCCCTATGTATACATCTAAAACTCAGTTCTTTCCCTAGACAAGACTTTAAAAAAGTGGAATACTCAGTTGATTTAAGCCTTACTGCATTACATGCTACATGAACATTTCAGGTGGCACTTGGTTACAAATTTAATAGTATGGCCTTTAAAAGGTATAAGGAACTTACCGTGAGTCTTAATCAAATTTGGCTTACTTGCCGGTTGGGAAGATGAAGAAGCTTTCAATGTATACCCTATTCTAGTCATATCGCGAGTGCTTCTTTGAGCATTCCATATTTCATCAATTTGCTTGGAACGTACAATCATCTTCTTAAGAGTATTATTAGCTTTAGAAACATCATACCCAAGTGTAGATACCTTCCCCTCTAAACTTTTATTGGTCTCAATAGAAGTATATAATTTCTTTTTTAACATAGAGACCTTTTCTAACAAAGTGACCTAATTAGATTTTAATTTATTAATGAGATTAATATATTCATCGATTTGTTGTTTCAGTGTGTCTCTTTCTTCATACAACCTCATATTAGCCTTTTTAGCTTTAGAACCCACTTTAAACAACTGATTAAACTTTTGATAAGTGTTCTCATCATCACTATTAGAGTCGCTCTAATTTGACTCATGAGAATCACTCAAGTCATCAAGATTATCATGGGAAGATGTACTTATGTGCTCATGTGCATATGATTTGCATGATATGACATTATGAGTTTTTTCATATGCAGCGTCAAGAGCATCCCATGCTTCTTTAGCGGTTCCACACATAAATATATAACCAAATTCTTCAGCTTTGACAGCATTAAAGAAAGAATTTAGAGCCTTACTGTTCCACATGAACTTTTTTAATTCTTGGTTATCCCATTATTCTTGAGATTTTGGGATAATCTCAGTGCCTACAGTAATCCTAGGGGGACTCCAACCATGCACAACAGAGAACCATACATGTTCATCAATAGATTTCAAAAAGACTCTCATGTGTGACTTCCAATACTCATAATTTAAGCCATCAAAAATTAGAATTTCAAGTGATACATTATCGTGATAAATCCAAAAATTTAGAATATTAGGATCACACTTAAATAAAAAATTTATGAGCGACCCGCCCTGATACCAATTGAAAAATTCTAATTTCACAGATTAAGACTTATAACCACCTATTTGCCTCAGAAATCTTATCTAGTTTTCTTTACCTAAGTGATCATTCACATGTATACATTATACAGCAATAATGTCAAGCGATAAAGTAAAGAGACATAAGTACGACTTACAACCATAACAATTAAATCTCCACAATTGCTATCTGAATCCTCACGAACTCAGATTTAAGATTACTTGCTCGACTTCTCAAATTTCTGTTTTTCCTGGCTTCGACCTCAACACTGAATCACCACAGTGTTCTTCCTTGTCCTTAGAATCCACCAAGACAATCTCGCAACTGTGTTTTTCAGTTTAGTATTCTGGTGAAGGAACTTTGTATGCTTAGCAACTCATCTATAATTACTTCACTAAGATCTGAATTATATTCCCCACACTCTGTCTTCTCTCTTGTCAATCTTTTCTAAATTTAAGAGATATAGAATACGTACAATTTCATCGACTTATGTAGTGTAAGCACCCCATTTTTTACCGCTCGGCAGTCTACACTCCGTCCAGACTTGTTTTCAAGTCATTGTGGACATATCCCAATCAAAACCAATTCTTTAGGTTCAAATTCCGTCTTTCCTTCGCTTCGCGGGCCTGTCAAGCCCAAATAGAGGCAAAATGACCAAAATGCCCTTAGGGGCATTGTTCTTTCTTATTCCAATTCCAATCGCACTCTCGAGACAGTTTATTCCTCGAGACGGTCCGAGTAGCAAAACTACTCTACAAAACCGTTAGAGTGGCGGAAACACTCACAATCCAGGCACGTCTCCTCGGAGACGATAAGACCCCTTTCCAATCCCTCTCTCGAGACAGTTTATTCCTCGAGACGGTTTCAATCCAGGCACGTCTCTTCGGAGATGGTAAGACCCCTTTCCAATCCCACTCTCGAGACAGTTTATTCCTCGAGACGGTTCCAATCCAGGCACGTCTCTTCGGAGACGGTAAGACCCCTTTCCAATTCCACTCTCAAGACAGTTTATTCCTCGAGAAAGTTCCAATCCAGGCACGTCTCCTCGGAGGCGATAAGACCCCTTTCCAATCCCACTCTCAAGACAGTTTATTCCTCGAGACGGTCCGAGTAGCGAAACTACTCACAAAATCGTTAGAGTAGCGGAAATACTCACAAAACCATTAGAGTAGCGGAAATACTCACAAATAGGTCGATATAGGGAATTGGCAACAAATCCCTGTGTCACGTCGACCGCTGTTAGAGTGGCGAAAACACTCAAAACCCAGGTCAACACCCGTGTCTGTTAGTTCACTTCGGTGAAAAATGACCAGACTGCCCTTAGGACCTTTTCCGAGACTTTCCAGTCAAGATGACCATTTTGCCCCTAAGCATCCGAATGCCCCGGGAACCACACCAGCTCTGGGTATCAAACCGGTAACCTCCTGAGACTACTTTTTATAGTATTCTCAATCTTCTTTTACCTTTCCGGATCATTCCGAGTCAGTTCCGGCCAACCCAGTACAAAATGACCATTTTGCCCCTAGAAGGCCGGTCTCCTTCTTTGACCACACTGACTCTGGGTATCAAACCGGTAATGACCCGTGAATACTTTTTATAGTGTTCTCAACCTCCCCTTATCTTTCCGGACCATTCCGAGTCAGTTCCGGCAAACCCGGTACAAAATGACCGTTTTGCCCTTAGTAGGCCGGTCTCCTTTTCCGACCACGCCGGCTCTGGGAATCAAACCGGCAACCTCTGGGAACATTCTAAATAATGTTTCCAGATCCCAAGTCTTTTCCCGGGACAATCTGAGTTCGCCCCGGCAGCTTCCTAGTCCGATTGACCGTTTTGCCCCTAAGGGCCCGGTCAACCTTTTTGACACATCTTATCCTCACTTTTCAAGTCAAATACCTCTAGGACACTATTTTAAGTGTTCCTACTCCTTTCCAGCCTTTCGGGTCATTCCCAGCTCCTTCAAATCATTCCCGGACTTTCCGGAGTCGCTCCTAGTGAAGCCAGGCTAAAAATTGCATGGTAGTCACTAGTACAGGCGCCCAAATCTAGTCAAAGATACATTGCTTGCCGACCTTAAACCTTTCCTAATTGGCTGGCGCCACTAGTAGTGGCACCAAGCTAGAAAATGGCCTGGCGCCACTCCTAGTGGCGCTAGTGTAAAGTTTGCCCTGGCGCCACTGCAATAGGCGCCAGGTTTGTCCTCCATCTATAAATGCAGAGCCTCATTTAACATGAAAGGGGTCTACAAACTTAACCTAAGAATCCTATATTTCGATATACAGAGCTCGAGCACCTCCAAAAACCCTAGTTTCCTTAGGTTCTCCAAACCCTAGCCACCCTACACTAAACCCTAGCCACCATACACAAACCCTAGCCTCCTATACACTCATACACTAGCCTTCAACCATCCTTTGAAGACTTGAAGAGCTGTCATCCAAAGCTTGAAGACAACTCTTGAAGACTGAAGACGAAGATCAAGGCCGAAGACCGAAGACTGCACGGCGCACAAAATAAATAAGACATACGGTAAGCTCCCTATTTAAATTTCCGCACTTCCCCCCCTCTCTCTTCCCTCTCTTAACCCACTTGGATTTTCTCTATTTTAATCTGCCATCTCTTTCCCCCCCTTTTCTTTGCATGCTTGAAACAAGGGGATTCCCGGTCCATGTGTAGGATTGGGCTATTGGAGAGTCACCGTGTCGGGGGCTTTCTTCTAGTCTAACCAAAGACCACGTGGGTCCGGCCCCCTTGATTATGTGGTGAAGCCTTAACCTTGTATGTTCACGACCCCAAATTGCATTGTGCATATCATAGTCTTGTATCTTCCAAAAACCGTTTTCAAAGTTGTTTTTCAAATCGTTTTCAAACTTGTTTTCAAAATTGCATCAAAATCTCTTTTTCAAAAACATGTTTTCAAAACCACGATTCTAGGGTGATTCTAGCCTTTCTATGGCTAGGGTTGCTTTAGGAAAGTGTTACATTAAAAGTGACCTTTTTGGTCTATATTTTCAAATCTTATTGTTTTCCAAAACCACTTTCTTAAAGTGGTTCTAGCCCTCTTATGGCTAGAATCGCTTTAGGGAAGTGAGACGTTTTTATACTTTCCAAAACTCTCTCTCTTTTCAAAAATCTCTTCTTAAAAATCTCTTTTTCAAAATACTTTCCTAAAACTCTCCTCCTCCAAATTGTTTTCAAAAGCTCCCTTCCAAAATCTATTTTTCAAAACTCTCTTTTTCAACTCCTCTCCAAAATCTTTTCCTCAAAATTCACTTTCTAAAAGCACTCCCTAGATTCACCTTCCTAAAAAAATCTCTCCTAAAAATCTTTCCAAAAACTCTCTTTTCCAAAATCTTCCTTCTAGAAATTCCTCTCTAGGTTTTCCTTCCAAAACCTTTGTTTCTAAAAACGCACTTTCCAAAAACTCTTTTCTTAGAGCCCAAGTCAAGCCTTAGAGCCCACAATTAGGAAACCCTAATTTTCTTTCCAAAAACATGATTTTCAAACTTTGCCCCAAACCTAGGTTTCCAAAATCTCTTGTTTTCACACCCAAAACTATACACGTTTCCAAAACCTCTTTTCTACGTCAAAACTATAATTTTCCAAACCTAGGGTTTTTAGAATCTCCTTTCCAAATCCTTACCAAATCCTATCTTCCCTTTAGAAAACCGAATCAAATCTCCCCGTTTAAGAAACTAGATCCCGTCCTCCGTTTTTAGAAACAAAAATCAAATCTTTTCTTTTAGAAACAAAATCCAATCTCTTCCTAATTCAAATCCTTCCTAAACTTCCACTTTCCTAAATCTTAAATTTCCAAAACTTGAACATAAAAATCTTTCCTAAATTTTAAAACTCAACTTTCAAATCTTTCCTAATTCAACCCTTTCCTAATCCTACCCTCTTTTCAGATCTTAACTTCTTAAAACCTAAGTTTTCAAACCTTTCCTAAACTCATGCCTTTCTAAATTTCAGGACTTTCTAAAATTTAAACTCTAAAACTTTCTAAATCCTAAACTTTCTAAATTTCAAATCTTTCTAAAATTCTAAGCTTCCTAAATTCAAAACTTTCTTAAGTTAAATCTTTCTAAACCCAAATCTTTCTAAACTCTAAACTTTCCAAAACTTCAACATCTTTCCAAATCTAAAACTTTTCTAAACTCAAAACTTTCTTAATTTAAGACTTTCCTAAGTCAAAACATTCCAAATTCAAAACTTTTCTAAGTTGGAACCTTCCAAAAATGAAACTTTCCTATTTTCAAAACTTCCTTATTTTCAAAACCTTTCCTTTTTCAAAACCTTTCTTAAAATGGAGCTTTCTTAATTCAAAACTTTCTAAACTCAAAGCTTTCTTAATTCAAAACTTTCCCTTTCTTAATTCAAACATTTCCTAAGTTGAAAACTTCCCTTTTTCAAACCTTTCCAAAAACGAAACTTTCCACTTTTCAAAACTTCCCTATTTCAAAACTTTATAAATTCAAAACTTTTCAATTTTCAAAACTTCCTAATTTCAAAACCTTTCCTAAAACAACACTTTCCTAAGTTGAAACTTTCTTAAACCTAAACCTTTCCTAATTCAAAACTTTCCAAAAGTGAAACTTTCCTAATCCAAATCTTTCCTAAATTCCAAGTTTCCAAATCTTTCCAAATCTTCCAAATCCAACATTCCATTCCAATCTTTCTTAAATTCTCAAGTCTTTCCTAGGTCTCCTACCTTTTCCTAGGTCTAGGTTTCCTAAACCTCCATCTTTCCAAAACCAAGTCTTTCCAAAATCTATCTCTTCAAATCAAAGTCCAATCTTCTCAATTTCAATTTTTAATCTCCTCTTCTAATTTCAAGTCAAATTCAATTTTCAATTCAATCTCTTTTCAAATCAAACCTTCTATTTTCAATTGGACTCCGGTCCGAACTACGATTGACCTGATTCCCCCAAAGGGATACGTAGGCAACCTTCATAGTTGCGGTCACAACATTTTTCAAACTTTCAATTCCACGCTCATGGGTGTGGTTTTCAAAATCTTTTCAAATCTCAAATTCCAATCTACTTTCAAACTTCCAATTTCAAATTTCTATTTCCAAATTTTCAAACTTTCCAATTTCAATTCCATCTCTTCAAATCTATTTTCAAATCAAATCAATCTCTTTTTAAATTTATTTTTCAATTCTTTTCTATTGCACTTGCATATCATGCATCATATTTTTCAAACATTGTTTTTCTAAAGTGAAATAGGATTGAACACGAGTTAGTCGAAAACTCTCATAGGTGAATCTAGGGTAGATTGACATGTAGGTACCGAAAGGGCGGGGTAGGGTGATAGCTTAGTGAATCTTCCCTACACGTAACCAACCTCCGAACCTAGAATCGCTGATTTCAAAGACCAAAAGGAGTTATTTTTCTAAAAAGGGCTAAATGTTTTCCAAAGGTTGCCAAACAACCTATTTTCTTAAAAACCCTCTCTCGAGGAGATATTTTCAAATCGTTTTTTCAAAAACCCTAAGTGTAGTTTTCGGATTATGCTTAGTTTTTAGGTGACCTAACTCACCTTAATCAAGTTAGGTGGCGACTCCAAATCTTTTTCAAAAGCCCTTTATTCAAAACCAATTTTTCAATTCAAACCTAGTCGCACTCATTCTTCTAGGAGGGTGAGTTCTAACGAGAGAGTACAGCATTTTTCTCGCTTGTGTGAGTATTCCTCGAGTGCGAAAAATCTGGGCGCGACATGTAGCTTCTCTTAGACTCCATAAAAAGTAGGTTGGAACTACTTTCTGATTGGTTGAGAATGCCTCGCTTGAGTGACCTCAATTCTAGACTGATTTAGATGTAATTAGAGTTCAATTCGGAACTAACTTTGGCATACTGCTCAAGCGGACTTTGAGTAGACTTTGAGCGGTGCTCTCTGGATTTTTGCTTCTACAGAATTTTTAGCTATCGCTTGAGGGGACTATTGCTCGAGTGGACTTTGCTTGGACCATGATCTTTACCTATTCAGATTGCTCTCAAAAAGTTATATAGAATTAATATATTATGGAGCTTGAATAAACATCTAAGCAAAGAGATATGGCCTTCCAAAGTTTCAGCTATGTGTACTTTAAAGATTTGTATTGGAACTTGAATAGTTTATACTTTGGCAGCTTGAACTTGAATCTTAGGCTTTTGACCCAAATACAACTTGAACCAAGGTTACAAGCAAAGTGTCTTGGTCCACAGAATTAGCCAATACTAAAAATCCTAATGCTCCCCTTTCTCCATTCCCTCCATTTGAACCAGGTTACCATTGTGGTCATTTGCCACGTGACTACACTGACTATAAGCTTTTCTTCCAATAATAGCTACTTCTAACTTCTTTGGCTTCGGCTTACTCAATGGGCATGTTTCCTTTCTTTGGTTCACCTTTCCACAATCATAACAAAAAGAGCAAATGGATTCATATTCAATCACATAATCTTTCCCATTTAAATCAAATAGGGGCACATAGATTGTTGTAGATCCACTTCAATGGTGAGACATGATAAAGCCCAGAGGATTTTTTGAGAAAATATTCTAAATTTAGTTGTGTTCAACATATTGCCAATTCTAATGGCTAATTATTTTTCATCTCCAAACTAAAAGAATAGTTTAAGGCAACATTTATATTTAATCTTCATTAATCTATAAGGCTTGGGGCAGCAATTTGGGCTTGAACCTTTGTGTCCATAGAGTCAAAAAGTCTATAATAAAAATAGTAGAGATTATTAGAATGTCTAACAAGTGTCTCTAATCCCTTATTTTTTTAATCTTCATTAATCGCTAATGGCTGTTCAAACATCCGACAGACGTAAGTTCTTAGATCTCAAAGAGCTATATGGAATTGATATAATATGGACTCCAGTAGCACTTCTTATATCCCAACGTGCTTCAACAACTTATATTGCAACTTCTGTAGATTGTATTCTGACAAACTCAACTTGAAACTTATATCAAATTGGCCAAAATACAACTTAGAACTTAATTACAACTAAAGTATTTTTGTCTACGAAATATGCCATTACTAAAAAAACTAACATGTTTTGTGATAGATTGAGTTTCCATAACTTGGTTAAGATGGTCTTACCTGAACAAGCAATAGACATTGTTCATCCAACGCTATTTCAACAAAGGGAAAGAATCAGAGCTCTACCAGCATTCGCAAAACATTAATTGCCATTGGAATCACTTGTTTAGAGAAACTTATGAGAGATGAGATAGCCATTAATGATGTTGTTTCTCACTTTCATGTTATCTGGAAACCAATGTTGGAACTAACAGAGTACACATGAGTAGGTATGATCCTCCAACTGTCTTAGTAACAAGAAAAAATACTTGCATGTGTTAACCAAACCACCACAACTCTGCACTAAGTCAGCAAAATTTAGTTTTCTAACACTGTGTTAGGAACCTGAAATTTAGAAAGGAAAGGAAAAGGAAAAGAAAAGGAAAGCAATTGGATTGCTTTGATTGTTTGGTTGTTTATGAAAATTTGAAGGAAAAAAAATGTATTTCTAAGAAAATATTTCTTTCATTTGGTTGTTTGGAAAGAGTGAAAAGAAAAATATAATATCATCTTGAAAAAATCTTATTTGTTAATGATATTATTAGGTGAATATAATTTTTAATTTGTCACTTATAATGAGAACCATTTTACTGAAACCACTCAAGTGAGAGTATGATTCATATGCTTGATTTTTTAAAATACTTAACAGAGGGTTGTCTTGGAACCATTGCAATCACAAACTCAAGAGAGTAAAACTTTGAAAACCACTCTAGAGAGGGTTGTTTTGAAAATCATTTTAACACAAACTTAAGAGAGCACAACTTTTGAAAATCACTCAAGAGATGGTAGTTTTCAAAATCATTTTAGCAAATGGAAACCACTCAAGTCAGAGTATGATTCATATGCTTGATTTGTGAAAGCCACTCAAGAGAGGTTGTGCTGTGAAAAGGCCTAGAAACATGAATTTTCCTAGAGTAATTAATTAACCTAAGTATTTGATTATGGGAATAGGTCAATTATCAAGATACGTCAATCTTATATGCAACATTAAAGCAGTAAAGTAAAAAGACAAGGCACACAAGATTTTAGTGTGGAAACCCTATCAACTAGAAAAAAAAACCATGGGGCCACACATAGCCATTAACATACTCAACACTATGAACTTCGAATAGTTATGAGAACAAACTTATAACCGAACCCATTAAATGCTAATTATGGTAGAAGTTTCAAATTTGACTGCTCTGTTCTCCCATGCTATCTATGCTAGCTTTTGGAATCCGCCAAAGCCGAATGTGTGTGAAATTCTTTGGTTGACTAGAAGAACACTCCAAACCATCTGGGAAGCACAATAAAGATCTATAAAATAGCTAGATGAATTCTCTCTAGGTGTGTAAATTAATTCTTTAGCCTTTAGAGCCTTTATATAGAGTATGGAGTGTTTGCAAAGCCTTAGATGACATATATGTCGAAATAGTAAAGGATTCGAAACTCGACAAGGATTGAAATTTTAGAGTCCTCTGCTTTGACGTGCATTCAAATGGTCTAGCCTACCATTCGAATGCATGCGTTGTTTGAACATTCAAGCGAGTTGTTCAATCACCTCTATTGTTCGAATGCCTTGGTAAGCCATTCGAATGCTCTGCAGATGGTTTGTTCTCTCTGTTTTGCCTTTGCTGCAGCATCTAAATCATTCCCACACTTTGACAAGTCTATCTAAATGCAAAAATTACATACAAAGTGCTTTTGCTCAGAATTCATCAATCTAGAACCTAACAATCTCCCTGTTTGGCAATTCTATGACAAAACATATAAAAAACAATATACAAGAAAAGACTCCAAACGACAAGTGATAGATAGAATCAAGGTCTCAACTTGTCCAAAGAGTCTTCAAGAGTTTATCTGCTGCCTACACATCCACAACTTAACAAATCTCACGAAAAGCAAGTGTGGAAGAAGCAATAACATAACCTTAACCAATAAAGAAATGCAGCAAAAGTAAACAAAAAACACAACCAAACCAAAACCAAGGTAAATCACCAATAACCATTATATTACTCCCCCTCCCCCCCCCCCCCCCTGCCCCCCCCCCCCCCCCCCCCCCCCCCCCCCCCCCCCCCACCCCCCCCCCCCCCCCCCCCCCCCCCCCCCCCCCCACCCCCCCCCCCCCCCCCCCCCCCCCCCCCAACCCTCCCCACCCCCCCCCCCCCCCCCCCCCCCCCCCCCCCCCCCCCCCCCCCCCCCCCCCCCGCTGCTTCCTTTTTTTTTTTTTTTCTACAAATTGATAATAAAAGCATGAGAACAAAAAAAAGGAAATCATCAAAACCCAAAAATATCATATATCCAAGACAAGTAAAGCATAAAAAAACTTGGATAATCAAGTATACACAACAAAAAACAAAGCTTTAGACCGAATATGAGATAATGCATAAGTATGCATAACAGTCTAAGCTCTAGAAGTCATCGTCTCATCTCCTATGGTGGCAGTGGGGAAACTGGTGCTCAAGGATCTCGTGTATGGCAACAACATTGCAACTCATGTTGGTGAAGTCCACGCGAAGCCCACGAAGCTCGGTGGAGAGATGTGAGATGTGTGAAAGAGCACGAGTGACATCCTCACAAGTCTATGGCGTTACTCGTCATGCATCTCAACCCAAATGTGATCAGTGGATATAAAAGCATCAAGGGCATCAGCATCGGACTCAGAATCATCAGTCTCGAAAGACTCCTTATCCTCAGCATCGTGCTCAGCCATCTCCTAGTCATCACTAGCAGGTGGAGATGGTGGTGCCAATGAAGTAGCCACCTAACTACGGCTACGAGAAACAGTAACATTAGTCATAGTCGCTGGCAAAATTAAATAAGCCTCGACAGGTGCCATAGTAACACCATGTGGCCGCATAAAAGAGGTGAGAAAGACACCAAATAGGAGTGAGGCAGTGAGTGAGCTAGTTTAATAGATTTATCTAAGGAATCAAACATGACCGAAGGAAGGTCAATAGGGACTCTGGTGCTAATAGCACATAAGAAGCAACCTCGACCACGAGTAAGCTGAGTCTTTCAGTTTTGGGGATTGACCAAAAAGGAGATGAAAAGGTTAAACATCGTAAACTTCTCGGTCAAGGTCTTATGGGTTATCATGGTTATGGGCCAATCTAAATCGCAAGCCTGAAGGTGATCTGAGACAATCTGCATAGCTAGAGCAATGTCTACGATATAAGGATAAGGAGAGGCAGTTTTGGGCAGATGCAAATGCTTCGCAAAGGAGTCAGCAATTAGAGACAAGGAAACTCCTTGGACCGTAGTGGTTAAAGTATAGGTAGAGGTGTCTAATCGCCTAAAATGACTATAGAACTCCTAAACGATATTGAGATAGACAACCCCCCAACCTCAAAGAGGCATCCCCAGCCTCTATGGTGAAAAAACGGTATGAAGGTAGGTGTTAGATGAGGGCAGCAACTGTAGACCACTCTACAAGGATGGGTTGTGCCTTAAACCTAACCATAGGGTCAACCCGACACAAATAAGATCTTGTTTCATAGATAGCTGAGGTCTTAGTCCTAGCCATAGGACAAGAATGAGAAAATAGGGTCGAAATCGGGAAAACAATCAATCAAAACGGTCCAAAAGTGATGTAGATCAGTTTAACCATAATAGAATAGACCAAACTAACCTTGAAAGACGACAAAATTAAGCCCAAATGGAGAGAAACCGAGAGCCCTAAGGATTAGAATTTATTGGGTCATGCCAAATAAAACCCAAAAGTCAATTTTTATAACCCTTGTTGCTGATCGTTCGAACGCTCAAAGTGCCGTTTGAACACCTTATGTTTTCAAACACCTTAATAGACCGTTCAAAAACCACTGTCGTTAAAATGCAAATACAGAGGAGACTCAAGATAGAGCTTCTGCAGACATTGACCTAGTTTTCAAAAAACTTCAACACAGAATAGTTTTATGAAAAAAAACACATACTCTAAAAAGTTTAAAAATAAATCACATAGTAAAGTATGATGAGTATTAAGGAGTCTTCATAAATTAATCCATAGTGAAACATAAAATACATTCAATGAATTGAATTTTTTAACATCTTTAAGCACAAAGATGTAGTTTGTCTACATAGCCAAATGGGTGTTCTTAGTGAACTTGAAAGCTATAGATTTACATGAACACTAGCAAAAATCGAAGTTAATAAGTCTATTCAAATTCTCGAGGAAGCTACATACCAAGAATAATGACCAATCATGCTTGTGCAATGCAAATATGAAAACTCCTCTTTATTGAGCTCAAGTGTAGAACTTTTTTAGAGCTGCACTTTGTTTCCTTCGAAAAGCTCATGAATTTTTCTTTGTAAGCAAGTTCAATTCTTAAAACATGATAGCCCTTTATGTGATTTTACCTTGAGAGTGCATATTTTGATATACATCCTTAGTGGCTTTCACACATGTTAAGGAAGAGAGTTAGATAGAAGTATGATACATGAACATTGGTCACTCTAGTGTGCAACTCTCATAGAGAATATGAGAATAAAGCAAACTGACATAAATCACATACATGGCTCATACAAATCAGATGCACCAATCGTGCTCAATGTGCACATGACTTATGTATTCAAAATTACTTAGATCATGCATTCAATATCGACTTTTGAATCTCATCATGAAGAAAGACTCATTACAAGCCATACTCACATAGTAATCTATAATCAGAAAATCTTTTTGGTATTTTTGAAAAATATTGTAAAAAGAAAAAGACTAAAATTATAACTAAAATAAACCTAGAAGGTGAAAGTGAATGAACCGATAATACTCTAGACTTAGGAGACACTGACCCTACTCCATAAGACATATCCCAAAAGATTTTCTAAGGTACTCAAATCTAAGAACATCAAGGGATTTGGTGAACAAATCTGCGAGTTGGTGTTCAGTGTTTATGTGCTCGAGTGTGATAACCGAATCTTCTACAAGTTCTCTAATGAAATGACGTCAAATATCAGTATGCTTAGTCGTAGAATCTTGAACTGGATTTTTTGAAATATTTATGACACTTGTATTATCACAATACAAGGTGAGTGTTACTTGTTCAATATCATAATCGGATAGCATATGTTTCATCCATAAAAGCTGTGTGCAACCACTACTAGCACCAATGCATTTAGCCTCAACAGTAGAAAGAGAGATAGAGAGAGAGAAAGAGAGAGAGAGAGAGAGAGAGAGAGAGAGATTGAATTTTGCTTCTTATTGTGCCATGCAACTAGGTTATTACCTATATAAAAACACCCACCAAAAGTGCTCTTACGATAATTAATACATCTAGCCTAGTTAGAATCACAAAACTCAATAAGGTTGGCATTTGTGTCATTAGTAAACCAAATCCCATACCCCACAATCCCACTCATATATTTAATGATTCGTTTAATATTTGATAAGTGAGACTCCTTAGGACAGTATTGATATCTAGCAAATATGACTACATTAAATGTAATGTCGGGTTTACTAGCAGTGAGATATAAGAGACTACCAATCATGCTTCAAAAGAGGGTTTGATCAACATGTTTACCATCTATATCTTTACTTAGCTTGATTGTAGCACTTATGGGTGTTCTAGCATGCTTGGATGAACCTATTCCAAATTTTTTCACTAGGTCCCTAATATATTTGGATTGTGAGATAAAGATCCCATTATCCATTTGTTTGATTTGAAAACCTAAGAAATAATTCAATTCACCTAGCATACTCATTTCAAATTCACATCTCATGCAATCGGCTAAGGTATGTGCAACTGAATCAGAAGTAGACTCAAACACAATATCATCAATGATTACACTGTAAAAGTGTAATCATAAGCTTTTAATTTGCACTTTGTTAGACTTAGAGTAGTGTATATTGCCTTATTTTAGTTAGTCAAATGTTTGATTTTTTTTTTTTTTTTTTTTTGAGTTTTTTTAGGTTATGGAAGCTAAAGGAGGCAAAAGGAAGTAAGAATGATCAAGGAAGGATAAAAGTGATCAAACCGAAGATGGAAATTCGATGATGTCTCAGAAACTTGGCCATAACTTCTACTGCGATGTCCGATTGAGTTGATTCTTGTGATATTGAAAAGAAAACTTCAATATCTATAACTTTGACTTTAATGTGCGTTAGCTGAGTCAGCTTCTAAAGTGCTCAAAACTAAGTGACAAAAATATGTAAAGCTACAGACTATTTGAATGACCCTGATAAGGGTTCAAACAGCCAAAGAATGAAAGAAGGCGTTCGAATGGCCCTAAGAGGGGTTCGAACAGCCTTGGGGGAAAAAAGTACCATTCGAACGCCCGATGAAGGGGTTCAAATGGTAGCCTACGTTTTTTTACTTTTCCATGGTTTCCTAAACCCTATTTAAGTAGGATTGTAACCCTAATTTGGGGAATCTTTAGTTTTAACGTTTTTTAGAGTTTTCTTAGGGAGATTAGCTAGTTTTTCATTGTTCTTTGATCTTAGTGTAATCAAACACATTATTTATGAACTCCATTCAAGTTTTCCTTATGTCTTCAAGCAGTTAATCATCTCTTGGTATGGGAATGTGAAGATGGAAGGGTTTTGTGTCGTTGATCAAGGTAAAACATGAATTTCAATATTTTTACCTTTTCTTATTGAATCTTTATGCATTCTTGAAGATTTCTCTTAGAAATCAAGTTCTCTTGATCAAATCTTCGAGTCATTACACACAAATTAGATTTTAAAATATCAGTTGCTTGGATCCCTGATAAGAATACTTTGAAAAACAACTTCTTATGAATTCTTAAGAACTCATCAAGTTTTCAAACTATTTTCATTGACAAATCTTCTTATTCAACAATGCTCTCGTAGTTGTTGAATTGAGTTAAACTTACATTGATCAACTGCATATTCATCTAACAATTGAATCATTCCTAGCCAAGATTCTTTCTTTTTATTACTATAGTCAATTTTAATTCTAGTTTTTCCAAACATCAGACCAATCAAAATTCTACTTTTCTTTCCTTTTGGTGAGTTTTTATATTCTTTGAGTTTCGAAACGAATTCTATACACCAATTCACCAGCTCCTTGTGGTTCGATCTCAATCGTATCGGGTATCTACTACTTCGTATATCCTACACTTGGTAGCATATCTTGAGCACTTTTGGAGCAAGTTAAGTATTTTGGTGCCATTGCTAGGGAACTGAGGCAAAAGGCTTTGGAATTCAGGTACGAAGAGATCATTCAAAACAAGCAGAATTCCCCCAATCATTATCTACACTAAAGTCACCAAAGCTCACATTGAGTAACTTCATTCCACCTTTAATTAAGTCTTTCTCTGTGACCATCTTGGAAATTGCTTTTCTTGTTATTTTTCTTCTTTTTAGGATTATTTGTTTTCTTTTCTTTCATATTGCATTTAGTTGGGTAGGTGATAGAGGTGTTTAGGATTTGGTGCTATTTGCATATCAGTGGTAGTGTTTTACATATAGAGACTGGAAGAGTCGGTTAGATTGAGGTTTTTGGATATAATCGATGGTTTATCATAAGGAGATTGGTGGTTAGGTAGGACTCGATTGATTGTGTATGGTGTGTTGAGCATTGTAGCCTACTCTATTTGTTCCATTTTTGCATTTGCATGTCAGTTTGTCGAGAGATCCTAGCGGTAGACTATAATGAGTAGACCTTCACACACAATCTCCATCTATAAACTATTCTTTGTTAATCAATTTTGAAGAGATGGCCAATCTCAACATAGTTTACCCCCCGGGCAATGCCCAAGGAGGGGGTGATAACTAACCACCTCAACCTCGGTCACTTAGGAATTATCTATAAGGTAAAACCCACCCTCGTGCATAATTCTTCCACCACAACTGGTCCTTTGAACTTTAAACCAGTCATAGCCCAAATGATCCCAAAATTTTGTGGGAAGGATTCCTAGTGACCTTGCCAACACAAAGGAATTTGAAGAGATGTGCATCATATTCTTAGATAACACCTACACAGAAGAGACTCTATATCTCATACTCTTCCCATTATCGTTACAGGACAAGGCTAAGACTTGGCTTAATACCTTGAAACCAAGATCTATATCTTCATAGGCCGTTCTACAGGCTAAATTTCTTAAGAAAGTTTTTCCAGAACATAGAATTAAGATGATTCATCACCAAATCTCTCAATTCTCTCTTAACCAACATGAAACATTTTATCAGTGTTGGGAGAGATATAAGGAAATCCTGAATTCATTCCTTCACCATGGTTAAGAGCCTTGGAAAATGATTAATGGCTTCTTCTCCTCTCTAACACTGCAATTAAAATGATTTGTTGAGACCATGTTCAATGGAGAGTTATATGAGAAGGTGCTTGAGGAAGCCTTTGACTTCTTTAACTTTTGGCAAATAATGGACGAGACTGGGATACGACTGGGACTCAAAATCCTAAATCCAGGTCCTTTGCTCAAGTGGGTGGGCGTTTTACGTTGAAAGAAGCATATAATGTTAATGTTAAAGCTCAAATGAGTATAAAACAATCAACCACCGTAATATCAAGCATAGCCACCCCAAAAGCAATACTAATCACCTACATCCTATCAACCTCCCCCTAAGAGGTCTTTAGAGGATATATCCCCTTCAACAGTTTATACACTCTCAAATGAGTATAAATGCAAGGGTAGATAGGACATTAGAAGAGATAAAGGGTCAAATGACCCTATTGACTCAATCTTTAACCACTCAAGAAAATGGTAGATTTCCTGCCCAACCTCAGCGTAACCCAACTAGACAAGCTAGCATGAGTGAAACTAGTTTTAATCTTCCTCCAAACCATGAATAGGTCTAGTCAATCACCACTCTTAGAAGTGAAAAAATTGTTGATAAAACTATACCTCTTAAAGAGTTTGAGTCTAAGGGAAAGCTTCTTAAGGTGAGTGAAGAGAAGTTTAGTGAGGAGGTTAGAGAGAGAGAGAGAGAGAGAGAGAGAGAGAGCAAGAACCCGCGCGGATAGGAAGTGAGAAGGAAGAAGAAGTGGAGGTAGACAAGCCTAAAGAGAATAATATAGAGGTGTTATTATATGCATCTTTCCTTCATAGATTGACCAAATCCAAACATGAACTTTAGAATTCTGATATCTATGAGGTGCTTAAGCAAGCAAAAATTAATATACCTCTTATTGATACTATTAAGCAAATTCTTTTTTATGCCAAGTTTTTGAAAGACTTTTGCACTATTAAGAGGAAACTGAATGTGAAAGAAAAGTCATTTTTCGCTAACCAGGCAAGTGCGATCTTGCAGTTTAACACCACACCAAAGCACAAGGACCCCAAGTGTTCTACTATTTTATGTGTCATAGGAAACTATCATATAGACCAGGCCTTACTTGAATTGGGGGGAAGTGTAAACTTGCTTCCTTATTCTATGTATCAGTAATTAGAGTTGGGCAAGTTACACCCTTAAAAAGTCACACTTCACTTAGTGTTGCACCCCGATTTTTAACCAAGTCCTATCGGCTCGGAAAAAGCTCGAAACTCTGTCATTAGAACTCACCCTCCTAGAAGGACGAGTGCGACTAGGTTTAAACTTGAAATTGGTTTAATTAAGGGCCATTTAGAAAAGGCTTGGAGTTGCCACTTAACATAGTTAAAGATGTGTTAGGTCACCTAAAACTAAGTGTAATCCAAAAACTAGACTTAGGTTTTTTGAAAAGGTTTTGAAAATATCCGTCTGGAGAAGGCTTTTAGAAAAAAGGTTTTTAGCAACCTTTAAAAATGTGACTCTGATTTTGGTCTTCGAAATAGAGATCTATGGTGTAGAGGTTAGTTACGTGTAGGGAAGATATCCTAAGATCATCACCCTACCCCGCCCTTTCAGTACCTACATGTCTAATAGCCCTTAATTCACT
Source organism: Euryodendron excelsum (assembly GCA_033060915.1). Lineage (NCBI taxonomy): Eukaryota > Viridiplantae > Streptophyta > Magnoliopsida > Ericales > Pentaphylacaceae > Euryodendron > Euryodendron excelsum. The sequence goes on along the minus strand of CM065381.1, from coordinate 42,019,424 downwards.
CACTTGAATAACCAATTACTATTATCCACTTAATATCCACTTTAAAAAAATTTAAAAAAAAAAAAGATTTGGTCATCACTTTTTGAATGAATGATGCATGATGCAAGTTTTGAGAAAAATATTTGAAAACATGAAAGTTTTGAAGGAATTTGAAATAGGGATCTTGAATTGATAGAAAGTTTTGAAAAAAGGGATTTGACTTGAAGTAAAAGGTTATGACCTCATCATTTTAGGTTGCCTACGTATCTCATTTGGCGAGAATCAGGTCATTTGTAGTTCGGACAAGAGCCCAATAGAAAAGAGGCACATTAAGGCCATTGAAAAGTTTTGAAGATACTTTGAGGTCTTTGGAAAGGTTTTGGAGACACTTTGTGGTCTTTGAAAAAGGGACTTGAGAATTTTGATTTGAAATCGGATGTTAGAGTACTTTTGGAGTAGAACTTGAAAGTTTGTGAAAGTGCTCTTGAAATGGGATTTTGAAGTGTTTTGAAATATTTTTGAACATAACTCAAGAGAGTTTTGGAAATTTTGTAAGCTAAGTAATGGACTTCAAAATTGGATTTGGACTCACAAGAGCTCCCACGAACTTGTCTTGAAATGATTTTTGAAATTTTTTTTTTTTTTTTGAAAAAGGGGCTAGAACCCTATTTGATATATCACCTCCCTTGATCAACCTCACCCATGTAAGACGTAAGGTTACTTCAACTATGTGACTTTTCAAAATCATCTTTGAAAGTAGCCTTTGAAAACACTTAGGGTTTTGGAACCCTAATATGGACAACCTTGAAGGTTGTAGTTGATGTGTCATTTTCCTTAGAATCCCTTAACCATAAAGGGTTGCGGACACTCTAGGGTTGTGAGTTCTTGAAAACATTTTTGGAGAGAGTCTTTGGAAAATGTTACGTGTCTAGCCATATTTTAGTTTAGACAAGTTTAAGAGAACTTCGTGAAGACATTTTTTAAGATAGAGTGTGTGGATATTTGAAAAGATTTTGGAATTAATTTTTGAAATCTCAAGAGAGTAAGATGCCTTTGAAAATGTGTCATGGACATTGTTTTTGAAAGAATATTTGAGAAAGGGTCTTGGAATTAGAACCTTGAAGGTTACTAACCTAGGTTGGGTCGACCTAAGCCTGACTAACTTGGGTTAGGTTAACAGAGGGTTGGACAACTAGGGTTAAATTGGACTAGGGTTGGATTGACCTAGGGTTAAGGAGATCTAGAGTTAACTAACTTGGGTTAGGTTAACCTAGGGTTAAAGTGACCTAGGGTTAACTAACTTGGGTTGGGTTAACTAAGGTTGAGGTGACCTAGGGTTAATTAACTAAGGTTAGGTTAACCTAGGGTTTGGATGACCTAGGGTTAACTAACTAAGGTTAGGTTAACCTAGGGTTTGATTGACCTAGGGTCAAGTTAACCTAAGGTTGAAAGATGGTTTTGAACTAGGGTTTGGACCTAGTGGTTTTGGAAGGATGGTTTTATGCATGCAATTCGAAAGTATGTTTTGAAAGAGATTATATGAAAGCCACTCAAGTGAGTGTTGGGTCCTATGGTTGATATTTGAAAACCACTCAAGAGAGAGTTGCTTTAGAACCATTTCACCCACAAACTCAAGAGAGCAAAACTTGTGAAAATCAACATTGAATATATAGTTTTGAAGACTTGAAAATTAAAGAGAATGATCTTCTGAAAATTGGCTTTGGAAAGGAGGTTTTAGAAAATCACTTTTAATAAGTTCAAGACCATTCTAAAGAATAAGGGCTCATATGGTTGATTTGAAGGAAATCACTCCAAAGTGGACTCCATGGAACCATTCCAACCTCAATATCCAAGAGAGCAAAACTTCTAAAATCAAGGTAAAAATATGGTTTAAGGAAGTGATTTTTATGCAAGACGAAGAGAGTGCAATTTTGAAAACCCTTTTTAAAGGGAATTGTTTTGAAAACCATTTTAAAGATAATAGAATCAACTCTAATGAAGGAGGGTTCATACGGTTAAGATAATGGGGGGACCACTCAAGAGAGGGTTCCAAGGGACCATTTCAACCACCAAATTCAAGAGAGTAAAGCCCTTGAAAATCAACATAGAAGAAGGGGGTTTGAAAGCCATTTTAATGCAATTTTGAAAAGCAATGAAATGTAGGGTTGCTAAATGAAATCAAGGGACTTGAAGAGGGTTTTCTAGGGTGTAGAAATTGAGGGTTTGACCAAGACTTCAATTAACTAACTCTAGGACCATTTTTAGGGAAATCATTGAATATGGAGCTTGATAATGCCATGAAAATAGAGATAGTGAAAGCTTTAGGAAAATACAAACAAAGCCAAGCATGCAAAACATGAACAAGATAATTATATGCAAAAGAATCATGAAATCATACAAGGCTAGAGGCTTCACCACATAGCAAGATGCTCTAAGGTCATACCATCTTAAAGTAGGTTTGTGAGAAGTTTCCTACCCGGTGGTTCTCACGAACTTTCCTCTAGGCATGAACTAAGAGTTTCTTTGTTTCAAGCATGCAAAAAAAGGGGGTAGAAGATGGGAATTAAAATAGAGAATAGCCTAAGTAGGCTAGGAGGGAGAAAAGAGGAGTGGGGATTGCAAAAATATAAAAGGAATACTACCTTTTGCCTTCAAACCCCCATGGATGCCTTGCCTTGAGCTTGAATGGCCTTAAAGAGGTTTGAAGGGGCTGGAATAAGGTATTATATGGCATTAATGGCTATATAGGTGTAGTGTATGGGTTAGGGGGAGATGGAATCTAGCCTAAGTGTTTGAAATGTGGGATGTACATAGGAATTCGAGGTTCCGGAGCAGTTTTAGGAGAGCTTTGTCGCGCCCAGATTTTTCGCACTCGAGGAATACTCACACAAGCGGGAAAAATGCTGTACTCTCTCGTTAGAACTCACCCTCCTAGAAGAATGAGTGCGACTAGGTTTGAATTGAAAACAGGTTTAAATAAAGGGCTTTTGAAAAAGATTCGGAGTCGCCACCTAACTTGATTAAGGTGAGTTAGGTCACCTAAAAACTAAGAGTAATCCGAGGACTACACTTAGGGTTTTTGGAAAACAATTTTGAAAAACATCCTCAAGAGAGGGTTTTTTAGAAAAACAGGTTGTTTGGCAGCCTTTAGAAAACATTTAGCCCTTTTTTGAAAAAATAACTCCTTTTTGATCTTTGAAATCAGTGATCCAGGTTCGGAGATTGGTTACGTGCAGGGAAGACGCACTAAGCTATCACCCTACCCCGCCTTTCGGTACCTACATGTCAATCTACCCTAGATTCACCTATGAGAGTCTTTAACTAACTCGTGTTCAATCCTATTTCACTTTAGAAGAACAACGTTTGAAAAATATGATGCATGATATGCAAGTGCAATAGAAAAGAATTGAAAAATAGATTTGAAAAGAGATTAATTTGAAATTGACTTGATTTGAAAATTGAAATTGGAAAGTTTGAAAATTGAAAGTAGAAATTTGAAAATTGAAATTTTGAAATTGGAATTTTGAAAGTAGATTGGAATTCGAGATTTGGAAAGATTTTGGAAACCGCACCCATGAGGGTGGAATTGGAAGTTTGAAAAGTGTTGTGACCGCACCTATGAAGGTTGCCTACGTATCTCTTTGGGGGAATCAGATCAGTCGTAGTTCGAACCGGAGTCCAATTGAAAAGAGATTGATTTGAAGAGAGAAATTGGATTGGAAGAAAGAGATTGAATTGAAAATTGGATTTGATTTGAAACTAGAAGAGGAGATTGGAAATTGAAATTGAGAAGATTGGACTTGTTTTGGAAATATTGATTTTGGAAAGACTTGGTTTTGGGAAGAAGGAGGTTTAGGAAACCTAGACTTGAGATTAAGAAAGATTGGATTGGAATGTTGGATTTGGAAGATTTGGAAAGATTTGGAAACTTGGAATTTAGGAAAGATTTGGATTAGGAAAGTTTCGAATTAGGAAAATGTTATTTTTGGAAAGTTTCATTTTTGGAAAGTTTTGAATTAGGAAAGCTTTAGGTTTAAGAAAGTTTTCACTTTAGGAAAGTTTTGAGATGGGAAAGTATTGAATTTAGAAATGTTTTAAATTAGGAAAAGTTTAGGAAAGACTTCGAATTTAGAAAGTTTCAAGTTAAAAAAAAAGTTTTGAATTTAGAAAGTTTTGAAATAAGGAAGTTTTGAAAATAAGAAAGTTTCGTTTTGGGAAAGGTTTGAAAAAGGAAAGTTTTTAGTTTAGGAAATGTTTGAATTAAGAAAGTTTCGACTTAAGAAAGTCTTAAATTAAGAAAGCTTTGAGTTTAGAAAAGTCTTAGATTTGGAAAGATGTTGAAGTTTCGGAAAGTTTAGAGTTTAGAAAGATTTGGGTTTAGAGAGATTTAACTTAAGAAAGTTTTGAATTTAGGAAGCTTAGAATTTTAGAAAGATTTTAAATTTAGAAAGTTTAGGATTTAGAAAGTTTTAGAGTTTAAATTTTAGAAAGTCTTGAAATTAGGAAAGGCTTGAGTTTAGGAAAGGTTTGAAAACTTAGGTTTAAGAAGTTAAGATTTGAAAAGATGGTAGAATTAGGAAAGATTTGAAAATTGAGTTTTAAAACTTAGGAAAGATTTTTATGTTCAAGTTTAGGAAACTTAAGATTTAGGAAAACGGAAGTTTAGGAAGGATTTGAATTAAGAAAAAGTTGGATTTTGAAATTTAAGGAAAGATTTAAAATTTAGGTTTAGGAAACTTATGGTGTAGGAAGGAATTGAATTAGGAAAGGTTTGGATTAGGAAGGGATTGGATTTGGTTTCTAAAAGAGAAAGGTTGGATTTTGTTTCCAAAAACGGGGGACGAGATCTAGTTTCCTAAACGGGAAGATTGGATTTGGTTTCCTAAAGGGGAGACAGGATTTGGGAAGGATTTGGAAAAGGAGATTCTAGAAACCCTAGATTTGGAAAATTATAGTTTTGACATAGAAAATAGGTTTTGGAAACATGTATAGTTTCGATGTAGAAAACAAGAGATTTTGGAAACCTAGGTTTGGGGCAAAGTTTGAAAACCATGTTTTTGGGAAGAAAATTTAGGGTTTCCTAATTATAGGTTCTAGGGCTTGACTTGGGCTCTAAGAAAAAGGGATTTTTAGAAAGTGCGTTTTTGAAAACGAAGGTTTTGGAAGGAAAACCTAGAGGGGAATTTCTAGAAGGAAGATTTTAGAAAAGAGAGTTTTTAGAAAGATTTTTAGGAGAGATTTTTTTAGGAAAGTGAATCTAGGGAGTGATTTTAGAAAGTGAATTTTGAGGAAAAGATTTTGGAGAGGAGTTGAAAAAGAGAGTTTTGAAAAATAGATTTTGGAAGGGAGTTTTTGAAAACAATTTTGAAGAGGGGAGTTTTAGGAAAGTATGTTGAAAAAGAAATTTTTAGGAAGAGATTTTTAAAGAGAGTTTTTAGAAGGTGTAAAAACATCTCACTTTCCTAAAGCAATTCTAACCATAAGAAGGCTAGAACCACTTTAGAAAAGCGGTTTTGAAAACAACAAGATTTGAAAATATAGACCAAAAGGTCACTTTTGATGTAACACTTTCCTAAAGCAACCCTAGCCATGGAAAGGCTAGAATCACCCTAGGATTGTGATTTTGAAAACATGTTTTTGAAAAGGAGCTTTTGATGCAATTTTGAAAACAAGTTTGAAAACGTTTTGAAAAACAACTTTGAAAACGGTTTTTGGAAGATGCAAGACTATGATATGCACAATGCAATTTGGGGTCGCAAACATACAAGGCTAAGGCTTCACCACATAATCAAGGGGGCCAGACCCACGTGGTCTTTGGTTAGACTAGAAGAAAGCCCCCGACACGGTGACTCTCCAATAGTCCAATCCTACACATGGATCAAGAGTCCCCTTGTTTCAAGCATGCAAAGTAAGGGCGGGAAAGAGATGGGGGATTAAAATAGAGAAAACCCAAGTGGGTTGGAGAGAGAAGAGAGAGGGGGGAAGTGCAGAAAATTAAATAGGGAGCCTACCTTGTATCTAGTTTATTTTGCGCGTCGTGCGGTCTTCGGTCTTTGGTTTTTGGTCTTTATCTTGATCTTCACCTTCAGTCTTTAGGAGTTGTTTTCAAGCTTTGGATGGCAGCTCTTCAAGTCTTCAAAGGATGGTTGAAGGCTAGTGTATGAGTGTATGGGGGAGTGTATAAGTGTATAGGAGGCTAGGGTTTGTGTATGGTGGCTAGGGTTTGAGAAAACCTAGGGAGGCTAGGGTTTGAGAAAACCTAGGGAGGCTAGGGTTTTTGGAGGTGCTCGAGCTCTATATATCGAAATATAGGATTCCTAGGTTAAGTTTGCAGACCCTTTTCACGTTGAATGAGGCTCTGTATTTATAGAGGGAGGACAAACCTGGCGCCTGTTGCAATGGCGCCAGGGCAAACTTTACACTGGCGCCACTAGGAGTGGCGTCAGGCCATTTTTTGGCTTGGCGCCAGCCAATTAGGAAAGATTTAAGGTCGGCAAGCAACGTATCTTTGACTAGATTTGGGCGCCTGTACTAGTGACTACCATGTAAACTTTAGCCTGGCTTCACTAGGAGTGACTCCGGAAAGTCCGGGAATGATTTGGAGGAGCCGGGAATGACCAGGAAGGCTGGAAAGGATCAGGGACACTTAAAATAGTGTCCTGGTGGTATTTGACTCGAAAAATGGGTACAAGATGTGTTGGAAGGGTTGACCAGGCCTTTAGGGGCAAAACGGTCAATCGGATCGGGAAGTTGCAGGGACGGACTCGGACTGTTCCAGAGGAAGAATTGGGATCTAGAAACATTATTCAGAATGTTCCCAGAGGTTTCTGGTTTGATTCCCAGGGCCGGCGTGGTCGGAAAAGGAGACCGGCCCACCAAGGGCAAAATGGTCATTTCGCACCGGGTTGGTCGGAATTGACTCGGAATGATCCGGAAAGGTATGGAGAGGTTGATAATACTATAAAGAGTAGTCTCAGGAGGTTACCGGTTTGATACCCAGAGCCGGTGTGGTCGAAAAAGGAAACCAGCCCACTAGGGGCAAAACGGTCATTTTGTACCGGGTTGGTCGAAACTGACTCGGAATGATCTGGAAAGGTAAAGGAAGGTTGAGAATACTATAAAAAGTATTCTCGGGACATTACCGATTTGATACCCAAAGCCGGTGTGGTTCCCGGGGCATTCGAATGCTTAAGGGCAAAATGGTCATCTTGACCGGAAAGTCTGGAAAGGGTAGTTTGGTCATTTTTCACCGAAGTGGGCTAACAGACATTGGTGTTGACTTGGGTTTTGAGTGTTTCCGCCACTCTAACGGCGGTCGTTGTGACATAGGGGTTTGTTGCCAATTCCCTATATCGACCTATTTGTGAGTATTTCCGCTACTTTAACGGTCTTTGTGAGTATTTCCGCTACTCTAACGGTTTTGTGAGTATTTTCGCTACTCTAATGGTTTTTGTGAGTATTTCCACTACTCTAACAGTTTTTGTGAGTATTTCTGCTACTCTAACGGTTTTATGAGTATTTTCGCTACTCTAACGGTTTTATGAGTAGTTTTGCTACTTGGACCGTCTCGAGGAATAAACTGTCTCGAGAGAGGGATTGGAAAGGGGTCTTATCGTCTCCGAAGAGACGTGCCTGGATTGGAACCGTCTCGAGGAATAAACTGTCTCGAGGGAGGGATTGGAAAGGGGTCTTACCGTCTCCGAGGAGACGTGCCTGGATTGTGAGTGTTTCTGCCACTCTAACGGTTTTGTGAGTATTTCCGCTACTCTAACGGTTTTGTGAGTAGTTTCGCTACTCGAACCGTCTTGAGGAATAAACTGTCTCGAGAGAGGGACTGGAAAGGGGTCTTACCGTCTTCGAAGAGACGTGCCTGGGTTGGAACCGTCTCGAGGAATAAACTATCTCGAGAGAGGGATTGGAAAAGGGTCTTACCGTCTCTGAAGAAACGTGCCTGGGTTTTGAGTGTTTCCGCCACTCTAACGGTTTTGTGAGTACTTCCGCTACTCTAACGGTTTTGTGAGTGTTTTCGTCACTCTAACGGCTTTGTGAGTATTTCCGCTACTCTAACAGTTTTGTGAGTGTTTCCGCCACTCTAACGGTTTTGTGAGTAGTTTTGCTACTCGGACCGTCTCGAGGAATAAACTGTCTCGAGAGAGGGACTGGAATTGGAATAAGAAAGGACAATGCCCCTAAGGGCATTTTGGTCATTTTGCCTCTATTTGGGCCTGACAGGCTCGCGAAGCGATGGAAAGACGGAATTTGGACCTAGAGGATTAGTTTCAATTGGAATATGCCCAAAATGACTTGAAAACAAGTCTGGACGGAGTGTAGACTGCCGAGTGGTCAAAAATGGGGTGCTTACAAGCTTCGCTATCAATTTCAATTCTGGAATATGCAAAGGGGGAGGCCTATATTTATAGGCAAAGCTGGAGAGACCTGGTGCATGTAGTACATGCGCTTAGGCAAATTTTGCTCTTGCGCATGTGCTACATGCGCCAGTACTGTTCCATTGACAAAATGCCATGTGGCACACATTATACTGGCTAAATCTTAAGGGCTAAGTGAAGTTTGATCGATTTGATCAAAATCTGGGCGCATGTAGCATATGCTCCACCATCGAAAAAGTTCGTTTAAACTTTGCCTCAATAATTGTGCCAACCAGGAAGGATTCAGGAAAATCGATTACGTTCGTGGTGTTCTCCTAGGGTTTCTCATGAACTTTTGAGTTTTTAAAAAGCTTGAAAGGTGTTCGAAAGTGTGAGATATCATATCAGGAAGTGTGCACAAAAACATATTTTTGCTGAGTGTCCATGATATGCTCTACAGGTGTTTGAAAGTAGCCATTTGTGGGCCATGTAATCAAGGCCTTCGGAAGCGATCTCTTTTATTTGACTGTACCGTTGGAAAGTGCTCTGGAAATACTTTCCAGAATTCTCTAATTTATGAATTTCTCAAATCCTTTGACGGTGCGTTATAAACATGGAATTGGAGAAAAAGTCAATCTTAGCGGAGCGTCTATAAGACGCTCTAGGGGTTACTGAAAGTAGTAATTTTTGAGCCATGCGATGAGGGGCTTCGGGAAGCAATCCATCTTATTAAGTCGTATTAATGGAAAGACCTATGGATGAGCTTTTAAGAATTCTCTGGTTTACACATTTCTCAAGTCGTTTGATGATGCGTTATAACTAGGGAATCGGGGGAAAAGACAACCCTACCGGAGCGTCTGTGAGACGCTCTAAGGGGACTTTCTTTAAGTCGAGAGTTTTTGGAGTCGTGAGGTCCACCTTAGGTTAAACAAGGGTGTATGATAAGACCTTCTGTTTAATACCCTAGAAACAGTATAGTTTAAGGGCGCGTTTGGGTCGCCAAGGACAAAATGGTTATTTTGACCAGGCTCGGTTGAAAAAGGTCAAAATAGGTTAGAGCGGCCTGTTAAGACTGCCAAACTATTCGAGGATGATCTTGGAAGATTTTTCCAGTGTTTGGTAGGATTTGTACTGTGCTGGGGTGTCTAGGGGCAAAATGGTCATTTTGATCGAAGTCGACTGGAATAGGACCGGAATTGGATAGGATGGTGTGTTGAGTACGCCTAACTATTTAGGATCACTTTGGAAAGGTGGACTTACCCTCTTAAGGGATTTTAAACTTTCTCAAGACGTGCTTAGAGGCCCAAGGGGCAGGTTTGGTTATTAGGCTTCTATTGGGCTTAGCGAGCCCGAGAAGTGGTTAACTAATTGGATAGGGGTTTAAAAGTTGTGTGGGCTTGCATGCGCTTAAGGAGTTTTAAAAGGAAGTTTGGTCAAGTCGGAGATTGCCGAGTGGGCAAAAATGGGATGCTTACAGCTGCCCCTCTTTTTCTCTATTTGCTTGTCAAAGATAGAAAACAAAAAAGGAAGGATTCCATGTTGACTATGAGGCAATCGGAGGGACCAGAGTTAAAGAATTTTGGTGAGTAAGTTATCTCGAACCGGCATTCCGTTTGGTGGAATGGTACTCCTCTGAAAAGTTTTAGGGCTAATGTCCAGACACTGATTCTTCTTGAACTGACTTTTCGTCTAGTGGAATACTGCTCCTCTGGGGAGGCTCAAGATTGATGTCTAGAAGCTGATTCATCTTGAACTGACGCTTTATCCAGTGTAATGCTGCTCTTTTGGAGAGGTTCAAGGTTGATGTCTGGAAACTAATTTTTCATGAATTGATGCTCCATCTGGCGGAATGCAGCTCCTCTGGGGAAGTTCAAAGTTGATATCTACTTTTGAAGGAAAAAGCTCAAAAACCCAATCTACTTTTGATGGAGAAAGCTCAAAAACCTAATCTACTTTTTTAGAGGAAGCTTGAAAACACAATCTACTTTTTTGGAGGAAGCTCTGAAACCTAATCTGTTTTTTCAAAGGAAGCTCGAAAACCTAATCTACTTTTCAGAGGAAGCTCAAAAACCCAATCTACTTTTTTCGAAGGAAGCTCGAAAACCCAATGCTTTTTCAGAGGAAGCACGAAAACCCAATCTTCGTTTTTAGAGGAAGCTCTAAAACCCAATCTGCTCTTTCGGAGGAAGCTCTAAAACCCAATCTGCTTTTTTTGGAAGAAGCTCTAAAATACAATCTGCTTTTTTAAAAGAAGCTTAGAAACCTAATTTACTTTTTTCAGAGAAAGCTCGAAAACCCAATTTGCTTTTTCTGAGGAAGCTCTGAAACCCAATCTTCTTTTTTAGAAGAAGCTTAGAAACCTAATATGCTTTTTGGAGAAAGCTCGAAAGCCAAATCTATTTTTTTTTTTAAGGAAGCTATGAATCCTAATATGTTTTTTTTGGAGGAAGCTCAAAAACCCGATTTCCTTTTCCGAAGGAAGCTCTAAAACCCAATCTGCTTTTTCGGAGGAAGCTAAAAAACCTGATCTTCTTTTTTTGGAGAAAGCTCAGAAACCCAATCAGCTTTTTTAGAGGAAGCTCTAAAACCTAATCTGCTTTTTCGAAGGAAGTTCTGAAACCCAATCTACTTTTTCGGAGGAAGCTCAGAAATCTAATTTGCTTTTTAGAGAAAGCTTAGAAACCCAATTTGCTTTTTTAAAGGAAGCTCTGAAATCTAATTTTCTTTTTTTGGAGGAAGCTCAGAAACCTGATTTGCTTTTTCGGAGGAAGCTCTGAAATTTAATCTTCTTTTTCGGAGGAAGCTTAGAAACTCAATCTGCTTTTTTGGACGAAACTCAAAAACCCAATCTTTGATGATATTTTGCTTGTAGTTCTTTTGTCTTGAATGTTGGAGAAATTGACAGTTGCTGCTTCTTAGATTAAGATTTTTAGAGAATAATATTCCTTTAATGTGCTGATTGTTGACTTTTGCCTTTGACTGGCATGGCAGATTTCTGGGTAATGTGCTTCATTAGGTTCTTCAATTTGGTTTTGGAGGGGGTGAGGCCTTCTTTTGGAAGGTTTGAAGTATTTGGAAGGTCGATCATCTTTAGGTTAGTTTTCCTTGAATGGATCAACTGGTTTGCAATTGAATGGGAGGTGTAGGGTGGGTCGTTGCCCCATTTTTTACGATTTGAAGAGATCAAGTCAAGCTGACATTAATTGAGGTGGTCGAGGGTGGTTGCCTTATTCTCTATGGTTTTAAAAAAGGTTGGATTAGGCTGTTCATAGTTGATTGAGGAGGTCGAGGTTGATTTAGTGCCCTATTCTTTGTTTCGTGTGGTCTATGGATGACAATTCGAGTTTTCTGGGGTGTACGCGATTTCTTTTATAGAGTGTTTAGATTCTAGCTGACAGACCTTTCGAAATGTTATGCTTCTGCTTCGGAACACATTTTCTTTTGTAATCACCTGAACACTTATCAGTGTATTTTGTTAGACATGTCATTTGGTATATACTGTATATGTCCACCATAAGTTAAAATGAATGCACAGGTTGATACAGAAGGAAATGAGTGCAGGTCATATTTTTTGTGAATGCTCATGCAGGGATGAAATTGAATGCATGTCATGCTTCTTGATGAACGCATAGAGATGAATTTGAAATGCATGTCATACTTTTTTATGAATGCACATACATATATACATATCATACTTTTTGATGAATGCATAGAGATGGATTTTAAATATATATCATACTTTTGATGAATGCACATACAGGAATAGAATTGAATGCATGTCATACTTTTTGATGAATGCATGAATAGAATTGAACAACAAAGGAATTGCATGGATGTATAGGTTATACATGTCATGAATGCATAAGTACTGCATGAATACAGGTTATTTATGAAGAATGCCCTAGGATTGCCCTAGGACTCATACTCTCTGGATTCTGCTTCCCTTCCAGGAACCTGCCCCTTTGGTTTTATCCCATTCTTATCGGGTTGTGATAGCATGTGCACCATTCTCAAGGGATCTTGACCTTTTGGATTTCTACTATCTTATCCCTGGGGTTACTGTTTGGGGATTTTTTATCCTTACTTGGTTTGCCCTCTCAAATCTTCATATTTCACTATAGCTTGAGCAACAACTTGCCTGCTCTTTGCAGAGTGATAAACAACTTGGCTCTCAATCCGAGAAAACTTCTTTTAAGACTGTAATGTAGGCCGAGTTTTGGGGTTATAAGAAATGAAGGGATATTTAGGCTCAAAGATTTTTTTTTAGTGGGTTGTTTGAACGAAAACCATCTAAGCACACCTTGGAGCATGACATTGCCCTTGCAATCCTACTCGTTTTTTTTTTTTAAATACTTGTCTTCCTATTGTTTAGGCTTATTTAGACTAAGCAATTTTCTTTTATCTGAGAAGACTTTAATTTGGACCATAATGTGAGCTAGGTTAAGAGGTTTATGAACAAAGGGATGTAAAGGTTCAAACATTATCACTTGTGGGGTTCCGAAAGACCTATGATCACCTTTGGCAATTTAGTCGACTTTTAGAGGTACCGATTTTTTCATCCCTATTTTGGGATTACATTATCTTCTCTTAAAAGCCACCAGCAATGCATTTCTCTTTTCTCCCCCCCTTTTTTTTTTTACGTATCATCTGAGACTCTTCTCTACACCAAAAAAAACTTGTTGCTATGCTTGTTCTTAGAGATGTCGGCGATGCCATATCCTCTTAGGAATTACCATCTTCACTGCTTGTTAGTTCTCATTTATAGTTTTTACCTTAACCCAGTGTGGACGGTGATCATTAGGTCAGTTATATTTTTTTTAAAGGATATGACTAGCTCGAGTGGGCTTTGCAAGGGGATGTTTCCAACTATATGGTAGTATAATCGAGGGCCTCTGTTCATTTCAGATTGAATTGCTTAGTCAATTAAGCCTTTTTACAAAATTTAGATAATATTTCTAAATAAATCCCTATACTCTCTATCGAATCAACCATTATGTGCTTACCCCAATATGGGGGATGGTTCTTGGTTTGGCGATATCTAAATGGAAATCACTTGCAGATCTAGTGGGCTGAGCAAAGGGAAGTGTTTATTTCTTTTGAAAGGATTGAATGATGGCTTCTCTTCATGTTGAGAGCTCGGATATCCATCGCTTAGCTAAGATATCATTCAAGTGTCGCCCCTTCAATAAGGTTTCAATCTCTATCTTCCTCCTCTCTTTCACTCTCTATCTATTTCTCAAAGGTTTCAATCTCCGTTGAATGGGTTTCCCATGCTACCCTATCCTTCAAGCCAAGTCATTACAGATTGGGGAAGAATCCCTAAAAGCAATCATTATCCACAAGAGTATAAGTCAAAGGGAATGAACTAGAGTCCTTCATTTTCATTTCATTTTTTTTTTACATGGCATGGTCTTAAAAGCATAAGCATAAGACAGGAATAATGACAAGAAAAGTAGAAACTAGGAAGGAAAATGGATGAATAAAAAAAAATCCCTTTTTTTTATTTTTGAATTGATAAGCCCCTCAGACAAGCTTTGGGATTATTCTAACCTTCTCCACCCTCCACTTGTTAGGTGCCTCGTTGGCTCACTCGAGGCTGATCAAGTTGTTGTCTGCGGCATTCAGGGCACCAATGGTGATGGTGTAGTGGTGGACCACTTTTTTCTTTCCTTTTTTTGCTTCAAATGTGGTGTCCAGCTACCCCCTACAACTTGCAGCTTCTCAATATTATCCTTTCCTTTGCCGGGATTGTTTGGATCAGCCTCATGTCATGTGATAAAGTTGATGGCGTGGTCCAGTAATGGGTAGGGAGCGACAGGAGTTGGGTTGGCTTCTTGTGTGCCAATAACTTTTGAGTCAATTAAGTCCTAAATTTTATGCCTCACAGAGAAGCATTTCTCAGTGTCATGACCTTGGCCACCTAAATGATATTCACAAGTTGCTGCTAAGTTGAAGTTGGGTGGTAAGGGATTGGGCAGAAGCCGAGCGGGTATAGGCTTCAGGTGTCCTGCTGCAAGGAGGCCGTAATAAGTTATGGTTTGTGTGCAAGCAAGTTTAGTAAAAACTCAGTTTCTCCAGCTCGCTCTCTTAGGTTGGAAGGGTGTCCTAAATATTTCTGAAGGCCGAGGATCAGATTCAGGCATAATAATAGTTGGGTCAATGGCTTGGAAATTGAGGAGGTTTTGGATTTTGCATTTCAAAGTGGAACAATTTTCTGTGTCATGGTCGAGTGAGTTGGAATGGTATTCACATGATAGATTAGGATTATATGATTCGGGGGTCTGGTTGAAGATAGGCATGGGAGGTACTGGAACAAGATAATTGGTTGGCAAAGCCATCGGTAGGCAGTAGTTAGAAAACAGGCCAATAGGGTGTAAGCCCAATATTTTCCCTTAGTCCTTTTTTGGATGACAATATGTTCTTTATGCATTTGGACCTGGAGAGCTTCTGCCTGCTCATCAAGCATTATACCTACATGGGATAGGAGCAAAGTGACCATTGTTTCTATTTTGGCCATCCTATTCCCAAGTCCTCTTATTTCTTCCAGTAGTTGAGCCTAGCCTTGCTTAAGGGCTGAGCTTGGTAGCATATTAAATGGCTCCATGGATGTTATATGTTCTTGAATGAGCAACTACTTCTTTCTGGGACGACGACCTATACGGGGAAGTTTTCTGCAAGTGTGGGCTTTGCACCTTCATTTCTTTCTGTTAAATAAGGGAGGAAGTAAAGAGAGTGAAAAATAAGAAAAAGGGAAAAGTTAGTGCCTTAATTTGAAAGGTTTTTATGCAATGCATGCCTTAGGGGTGCCCTTGCTACTCGAGGGGGATTAAGCATGATGTGTTGGCTCACTTTTGGAGATAGAGAGTTGCCCTAGTATGCAGTACCATACCTGTGCGAGCATGTTCATTTATTCATTCACACATTCATGCATTCATTCGATGAAAGTAAGAAGGACAATTTTATCGCATTTGATTCTCTTTTTTTTTTTTTTTATATGGAATTGAAAGTACATTTGAAGGAGAAAGGGAACATTTTCCCTGGGACTTTTGCCTATTCTATTTTTACAGTTAAAATCCTAAACTACTCTTGAGTCTTCGGATTCACCTTCTTTGGTAGAGGTCGATGAGAGACCTTGCTTCCGGATTTCCCCTTGTCTTCTTGGCAGTCCTATCTCCGTGAGCAAAGAGGGGTGAAGGCCCCTTTTTATGAGATGATTTGATGCATGCCATGAGTCCTTAGGGTCACTTGGTACCCTTTTGAGCTTTTGATTGGCTTGATTTAGGCGATAAGGTCTTTGGGCCATTCTCCAGGGGTTAATAAAATGCATGGAGATGTAATGACTTGAGTTGCTTTGGGAACTCTTGTCTTGAAATGAATACAGATGCATGAACAGTTATGATGCATTAATAACAAATTGACAAAAATTAGGTAGCATAACAGCATGAATAGAGCAGAATATAAGGGAAAGTAAAGCGGGCGCCCTTTCCTCCTTAGTTTTGAAATTGACGCACATGTCTTAAATCTGGCAGAGGTTTGGCTATGCATGGGTTGCTACATGAGCATGAGGTTAGGGGTTTACTAATGCTTCCTAAAAAGCTCAATTCCCAAACCTTTAAACCTCCGGCGTCTACCCCCGAAAGGGTGAACCCCATCTTTGGTTGGTGGTTCAAGTGGAAGAACTATCAAGAGACTGTAGACTGAGAAACTGACACAGCATCCGCCCACAGTCAATATACTGTTCCCCCTTCTATTTAGAAGGGTAGTAACCAAGCAACATATGCAAAATGCAAATGCAAGTGAGCGCACCAAGTGTGTGTGGAGTTTTTGAAAATAGAGGAAATGACCCAACAACACACATCACACATTACATCATGTTCATTCATCACATTTATGGTAGTTAATTATGACATAAAATTGAAATGTAAATAAACGACCACCTACAAAAGAAAATGCAAGGAGTTAGTAACTTTTCGAAAAACTCAATGCAAGATAAAATGGATAGTTAATGCAAGTGATGACACTTATTTGAAAACCGTTTTGGAAATTAATGTTTATTTTGGAAACTTAGAAAAATTTTGAAAAAGTGGATAGAATTGAACAAGGTAACTGGAGATTCTGGGTGAGTGAAAGATAAAGAGACATGATAGTGGCCCAACCTTCTAAGTATCCCTAGTGGAGTCGCCAGCTGTCGCGGCCTGGTTTTTAACCAAGTCCTTTCGGCTCGGGAAAAGCACGGAACTCTATCATTAGAACTCACCCTCCTAGAATGACGAGTGCGACTAGGTTTAAACTTGAAATTGGTCTGATTAAGGGCATTTTAGAAAAAGTTTATAGTCACCACCTAACATAGTTAAAGATGTGTTAGATCACCTAAAACTAAGTATAATCCGAAGACTTGACTTAGGTTTCTTGAAAAGGTTTTGAAAATGTCCATCTTGAGAAGGCTTTTAGAAAAGGGTTTTCAGCAACCTTTTAAAAATGTTTGTAAAGCCCTTTTGAAAATTTGACTCCGATTTGGTCTTCGAAATAAAGATCAATGATCCAGGGTTTAGTTACGTGAAGGGAAGATATACTAAGATCATCATCTTACCCCACCCTTTCGGTACCTACATGTCTAATCACCCTTAATTCACTCACTTGAATAACCGGGTATTATTCTCCACTTGATATCCACTTTAGAATTTTTTTAAAAAAAAAAAATGGGTTTGGTCATCACTTTTTGGATGAATGATGCATGAAGCAAGTTTTGAGAAAAATGTTTGAAAACATGGAAGTCTTGAAGGAATTTGAAATAGGGATTTTGAATTGATAAAAAGTTTTGAAAAAAGGGATTTGAGTTGAAACAAAAAGGTATGAACGCACCATTTTAGGTTGCCTACGTATCTCATTTGACAATAATCAAGTCATTCGTAGTTTGGACAAGAGCCCGATAGAAAAGAGGCACATTGTGGCCATCAAAAAGTTTTGAAGACACTTTAAGATCTTTGGAAAGATTAAGAGACACTTTGTGATCTTTGAAAAGGGGACTTGAGAATTTTGATTTGAAATCAGATGTTGGAGTGCTTTTGGAGTCAAACTTGAAGGTTTTTTAAAGTGCTCTTGAAATGGAATTTTGAAGTGTTTTGAAATATTTTTGAACATAACTCAAGAGAGTTTTGGAAGTTTTGTAAGCTTGGTTATGGACTTGAAAATTGGATTTAGACTCATAAGAACACTGATGAACTTGTCTTGAAATGATTTTTGAATTTTTTTTTTTTTTTTTGAAAATGGGACTAAAGACTTCCCTTAGGTTTTTATAGCTTTAGGATTATAGAACCTTACTTGATATATCACCTCCCTTAAGCAACCTCACCCATGTAAGACATAAGGTTACTTCAAGGATGTGACTTTTGAAAATCATCTTTAAAAGTAGACTTTGAAAACACTAAAGGTTTTGGAACCCTAATATAGGCAACCTTGAAGGTTGTACTTGATGTGTCACTTTCTTTAGAATCCTTTAACCATAAAGGGTTGCAGACACTCTAGGGTTGTGAGTTCTTGAAAACATTTTTGGAGATAGTCTTTGGAAAATGTTACATGTCTAGCCATATTTTAGTTTAAACAAGTTTAAGAGAACTTCTTAGAGACATTTTTGAAGATTGAGTGTGTGGATATTTGAAAAGATTTTGGAGTTGATTTTTGAAATCTCAAGAGAATAAGATCCCTTTGAAAATGTGTCATGGACATAGCTATTGAAGGATTATTTGAAAAGGGGTCTTCGAATTAGAACATTGAAGGTTACTAACCTAGGTTAGGTCGACCTAAGGTTGACTAACTTGGGTTAGGTTAACCTAGGGTTGTGTCGCACCCAGATTTTTTGCACTCGAGGAATACACATAAGCGGAAAAAATATTGTACTCTCTCATTGGAACTCATCCTCCTAGAAGAATGAGTGCAACTAGGTTGAATTAAAAATTAATTTGAATAAAGGGCTTTTGGAAAACAATTTGGAGTCGCCACCTAACTTGATTAAGTTGAGTTAGGTCATCTAAAAACTAAGCACAATCCAAAGACTACACTTAGGGTTTTTGAAAATACTTCCTCAAGAGAGGGTTTTTAAAAAAATAGGTTGTTTGGCAACCTTTAGAAAATATTTAAGCCCTTTTTTTAAAATAACTCCATTTGATCTTTGAAAACAGTGATTCGAGGTTCGGAGGTTGGTTACATTTAGGAAAGACGCACTAAGCCATCACGCTACCTCGCCTTTGCGGTATCTACATATCTATTCACCCTAAGTTCACCCATTCGAGTCTTCAATTAATATATGTCCAAAACTATCCACTTTAGAAAAGAATATTTAAAAGAAATGATGCATGATATGCAAATGCAAGAAAAAGATTTTGGAAATAGATTTGAAAAGAAAATTTTGATTTGATTTTAGAAGAGAAATTTGAAAAGATAGATTTGATTTTGAAAGAAAGTTTTAGAGATTGGAAATAGAGATTTGAAAATAGATTTTTAGAATTAAAAATTGAAATAGATTATGAAAGTGGACATTTGAAAAAAGTTATGGAATTAGAGATTTGAAAAAAGTTATGGAATTGGAGATTTGAAAAAAGTTATGGAATTGAAAATTTAAAAAAAGCCATGACTGCACCCGTGAGAGTTGCCCATGTATCCTTTTTGAGGAATCAGGTTAGTCATAGTTTGAACAAGGGTCCGATTGAAAATAGAAGATTTGATTTGAAAAAGAGATTTTGATTTGAACTTAGAATAGAAGATTTGAAGTTGAAATTTGAAACTGGAAAGATTGGACTTTGATTTGGAAATATACAACTAGGAAGAAGAATTTGGACTCGTTTTGGAAAGATTGAGATTTGGAAACCTAGACTTAGGAAAGATAGGATTTGAAAGAGAAAGATTTGACTCGAATGTTGGATTTGGAAGATTAGGGAAAGATTAGATTTAAGAAATGTTCAAATTAGGAAAGTGTCGTTTTAGGAAAGCTTCGATTTAGGAAAGTTTTGAATTAGGAAAGTTTCAAAATAGGAAAGGTTTCGATTTAGGAAAGATTTGGAATTCGGAAAATCTAGAATTTAGAAAGTTCTAACTTAAGAAAATTTCAAATTTATAGAAAGTTTTGGATTAGGAAAATTTTGAAATTTAGAAAGTTTAGAATTTTAGAAAGATTCAAAGTTAAGTTTTAAAAATACTTGAAACTAGGAAATGTTTAAGTTTAAGAAATATTTGAAGATTTAGATTCGGAAAGTTGAAATATGGAAAGGTGTGGAATTAAGAAAGGTTGGAATTAGGAAAGATTTGGAAGATTAAAGTTTAAGGAAATATTTAAAAGTTTAAGTTTTGAAAACTTAAGGTTTAGAAAAGTATGAGATTAGGAAGGAGTGGATTAGGAAAAGTTTAGATTATGAAGGATTGAGATTCTTATTTTCTAAAATGAAAGATTAGATTTTGTTTCTAAAAAGAGATTATTTGGTTTTGTTTCTAAAAATGGATGATTGGATCTAGTTTCCTAAATGGAGAGATTGGATTTGGTTTCCTAAAGAGAAGATCGGATTGGACATGGAATTGGAAAGATGAAGTTTTGAAAATCCTAGATTTTGGGATAGAAAATAGGTTTTGTAAATATATGGTTTTGATATAGAAAACGGGAATTGGAAACCTAAAGTTTGAGGCAAGATTAAAAATAATGTTTTAGGAAAGAAAATTAGGGTTTCCTAATCATTGGCTCTAGGGTTTAACTTGGACTCCAAGAAAAGATATTTTTTAAAGTGAATTTTTGGAAAGGAAAATTTTTGGAAGGAGAACTTAAAAAAGAGTTTTTGGAAAGTGAATTTTGAAAAGAGAGTTTTTGGAAAGAGATTTTTGAAAAAATTTTTTAGGAAAGAGACTTAGGGAGTGTTTCTAGAAAGTGAATTTTAAAGAGAGCTCTTTTGGAAAGAAGTTTGAAAAAGGAGTTTTGAAAAATAGATTTTTGAAGGGAATTTTTAAAAAACAATTTTGGAAAGGAGATTGGAGCGAGTTTTAGAAAGTGTGTTAGAAAAGAGATTTTTAGAATGAGAGATTTGAAAAGAGAGTTTTTGGAACGTTCACAAAAATATCTCACTTTCCTAAAACGATTCTAACCATAAGAAGGCTAGAACCATTCTAAGATAGTGGTTTTGAAAACAACAAGGATTTGAAAATATGGACCATATTGGTCACTTTAAATGTAACACTTTCCTAAAGCAACCCTAGCCATGAAAAGGCTAAAATCACCTTAGGATTGTAATTTTGAAAATAATTTTGGGAAAAGAAGATTTTGATGCAAGTTTGAAAACAATTTTAATGCAAGTTTTGAAAACAAGTTAGAAAATGAATTTTGGAGGAATGCAAGATCATGATATGCACAATGCAAGTTGGGGTCATGAACATACAAGGTTAAGGCTTCATCACATAATCAAGGGGGCCGAACCCATGTGGTCTCTAATTAGACTAAGAAAAAACCCCCGACACGGTGACTTCCAATAGCCTAATCCTACACATGGACCGGGAAGTCCCTTATTTCAAGCATGCAAGAAAGGGGGGAAGAAGATAGGGGATTAAAATAGAAGAAAACCCAAGTGGGTTAGGAGAGAGAAGAGAGAGGGGGAGTTGCGTAAACGTAAATAGGGAGCCTTCCTTGTGTCTTGTTTTATTCACGTTGTTTTGGCTGCTTTGTTCGATCTTCGCTTCAATCTTCGTCTTGATCTTTGAGTGCCCGCTTGGATCTTTGGAAATTTCAGAATTGCAGCACTTCAAGTCTTCAATGGAGGCTTTAGAGGCTAGTGTAAGAGTGTATAGGAGTATATGTGAGTTAGGGTTTGTGTATGGAGGATAGGGTTCTGGAAAACCTAAAAAAGACTAGGGTTTAGGGAGGCTACGAGCCCTGTATATCAAAGATGAGAGTTTTTAAACTGAGTTTACTAACCCTTTTCATGCTGGAAGAGGCTCTGTTTTTATGGAGAGAGGATTGACCTAGTGCCTGTTGCAGTGACGCTAGGCAAAACTTTACATTGGCCCACTCCTAGTGACGCCAGGCCATTTTTTGGCTTGGTGCCACTACTAATGGCACCAACCAATTAGAAAATGTTTAAGGTCAGTAAGCAACGTATCTTCAGAAGATTTAGGCGCTTGTACTAGTAACTACCACGCAATTTTTAGCTTGGATTCACTAGGAGTGACTCTGGAAGGTCCGGGAATGATTTGAAGGGGTCGGTGTAAGCACCCCATTTTTTACCGCTTGGTGGTCTACAGTCCATCCAGACTTGTATTCAAGTCAATGCGGATATATTTTGAGTCAAATCAACTCTCTAAGTCTAATCCCGTCTATCCATCACTTCGCAAGCCCACCAGGCCCAAATAGAGGCAAAATGACCGAAATGCCTTTAGAGGCATTGTTCGGTCCAATTCCCAAATCAGGCGCGTCTTTCCAAAGATGGTAAGTCCCCTTCCAATTCCAAATTAGGCACGTTTTTCCGAAGACAGTAAGTCCCCTTTCCAATTCCAAATCAAGCGCGTCTTTTCGAAGACGGTAAGTCCCCTCTCCAATTCCAAATCAGACACATCTTTCCGAAGACGGTAAGTTCCCTTTAAACCTGTCGACCGAGACCAGACCCCAAATCCCCTAAATGATAGAACGGTCTACCTTTGGCGCTTGCTAGCCTGCCAATACAGAAATGTCCGTTTCGACAAGCCTTTCGAGAAAGTTGACTTCTCAGGCGCTAAGTCCTTTAGCAACTTTCTGAGATCAAGCAGTCCTAAGAATGGTCGCGAACCGTTAGAGTAGCGGAAGTACTCGCAAACATCGCAACCGTCAAAGTAGAGGAAATACTCACAAACAGGTCGATATAAGGAATTGCCAACAACCCCCTATACCACGACACCGCCGTCAAAGTGGCGGAAACACTCAAAACCCAGGTCAACACTAGTGCTTGCTAGTCCACTTCGGTGATAAATGATTAAACTGCCCCTAGGGCCATTTTTCAGCACGTTTCTTAAGAACACACCTAAGTGCTCAGAATGGTAAGTCGACCCTTCCAAGATTTTCTTAAATTCAATCCAGTATGATTAGGTGCCTTCTAGTCAGTTTAGGGCTAATTTCGAGGCTTTTCGGTCGAGGTGACCATTAGGCATCCGAGCGCCTCGGGGATCACACTGGCTTTAGGTATCAAAAAGGTGTTGCACTCAGATTTTTCGTACTCGTGGAATACTCACACAAGCGGGAAAAATGCTGAACTCTCTCGTTAGAACTCACCCTCCTAGAAGAATGAGTGCGACTAAGTTTGAATTGAAAACCTGATTTGAATAAAGGGCTTTTGGAGAAAGATTTGGAGTCGCCACCTAACTTGATTAAGGTGAGTTAGGTCACCTAAAAACTAAGCATAATCCGAAGACTACACTTAGGGTTTTTGGAAAACGATTTTGAAAATATCTCCTCAAGAGAGGGTTTTTAAGAAAACAGGTTGTTTGGTAACCTTTAGAAAACATTTAGCCCTTTTTGAAAAATAACTCCTTTTTGGTCTTTGAAATCAGTGATCTAGGTTCAGAGGTTGGTTACGTGTAGGGAAGACGCACTAAGCCACCACCCTACCCCGCCCTTTCGGTAACTACATGCCAATCTACCCTAGATTCACCTATGAGAGCCTTTAACTAACTATTGTCCAATCCTATCCACTTTGAAAAATTATATTTGAAAGAAATGATGCATGAGATGCAAATGCAAGATAAGAAAATTGAAATATAGATTTGGAAAGAAATTGATTTGATTTGACTTGAAAAGAAAGAGATAGAAGTTTGAATTTGAAGATTGGAATTGAATTAGGAAATTGAAATTGAAGATTGAAAATAGAAATTTGAAAATAGATTGGAGATTTGGAAAGATTTTGGAATTTGAAATTTGAAAGAAATTGTGGAGAAATTTAAAATTTGAAAGAAATTGTGACCGCACCTATGAAGATTGCCTACGTATCCTTTTGGAGGAATCAGGTCAATCAAAGTTCAGACCGGAGTCCGATTGAAATAGAAGAGTTGATTTGAAGGAGATTCAATTGAAAATTGGATTTGATTTGAGATTAGAAGAGGAGATTGGAAATTGAAATTGAGAAGATTGGACTTGGTTTGGAAAGATTGATTTTGGAAAGACTTGGTTCGAATTAGGAAATGTCCGATTTAGGAAAGTTCTGTTTTAGGAAAGTGTCATTTTAGGAAAGTTTTCGAATTAAGAAAGTTCTCAATTTAGGAAAGTTTTGGAATTAGAAAGTATTGAACTTTGGAAAGTTTTGAATTTGGAAAGTTTTTGAATTAGGAAAGTTTTGAAATTAGGAAGTTTTGAAAGTTGGAAAGTTTTGAGTTAGGAAAGTTTCAACTTAGGAAAGTTTTGTTTTAGAAAAGGTTTTGAAATTAGGAAGTTTTGAAAGTTGGAAAGTTTTGAGTTTAGAAAATTTTGAAATTTGGAAAGATTTGAAATTTGGAAAGTTTAGGATTTAGAAAGTTTTAGAGTTTGAATTTTAGAAAATCTTGAAATTAGGAAAGGTTTGAATTTAGGAAAGGTTTGAAAACTTAGGTTTGAAAAGTTAAGACTTGAAAAGAGGGTAGAATTAGGAAATGGTTGAATTTTAGAACTTTAGGAAAGATTTTTATGTTCAAATTTTGGAAACTTAAGGTTCAGGAAAGTAGAAGTTTAGGAAGGATTTGAATTAGGAAAGATTTGGATTAGGAAGGGATTAGATTTTGTTTCTAAAAGGGAATGTTGGATTTTGTTTCCAAAAATGGAAGACGGGATCTAGTTTCCTAAACGGGGAGATTTGATTTGGTTTCCTAAAGGGGAGATAGGATTTGGCAAGGATTTGAAAAGAGAGATTCTAGAAACCCTAGATTTGGAAAATTATAGTTTCGATGTAGAAAATAGGTTTTGGAAACGTGTATAGCTTGGATGTAGAAAACAAGAGGTTTTGGAAACCTAGGTTTGGGGTAAAGTTTGAAAACCATGTTTTTGGAAAGAAAATTAGGGTTTCCTAATTGTGAGTTCTAGGGCTTGACTTGGGCTTTAAGAAAAGAGATTTTTAGAAAGTACGTTTTTGGAAATGAGTTTTTTAGAAGGGTATCCTAGAGGGGAGTTTTTTGGAAGGGAGATTTTGGAAAGAGAGTTTTTGGAAAGATTTTTTGAGAGAGGTTTTTGGAAAGTATAAAAACGTTTCATTTTCCTAAAGTGATTCTAGCCATAAGAGGGCTAGAACCACTTTAAGAAAGTGGTTTTGAAAACAACAAGGGTTGAAAATATAGACCATGTTGGCCACTTTAAATATAACACTTTCCTAAAGCAACCCTAGCCACGGAAAGGCTAGAATCACCCTAGGATTGTGGTTTTGAAAACAAGTTTTTGAAAAAGAGATTTTGATGCAATTTTAAAAACAAGTTTGAAAACGATTTGAAAAGCAACTTTGAAAACGGCTTTTGGAAGATGCAAGATCATGATATGCACAATGTAATTTTGGGGTCGTGAACATACAAGGTTAAGGCTTCACCACATAATCAAGGGGGGCCGGACCCACGTGGTCTCTAGTTAGACTAGAAGAAAGCCCCCGACACAGTGACTCTCCAATAGTCCAATCCTACACATAGACTAGAAATCCCCTTGTTTCAAGCATGCAAAGAAAGGGGGGGAAAGAGATGGGGGATTAAAATAGAGAAAACCCAGGTGGGTTAGGAGAGAGAAGAGAGAGGGGAGAAGTGCGAAAATTTAAATAGGGAGCCAACCGTGTGTCTTGTTTATTTTGCACGCCTTGCTTCTTCGGTCTTCGTCTTAATCTTCATCTTCAATCTTCAAAAGCCACCTTCAAACTTCAGATTGTAGCTCTTCAAGTCTTCGAAAGAGGGTTGAAGGTTAGTGTATGAGTGTATGGGGGTGTGTATGAGTGTATAGGAGGCTAGGGTTTAGTGTATGGTGGCTAGGGTTTGGAAAACCTAGGGAAGCTAGGGTTTAGGAGATTCGAGCTTTATATATCGAAATATAAGATTTTTAGATTAAGTTTACGTATCCTTTTCACATTGGAGGAGGCTCTGTATTTATAGAGGTTGGACAAACCTAGCGCCTGTTGCAGTGGCGCCAGGGCAAAATTGCTCTTAGCACCACTAGGAGTGGCGCCAAGCCAATTCTTGGCTTGGCACCACTACTAGTGGCGCCAGCCTGTTAGGAAACTTTATAAGTCGGCAAGCAACGTATCTTTGACTAAATTTGGGCGCCTGTACTAGTGACTACCATGCAATTTTTAGCCTGGCTTCACTAGGAGTGACTCCGAAAAGTCTGGGAATGATTTGAAGAAGCTGAGAATGACCCAGAAGGCCAGAAAGGAGCAAGAACGCTTAAAATAGTGTCCTGGAGGTATTTGACTTAAGAAATGAGGATAAGATGGGTCGGAAAGGTTGACTGGGCCTTTAAGGGCAAAACGGTCAACCGGACCGGAAAACTGTCGAGACAGACTCGGATTATCCCAGAAGAAGACTTGGGATCTGGAAACATTATTCAAAATGTTCCCAAAGGCTACCGGTTTGATTCCCAGAGCCGGCATGGTCAGAAAAGGAGACCGGCCCACTAGGGGCAACACGGTCATTTTGTACCGGGTTTGCCGAAACTGACTTAGAATGATCCGGAAAGATAAGGAAAGGTTGAGAATACTATAAAAAGCAATCTCAGGAGATTACCAGCTTGATACTCAGAGCCGGTGTGGTCAAAAAAGATGACCGGCCCATCAGGGGCAAAACAGTCATTTTGCACTAGGTTTGCCGGAGCTGACTCAAAATGATCCGAAAAGGTAGAGGAGGATTGAGAATACTATAAGAAGTATCCTCAGGAGCTTACCGGTTTGATACCCAGAGCCAGTGTGATCGGAAAAGGTGACCGGCCCACCAGGGGCAAAATGGTCATTTTTCACCGAAGTGGGCTAACAGACACTGGTGTTGACCTGGGTTTTGAGTGTTTCCGCCACTCTGACGGCGGTCATCGTGACACAAGGGTTTGTTGGCAATTCCCTATGTCGACCTATTTGTGAGTATTTCCGCTACTCTAACGGTTTTGTGAGTAGTTTCGCTACTCGGACCGTCTCGAGGAATAAACTGTCTCGAGAGAGGGATTGGAAAGGGAACTTACCGTCTTCGAAAAGATGTGCCTGGATTGGAACCGTCTCAAGGAATAAACAGCCTCGAGAGAGGGGTTGGAAAGGGGTCTTACCGTCTTCGAAAAGACGTGCCTGGGTTGGAACCATCTCGAGGAATAAACTGTCTCGCGAGTGGGATTAGAAAGGGGTCTTACCGTCTCCAAAAAGACGTGCCTGGATTAGAACTGTCTCAAGGAATAAACTGTCCCGAGAGAGGGATTGGAAAGGGGTCTTACCGTCTTTGGAAAGATGTGCCTGGATCATAACCGTCTCGAGGAATAAACTGTCCCGAGAGAGGGATTGGAAAGGGGTCTTCGAAAAGACGTGCCTGGATTAGAACCGTCTCGAGGAATAAACTGTCCCGAAAGACGAATTGGAAAGGGGTCTTACCGTCTTCAAAAAGACGTGCCTAGATTGGAACCGTCTCAAGGAATAAACTGTCTTGAGAGAGGGATTAGAAAGGGGACTTATCGTCTTTGAAAAGACGTGCCTGGATTGGAACCGTCTCGAGGAATAAACTGTCTCGAGAGTGGGATTGGAAAGGGGACTTACCGTCTCCGAAAAGACCTGCCTGATTTGGAACCGTCTCGAGGAATAAACTGTCCCGAGAAAGGGTTTGGAAAGGGGTCTTACCGCCTTCAAAAAGACGTGCCTAGATTGGAACCGTCTCGAGGAATAAACTATCTCGAGAGAGGGATTTGAAAGGGGACTTAGCGTCTTCGAAATGAGATGCCTAAGTTGGAACCATCTTGAGGAATAAACTATCTCGAGAGAGGGGTTGGAGTTTGAATTGGAAAGAAATAATGCCCCTAAGGGCATTTTGGTCATTTTGCCTCTATTTAGGCCTGGTGGGCCCGCGAAACAATGGACAGACAGGATTTGGACTTAGAAAATCGATTTTGAATAGAATACACCTACAATGACTTGAAAACAAGTCTGGACGGAGTGTAGACTGCCGAGCGGTCAAAAATGGGGTGCTTACAACCGGTAACCTTCCGAGAATGCTTCTTATAGTGTTCTCAACCTTCTATTATCTTTCCGGATCATTCCAAGTCAATTTCGGTAAACCCGATACAAAATGACCGTTTTGCTCCTGGTGGGCCGATCGCCTTTTCCGACCACACCGGCTCTAGGTATCAAGCCAGTAGCTTTTGGGGGCATTCTAAATAATGTTTCTAAATCTCGAGTCTTCTTCCGGGATGTTCTGAGTCCAACCCGGCAGCTTTCCGATCTAGTTGACCGTTTTGCCCCTAATGGCCCAGTCAACCCTTTCGACAATTCATGTCATTCTTTTTCAAGGCTAATACCTCTGGGACTTTATTCTAAGGGTTCCTACTCTTTTCCGGTCTCTCGGGCCCTTCCCAGTGCCTTAAGTCCTTCCCGGGCTTTCTGGAGTCACTCCTAGTGAAGCCAGGCTAAAATTTGCATGGTAGTCACTAGTACAGGCACCCAAATCTTCTCAAGATACGTTGCTTGCCGACTTAATGAACTTTCCTAAGTTATCGGCACCACTAGTAGTGGTGCTAAGCCAAAAAATGGCCTAGCGCCACTTCTAATGGCGCCAAGAGGAAATTTACCCTAGCGCCACTGCAACAGGCACCAGGTCATTCCCCTGTCTATAAATACAGAGTCTCCTCCAGTGTGAAAGAGGTCCGCAAACTCAGTCTAAAAACCCTACTTTTCGATATACAGAGCTCGTAGCTTCCCAAAACCCTAGTCTCCTTTAGGTTTTTCAAACCCTAGCCTCCATACACAAACCCTAGCCTCCTACACATTCACATACACTTCTATACACTCATACACTAGCCTCCAAAAGCCTCATTTGAAGACTTGAAGTGCTACAATCTGAAGTTTTGAAGATTGAAGACACACTCTTGAAGATTGAAGTGAAGACCGAAGCAAGACAAGCAAAGCAAAGCGCGCAAAGCTAAGCAAAATAAAGAAGACACAAGGTAGGCTTCTTATTTACATTTACGCATCTTCCCCCCTCTCTTCTCTCTCCTAACCCACTTGGGTTTTCTTCTATTTTAATCCCCCATCTTTTTCCCCCCCTTCTTGCATGCTTGAAATAAGGGAATCCTCGATCCATGTGCAGTATTAGGCTATTGGAGAGTCACCATGTCGGTGGCTTTCTTTTAGTCTAACCGGAGACCACGTGGGTTTAGCCCCCTTGATTATGTGGTGAAGCCTTTAACCTTGTATGTTCACGACCCCAATTTGCATTGTGCATATCATGATCTTGCATTCCTCTATAGTTTGTTTTAAACTCGTTTTCAAACGCTTGCATCAAACTCGTTTTCAAACGCTTGCATCTAACTCGTTTTCAAAAACTTGCATCTAACTCGTTTTCAAAAACTTGCATCTAACTCGTTTTCAAAAACTTGCATCAAAACCTTCTTTTTCAAAACTTGTTTTCAAAATCACAATCCTAGGGTGATTCTAGCATTTTCATGACTAGGGTTGCTTTAGGAAAGTGTTACATTTAAAATGACCAATATGGTCCATATTTTTAAAACATTGTTGTTTTTAAAACCACTATCTTAAAGTGGATCTAACCTTCTTATGGTTAGAATCGCTTTAGGAAAGTGAGATATTTTATATACTTTCCAAAAAATCTCTTCTCAAAAATCTCCTCTTACAAATCTCTTTTTCAACATGTTTTCTAAAAACTCTCTTCAATCTTCTTTCCAAAATTGTTTTCAAAAACTCCCTTCAAAAAACTGTTTTCAAAAACTTCCTTTTCAACTCTTTCCCAAAACACTCTCTTCAAAATTCCTTTTCTAAAAACACTCCCTAGGTGTCCTTCTTAGAAAACTCTCTCGCTAAATCTCTTTCCTAAAAACTCTTTCCTAAAAGCTTCTTTCAAAGTCTTCTTTCTAAAACTCCTCTCAAATTCACTTTCTAAAAACTTCTCAGTAGGATTTCTTTCCAAAAACTCTCTCTTTTCAAAATTCACTTTCTAGAAATTCCTCTCTAAGATTTCTTTCCAAAAATCTCCCTTTCTAAAAACTCACTTTCCAAAACTCTTTCCTTAGAGTCCAAGTTAAACCTTATAGCCAACGTTTAGGAACCCCCAATTTTCCTTCCCAAAAACATGATTTCCAATCCCTTATTTTGGCCTCAAAACCTAGATTTCCAAAACCTCTTATTTTCTACATCAAAATTATATATATTTTCAAAACCTCTTTTCTACGTCAAAACTATAGTCTTCCCAAAACTAGGATTTCTAAAAACTCCATCTTTCCAAATCCATACCAAATCCAATCTTCCTTTTAGGAAACCAACCCAATCTTCCCTTTAGGAAACAAGATCCAATCCTCCGTTTTTGGAAACAAAATCACACCATCTCTTTTTAGAAACAAAACCCAATTCCCTATTTTAGGAATTAGGAATCTCAATCCTTCCTAATCTAAATCTTTCCAAATTCAACTCTTTCTTAATTTCCTACCTTCCTAAACCATAAGTTTCCTGAAACTTTCAAATCTCTCCTTAAACTTTAAGCTTTCAAACCTTTCTTAATTCCATCCCTTTCCAAATCTTAGTTTTCAAACCCTTCTTAAACTCAAAACCTTTCCTAATTTCAAGAATTTTCAAAAACTCAAACTTTGAATCTTTCTAAAATTCTAAACTTCCCTAAACATCAAATCTTTCCAAATCTAAAACCTTCTAAATTCTAAACTTTCCAACTTTCAAAACTTCCCTATTTCAAAACATTCCAATTTCAAAACTTTCCAATTTTAAAACTTTCCAATTTCAACACTTTTTTAAAACGAAATGTTTCCTATTTTCAAAACTTTCTTAATCCAACACTTTCCTAAATTGAAACTTTCCTAATTCGAAATCTTTCCTAAAACGGAACTTTCCTAATTCGAGTCTTTCCTAAATATTATCTTTCCTAAAGTCTAGGTTTCCTAAATCTCAATCTTTCCAAAACAAGTCCAAATCTTTCGTCCAAGTTCTATCTTTCTCAATCAAAGTCTAATCCTTTCAATTCCAAATTTCAAATTCCAATCTCCTATTCTAAGTTCAAATCAAATCCTTTTTCCAATCAAAATCTCTTTCTTCCAATCAAATCTTCTATCTTATATCGGACTCTTGTCCGAACTACGACTGACCTGATTCCTCCAAAAGGATACGTAGGCAATCCTCATGGATAAGATCACAACCTTTTTCAAATCTCCAATTCTATAATCTATTTTTCTAATTCTAAGTTTCTATTTCCAAATCTCTATTTTCAATTTCTAAAACTCTCCAATTTCAAATCTATCTTTCCAAATTTCTTTTCAGATCAAATCAATTTCTTTTCAAATCTATATCCAAATCTATTTTCCAACTCGCTTTTCTTACACTTACATATCATGCATCATGTCTTTTAAAACATTCTTTTTTTCTAAAATAGATAGGATTGAACATTTGTTAGTTGAAGACTCACATAGGTGAATCTAGGGTAAATAAACATGTAGGTACCGCAAGGGCGGGGTAGGGTGATGGCTTAGTGCGTCTTCCCTACATATAACCAACCTCCGAACCTAGGATCACTGTTTTTAAAGACCAAAAATTGAGTTATTTTCAAAAAAGGGCTTAAATGTTTTCCAAAGGTTGCTAAACAACCTCTTTTCTTAAAAACCCTCTCTTAAGGTAGCATTTTCAAAATCGTTTTCAAAAACCCTAAGTGTAGTCTTCGGATTATGCTTAGTTTTTAGGTGACCTAACTCACCTTAATCAAGTTAGGTGGCAACTCGAAATGTTTTCCAAAAGCCCTTTATTCAAATCTATTTTCAATCCAAACCTAGTCGCACTCATTCTTCTAGGAGGTGAGTTCTAACGAGATAGTATAGTATTTTTTCCGCTTGTGTGTGTATTCCTCGAGTGTAAAAAATCTGGGTGCGACAGTCGAAAATGGCCCGGAAGGCCAAAAAGGGACAAGAACCCTTAGAACAGCGTCTCGAGGGTAATAGACTTGACAAATGATGACAATTTATTGGAAAGGTTGACCGAGCTATAGGGGCAAAATGGTCAATCGGGCCAAAAAGCTGCCAGGATGGACTCAGAATGTCCCGAAAAAAGACTCAAGGTTCGAAAACATTGCTTAGAATGTCCCAGGAGGTTACCGGTTTGATACCCAGAGCCGGTGTGGTTAGAAAATAGTCATTTCACACCAGGTTTGCCGAAACTGACTCGGAATGATCCGAAAAGATAACGAAAGGTCGGGAATACTATAAAAAGAATTTTCGGGAGGTTACCATTTTGATACACAGAGCCGATGTGGTTCCCCGAGAGCTCGAAGGCCTAGGGGCAAAATAGTCATCTTGACCGGAATGTCTCGGAATTGGCCCGAAACTGACTGGAAGACACTTAATCATGCCCGATTGTCTTTAAGATAATCTTAGAATGGTGGACTTACCATTTTGAGGACTTAGGTAATGTCTCGAGAAACGGGCAAAAAATGGGCCTAGGGGCAATTTGATCATTTTCACCAAAGTGGGCTAGCAGGCACTGGTGTTGACCTAGGTTTTGAGTGTTTCCATCACTCTAATGGCAGTCCCGTGATATAGGGGTTTGTTGGCAATTCCCTATATCAACCTGTTTGCAAGTGTTTCTGCCACTCTGGCAATTATGATGTTTACAAGTATTTGCGTTACTCTAACAAGTCGCGATCATTCCAAATACTGCCTAATCTCTGGAAGCTGCTAGGTGGACTTAGCGCCTAAAGAATCAACTTTCTCGGAAGGCTTGCCAAAACGGACATTTCTTCATTGGTGGGCTAGCAAGTGCCAAAGATGGGTCGTTCTACCATCTCAGGAACTTGGGGTCTCATCTCGGTCGACGGGTTTGAAGGGACTTACCGTTTCGAAGAGTTTCGTAGGAAGCTTGCCGGACAAGATGGACTTATCGCCTCGAGGAATCAACTTTTGCGAGGGACATGCCGGAGTGGATTTGGAATTGGACTTGAAAAGGGGACTTACCGTCTTTGAGAAGACGTGCCCATTAGAATTGGACCGAACAATGCCCCCAAGGGTATTTTGGTCATTTTCCCTCTATTTGGGCCCAAAGGGTCAACAAAGCGATTGATTGACAGGATTAGACTTCAAAAATTGAGTTGACTCAGAATATGTCCATATTGATTTGAATACAAGTTTGGACGGACTGAAAATTGCCGAGCAGACAAAATTGGGGTGCTTACAGGTTGGACAACTAAGGTTAGATCGGACTAGGGTTTGATTGATCTAGAGTTAACTACCTCAGGTTAGGTTGACCGAGGGTTAAGGTGATCTAGGGTTAATTAACTTGGGTTAGGTTAACCTAGGGTTATGGTGACCTAGGGTTAACTAACTTGGGTTAGGTTAACTAAGGTTGTGGTGACCTAGGGTTAACTAACTAAGGTTAGGTTAACCTAGAGTTTGTGATGACCTAGGGTTAACTAACTAAGGTTAGGTTAACTTAGAGTTTGGTTGACCTAAGGTCAAGTTAACCTAAGTTTGAAAGATGGTTTTGAACTAGGGTTTAGACCTAGTGGTTTTGGAAGGATGGTTTTATGCTTGAAATTCGAATGTATATTTTGAAAACCATTTTATGAAAGCCACTCAAGTGAGTATTCAGGTCATACGGTTGATATTTGAAAACCACTCAAGAGAGGGTTGCTTTGGAACCATTTTACCTGCAAACTCAAGAGAGCAAAACTTGTGAAAATCAATATTGAATAGATAGTTTTGAAGACTTGAAAATTAAAGAGAATGACCTTTTGAAAATTGACTTTGGGAAAGACGCTTTGGAAAACCACTTTTAACAAGTTGAAGACCACTCTAAAGAATAAGGGCTCATATGGTTAATTTGAAGGAAATCACTCTAAAGAGGACTCCATGGGACCATTCCAGCCTCAATATCGAAGAGAGCAAGACTTCTAAAATCAAGGTGAAAATGATGGTTTAAGAAAGTGATTTTTATGCAGGATGAAGAGAGTACAATTTTGAAAACCCTTTTTGAATGGAATTGTTTTGAAAACTATTTTAAAGAGAATAGAGCCAACTCTCATGAACTAGTGTTCATATGGTCAAGATAATGGGGTGACCACTCAAGAAAGGGTTCCAAGGAACTATTTCAACCACAAAATTCAATAGAGTAAAGCCCTTGAAAATCCACATAGAAGAAGGGGGGTTTGAAAGCCATTTTAATGCAATTTTGAAAAGCAATGAAATGTAGGGTTGCAAAATGAAGTCTAGGGACTTGAAGAGGGTTTTCTAAGGTGTAGAAATTGAGGGTTTGACCTAGGTTTCTAGGAACCAACTCTAGGATCACTTTTAGGGAAATCTTTGAATATAGAGCTTGGGAATGCCGTAGAAATAGAGATAGTGAAAATTTTGAAAAAATGCAAAGAAAGCCAAGCATGCAAAACGTGAACAAGATAATTATATGCAAAAAGATCATGTAATCATACAAGGCTAGAGGATTCACCACATAGCAAGGTGTTCTAAGACCATACCATCTTAAAGTAAGTTTGTGAGAAGTTTCCTACATGGTGGTTCTCACAAACATTCCTCTAAACATGAACTAAGAGCTTCTTT
Source organism: Euryodendron excelsum (assembly GCA_033060915.1). NCBI lineage: Eukaryota > Viridiplantae > Streptophyta > Magnoliopsida > Ericales > Pentaphylacaceae > Euryodendron > Euryodendron excelsum. The sequence goes on along the minus strand of CM065381.1, from coordinate 41,985,347 downwards.
GTTTCAAACATGTAAGAAAGGGGGGTAAAAGATGGGGATTAAAATAAAGAATAGCCTAAGTAGGCTAGGAGGGAGAAGAGAGGAGTGGGGATTGCAAAAATATAAAAGGAGTACTACCTTTTTTCCTTCAAACACTTTCAAATCTCGAAGGATGCCTTGACTTAAGCTTGAATGGCCTTGAAAAGGCTTGAAGGGGCTAGAATGAGGTATTCTATGACATTGATGGCTATATGGGTGTAGTGTATATGTTAAAGGGAGATGGAATCTAGTGTAAGTATTTGAAGTGTGAGATGTATATAGGAATTCAAGATTCTAGAGTAGTTTTAGCAAAGTTTTGCTATCAATTTCAATTCTAGAATATGTAAAGGGGGAGGTCTGTATTTATAAGCAAAGCTGGAGAGACCTGGCGTATATAGTACATGCGCTGGGCAAAATTTGCTCTGGCGCATGTGCTACATGCACCAGTACTGTTCCATTGGTAGAATGCCACGTGGCACACATTGTACTAGCTAAATCTTAAGGGCAAAGCAAAGTTTGATCAATCTAATCAAAATCTTGGCGCATGTAGCATATGCTCCGCCACCGAGAATGTTCATTAAAACTTTACCTCAATAATTGTGCCAGCCAAGAAGGATTTTGGAAAATTAATTGCGTTCGTGGTGTTCTCCTAGGGTTTTTTGTGAACTTTTAAGTTTTCAAAAAGCTTGAAAGGTGTTCGGAAGTGTGAGATATCATCTTAAAAATTGTGCACAAAAACATATTTTTGCAGAGCGTTTGTGATACGCTCTGTAGGTGCTCAAAAGTAGCCGTTCGTGGGCCATGTAATCAAGGCCTTCAGGAAGCGATCTCTCTAATCGGACCGCGCCGATAGAAAGTGCTCTAGAAATACTTTTGAAAATTCTCTAATTTATACATTTCTCAAGTCATTTGACAGTGCGTTACAATCAGAAAATTAGGGAAAAAATCAATCTTGGCAGCGCGTTTGTGAGACACTCTAGGGGTTACTGAAAGTAGTAATTTTCAAGCCATGCGATGAGGGGCTTCAGGAAGCGATCCATTAAATCGAGCCATATCAATCGAAAGGCCTATGGACGAGCTTTTAGGAATTTCTTGGTTTACGCATTTCTTAAGTCGTTTGACGGTGCGTTATAACCAGGGAATCGGGGGAAAAGACAACCTTGGAGGAGCGTTTGTGAGACGCTCCAGGGGGACTTTCGTTGAGTCAAGAGTTTTGGAGTTGTGAGGTCCACCTTAGGTTAAATAGGGGTGTATGATAAGATCCGCCGTTCAATACCCTAGGACCGGTGTAGTTTCGGGGCGCATTTGGGTCGCTAGGGATAAAATGGTCATTTTGACCAGGCTCAGTTGAAAAATGTCAAAATGGGTTGGAGTGGCATGTTAAGCATGCCGGATTGTTCAAGGATGGTCTTGGAAGAGTTTTTCAATGTTTGGTGGGATTTGTACTGTGCTGGGGTGTCTAAAGGTAAAACGGTCATTTTAACCAGAGTTAACCGGAATAGGACCGAAATTAGACAAGATGGCGTGTTGAGTACGCCTAATTGTTTAGGATCACTTTGGAAATGTAGACTTACCGTCTTAAGGGATTTTGAATTTTCTCAAGACGTGCTTGGAAGCCTAAGGGGCAGGTTTGGTTATTAAACCTCTATTAGGCTTAGCGGGCCCAAGAAGCGGTTAACTGATTGGATAGGGGTTTGAAAGTTGATTTGGGCTTAAATATGCTTATGGAGTTTTGAAAAGGAGTTCGGTCAGGTTGGAGATTGTCGAGTGAGCAAAAATGGGGTGCTTACACTTAGCTGATAGGTTTATTCTGGTTGCTAGGGGTATACTGGAGGATGTACTCGTCCAAGTTGATACATTTTATTGTCTTGTGGATTTCATTGTGATTAATACTCAACCCATAGTGAGCGCTAGTGCTCAAGCTCCAATTCTAGTCATATTAGGAAGACCCTTCCTAGCTTTATCTAATGCCCTTACCAATTGTAGGAAAGGGGTCCTGAAACTTTCCTTTGGTAATTTGATTGCCGAGTTAAACATTTTTAATGTGAGTATGCAATTGGATGTGTGTGAAGATATAAGGGAAATAAGTTTTATTGACACCTTATTACAAGACCATTTTGAGATAGAGTGCATCAAAGATCCATTAGAGTGAGCACTAGTGAAAAATAAGCCTTAGAACTGGTTAGACTGTGACCGCGACGAGTTTACTAACATAGTGAGTAAGGGGCTAAAGGTAGGACATTGCATGCAAGTGGCTTAATGGACCCCTTATATCGAACCACCATTTGATTGAAAACAAGTAATCTGATTAGTGTACATTAGGTAGGTTCTTTGATTAGTAGTTAGTTATTTTACTTTCTAGGCTTTTTATTTGTTTTTTTTAGAGTTTTCTCTTAGCTAGGGGGTGTTGTCTCACTCGATTTTTCTTCCCACTTTCCCAAGCTTCTTTGGTCGTCTTCTTTGTTTTTATGCATTGAGGACATTGCATCATTTTAGTTGGGAGGAGAATTAGTGGTAGTTTGGTAGTTTTCATTTTGTTTTGTTTTGTTTTTTCTTGTTCTTTAAAAAAAAATTTGTTTTACTTTGTAGATTTGATCATTATATATTGATGGATATTCTAATTAGCTGTTGTCGCGCCCTAATTTTTTGCCACTTGAGAACATGGAAAACACATGGTACTCTCTCGTTAGAACTCATTCTCCTAGAAGAATGAGTACTACTAGGTTTGAATTGAAAGTTAATTTGAATAAGGGCTTTAGAAAAAGATTTGGAGTCACTATCTAATTTTGTTAAGGTGAGTTAGGTCACCTAAAACTAAGTAAAATCCAAAAACTAAAGTTAGGATTTTTGAAAAGGTTTTGGAAACTTCCTCAAAAGAATGTTTTTTTTTTTTTTTTTTTTGGAAAATAGGATGGTTGGCAACCTTTGAAGAATGTTTCAGCCCTTTTAGGAAAATGATTATGGTTTTAGTCTTTCAAAAATAATTATTCTAGATCCAAGGGTTGGTTACGTATAGGGAAGATGCACTAGGGTATCACCCTATCCAACTCTTGTGGTACCTATATGTCCTACTATCCTAGATTCACTCATTCAAAATCTTCAACTAACAATTGTCCAATTATATCCACTTTGAAAAAGAAATTTGAAAAAAAAGGGGTTTGAACCATCACGAATAATACATTATATGCAAGAGCATGAAAAGAACTATGAATTTGAAAAGAGATTTTTGAAAAAGGGAATTGAAATTTTGAAAAAGGCTGTGACCACACCCATGAGGGTTGCCTACGTATCCCTTTGCTGGAAATCAGGTCAATCGTAGTTCGGATTCGGGGTCCGATTGAAAATAAACACTTTGAGATCTTGTTTGATTTGAAAAGACACTTTACGGCCTTTGAAAAATTTGACTTGACAAGGTTTTGATTTGAACTTTGAAACTTAGTGAAACTTTGAAAATTTTGATTGGAATATTTGAAATTGAACTTTGATTTGAAATTGACTTTGATTTGAAATCAAACTTTTAAATAGAATTTGGAGTTGTTTTGGAAAGTTTGAATTGAACTTTTGAAATCATCTTGACTTGAATTGGGATTTGAAAACCATCTTGATTTTGACTTACGATTTGGAAAAGAGTTGAGATTTCCTAACTCATGGTTAGAGTTGAACTAAGGCTTAGGTATCCTAGGGTTTAGGTAACCTAAGGTTTTAGACATGCAATTGAAGAGTTTGATTTTAGAAAACTTGATTTTAGAAAGTTCTAAATTAAGAAAGTTTCGAATTTGAAAAGTTTCAATTTTGGAAAGTTTCAAATTAGAAAAATTTTGAATTAGGAAAGTTTTTATTTTCAAAAGATTCCATTTTAGGAAAGACTACTTTTGAAAAAATTTGAATTCAGAAAAGTCAAACTTAAGGAGATTTGAATTTGAGAAAGTTTGAATTTGAAATTTGGAAAGATAGAATTTGGAAAGATTGAATTTGGAAAATTGAGTTTGAAAAGGTTGACCTAGGTTTGAGGTGACTTGGGATTTAAGCAATCTTAGGACCTAAGGTTCATGCAATGCATTGTAATTAGAAAGACTTGGATTTTGATTGAAAAAGGAAAGTTTTGTTTTTGGAAGGTTTTGAAATTAGAAAATGTTGGAATTAAGAAAAATTGGAATTAGGAAATATTTGATTTTGTTTTCAAAATTGGAAGATTTGATTTGGTTTCCTATTTGAACAAAATTTGATTTGATTTGAAATTGGAAAGCTTGAGTTTTAGAAATCTTTGTGATTTTGATATTAAGAAATCTATGATTCCATGTAGAAAATGATTTTGGAAGTCTATGACTTGATGCAAATGGAAAGTTAGGGTTTTATGTGAAGAAACTAGGGTTTTCAAATCATAGACTCTAGGGTCTTGACTTAGACTTTAAGACAAGGAGCTTTTAGGAGGTAAATCTTTGAAAAGAGTTTTTTTTTTTTTTTTTTTTTTTTAGGAAGTGGATTTAAGAAAACTATTTTAGAAAGATTTGAATATAGACTTTTGCAAGTTTCTTTAAATATCTCATTTTCCTAAAACGATTCTAATAATGAGAAGACTAGAACCATTTTAAGGTTGTGATTTTGATTACAACTAAGGTTTTGAAAGATAATTTGAATGTAACACTTTCTAAAGCAACCCTAACCATGAAATCGCTAGAATCACTTTAGAGTTGTGATTTATTGAAAAACAATTTAGGGTTTGAATCCAAACTTTGGACCCTGATGGTCACATTGAATATAACACTTTCCTAAAACAACCTAACCATGGAATGGTTAGAATCATCTTAGAGTTGTGATTTTGAAAATAACTTTGAAAGAAAAAGTTTTGAAGGCAAGTTTTGAAAGAGAACTTTGATACAAGTTTGAAAACACCTTTGAATGCATGATATTGAATGCAATGTATAAACATGATAATCACAATGCAATTGAGACGTGAACATACAAGGTTAGGCTTCACCACATAATCAAGGAGACTAGACCCATACCGTCCTAGGTTGAATTTGAAGAAAGCTCCCGACACGGTGACCTCCGCCAAGTCTTCCTAGGCATGAACCGGGAAGTCCCTTATTTTAAGTATGCAAGAAAGGGCAGTAGAAGATGGGGATTACGATAGAAGAAAACCTAAGTGGGTTAGGAGAGAGAAGAGAGAGGGGGAGTTGCATAAACTAAATAGAAAACCTCTGTTGTCTTCTTTTTGCTTTGTTTGCTTCACTTTGAGTGCTTTAAATACACAACACTTGATCTTCAATGGATGTTTGGGGGCTTGGATTTGAGTGTATAGACTGTATGAAGGCTAGAGTTTGAGTGTATGGAAGTTAGGGTTTGAGGGGGGCTTGAAAGAATTAGGGTTTTAAGGGAATTTGAGCGCTGCTTTTAGAGAGGCAGAGTTTCTAGAGTGATTTTGCAGACTCAAAATATGCATGGAATGGCTTGTATTTATAGGCAATCGAATTGACTCTGGGGCCAAAAATTATAGTGGCTTGTATTTTTGGCCTATTGTAGTAGCGCCAAAAATTATTTGCCTAAGCGCCACTAGGAATGGCGCCAGCCACTTAGGAAACTTTTTAAGGCCGTAAAAAGCAGATCTTTGATGCTTAGGATGCAAGGCAAAAGATTTGGGCCCTGTCCTAGTGACTACTATGCAATTTTTGGCATGGCTTTGCTAGGAGTGACTCTAGAAAGTCCGGGAATGATCCGGAAGGTTCCGAGTAGAAAGACTTGGCCGAGAATGGATGGAAACCCCTAAAAGAGTGACCCAGAGGTAGCTGGTTAAACAACCATAGCCGAGATGATTGGAAAGGATGACAGGCCCACCAAGGGCAAAACGCTCAATTGAACCGAGAAATCATGAGAGGAACCAAAGGTTGGAAGCACTATTAACAGTGTTCCAAGAAATTACCCATTTGATACCCAGAGCTGGTGTGGTTAGAAAAGGCGACCGGCCTGCTAAGGGTAAAACGATTATTTCGTACCAAGTTTATCGGAATGGACTCGAAATGGTCTTGAAAGGTATTAGAAGGTTGGGAATACTGTTAGAATTATTCCCAGAAGGTAATCAGTTTGATACCTAGAGCCGGTATGATTCACAGAGGTGATTGGATGCTTAGGGGCAAAATGGTCATTTTGATTGAATGTTATCGAAATTGATCTGGGACTGATTGGAAGGCACTAGAACTTGCTGGATTTTCTTTATGATAATCCTGGAAGGGTGGACTTAACGCTCTGAGGTCTTAGGTACTTTCTCGAGAAGGGTGCCAGTAGGGCCCAACGGGTAATTTGACCATTTTTCATCAAAGTGGGCTAGAATGCACTAGTCTTGACCTGGTTTTTTACTCTTAACGTCTCTCTAACAGTGAGTGATGAGTTAGTTTCTAAAAGTATCTCATCCTTTGGTAAACGTGCCACGGCTAAGAGGCTTGTTCGGTTCCGTGATATAGGGGGTTTGTTGGCATTCCTAATGTCGACTCGTTTGCAAGTGTTTTCATCACTCTAATGGTTACGATGTTTATGAGTGTTTCCATTACTCTGACAGTGTGTGTTCATTTCGGAGCTTAAATGTGTCTATGTCAGTTTTAAGTGTAAGTTCGGTCCAGCCGGAGATTGCCTAGCGGGCAAAAATGGAGTGTTTACAACTGTGATGTAGAAGATAAGTATTCTTGGATTAAATGGATGATTAGGAGTACTGTACTATGATGCTTTCCTAGTGACTAAACATACAGGTTCTATTGATAGATTCTTCTTGAGTTACATTAAGATTCGTGACGGCAGGTTTACTCTCATCCACCTTTTTTTTCTATTGGAGCTTACTTATTGTGCAACTTATCATGTTTTTTTTTTTTTTTTTTGAGTGGTCATCTCTATGATTAGCTTTTAGTGTATGGATAGTTATAGATCATATTTGAATGCAATCTTGAGAGTTGGAATATTTAATGCTATTGTAGGGTGATGAATGCGTTATTACTTTCCGAGCCATTCTTTTAACCTTAATATAACTATTAGACTTTATTTGAGGTATATGAGTTAGGAGAGTGGCTTTTGTTTGCATCATCATTACACTATATTTCAACCTTATTTTTTGAGTAATTCAGATCTTTGAATGAGTGTAGATTTTTACATTGTGAGCCTTAAAGCCATAACACTTTTTTGAGTATTTACATTTACTCTAGATAAATTCTGTCATATCTCTTTCATTAAATAGCTTTATTACTCTTGATTTGATTCATATGTCAAATTGTTTTAAGTGTTTGGAAGTTGTGATCTCTATTAGATTGAGTTTTGTGCACATTTGAAGATGAAACTAGGCCCTCTTTCTTATTTTGAGCCACATATTTTCTTCCCTTAGAACCAACTTTGAACCTATACTTAATTGACCTTTACTTCTGTTACACTAATGTCAAAGTATTCCCCCAATATGAAAACACAAGTATTTTCACTTGTTGAAAGTTTATTTGAAGAGTAAAGAAGGGTGATATGTTTGTGATGTAATTGTCAATAAGAAATTAGCAAGAAAGAAGAAGAAGGGAGATGCAAGAAAACTAAACTAAAGAGGTTAGATGTTTGGAAAGAAAAAGAAAAAGAGCAAAAAAACATCGAATGAAATTGGTAAATTGAAAGTGAACCTATTTATCATTGCACGTCTTGATCACATATTTTTTGAATTATTTATCCTTTCCCTTCTTACCTTATACCTCTTGGCCATGTTATAATCTTGAAAGTCCTTGTTGATCCAAAGTGTGCATAACTGGTGTTTTTAAGTTGTTGAGTTGAGTTCATATACTTTTGAATACTCTATCAGTTTTTACATTGGATATTCCTTCATGAAGTTATGATAAGTCATATACACTTTCATTTTATTGGTTCTTGTAATCGGATTGCTCTCTTGTTTTCTTTTGCATTTACTCTTAGTGATGAGCTTTCCATTTTGAGTACCCTATATTTCTATATTTTATGAGTGTATACCTGGTGAGGATTTGAATCAAAGCTTTAAGACTATGATTGCTTGATTTCGTTTGTTTGATCTATGGTATTATGATGTTTATATGCTTGTACTGAATCCATTCTATATTATTTGAGGTTTGTTCTAACTTCTATGTTAGAGTTTAAGATGAGTTGAGATTAAGTGACTCATTTTGATTCCTGCATGGTATTAACTTTTCTAATTACTTTTGAGTGCAGGAAGGTTGTGATGTTTATGAGTGCCATCTTTGGAAACCCTCACGAGACTATACTCATCCATTAGGGAAAATCTAGGGGTTCAAAGGCTTGATGCATATGCTAAATGCATTTGTAACTCCTACAAAAGTGGAAATTATCTTTTGATTTTATTAGTTTTGCTAGGATCTAGCAAAAGGCAAGTTGGGGGTGTGATTGCACTTTAAAAATGCAATCATAAGCCATTAATTCGCACTTTGTTATACTTAGAATAGTGTATATTATCTTATTTTAGTTAATCATATGTTTGATTATGTTTTGTTTGAGTTTTGTAGATTATGGAATCTAAAGGAGGCAAAAGGTAGCAAGAATGAACAAGCCAGAATCAAAGTGATCAAACCAGAGATGGAAATTGAACGCTATCCAGGGAAGTTGGCCATAACTACTTGCTCCAATGTTCGATTGAATTGATTATTACAGCAATGAAAGAAGACTTCAATATCTATAACTTTTTCTCTAATGTTCATTGGCTGAATCTACTTCTAAAGTTGTCAAAACTAAGCAACAAAAATCTATAAAGCTATGGACCATTCGAATGGCCTTGACAGGGGTTCGAATGGCTTGCTAAAAGAAGGCATTCGAATAGCCCTAGGAGGGGTTCAAATGGCTTGGGAAAAAAAGTACCATTCAAATACCTAATAAAGGGGTTCAAACGGCGGCCCACATTTTTTTACTTTTCCATGGTTTCCTAAACCCTAGTTAAGTGGGATTGTAACCCTAGTTTAGGGGATCTTTAGTTTTAATGGTTCTTAGAGTTTTTTGAGAGTTTTCTTAGGGAGGTTAGCTAGTTTTTCATTGTTCTTTCATTGTAGTGTAATCAAACACATTATTTATGAATTCCATTCAAGTTTTCCTCATCTCATGGCATGGGAATGTGAAGACTAAAGGGTTATGTGAAGTTGATCAAGGTAAAACATGAGTTTCAATGTTTTTATCTTTTCTTATTGAATCTTTATGAGTTCTTGAGGATTTGTCTCAGTAAACAAGATCTCATGATCAAATCTTTGAGTCATTATACAAAAATTAGGTTTTGGGATATCAGTTGTTTAGATTCCTAATAAGAATATTTTAAAAAACAACTTATTATGAATTCTTAAGAACTGATCAAGTTTCCAAACTATTTTGATTGACAAATCTTCCTATTCAATAACGCTCTCGTAGTTGTTGAATTAAGTTAAACTTATATTGATCAACTGCACATTCATCTAATAATTGAAGTATTCATAGCCAAGATTCTTTCTCTTTATTATTACATTCAATTTCAATTCTAGTTTTTTCCAAATATCAAATCAATCAAAATTCTACTTTTCTTTCCTTTTGGTGAGTTTTCCTTAATCTTTGAGTTTTAGAGTGAATTCTATACACCAATTCACTAGTTCCTTATGGTTTGACCCCGGTCTTACCAGGTATCTACTACTTCGCACATCTTCCACTTGGGATCATATCTCAAGCACTTTCTGGAGTGAGTCAATCAACATATATCTATGCAATTACAATGCTATTATCTTAGGTATTGATGAAAACTATTTTATCTACCCCTCCCCTAGTAAAACTGGAGTCAAGCAAGAATGCAATGAGTCCTTCATACAATGCTCTAAGAGCGTGTTTCAACCCATACAAAGCTTTCTTAAGCTTATAGACATAATTGTGGTGATGGGGATCCTCAAACCCCTTAGGTTGTTCTAGATAGGCCTCTTCTTTTAATAATCCATTTAAAAGTGCACTTTTAACATCCATCTGATAAAGAGTGAAGTGCAAATAGCATGTAATGGATAACAAAATTCTAATGGACTCTAACCTAGCAACAAGTGCAAAAGTTTCATTAAAACCAATACCCTCAACTTGGGTATAACCTTGGGCAACCAACCTAACCTTGTTTCTAACAAGGGTACCATGTTAATCAGTTTTGTTTTTGAAAATCCACTTGGCACCAATAACATTCATATTTGTAGGTCTAGGTACAAGTTCTCAAACATCATTACACACAAATTCTCCTAGTTCAACATGGATATCATTTACCTAACAATCATCAGTCAAAGCTTCTTCACGTTGTAAGGCTCAAATAAGAAAGCATAACAGAAATAGTTTAACCTCGCGAGTTTGCCTCATTGTCTTGAGCCCTTCTATTACATCTCCAACAACTTGTGAAGTAGGGTGATGTAGTTTGACTCTACAACATTGCTCCAAAGTCTCTACAATCTTATTGACCTTTGATGAAGATTTCGGCGATTGTTGTGGTAAATTTGATGAACTTGGTGCATCTAGGATAGAAGAAGGAAGTGAATCATGTGGATCCAAGGACTCGGTAACGGTGATTTGCTCATTTGAATAATTATTTCCTAGCTTATGCCTAAGTACATAGAATGCGTCATCATTATCATGATCATAGTGCATCAAACCAAACATCATCTATAACAACATTAAAAGACTCCATAATGGCAGAAGTTCTAGAGTTAAAAACACGATATGCTCTGCCATTTAAAGAATAATCAAGAAATATTCCTCTACTACTTTTAGCATCAAACTTACCAAGTTGGTCCCTATCTCATAGGATGTAACACTTGCTACCAAAAGCTCAAAAATATTAAAAGTTAGGTTTCTTACCATACCACAACACATATGGAGTTTGTTTTGCACCATGCTAAAGATAGACTCGGTTTGTGATGTATGCGTTAGTGCTTATAGCCTCGTCCCAAAACTTAGGAGGAGTTTTCTTGCTTAGAAGCACCACTCGTGCCAGCTCTTGCACAAATCTTCTTTTCCTCTCCACTTCTCCATTTTGTTGTGGTGTTTTAGGAGTAGAAAGCTTATTAAAGATCCCTTGGGAATCAAAAAAAATCAGAAATCTCGAATTCCCTTCCATGATCAAATCGAATTCTTGTGATGGTGCCAATCTTGTATCCTCTTTCATTCTACAACCTGAGATATAAAACCTTAAACGCATCAATGTATCATATTTTTTTCTTAAAAAATGTACCCAAGTAATTCTAGAAAAATCATCAGTAGCTACAAGCATGTATTTCTTTCCTCAGAAATTTGTTTACCAATCTAGCAAGGACCACATATAAGGTTGGAAGGATTCTCTAATTTTTGTACACCTTTAACCAATTTAGAGTTAGCCAGTTTAATTAAATCTTTCTAATTCACATAGCCTAATCTCTGATTCAGTGTTTTACTTTATTCACAATGGTAGAGTGACATGATAGCTCACCCATGCGCACAATTCCATAGCAATTGTCAGAAGTTCTCAAACCATGCATAACACTATTTCCTTTAGTGTCCAAAATCATGTAGTTAAGTTTTAAAAAATGTACATCATGGTTTTCATCACAATTCTAACTAATGCTATGGAGATTGGCTTGAAATCCTTCAACCAATAAGACATTGTCTAGCTTAGGAATTTCGGGTGCGAAAATCGTTCCCATTTTCCATCCCCAAAAGTAACAAGAGCTCCATTAAAATCTTCAAGTTTTGTAAAAACAGTCTTGTCACTAGACATATGTCTTGAACAACCACCATCAAGATACCACAAATTTGATTTGTTTGCCTTTAATGCAGAATGCACAAGAAGTCCTTTCAAATCAGATTTTCAAACCCAAACATATTTTGTATTTTTTATTATGAAATTTCTTGTTAGAGTTGAGTACCTTGTGTATTCAAATCTTTAATTTGACAATGTACTGCATTATCAGGTAGTCTAGGTTGCTTTGATGAAAAGATTTTTGTAGCAAATTACACCTAGGCCTGATAGATCCTACAATGCTGCAGTAGTGAAAAATAAGAACATATTTGGATTGCGTGGTCTGCTGTTCTTTAAACTACCATCTATTCGAACGCATGGACTGACCATTTGAATGCCAAGCATTCAAACACCATTCCTAGCTATTCGGACACCAAGTGTTCAGACACTTTCTGCTCCCATTCGAACGTTACTAGGATTTAAAGTTCGTGAAATTGGGAACATATCTAGTTTATTTTACCTATTTCTGAATTTGTGAGGGTTCTAATGCGACCTGTTATGCTTCTAAAGTTGACAGATTAATAGGAGGCAAAAAATTTTGGTATTTTGTTCGATATAGTTCCATCAACTTCGATTCTATCTTTATCTCTAGCTGATTTTTTATTACTCCAGATATGATCTATCTTTTTGGAGCCTATACTAAAACCCTTTAAAGAATCTTTAGTACAAGATAAATCAGATTTAACAAATTCAAGTTCTTTCTCAAGAATCTTCTTCTTCTCATGTGCTTCACATAATCCCTTTTCAGTTACAATTAACATTTCTGTAAGGGTGGGCATATGGATTTGAAGTTGGCTAATCAGGGCCTAGCTATCCTCAAATTTCTTGAAAAGTGTTTCATGTTCTTGTTTGACAATTCTTGAGATTTATAGCCAAATCTTGATTGATCTTGCCTAGGTTTGACAATTTCCTTTATCTTGAATTAATTAAATCAACATATTAGTTTTAGAGTTGGTGGGATTAAGATCTTCCATAGGACTAGTTGTATCAATACAATTTTTAGGATTTGACTTAGACTAGGGGGAATTTGACTCAAAATTTATCGAAGCAGTAAAAGCCATAAAATTATCTAAGTTACTTGTTTCTTCATTGTCTGATTGTTCTTTCGTATCATAAATATTTCAGATCACAGTCATAACCCTACCTTTTCTCTTCAAATGGTTAGGGCATTCTGAAGCCATATGTCCAAACCCTCAGCATTCTGGTGTGTTGTCGCAGACAGTCAAAAATAAAATCTATACTCCTCTAAAAATATATGCAGTAGTGAGAGTAAGGATCGTTCCCACGGAGAGCATCTAGCCTAATTTTATGCTATATGAACAAGGATTGGGGGGGGGGGGGGGGGGGGTGGGGGTTTGGGGTTTAACAAAAACAGTTTAATAAAAATAACTAAGGAATAATTTAGATTAAAGTATCGAGATCAATCAAAAGAACAAACCTAGGTCTAAGTCAACATCTATCATCGGAATTTTACAACTGATCATCGATGCACGGATAAATCAATTCACACTTTGAATATTCACCGTTGGAATTATTTTCCTATTTCTCCTTAGTCGTAGTTAATTAGAAAACGAGCGATCTCATTAACCCTAACTATTAAATAACCTAGGATAAGCACTCAAGGTTTAATCTAGCCTTAAGAATTAGAGAGATTGATGAAACTAAACAACACAAGCACAAGCGGTTGTATTTAATTTAGTCGAGTATCCTTCCCAAGATCTAATAATTCCTGACGCAGCAAATCATTAAATTTTAGTTGCTTCACAAATTAGAGGAATCAAACAATTACGGATTTTATATCTAACCAAGCAATTGATTGCAACGACTAATAAACAAGTAGGCCTCCTAGTAATTAAACGAGACAATCATGAAAATAAGCACAGAAAAACATCCAATACTCAAAGCATAAATCGAATAATAAAAACAAATTAGATCTCGCAGTTGTCTTTCAATTCCTAGGCTTCTATTTCCTTCAACCAAGATTCAAAGTCTAGCCACGCAGGGCCATGAATAAAACTCAAAGGATAAGTTAGAAAAAAGAGAGAAACGTGTGTTTTCTGCTGCTTTCTCCTCCTAAGGTAATATGAAAAATGCTAACCCTAAAAATAAAACAATCCCAGTTTTTATAGGCTTCTGAAAATCTACAGATCCATAAAGCCGTTCGAATGCCCTTCTAACCATTCGAACACACCGAACCACCGTTTGAACGGTGCGTCGAACGCCCTTCAAACAAGAAATTTTCTCTCTATATCTTTCAAACACACTTCGAACCTGAACTTGGCGTGAACCCATTTAACGTACCATTCAAATGTTGTTTCTAATTTCGCAAGAATTTGTTCTTTTTAAGCTAGGATTCTCCTTCTCAGCGTTCCATAGCACCCTAAATCAAAATATAAGAATAATGAGTATATTTAGGCACCAAATAAGCATAAAAGATTAAATATTAAGGGAGAAAATAATGACTTCTGCAATCCCATCAAATTCCCCCCACACTTAACTTTTGCTCGCCCTTGGGCAAAACTCAAATTCACTTTTTCAAAAGCATAAAGGTTGCACTAAAGAACAACCAAGCTCTTCAAAACTCATAACATATCATGAACAAATATTCTCTAACAACTCACAATTACTTAGTAAGCCTTTCCACTAAAGATGAAGTAAACTAAATACGTAGACCCTCACTGAAATAAACACTCGACTCTCAAATGTTTCAAGGGTATGTGTATCGCTCAAATTCATTCCAATAGACATGATCTACCATATGCTTGCATATCTTCTCATTTTCCACCACTAGGATCACATACATGACACGAATCATAAGGAATTTTCAAGGGTTGTAACGGGGCTTAGGATCAAGGTGAGAAATATTTGGGAATGTAGCTCAAAAGCTATTGAAACTAGTGGAGCAAAAATGAATCAACCCAAGCTGGAATATATGAAACATGTAAAATCAATCACTCCATTCAACAACTTCTGCCTTTGTATATATCCCATATAAACAGACCCGTTTCCTAGAATTTTAGGAGGGATTATAAACATGGACAGTTTGTAACATTAAAAGTAATTTCCTCCATCACTTCCCTTCTTCCTTTTTCTCTTTTTTTTTTTTTTAAATTACATCAACAATGGAACTCATGAATTGAGAATGAAAACATGTTTCATTTCACCAGCCATAGCCCTACCTATTTCCTGCGCACCCATACGTATCATAATAATGAACAATACTCCACTAGCTCTATGACTTAGGTAAAGGCATTGTTTTTGTTTTTTCAGGATTAAAGCTTGTAATGTAGGTTCACCATAAAACAAAAAAAACAACACGTAAAGCTCAAAGGGGTTCACAAAGGGAAAATAGTTAATTACAAGGCAAGCTATTTGGCTTATGTGGCTTATAACAAAAAGGGCCTTAATCATGTTCATGCATGCATATGCCAATATAACCTTGAAGAGGATCAAAGCAAGTTTTAGAGTAACAAATCCATGGAAGAATATCTCACATGAAAAAGAATATTGAGACTGAAACAGATGTGTCAGTCTAAAAGCTCAAAATCTCACCAGCTTTTGTCTACCAAATTTAATCACTCCAGTCTCAAGGGAAATAACAAGACTAATGAATTTTAAGTTGGAAGATTACTTATTCAATCATGTTATGAATTATTCAAACTTAATTGAATCTTGTTCATGACATACACAACCAAAAATCGATGAAAACCATAAAAACAAAAACAAAACATTTTTTTTTTCAAAAATTTTTTTTTTTTTTTTTAGAGAAGACAAATTAAAACAAAAAAAACACAACATAAATCCCTTCCCCCACACTTAAAACTTACATTATCCCCAATGTAAAGTGAAATGCAAAGAAGTGACCGAAATAACCAATATATAAATGCGAATATAAGAAAAGAAAAAACAAACTTCCCTTGGGTTGCCTCCCAAGCAGCGCCTTTGTTTATTGTCGTGGGCTCGACTCAATGCTTCTTTCTTTAATCAGTATAAATCGGATCATCAAGGTCCAGTTTCTCCACATTCTCTACTTGGAAACCTTCATGGAAACGTTTAAGTCGATGGCCATTCACCTTGAACACTTTGGAGGTGGCTAAACTTTGAATTTCAACTGCACCATAAGGAAAAACATTAGTAATGACAAAAGGTCCAATCTAACAAGAACGCAACTTACCCAGAAACAAACAAAGCCGTGAATGGTAGAGAAGGACTTTTTGACCAACTTTAAACTCCTTCCTAGAGATCATCTTATCATGAAAAGGCTTCATCTTTTCCTTGTAAATCCTTGCACTCTCATAGGCATCATTGCGAATTTCCTCTAACTCTTGAAGTTGTAACTTCTTGTGTTCTCCATTTTCATCCATCTTCATCTTGAAACTCTTGATAACCCAATAAACTTTGTGTTCTAACTCAACTGGAAGGTGGCATGGTTTCACAAACACCAATCGATAAGGTGACATACCAATGGGCGTCTTATATGCAGTTCTATATGCCCACAAAGTATCATCCAATTTGCAAACTCCAATCTTTTCTACTTGGATTGACTGTCTTTTCAATGATGGACTTGATCTCTCGATTTGATACTTTCGCTTGTTCACTAGTTTGCGGATGATAGGCAATTGACACCTTGTGCGTCACATGGTACTTTTTCAGTAAAGTCGCCACAGTTCGATTGCAAAAGTGAGTGTCTCGATCACTTATTAGAGCTCTTGGAATTCCAAACATGGAGAATATGTTAGATTTGATATAATCTGTAACAATTTTGGAATCATCAGTCCTGGTGGCTTTGGCTTCCACCTATTTCGAGACATAATCAACAGAAAGCAAAATATAAACATAATTGAAAGATATAGGGAACGGTCATATGAAATCGATGCCCCAAACATAAAAAAATTTCACAAAATATTATGGGGGTTTGTGTCATCTCATTCCTTTGGTATATATTACCTATCTCTTGACAAGGATCGCATGACTTACAAAAAGAATATAAATCTCGAAATAAAGATGGCTAATAGAAACCACATTCTAGCACTTTTCTCGCCATCCTCTTAGCTCCAAAGTGACCTCCACAAGTATAAGAATGACAAAAGGTTAGAATAGAAATAATTTCATTTTTAGGAACGCACCTTCTGATCACTTAATCTGCATAATGCTTCCATAAGTATGGGTCATTTCATGCATAGTAGTTGGCATCACTCTTGATCTTATCTCTTTGAGCCTTAGATAAACTAGGAGGCAACATATTAGTAATCAAATAATTTACAATATTCGCATACCAAGGTAATGTCACACTTGCAGAGAACAATTGTTCTTCAGGGAATGTTTCCTGCAGACAGAGTTCATCCTTCACATAAACTAAACGACTCAAATGATCTGCAACACGATTTTTTGTCCCTCTTTTGTCTTTGATCTCTAAATCAAATTCACTCAAGAGAAGTATCCATCTTATTAATCTTGTTTTGCCTCTTTGTCATCAAATAATGAAGAGCTGCATGATTAGAGTAAACAATGACTTTAGTACCAAGCAAATAAGATCGAAACTTTTCTAAAGCAAAAACAACTAAAAGTTTTTTTTCAGTAGTAGTATAATTTCTCTGGGCATCATTTAAAGTTCTTGAAGCATAATAAATGGCATGAGATGCTTTTCTAATTCTTTGACCCAAGACAACGCCTACTGTATAATCACTTGCGTCGCACATTATCTTGAAAGGCGCTCCAGTCAGGGAGTTGGATAACTGGTTTTGAGGGTCACTTGTACCCTCAGTTATATGTACTTGCCTCATCGCCGGATTAGGTTAAGGTTGTGCTGGGAATCTCCCTGAGACATTTTGGGTAAAAGCTTGTGTCAAAATAGACATTTGCTTTTGCATATCCTCAAGCATCTGAGCATTTTATTCGAGTAGTTTCTCTTGCTTATCAACCTAGTAGTCACCCCCCTCATTTTATTGGTTAGTTGATATACATTATCCTCAAAAGGCCTCTTATTTGGTGGTTGGTAAGTTTTGGGTTGAGCTTGATATTGTGCTACGAGTGGTTGTTGATAAGTTTGGTAGGCCTATGGTTGATAGGGTGGAGGAGGTGCTTGGTAGGGTTGAGGATCTTGAAGTCCCCCTTGATGAGCTTAGGGGTTCGAAGACCCTTCACCCTTCCAAAAGAAATTTAGGTGATCCTTCCACTTGGGTTGTTGGTATTTGAATAGGGGCCTCCTCTATTAAATTGGCCAACGGTATGGACTTGGCCATACAAGGCCTCCTTTAACCCCGGTATCACGGGACATGACACGATGTCATGATCTATTGTATCACACATAATGCAGCACATGTCTTTTACTACTTTGGATTCTGTAACACTCACTTTCTTCATTTCAAGGGCCTCTAGTTTCCTTGTCAACATAGCTAACCGCACATTCACATTATCATGTTCTTTAAGTTGATACTTACTCCTACCCCTACCCCTTGAGTGTTGGGTCGATTCTCAAAATTTTGGGTCCTGGTTGTTGCCCAATAGTTAAATTCGAAAGATTGTCAAAATAGGCAAATGCTTAGTGGGGTTGTTTATCCACAAACGTCCCTACGCATATAGTCTTTACAAATTGTTTTAATTGAGGTGTGAGTGAAGCGATAAAAATTTGAATAATGTGCCACTCGGGATAGTCGTGATGTGGACAAGCCAATAAGAGGACCTTATATACCTTTCCCAACACTGAAAAAATGATTCTCCTAACATAGGAAAAAACTAAGAGATTTGGCGATGAAGCACCTCAATACGGTTCTCTAGAAAAAACTTCTTCAAGAATTCACCTTGTAACACATGCAAGTGTGAATGGATAATGGCCTCAAAGAGTTGAACCATGATTTGGCTTTATCCTTAAGGCAAAAGGGAAACAACTTCATAAAGAATATCTTTTTAGGACATGAATTGTCCATGATAAGAGAGCACGCGCCTTCGAACTCCTTGATGAATTGTACAGCTGCTCTAAATTTAAACCATGAAATTTGGGGAGCAATTGCATCATCCCCAGTCAGATATTTAAAGTGTTATAGTGCGAGGGAAAGACAAGACATGAAGTAGGGGTTTGCCTTGGGGGATTCATGTAATCCCGAAAATTTCTATATTGATTGCCCCCTCCTTCTCCATGGTGACTCACTCAATTAAATTCTTCTCTTGCTCCTTCACCTTGAGGAGGATTTATTGGAGGCTCATGATTGTGATTGCATGGTAAATTCGGGTTTGGTGGTGGAATGTTTGGCAACTCATTGCCATCATTGATGTTAGCCATCGAGATAGGCCCTAGATCAATAGCTAATGATAAGCCAAGAGTAGAATCGCTACTTGGGGATGGAGTGTCAAACCTAATCAACCGGTTGGTATTGATGTCTAGATCTTAACAGCACATCATACACAAACATTCACAATTGCCAGACAACGGCTTTTCCACTCCAACCTCCAATCTCCATATACAAAAATGTACCACAAATTAGCACATAACACTATCCTTAACGCCTCTAATGCTCCCTAATAAAATGATGCAATCTATTCTAAACAATCAAAAGCAAACAAAAACTACAAAAAACAAAAATAAAGATTCTAAGATGGTATCTACAAAAGGGATAAAGGATATACCTCAGCCCAAAGCCGTAGATGCTTCATTTGGAGGTGTGTGATCAATTCCCATCTATTTTGTAATTTTTTTTTTTTTTTGTTTTTAATTTTGGCTTTGCTTTGCAAGATCCCTGGCAACAGTGCTAAAACTTGATTCACTTCCAAATGTGCACTCAAGAGCAACTGGTTGTGTTGTAGTTTTACTAGCAAGGACCAGTTATCGTTCTTCTAAGAGATCTACACCAATATAGTTTTAAGCAAAAAGCAAGAGCAAGTTAGAGCACAATTAAATTCAATTGAAAAACATGAGAAAATCAACCATCAGTAGCCAAAATAAGACTAAAAATCTTTTGGGAGTTTTGAATTGGTTGGTGAACTACACTAAACAATTGACATGGAAAGTAAATGACAGTTAACTTTAAACTAAAGGAATTAAAGTGACTCAGTTATACCACTTAGAACACTATGAATTAACAACTAATCAAACAATACTTCATGAATATTAACTACTAGAAAGAGGAATTGGAGAAGAAATCAATTCAACCTAATTGAAGTAGATTCAATCAAAGCAACCAATAAGAAATTCAAGTAGAGATAAAAAAGGAATTGGATATAATTGATTCAACTCATCAATTCATGCAATGGCATTTGTAGAAAGTCCAATTTGATTCAAATTAAGGATCTCTTCCATGGAACCTTGATTCAAAAGATATGGCTATAAAAACCTTGATTTCTTCTATATTTGGAGTGAGATTCAATAAGGAATTGTAATTCCTTGAGAGAAAATCACAAATTCATAGACCATGATTATAATCCCAAGAGTTCTAAGTGAAAATCAACTCAAAGTGGAGAAAAAGAAACAAATCTAAAGATATTCAATCAAAATCATGAACTTCCCTTCAAATCTCATGCAATCCTTGATGAATCTTCACAGTTGCATCCAATTGAGAAGCTTAGTTGGCCATTTCCATGAAGATAAGCATGTAGAAGGTGATAGAAAGCATAAATAACACTAGATGTGAAATTTAATTGTTGCAATTGAGTACTTGGCTTAAAAGAAAATGGCAAAGATAGTTAAGAAAAATACAAGAACTAAGAATCTAAGACTTTCCCTCTCTAAAAACTATCTTAAAAACTCTCCAAAATAACTCTCTCCCTTCCAAAATCATCATACTCTGCCTTTTATAGCCCACATGGCCGGCCAAAATAGATACAGAAATGTATGTACAATTCAGTTACAAAACCCAGCATCAGGATGGCTGAAAATAGCATCCTGACGCTAATGTAAATTGCCTGGCCTTCATGCCTTTGATCGTCAAGACGGTGAAATGGATCATCCTGATGCTAGCTTTACTCTTCTAGGCTTCATTCCTTCTGAGCGTCAGGATGGTTGAATGTAGCATCCCGATGCTAGGCCATTTCAGGGTCAAACAAGCTCTCTAATTGTCAAGACGGTAAACATGAGCGTCCTAACACTAGGCAATTCTCTTCAGCTGTGAACTCTCTGAGCGTCAAGACGATAAAATCCTCCGTCCTAACGCTAATGCATTTTGACACGCTTTCCATTTATGCCCCCTTCTTGGCCTTCTTAGCTGATAAACCTACAAAAAGAAATAAAACTTAGCAACATGAAAATATTATGTAAAAAGAGCTTATTTAGGAACTTAACACTAACAAAGTCCAAAATCAAGGGCTTAGATTACACTTTTAAAGTGTAATCAGTGTTCCACGTATTAACCTGTGTAATCCCTTGATCCACCCACGGTGAAGTACAAACAAACCCTTCAAGGCTAGCTACACCCTCACAGTTTACAACTCAAGTGCCTTCTCACCTTCATGTTTCTAAGATAGCATTTCTACACAGAGAGAGAGAGAGAGAGAGAGAGGGGGTCTATATCTCTATATATATACAAATCAGCGAAATGTGACTTCTCTCTTAATGAGCCACTAAAGAGAAGTGGTAGTTATTACAACTACACTTGAATTGACCCAGAATACCAACATGAATAATCACAAACACTTCTGAAAGATACAGCTAGCTTACACAGCCATTTGCCATATCTTCTGTTCTCCTTCAATAAATGGGTATATGTTTCGGAAGCCAAAAAAAAGGTAGCAAGGAAGGCAATAGAGTTAATTAGGAATCGCCATTTTCCATCGACAATAATCAATCCCACCACCATGATTGATCCAATTCCCTGGCTAAATACATACGAAACACTCAAAATTCACACAATTTCATCACACAATCCACCTTCAACTTCCAATTCTCTTAGATATATATTTTGTATACACAATCGCAAACCAAAATCACAATCATAGAAACAAAGTCTCGGACATGTTTGTTTGGCGGTTGAGGGGACCGGAATCTGCGGCACTCGGTAAAACCACATTCATACGTTGTGGGATAACAATTACTCGTTGGGCGATGATAATTATTGGCATAACCATTGTTAGTGCTTGCTGAAGGAAGCATAAGACACAATATACATATATAGAGAGAGAGAGAGAGACAGATTTTTGGAGACTTCGAAATGAACTAAGATTTTGTCCTCTTCATATCTCTAGCTTTATTCCTACGCAATGGTGAGTAGATTCCCTTGGATAGATTGCTTGTCCCTTGTTTGTTCAAGTTCAATCAAGCAACTACGGTGGCGACGACTGTGTCCACCATCGCTGATTGGGTTGAGAGGCTCTCTCTCTCTCTCTCTCTCGCCCTCTCTCTCTCTCTCTCTCTCTAATAAGATCCAGCGTTGGCCATGGTGAGTCTTGGTGTGGTGGGGGAAATCTAGATGAATTGGGTTTCGGAGTTTCGGCTGGTGGATTGTGGTTGTCATCGTGGTGGTGGTGGTGAGAGAAAGTGCGAAGGTGGCCAGTGGCGGTGGCATGTGGTGGCGGATGGTGTAAGTGTTAGTGAGGTGGTATTTGGTGGTGGAATATGCTATAGTATGAAGAGAAGGTAAAAATTTGAATGTAGGGCTATAAAGGTCCTTTTAGCACATTATTTTAAAAAAAAACATATGAAAAAAAACAAACGAAAACTATGGCCTCGTTTGGTAACGTTTTTTGTTTTCGTTTTTTGTTTTTTTTTCAAAAAAAACAAAAAATGCTGTTTGTTTAAATTTTTTTTTTTTAGTTTTTTACGAAATTCGGAAAAAAAAAAACTAAAAACACTAAAATGGGTGTATTTTTTCTTACCAAAACATTGGTATAGTATTATTGGCACAACGATAACCTATAAACGCTCATCATCAAGTCACAAAAAACACAAAGCAAAAATACACAACAAAAACACACAACAAAAAATAAAAACTAACAGCGTTACCAAACGGATAACATTTATGGCCTATTAATTTAGCCGGATTGCGTTAAATTTTTGTTTTACTTTAATTCATAGGGGTAATTAGTGTTACTTTTTCCTTAAAACAGTTCTAACCGCAAGGTGTAAAATTTGTCCTATAATCTATTATAGTTGAATAAAACATAACCATTAGGGGAAAAAAAACATAAACCATTTAGTCACTCTTTATCCCTTCCTGTTAGGGAGATTTTTTCCCCTAATTCTCTATATTTATTTTGCATGTTTCTATATATCTTTCCTATGGAAAAGTGGATGATACTAGCAATTTTCTTTAATAAATAACAAACATGCAATTTTCTATTATTAACATTTTCTTGTTAACAAAACTACTTTAAAATTGAGTCGCGAGGTGAGAATCTTTGCAAGATATGCCATTCTCATAACATGTCGGATGTGTCCATAAATATGATAGATCCATTATGTTAACTTTTCTAACAACTTACAACTCACAAACTATAACTAAACAAGATATCAAAAGCAACACACAAACACGAGTTTGTTGCAGTGAAAGCCCTCCCTAATTGGAGCGTTAACTGTCCTTCACATAGAGATGTAAATAAGAAGAAATTAGTTGAGAAAATTAAAAATCTCAAGAAAGTTAGAGAAAAGATAAGTGACTTGGCTAGTATGATTAGTAGGAGTTCGTGTTTAAAGAAATTGTGAAGCGTAGTTACTATCCTTTTGAGGTGTGAGAGAATTATTCTTTTATTCTAATCTCTCAAGTTTATGAGAGAATCTTAAATGGTTAGATAATGCTATTAGTTGCCTTTGGGTAATCTTTGTGAGTGTTGCTTTTAAGCATATATAGTTGATTGCACTCTAAAAAAACGTACAATCAGAATCCTTAATTGTAAGCTATCAACAGTTATTATTTATATATTATTTATTATTTTAATATAATTTTGGTTTTTTTTATATTTTTGTGTCTTATACATATTTAAAGTTAAAATCAAGCAAAATAACGCCTACGTATACATAGACGTCTGCATGTTATATATATTTTAAGAATTCAACATATTCAGTTACGTAAGCAATTAAAACAATTAGGTCAAATATAAGTATAATGGAGCTATTAAATGAGTGATATGAAAGAAATTCATCAAGAGTAAATGTAAACACTCTGAAAGGCGTGATTGGCTTTAAAGCTCACTCGGTAAAAAAGGATGAAACTGTACAATATGTATAAATACAAAACTTATTCTGAGATATTGACTGCTTTAAATAGCTTCTATTTTTGTGTTAAGATAAAATCTTACAATTATATTAAAAAAAAAAGATAAAACATAAAATATACAAAGTGAATGAAAACATGCTTTAACCAAATCCCAAAATCTACACTTGCATTTTTTTTTTGTTTTTTATTTGTCAAATAAAAATACTTTTTCTTTTCAAATAAAAATGTTTGTTTTTTTAAACATTTTTTTTGTTTTTTTTAAATTTAAAAACAATACAAACAATATGAAATAAAACAAATACATAGATAAATAGTAAAACACATCCTAAGAATAGCTAGCAAAGTCAAGTTAGACCACGAATATCCAAATCAAGGGAGTCTACAGTTTTGGTGAAATCCAGGTATATCAATGCATCGACATTTACTCTACCCTTAATAATTTTTAAGTAAACCATCTGATTCTCTGTCATTAATCAATTAATTCCCTTGTAATTTTTGTTCACACACGTGTCTAGCACAGCGGTGACATCTATTCAGGTTATTTACTCTTCTCTTACAAGCGATAGTACTTCGACCCGTAAGAAGTTGAGTTTTTTTTTTTAAAGTTTAATTTTTCTCAACACTCTTGCACAACAATTTATTTCGCCACTGACTCCAAATAAAAGTATCAAATTAACACAACATGCAAATGTAAGTACTCTACCATCTATATGCAAAGTCAAGTATCCAGTTTTTTAACGTATTCCGGTCACAAAGACTAATAACCAACAGGACAAAACACTAAAAAGAAAATAAGAGAAAAAAATAATAATAAATAAATAAAAGATGACAACAGTAAACTAAAATACCTACACACCAAAAAAATAAAAGAACTAAAAGTTAATCAGTTTGTAAAACATTAGTAAAGCGTTAGAGAGTTAGGAAATAGTTAGTAAAATGTTAGTAAAGAGTTAGAAAGTTAGCAATAAATTAAATGAGTTAGATGAGTTAGATGAAAAATAAAAAAAAAAATATGGTAACCAATATGACTGGCTTCATCCAACAATAGATGAGTATGCAAATCAAAAATGTTAACCACAAACAAAAATAAATTAAAAATATAGAAATTAAAAATGGTAGCCTAAGGGGTTAACCACTAAAAATAAAATGCTAACCAAAGTATGGTTAACCACATAAATAAAATAAAACCTAAATATTCACTAATATACAAATTAAAGATGAAACAAAGTAAAGGTTACCATAAACCGTTGATCAGTTGGTAAACACCTTCCAATTCATTTGTCAAGGTAGGGAAGCAATCAATTGTCCTTGAATCCACAAAGGTATAATTTTTTATTTTCACATATTTTATTAAAGTCGTTTCCTGGCAACGATGCCAAAAATTTATTTCAATCCCGAATATGGCAATCTATTAAGACACCCAAGTGCAAGTGTAACGAAACAGTAATAAAAATCCGGTAAGACCAGAGTCTATCCACAGAAAACGGTTAACAGAACATATAACATTAGATATAAAATCCACATTAAATAGTACCGATGAAAATTGGACAATTGTTGCAGAAAAGATAACCAAAGAAAAATAACGTTTTTAAGAGATTAATGATTATTTACTTAACTTTAACCGAAACGAAATTTAATAAAATTGTCTTAGACTCAATTGATCTGATCACCCGATTCATCCGAAATTTCGACGGAGGTTTGGTAACTCAAATCATTTAATTAAATATAGAATAATACAATTAAAGTAATATATTTATATCATCGATTTGTGTAATAACTATACCAATTTAAGATTTGTGTATAAAAATTACTAAATATAGTAAAAAAAATCTATGTTTTTAAAAATATTTAGAATTTAATTAAAGCCAATTCAATAATAATTCAATCTAGAATAATACAATTAAAGTCATAGATTCATACCATCGATTTGTGCAGTAATTATACCAAAATACGATTTGTGCATAGAAATTACCAAACATAATTAAAAATCTAAATTTTCTGAAATATCTAGAATTTCATTACCAAGAATTGGAATATAAAATATATACAATAAAAACTCAATTACCTCCGTTGAAATACCAAGATCCTCGGATGATTTTCATAATTGGTTCCAAAAATAAAACTAGCTACTCATAATATTGAAAAGACATAGTTTAAAAAATAATTTCATTACTAGAAATATAAAGTACAACAAAATACAAGACTAAAAATAAAAACAAACTAATCACTAAGGAAATTTTCTACACTAAACTAAAACTAAAACTTCTACTCCCTACACTTTGCTCTCCCCTAACACCTCTCGTACCACTTATCCTTTCTACTCCCCTCATTTTATAGACAAACCGAATGCTCTACTCACAACTTCTCCTTCTCTCTTTCTTTCCTTTTTCTTCTGCATTTTCTTTTTTCTCTTTCTTCATTTTTCTTCCTTTTCTTCTCTCTTTTTTTTCTTCTTCATGTCTTCACGTGACTGCTTCTTCGACCATCACCACCTGCCACGTTTGTCTTTTTCTTCTTTCGTCATTCGTCTCACCTGCCACGATATCAATATAAAATAGTTATATATCTATTATACACACTCAAAATGAATCGAGACCATCTTTGATTTTTTGAGCCACAAATTTCTTTGTTAAAATAATTTTTTTAGAACCATCTTTAACCCTATTTTTTTGTCTCTTGCTACATATATCATTGCTAAAGTTTTGTCCCTAAATACGAAAATACAAGTATCTTCACTTGTGAAAGTTAAATTGATAAAGGGAGAACATTTTTACAATACAACGAAAAAAAAAAAAAGAAAAAAAAAAGAAACAGGCAAAGTAAAGAAAGAAGGGAAGTAAAAGAAAAACAAAAAAAAAAAAAAAAAGGAAGAAGAAAAAAAAATCAATCAATTGAAATGAAAAGAAAATGAAGGTACGTATTCATTGATCATTACATGCCTTGATTACATATGTTTTGAACATTTTACCCTTTCTTTCTCCTTATATTATATCTCATGGCTAAGTTATGACCTAAACAAAGCCCTCAATGATTTGAAGTGTACATTGCTTGTTCATTCACTCACTAAAGAATTCACCTATCAATTGTTTGTGTGGTTTTAACATTGAGTATTCTTTCATGGAGCTATGTCAAGTTGCCTTCCACAATTTATATTCACGTCGTTTCTTTATAATTGTCTCTTTTGATTATAATTTATATTTACTCTCTTACATGGACAACCAGTGTGAGATGCCTAATTTCTTTCTTTTTGAGAGAATATCCAGTGAGGTTGAATCAAATCTTATATGATAATACTGTGTTTTTATGTTGTAATATTTTCTTTATCATGTAATGAACACACACACACACACACACACACACAAAACATCTCGTATGTTGTTCTAAGACATTATCTTGTTTGTGTATTAAAAAGTAGGATATACAGAATATGCTTACATTTGATACATGTCATACTGTATCCTCATTTGTAGACCACATTTTAATGTTTGTGGATATCATCATTGCAAACCCTCATGAGACCATACTCGTCCACTAGGAGTTTAAAGGCTTAATGCATATGCTAAATACACTCGTGATCCCTACGAAAGTGGATCAATCTTTTTAAGTGTGTTTATTATTTTGATAGAGACTAACAAAGGCAAAATCTTAATTGGGGAGTGTGATTGCACTCTAAAAAATGTAAAATCAGAGTCTCTAATTGTAAGCTATTGGTAATATTTATTTATATATTATTTATTGTTTTAATATAATTTTGGTTTTCTCTTATATTTTTGTGTCTTGTGTAAATTTGAACTTAAAATCGAGAAAAATCATGCCTACGTGCACATAAACATCCACATGTTATATATATATATATATATATATCATATATATTATAATATACATATTGTTAGTCTCAAGTTTTCATTAATTGATTTTGTTGATAATAAATATAAATATTTTAATGATTAAAATTTGGTTAATTTTAAAATTTCATAATAAAGTATGTTTGATATATGAGTTAAGATTTTTAAAGAATTTTTATGTTAAAAGTTTAAATATATTGTACATTTCAATGATAAATCATTTAATTTTTTATTTATGTTTTAAATGTTAATTATCTAACATTTCTTGAAATTATTGTTAGTCTTGAACTTAAAAGGAATGCATAGAATGAAGAAGAAGAGTAAGTCAAAGATAATGGCAAAAAAGCTCATTGGAGATAATTCCAGTGTTATGTATATAACTTTTAATCCAACCATTGGATTGATTTGATTTTTATGGCATTAGAAATAAGACTAAAATTTCTATAAATGATATTTTATGAGAATTTAATGAATAGAATGTCTTATGGGACAAAACTGAGCTGAAAGGTGACACATTGAAGTAGAAGTTTAAAATATGACAGTTGGGAGATAGCTCGAGTAATTTTATCATTAATTTTGATCTAACCATTGAATATCTATGATTCTTATTGATTTGAAAATATGACTTCCAGGGCTACAACTTTTATCTTATAGGCAATTTCAAATTCGAACATTATGAGAGAGAAAATCAAGGTCGAAGTAAAGATAACTCTACAGAATTTCAAATATACTAACTGAGAGACAGCTTAAATATTTTGATGATACCTTTTGATCCGACCATGGATTGACATGATTCTTATAGGTCTGAAAAGCTGACTTCTATCATTACAACTCTTATCTTATAGCCATTTTTAAATTCAAACGTTATAAGGGAGAAATTAGGAGACAACTTGAGTATTTTAATGATAACTTTTGATCTAACCATTGGATCAACCTGATTCTTAAGGTTGTGAAAAGCTAACTTCCATGTCTACAACTTTTCTCTTATAAACATTTTCAAATGCGAATGTTATCAAGGCGAAAATTGAGGAGAAACAAAAGTAATCTAATTTGAAATTCACTTACCTAACTTGTAGCAACTTTGTTCAGATGGGAACAAATGTGTTCAAACTTCTCCAACGGCTAGAAGTTGATTTTAAGTTGAAAATAATCCACTACTCTTCCTCTATAAATAGATATACCCAAGAGAAACAAGGATACACAAGAGATTACAAAGATTGAGCATAGAAAGTGATATTCGTCAAGATTTTCAAGTTTTGAGCTATACTTCTTCATCATTTTATTTCATCTTTGAGCTTCATTATTTTATTCAACTCTTAAGACTTTTGTATTTATTGTTGTGAGATTCAACTTCCCTACATCATTTGTAAAAGAGTTGTTAAACCCTTGTGATTTATTTCTTAAGTGATTGAAAGGAACACTTGGAGAAAAAGATTCTCTTAGTGCTTTGTTTTGGAGAGCAAAACAAAGGGTAAATTTTTTAGTGTTTTTGGAACAAAACACTTGGTGTAAAGGTTTTCTAGCAATCGGGCAAGTGTAAAGCTTTTTGAAGAATAGTGGATTTGCCCAAAGAAGGAGTCTTGGAGGTGGACGTAGGTTTGGTATAAGGGGAGCCAACCGAACCACTTTAAATTGTTGTATTTGATCTCTTCTCTTTTTTCTCTTTATATCTTGCTTAATATCTTTCTTATAGATAGTTTTGATATACTTGAGATACACACACACACTTGAATCATTTGTACTAATCTCACATTGATTATATCTTGCCTTGTCTTTTCATTACTTAGCTAGATTAATATTTTATATCTTTTCTATTGCATCTCACTTCTAGGAAATTAAGTATATTAGATCATTTTAATTTTAAATTTTTAATTATAAACCCAATTCACCCCCCTCTTGGGTTGCCACCTGGTTTAACAATTGGTATCAAAGCAATGGCTCTAGTATTTGGCTTAACCGTCATAGAGTAGATAATGGCAACCATAGTAATGTTAGTCCAATAGGCAACCGAAGAGGGAGGTGAATTGGGTTTTTCGAATATTAATGTAAGTTAAGATTAATTAAAATTAATCTAAAAAATATAGCAGTGGTTAATCTATGTGCAAAGCAATGTTATCAATAGAAGTAAAGAAAACAGAGCAATAGAAGAGAGACACAGATTTACCGAGGTTCAACCACAAACCATGGTCTACGTCCTCACCCCAAGGCCTCCTTGAAGTCTTCTTCCACTATGTAATCACCTATTACAAGATGGGCTGCTGATTGACAAAGTGCTCAGCTCACTCTACAAGAACTCCTCACCGAGCTCTTCAATTCCCAAGTGGTTTTGTCCAAGCTCCACTCAAACTTTACAAGAGTTTTGCTTTACACAAGAGAACTCTCAAACTCTCAGTTACAAGTATATAGGAGTATACAACTCACAAACAAACTCTTTAGCAAGAGTAGATTTACAATCAAAGCTCACTTAAGAATAAAACAAGAAGAATGTTCAGGAATATCAAGTTGATCAGTGATTCTTGTCTCTTGTTGTTTCTTCCTCTTCAATCTTGTATATAAATACAGTTGGAGGCTAGTATATATACCATTGCATTCATTTCATCCGTTGGAGGTGGTTGGGTATCATTAATGCGCGTCCAGTCCATTATAACGTTAAGAAAAATAGCCATGATAACAGAGGGAGTCGACTCTATTTTTTGTGGTGTCGACACTTCCTGCTTCTACATGTACCAGACGATGTTCACTGAGTTCATGAGTCCCCTCTTCATATTGATGAGGCAACTACTTGTTCATCTGTCTTCTTCATATTAGGCTTCTGCTATCATGAGGCGACACTTCTACTTCAGATGTCCACTCATTGATCATTTGAACTTCAAGCCTTTTGCTTCTGCTACCAGGAGGCGACACTTCATCTTCATGTGTCTGCTCATTGATCATCTTATCTTCAAGCCTTGGCGTCTGTCTCCATGAGGCGACACTTCATTACAATGTGTCCACTCAATGCCTACTTGGTCTCCAAGCTTTTTGCTTATGTGTGCAAGAGGCGACACCTCATTTCCATGAGTCCCCTCTTTGTTCAATTTGTCTCCAGCCCTTTTTGCGTCTGTGATCAGGAGGCGACTCCTGTCACGATCCATAACCCGGCCTATACGGATTTAGGGTACATGACCGGCCAGTAGCAAGGCTACCCGAGGCCGCATTACATTAAGCCGGTTGATCACCTGTGCATACTCATTTAAAATTTGCGGAATAGAAACTTTTATAACTTGAAATATAAACCATGTCATACATGATAGAGCTGTGCCTAATCCAAAACATAATATACATAAGGACCTAATCAAGGTCCACAAAAGTTATAGCAACATATATATGTCATTACAAAATATTGGGACCAGCCCTCAAACATTATACAAAACATAGGCCCATGGGTCGTAGCTCAAATCCACATATGGCCTCGCTCTAGGGCCTCCCGGATTGGCTACCTGAAAATCATTTGAGAAAACGTAAGCTAATGCTTAGTGAATAACATTGATGCATGAGCATGAAAATATCATGGACTAACAATGATGTCTAATGTATAAAACAACAGATAAACATTTATGTATTTAAGGCATGAACTTAAAACATGTAAGCATAGGTTTGAAATCGTAGATAGCATAAGCATCATATTGCAGCACTCTATCGCTTCAAAACATGGTGTCATAAAAGAGAGATGCGACATATCTTTGCTCGTGATAAAACCTAACATAATTTGTCATAAACATTTGAACATATCATTATTCTCGTTCTAAAACATAAGTGTGCTACAACTCGACATCAGAGCTATGCTCCACATCAGTAACCTTAAAGGTCACAAATAGGGCTCTTTAGGCCGTGGGACGTCTCCCGAACATGGCGATAGTTTATTTCACATCCCCTATCGTAGGACCATCGTTGCTAGTTTAAGGTCTTGCCACGAAAGACCTCGAGTTGGCACCATACATTGGAAACTTAGCATCTCTTTCCTTTAAACATTATAGTCCATGATTTTCATTCATAACATAAGTATAGCTTGCATGCATTTCAAGGTATGACATTTGTATTGAACATAAACATTGATGCATTGAAAATATATGGAAAACATTGCATGATATGTAGGTGAATTTAAAACATTTGGAAATTAATAGAGTTTTACTCATGGCATATCGTTACTCACCTCTCTCCGATAGGATGGGTGGTAGACAAGGTGTTCCTACACAAAATGCACATAGAAGTATGGAAATATCAATACAAGACTCTAAAGCAAAGCAATCACGTAAAACGAGAACATAAGGTTGAGGTTTGAACATGAAAGCCGGAACATCGACTCCTTTATCGCGTCCCAACCATCTCTCAAGGAAGATTTCGCACTCTAGATTAGTTCCATTTGAAAATAGGCTTAAAGGGCTTTAATTTGATAGTTCATAGGCTAAAAACACATTTCGGATGAAGAAGTTATGCCCCATAGAAAATGGGTTAAAAGTTTGGAAGAAGAATGTTACTGGCAGAATTTTGGGTCAACTTCAAAATTCAATATCTGTCAGACCACAACGAATTAAAGTACAAAGTTTATATGGATACAAAGATCTATGATTCTACTATCCAATGCTTCAAACGGTGCATCAATCCGAGTTTTCTAGAGAAAGTTATGCCCATTTTACGAAACAGTGTCTGAGTTGGAAAGTGAAACTGGGGGCTGGGCGAAGGTGTCGGCTCCAGAAACAAAGGAGTCGCCTCCTGAGCTAAAGAAACAAATCTGGAAGTTATCTGGGCAAAATTGTCGCCTCCAGAGACTGAGGAGTCACCTCCAGAGCTGAAAAAACAAATCTGGGATTTATCTGGGCAAAAGTGTCGCCTCCGGAGACTAAAGAGTCACCTCCCAAACTAAACGAATAAATCTAGGAGTTCACTGGGACAATGAGTCGCCTCCAAAAACCAAGGAGTCCACTCCAAAGCTAAAGGAATAATTCTGGGAGTTTACTGGGACAAGGAGTCGCCTCCTCAAAATGAGGAGTCCACTCCAAACCTAAATACCCAGATTTTACCCGAAAATCTCCAAACCTCACTCAAATCAAAACCAAACTCCATCAAAACTCTCACAAAGCCTTCCAATGCTTCTAGGGTCCAAAGATTGACCCAAGAAGACCACAATAACACAGAATCAACCACTTTAAACAAGAAAATCGAAGGGATCTAGGGTTTTAGGAATTTAAGCTTTAACTTGCATAAGTTGGGGATTTCACATCCCAAACCCTCAAATCTTTCAATGGGGTTATCAACACTCTAAACTTAGCTAATTTGGGACTCAAAAGAGTCACCCACAACAATTCAACAACACACCACACAAAGATAAATACATACACATATACCATTGGAGGGGAAAATGGAACCTTACCTTTCTCCAAGTTTGGTTAACTCTTCTATTGCTTTAAGCTCTTTCTCAAGCTTCCTCCTCCTCTTTCTCTTCTCCCTTTCTCCCTCTCCTCCTCAATCGGCTGAACATAAGTGAGTGGTGTGCACTTGTGTGTATAAAAGATGATACACATGGGAATAATCCCATGTGTCTCACCCAAAGGCTTAAGTTACACCAAGGCTCTCATTGTTGCCCAAAAGAAGAAATAAATAACATCAAACATTATATATACTAGAAATTCTCATTAATAGAAATAAATAGAGGTTTAGGATATCACAACTCCTCATTTCCATGAGTTCCTTCATTGCCCAATTTGTCTTCAAACCTTTTACGTCTGTGATCAAGAGCCGACTCCTCATTTTCATGAGTCCCCTCATTGCCCAGAATTCAGCTTTTAGATTTCTATTGATCAAGCTTATCAAAACACTAGTATAAGAACTTCAAGGAGTATGTCTTTGGGGTATGATGATCAATCAAATCTTACTAACTCATCAGAGTTAACGTCTATTCAATTTTGGATTGAATCAATCATTGGATGTTGATCTTCTTCTTGAATCTCAAACTGTTAAAGCTTCATTTGATCAAAGCTGAACTTTTCTTCTTCATTTGCAAAGCTCATTCTATCATTGTAGGATATCTTCTTCAATGCCAATTCACCTCAATTGTGCGAAGCTTCACAATGCTTCAATTCTGATTTCCTCTCTTTGATAGCAATTCTTCATTCTTCATTAAACTCACTTTACTGAGACCATTGCAAACTTGATGAAATCTATTCACACATCTAATCTTCATTGATCCTTTACATTATAGAAGAATACTTCACTTGGATTCCATGTAGCGATCAGATATTCATTGTGAGCCATCTTCTCAGCAACTTCAATCACATTGTCTTGAATTGGTCTTTAGCATACCAGATGAAATCATCTCTTGAGCATTTTCTAAATTCTTCAACAACCAATACATCTTCAACTGAGCATTGCACCTCTTCAACTGATCTTCGCAAATTCTGATGAAGTCTTTAGTCTGGTGCAAATCAGTCTTCATTGAAACTATGCACACTTGAAAGAAGCTTTAATTGAACACCTTCAATCTCTTCAAATGTAAGACATTTGCTTGAAGTAAAGATAGGCATCTTTTTCCAGTTTGGTTCATTGCATAGCCCTTTGAATTCATTGCTTGCATCTTGAACTTGTTGTGCATTCTCTTTGACATGTATTAAACTTAAGATTCAACTTTAAGTCTTAGTTATGAACTTTGTTAATCTGCACACTAAGTAGATTCATTAGTAACATAACACAAGGTTTAGTTATCATCAAAATCAACATGGAAATTAACCTTGAGTCAACAAGGATCAACCTTGACTCAACAAGTAAGAACATCACTTGCCGAAGGTCAATCTACCAATAGATCTCCTTTGTTCAATGGCACCAATTATAATTATTGAAAAGCTAGGATGAGAATTTACATTCAAGTTGTAGATTCTGAATTATGGAGAGTTATAGTTAATGGTCCTAAGATACCAACCAAAATCATAGCTGAACAAAAAGTGCCTAAAGAAGAGAGTGAATGGAATGAGAATGACTTAAAAAGTGTTCAAATAAATTCTAAAGTCATGAACATACTATATTGTGCATTAGATCCTAACAAGTTTAATAGAATCTCTACATGTGAGTCAGACAAGGAAATTTGGAACAAATTAGAAGTTACACATGAGGGAACTAATCAAGTCAAAGAGTCTAAGATTAGCATGCTTGTTCATAAATATGAATTATTTAAAATAAATCAAGAGAAGTCTATTTCTGATATGTTTACTAGATTTACTGATATTATAAATGCCTTGAAATCTCTTGGTAAATGTTATACTAATGTTAAAATGGTGAGAAAGATTCTTAGATCTTTACCAAGGAGTTGGGAGCCAAAAGTAACTGTAATAAAAGAAGCCAAAGATCTCACGAGACTTAGCTTGGATGAACTCTTAGGTTTACTCATGACTCATAAGCTTACCATAAGAATGGATGACGACAAAAACAAAAAGAAGAAAAGCATAGCATTGAAATTATCCACCACTTCCTCTATATTTTATAGCAATGATGGAGAAGCTAGCAATGAAGATGAGGAGCTTGCAATGATTACAAAGAAATTTAAAAGATTTTTAAAAAAGAAGCAAGCTGGACGAAAATTTTCAAAGAATGATGGAGCAAAAGAAGAAGGTAACAAAAATGATACAATAATTTGTTATGAATGCAAAAGACTGGGTCATATAAAATTCGAGTGTCCTCAACTCAAAAATTCAAAAAAAAATGACAAAAAGAAAACTATGGCAGCGGCTTGGGGAGAAAGTGATAATAATAGTTTTGAAGAAAGTAATAATAAAGTTGCCAACCTATGCTTAATGGTAAAGGAAGACAATAAGATTCGCCTAAAATCCAAAAGAGTAAGATGGTTTCTTGATAATGCTTGCTCAAGGCATATGACGGGTGAAGAATCAATGTTTACAGCTCTAGTAACCAAAGATAGGGGATATATGACTTTTGAAAACAATAGCAAAGGAAAGATTATTGATATTAGTAGTATTGGTAAAAGCCATTTTCCTATTATTGAAAATGTTTTACTTGTTAAAGGCTTGAAACATAATTTGATTAGTATTAGCCAATTATGTGATAAAGAAAATAATGTTATTTTTGAAAATACTCATTGCATAATAGAAAGTATCATAGATAATAAAATATTGTTTATTGGTCATAGGCATGAAAATATATACGTCATTGATCTTAATGATATATCTTCTAGTGATGTAAACCGTTTTTCAACTATGAGTGATAGTAATTGGTTATAGCATAGAAGACTTGCACATGCTAGCATGGATTTGATTTCAAAACTTTCTAAAAATGATTTAGTTATTGGACTACCAAAAATCAAATTTGAAAAAGATAAACTTTGTGATGCATGTCAAAAAGGAAAACAAATTAGAACTTCTTTTAAAACTAAAAATATTATTTCTACTCCTAGACCATTACAATTATTACATATGGATTTATTTGGTCCAACTAGGACAATTAGTTTGGGTGAAAAGCAATATACACTTGTCATTGTTGATGATTATTCAAGATATACATGGACATTTTTCCTTGCACATAAAGATGATGCATTACACACTTTTACAAAATTTTGTAAAAAAGTTCAAAATGAAAAATGTTTTACAATTACAACTATTAAAAGTGATCATGGTGGTGAACTTGACAATTTACAATTTAAAAAATATTGTGATGAAAATTATTTTGAACATAATTTTTCGGCACCAAGAACACCACAACAAAATGTTGTAGTAGAAAGAAAAAATAAAACGCTTGAAGAAATGGCTAGAATAATGTTATGTGAAAATAATCTACCGAAATATTTTTGGGCTGAAACCCGTTAATACCTCTTGTTATGTTATGAATCGTGCTATAATTAAACCTATACTTAAGAAAATCTCATATGAACTTTGAAAAGGAAGAAAACCTAATATTAGTTATTTCTATGCTTTTGGATGTAAATGTTTTGTTTTGAATAACAATAAAGATAATTTAGGTAAATTTGATACTAATTCCGATGAGGCCTTATTTCTTGGGTATTCTATATATAGTAAAGCTTATAGAATTTTTAACAAAAGAACCTTAGTGATAGAAGAATCTATCCATGTAGCATTTGATGAATCTAACAATGTTTCTTTTAAGAAAATTGCAAGTGACGATAATATAACTATTGAACAAAGTATAGAAGATCTTACCATTATAGAAAGAGAAGATGGATCTTTAAAGCAATCTTTTATAGAAAAGAATCAAGAAGAAAGTTCAACTGAGTTTCCTCCAAGTGAAGAAAGATCCAAAAAAAATGCATAAGACTTACCAAAAGACTGGAGGTATACACACAATCATCCTAAAGAGTTAATTATTGGTAATCCTTTACAAGGTATAAAAACTCGTTCTTCTCTCTATAATATTTATGGTAATTTAGCATTTTTATCTCAAATTGAACCTAAATCATTTAAAGAGGTTAAAAATGATGAAAGTTGGATCTTAGCTATGCAAAAAGAGTTAAATCAATTTGAAAGAAATAAGGTTTGGACTTTAGTTCCAAGACCTAATGACTATCCCGTGATTGGTACAAAATGAGTTTTTAGAAACAAAATGAATGAATCTGGGTTATTATTAGAAACAAAGCTCAATTGGTAGCTCAAAGTTATAACCAAGAAGAAGGAATTGATTTTGATGAAACATTTGCACCCGTAGCTCGACTTGAAGCTATTAGAATGTTGCTTGCATTTACATGTTTTAATAATTTCAAACTTTGCCAAATAGATGTTAAAAGCGCATTTTTAAATGCCTATATTTCAGAAGAGATTTATGTTAAACAACCCCTTAGTTTTCAAAATCATGATTTTCCAAATCATGTTTTCAAACTTACAAAAGCTTTATATGGTTTAAAACCAGCTCTTAGAGTATGGTATGAAAGATTAAGTAAATTTTTTACTGATAATGGTTTTTCAAAAGGAAAAATTGATACTACTCTTTTTATAAAATCTAAAGATCATGATATGTTAGTAGTGCAAATATATGTTGATGATATTATTTTTTATGCTACTAATGAAGAGATGTGCAAAGAATTTTTTAAATGTATATAGAGAGAATTTGAAATGAGTATGATGGGAGAATTAAATTTCTTTCTTGGACTCCAAATTAAGCAATCTAAGGAAGACATTTTCATCAACCAATTCAAGTACATAAAGGATTTATTAAAAAGGTTTGAAATGGAGAACTTAAAGCCTATTGGGACTCCAATGGGTACCACTACAAATCTTGACAAAGATGAAAACGGTAAGCCGGTAGATGAAAAGAAACACTGAGGTATGATTGGCTCATTACTTTACTTAACTGCTAGTAGACCCGATATCATGTTTAGTATGTGCATGTGTGCTTGATTGTAATCATGCCCCAAAGAATCACATCTTATTGCTATCAAAAGAATATTTCGTTATCTATTAGGAATACAAAATATATGATTGTGGTATCCTAAAGACATATCTTTT
Source organism: Euryodendron excelsum (assembly GCA_033060915.1). Classification (NCBI taxonomy): domain Eukaryota; kingdom Viridiplantae; phylum Streptophyta; class Magnoliopsida; order Ericales; family Pentaphylacaceae; genus Euryodendron; species Euryodendron excelsum. The sequence goes on along the minus strand of CM065381.1, from coordinate 41,947,099 downwards.
GACTTAATTGGATATTCTGATGCAGACTATGCTGGTAGTAAAATTGATAGAAAAAGTACTAGTGGCACATGTCAATTTCTTGGACACTCTTTAATCTCATGGTTTAGTAATAAACAAAATTCAGTTGCTTTATCCACTGCTGAAGCAGAATATATTGCAGTTGGAAGTTGTTGTGCTAAAAGTTTATGGATGAAACAACAATTGGAAAATTTTGGATCACATTTTGATCATATTCCTATTAGATGTGATAATACTAGTGCTATTAACTTGTCTAAAAATCCAATCCAACATTCTAGAACTAAACGTATTGAAATTCAACATCATTTCATAAGAGATCATGTTCAAAAAAGTTATATTGTTCTTGAATTTGTTAATACTGATCAGCAATTAGCTGATATTTTCACAAAACCCCTGTAAGCACCCCATTTTTGACCGCTCAGCAGTCTACACTCCGTCCAGACTTGTTTTCAAGTCATTTTGGGCATATTCCTATCGAATCCAATTCTCTAGTTCCAAATTTCGTCTTTCCATCGCTTCGCGGGCCTATTAGGCCCAAATAGAGGCAAAATGACCAAAATGCCCTTAGGGGCATTGTTCTTTCTTATTCCAATTCCAATCCCTCTCTCGAGACAGTTTATTCCTCGAGACGGTCCGAGTAGCGAAACTACTCACAGAACCGTTAGAGTAGCGGAAATACTCACAGAACCGTTAGAGTAGCGGAAGTACTCACAGAACCATTAGAGTAGCGGAAATACTCACGAAACCGTTAGGGTGGCGGAAACACTCAAAACCTAGGCACGTCTCTTCGGAGACGGTAAGACCCCTTCCAGTCCTATTCTCGAGACAGTTTATTCCTCGAGACGGTCCGAGTAGCAAAACTACTCACAAAACCGTTAGAGTAGCGGAAATACTCACAGAACCGTTAGAGTAGCGGAAATACTCACAAAACCGTTAGAGTAGCGGAAATACTCACAGAACCGTTAGAGTAGCGGAAATACTCACAGAACCGTTAGAGTAGCGGAAGTACTCACAGAACCGTTAGAGTAGCGGAAATACTCACGAAACCGTTAGGGTGGCGGAAACACTCAAAACCTAGGCACGTCTCTTCGGAGACGGTAAGACCCCTTCCAGTCCCACTCTCGAGACAGTTTATTCCTCGAGACGGTCCGAGTAGCAAAACTACTCACAAAACCGTTAGAGTAGCGGAAGTACTCACAGAACCGTTAGAGTAGCGGAAATACTCACAAATCATCAACCTCGTCCGAGTAGCAGAAATACTCAACCCCGTCCGAGTAGCGGAAATACTCCCAAATCATCAACCCCGTCCGAGTAGCGGAAATACTCCCAAATCATCAACCCCGTCCGAGTAGCAGAAATACTCAACCCCGTCCGAGTAGCGGAAATACTCCCAAATCATCAATCCCGTCCGAGTAGCGGAAATACTCACAAATCATCAACCCCGTCCGAGTAGCGGAAATACTCACAAATCATCAACCCCGTCCGAGTAGCGAAAATACTCACACCGTTAGAGTGGCAAAAACACTCAAAACCTAGGTCAACACCAGTGGCTATTAGCCCACTTCGGTAGAAAATGACCAAACTACCTTTAGGACCTTTTCCGAGACTTTTCGGTCAGGATGACCATTTTGCCCCTGGGCATCCAAACGCCCCGAGAACCACACCGGCTCTAGGTATCAAACCGGTAACCTCCTGAGAATAATTTTTATAGTGTTCTCAACCTCCCCTTACCTTTTCGGATCGTTCCGAGTCAATTCCGGCCAACCCGGTATAAAGTGACCGTTTTGCCCCTAGAGGGCCGGTCTCCTTCTTCGACCACACCGGCCTCCTTCTTCGACCACACCGGCTTTGGGTATCAAACCGGTAATCTCCTGAGAATACTTTTTATAGTGTTCTCAACCTCCCCTTACCTTTCCGGATCATTCCGAGTTAGTTCCGGCCAACCCGGTACAAAATGACCGTTTTGCCCCTGGAGGTCCGGTCTCCTTCTTCGACCATACCGGCTTTGAGTATCAAACCGGTAATGTCCCGAGAATACTTTTTATAGTATTCTCAACCTTCCTTTACCTTTCCGGACCATTCCGAGTCAGTTCCGGCAAACCCGGTACAAAATGACCGTTTTGCCCCTAGTAGGCCGGTCTCCTTTTCCGACCACGCCGGCTCTTGGAATCAAACTGGCAACCTCTGGGAAAATTCTAAATAATGTTTTCAAATCCCAAGTCTTTTTCCGGGACAATCCGAGTTCGCCCCGGCAATTTTCCGATCCGGTTGACCGTTTTGCCCCTAAAGGCCCGGTCGACCTTTCCGACACATCCTATCCTCACTTTTCAAGTCGAATACCTCCAGGACACTATTTTAAGTGTTCCTGCTCCTTTCTAGCCTTCCAGGTCATTCCCAGCTCCTCCAAATCATTCCCGGACTTTCCGGAGTCATTCCTAGTGAAGCCAGGCTAAAGTTTACATGGTAGTCACTAGTACAGGCGCCCAAATCTAGTTAAAGATACGTTGCTTGCCGACCTTAAATCTTTCCTAATTGGCTGGCGCCACTAGTAGTGGCGCCAAGCCAAAAAATGGCCTGGCTCCACTATTAGTGGCGCCAGTGTAAATTTTGCCCTAGCGCCACTACAACAGGCGCCAGGCTTATCCAACTTCTATAAATACAGAGCCTCATTCAACATGAAAGGGGTCTGCAAACTTAACCTAAAAATCCTATATTTCGATACACAGAGCTCGAGCACCTCCAAAACCCTAGCCTCCCTAGGTTTTCCCCAAACCCTAGCCACTATACACAAACCCTAGCCTCCTATACACTCATACACTCCCCCATACACTCATACACTAGCCTTCAACCACCCTCCGAAGACTTGAAGAGCTACCATCCAAAGCTTGAAGACAACCCTTGAAGACTGAAGAGGAAGATCAAGACGAAGACCGAAGACCGAAGACAAGCAAGGCGCGCAAATTAAAGAAGATATAAGGTAGGCTCCCTATTCAATTTTCTACACTTCCCCTCTCTCTCTTCTCTCTCCAACCCACTTGGGTTTTCTCTATTTTAATCCCCCATCTCTTTCCCGCCCTTTCTTTGCATGCTTGAAACAAGGGGACTCCCGGTCCATGTGTAGGATTAGACTGTTGGAGAGTCATCGTGTCGGGGGCTTTCTTCTAGTCTAACCAAAGACCACGTGGGTCTGGCCCCCTTGATTATGTGGTGAAGCCTTAGCCTTGTATGTTCACGACCCCAAATTGCATTGTGCATATCATAGTCTTGCATCTTCCAAAAACCGTTTTCAAAGTTGTTTTTCAAAATGTTTTCAAACTTGTTTTCAAAATTGCATCAAAAGTTATTTTTCAAAAACATGTTTTCAAAATCACAATCCTAGGGTGATTCTAGCCTTTCCATGGCTAGGGTTGCTTTAGGAAAGTGTTACATCAAAAGTGACCTTTGGTCTATATTTTCAAATCTCATTGTTTTCAAAACCGCTTTCCTAAAGTGGTTCTAGCCTTCTTATGGTTTGAATTGCTTTAGGAAAGTGAGATGTTTTTACACCTTCTAAAAACTCTCTTTAAAAATCTTTTCCTAAAAATCTTTTTTTCAACATACTTTCCTAAAATTCCCCTCTTCAAAATTGTTTTCAAAAACTCCCTTCCAAAATCTATTTTTCAAAATTCTCTTTTTCAACTCCTCTCCAAAATTTTTTCCTCAAAATTCACTTTCTAAAATCACTCCCTAGATTCACTTTCCTAAAAAAAAAAAAAAATCTTTCCTAAAAATCTTTCCAAAAACTTTCTTTTCTAAAATCTTCCTTCTAGAAACTCCCCTCTAGGTTTTCCTTCCAAAACCTTCATTTCCAAAAACGCACTTTCTAAAAATCCATTTTCCTTAGAGCCCAAGTCAAACCCTAGAACCCACAATTAGGAAACCCTAAATTTTCTTCCCAAAAACATGGTTTTCAAACTTTGTCCCAAACCTAGGTTTCCAAAACCTCTCGTTTTCTACATCAAAACTATACATGTTTCCAAAACCTCTTTTCTACGTCAAAATTATAATTTTCCAAACCTAGGGTTTCTAGAATCTCCCTTTCCAAATCCTTGTCAAATCCTATCTTCCCTTTAGGAAACCGAATCAAATCTCCCCGTTTAGGAAACTAGATCCCGTCCTCCGTTTTTGGAAACAAAATCCAACCTTTCTCTTTTAGAAACCAAATCCAATCTCTTCTTAATCCAAACCTTTCCTAATTCAATTCCTTCCTAAACCATAAGTTTCCTAAACCTAAATTTTAAATCTTTCCTTAAATTTCAAAATCCAACTCTTTCCTAATTCAAATCCTTCCTAAACTTCTACTTTCCTAAATCTTAAGTTTCCAAAACTTGAACGTAAAAATCTTTCCTAAACTTTAAAACTCAACTTTCCAATCTTTCCTAATTCAATCCTTTCCTAATTCTTCCCCTTTCCAAAATCTTTTTCAAATCCAAACTTTTAAATCTTTCCTAAACTCAAACCTTTCCTAATCTTAAGATTTTCTAGAACTCTAAAACTTTCTAAATCCTAAACTTTCCAAATTTCAAATCTTTCTAAAATTCTAAGCTTCCTAAATTCAAAACTTTCTTAAGTTTAATCTTTTTAAACCCAAAAACTTTCTAAATTCTAAACTTTCTTAAACTTCAAATCTTTCCAAATCTAAGACTTTTTTTCAACTCGAGACTTTCTTAATTCAAACATTTTCTAAACTGAAAACTTTCCTTTTCAAACCTTTCCAAAACGAAACTTTCTTATTTTCAAAACTTTCCAAAATCAAAACTTCCCTTTTTCAAACATTTCTAAATTCGAAATTTTCTTAATTCAAAACTTTCCTAACTCCAAAACTTTCCAAAAATGAAACTTTTCTAATTTCAAAACTTTCGTAAACCTACAATTTTCCTAATTTCGAAACTTTCCAAAAATGAACCTTTCCTAATTCGAAACTTTCCTAACCTAAATTTTTCCTAAATTCCAAGTTTCCAAATCTTTCCAAATCTTCCAAATCCAACATTCCAATCCAATCTTTCTTAATCTCAAGTCTTTCCTAAGTCTCATCTTTCTTAAGTCTAGGTTTCCTAAACCTCCATCTTTCCACAACCAAGTCCTTCCAAAATCCATCTTTTCAAATCAAAGTCCAATCTTTTCCAAAATTCCAAATTCAATATCCTCTTCTAATCTCAAATCAAATCCAGTTTTCAATTCGATCTCTTTCTTCCAATTCAATCTCTCTCTTCAAATCAATCTATTTTCAATCGGACTCCAGTCCGAACTACGACTGACCTGATTCCCCCAAAGGGATACGTAGGCAACCTTCATAGGTGCGGTCACAATACTTTTCAAACTTTCAATTCCACCCTCATGGGTGCGGTTTCTAAAATCTTTTCAAATCTCAAATTCCAATTTACTTTCAACCTTCCAATTTCAAATTTCTATTCCCAAATTTTCAAACTTTTCAATTTCAAATTCTATCTCTTCAAATCTATTTTCAAATCAAATCAATTTCAAATTAATCTCTTTTCAAATTTATTTTTCAATTCTCTCTTATTTTTATACTTGCATATCATGCATCATGTTAGTTTTCAAACATTGTTTTTTAAAGTGAATAGGGTTGAACTATAGTTAATTAAAGACTCTCATAGGTGAATCTAGGGTAGATTGACATGTAGGTACCGAAAAGGCGGGATAAGGTGATAGCTTAGTGCGTCTTCCCTACACGTAACCAACCTCCGAACTTAGAATCACTGATTTCAAAGACCAAAAGGAGTTATTTTTCTAAAAAGGGCTAAATGTTTTTCAAAGGTTGCCAAACATCCTGTTTTCCTTAAAAACCCTCTCTTGAGGAGATATTTTCAAAATCGTTTTCAAAAACCCTAAGTGTAGTTTTCAGATTACTCTTAGTTTTTAGGTGACCTAACTCACCTTAATCAAGTTAGGTGGCGACTCCGAATCTTTTTCAAAAGCCCTTTATTTCAAATCAATTTTCAATTCAAACCTAGTCGCACTCATTCTTTTGGGAGGGTGAGTTCTAACGAGAGAGTACAACATTTTTCCCACTTGTGTGAGTATTCCTCGAGTGCGAAAAATCTGGGCGCGACAACCCCTAAGTGAAGATAGATTTTATTTTATAAGAAGAGAATTTGGTATGTCTAATCCTATTATATAAATACGTGATATTGATGAATTTTTTTGAGAATGACAAATACTTCTATTCTCATTTTTGTAGGGGGAACAGATACTTGTTTACCATGTTACTTTTTGTTGATGATAACGGGGGAGAAATATAGTGTTTCTAAAAGAGATTGAGATGTAAATATAAACTTATTAGGAGAAGTCAAGTAGTGAGGGGGAGATATAATTATTTTTTTTTTGGACAAAATTTTGAGATAATTACCTCATATATGTTTCTAAATAATTAATGGTTGTCATCATCAAAAAGAGGGAGATTGTTAGCCTCAACTTTTTATTAATTGATTTTGATGATAACAAATATATATGTTTTAATGATTAAAATTTGGTTAATCTCAAGATTTCATAATAAAGTATGTTTAATGTATGAGTTAAGATTTGTAAAGAATTTTTATGTTAAAAGTTTAAATATATTGTGCATTTCAATAATAAATCACTTAATTTTTTTTATTTATGTTTTAAATGTTAATTATCTAACATTTCTAGAAGTTATTGTTTGTCTTGGATTTAAAAAGAATGCATAGCATGAAGAAGAATACTAAGTCAAAGATAATAGCAAGAAAGCTCATTGGAGATAGTTTCAGTATTATGTATATAACGTTTGATCCAACCATTGAATTGATCTGATTTTTGTGGCATTAAAAATAAGACTGAAATTCCTATAAACGGTATTTTATAAGGACTTTGTGAATAGAATGTCTTGTGGGACAAAACTGAGCTGGAATGTGACACATTGGAGTAGAAGTTTAAAATATGACAGCTAGGAGATAACTCGAGTAATTTTATTATTACTTTTGATTTAACCATTGGATATCTATGATTCTTATTGATCTAAAAATATGACTTTCAGGGCTACAAATTTAATCTTATAGATAATTTCAAATTCAAACATTATAAGGGAGAAAATCGAGGTGGAAGTGAAGACAATTCTGTAGAATTTCAAATATGCCAACTGAGAGACAGCTTGAGTATTTTGATGATAACTTTTGATCTGACCATTGGATCGACATAATTCTTATAGGTCTGAAAATCTGACTTTTATCACTACAACTTTTATCTTATATCTATTTTCAAAGTCAAACATTATAAGGGAGAAAATTGAGGTGGAATTGAAAATAACTCTGCAGAAATTCAAATATACCAACTGGAAGACAGCTTGAGTATTTTGATGATAACTTTTGATCTGACCATTGGATCAATCTAATTCTTGAGATTTTCAAAAGCTAACTTCCATGTCTACAACCTTTCTCTTATAGATATTTTCAAATTCAAATGTTATCAAGGCAAAAATTGAGGAGGAATAGAAGAAATCTGATCTGAAATTCAATTACCTGACTGGCAACAATTTTGTTCAAACGGGAAGAAATGTGTTCAAACTTCTCCAATGGCTAGAAGTTGATTTTAAATTGCAAATAATCCATTACTTTTCCTTTGTAAATAGAGATACACAAGAGATTACAAAAATTGGGCATAGAAAGTGATATTTATCATGATCTTCAAGTTTTGAACTTTACTTCTTCATCATTCTATTTCATCTTTATGCTTTATTGTTTTATTCAACTCTTGAGACTTTTGTATCTATTGTTGTGAGATTCAACTTCCTTATATCATTTGTAAAAGAGTTGCTAAACCCTTGTGATTTATTTTTTGAGTGATTGAGAGGAACACTTGGAGAAAAAGATTCTCTTAGTGTTTTGTTTCAGAGAGCAAAATAAGGGGTTATGTTTTGAGTGTTTTTGGAACAAAACACTTGGTATAAAGGTTTTCTAGCAATCGGACAAGCTAGTGGTATAAAGCTTTTTGAAGAGTAGTGAATTTGCCCAATGAAAGAGCCTTTGAGGTGGACGTAGGTTTGGCATAAGAGGAGCCAATCGAATCACTATAAATCGTTGTGTTTGATCTCTTCTCTTTTCTCTCTTTATATCTTGCTTAATATCTTTCTTATATATAGTTTTGATATACTTGAGATACACACACACTTGAATCATTTGTACTAATCTCACATTGATCATATCTTGGTTTATCTTATTCATTACTTAGCTAGATTAATATTTTATATCTTTTTTATTGCTTCTCACATCTTGAAAATTAAGTGTATTAGATTATTTTAAATTTTAAATTTTAATTATAAACCCAATTCACCACCCCTCTTGGGTTGCCACCTGATTTAACACATATAATATGTTATATAATATATAAATATAGTGGAGTAGGTGAGTGTGTATAATAGATATATAAGTATTTTATATTGATATCATGGCAGGTGAGACGAATGAAGAAAGAAGAAAAAGACAAAAGTGGCAGGTGGTGATGGTCGGAGAAGCAACTGCATGAAGACATGAAGAAAAATAAAGAAAGAAGAAAAAAGAAAGAAAAAGGAAGAAAGAGAAAGAAGAAAATGAAGAAGAAAAAGAAAAGAAAGAGAGAAGGAGAATGTCGGAGCAGAGCATTTGGTTCGTCTATAAAATGAGGGGAGCAGAGGGGATAAGTGGTACGAGAGGTGTTAGGGGAGAGCAGAGTATAGGGAGTAGAAGTTTTAATTTTTAGTTTAGTGTAGAAATTTCATTAGTGATTAGTTTTTTTTTTTTTTTTTTTTAGTCTTGTATTTTGTTGTACTTTATATTTCTAGTAATAAAATTATTTTTCAAACTATATCTTTTCAATATTATAAGTAGCTAGTTTTATTCTTGAAACCAATTGTGAAGATCATCCGAGGATCTTGGAATTTCAATGGAGGTAATTGATTATTTATTGTATATCTTTTATATTTCAATTCTTGGTAATGAAATTCTAGATATTTCAAAAAATTTAGATTTTTTATTATGTTTGGTAATTTCCATGCACAAATCGTATTTTGGTATAGTTATTGCACAAGTCGATGATATGAATCTATAACTTTAATTGTATTATTCTAGATTGAATTATTATTGAATTGGCTTTAATTAAATTCTAGATATTTTTGAAAATGTAAATTTTGGTAATTTCAATGCACAAATCTTAGTTTTGTATACTTATTGCACAAATCGAGAGTATGAATATATGACTTTAATTGTATTATTATAAATTTAATTAAATGATTTGAGTTACAAAACATCCATTTGAATTTCGGATGAATCGAGTGATCAAATCAATTGGGTCCATGACAATTTTATTAAATTTTATTTCAGTTAAAGTCAAGTCAACAATCATCAATCTCCCAAAAATATTATTTTTCTTTGATTGCCTTTTCAGCAACAATTGTCAAATTTTCATCGGTACTATTTAAGGTGAATTTTATTACCTAACTTTGCATGTTTTATTAACCGTCTCCTGTGGATCGACTCTAGTCTTATCGAATTTTTATTACTGCTTCACCGCACTTACACTTGGGTATTTTAATAGATTATCATATTCGGGATTAAAGCAATAGTTACAAAAATAGAAAGTAGAAGCAAAATACGCAACCAAAAAATATAAAAAGAAACAAGAAGCGAGAATGATCGAGAAACTTAATAAGAATCTTATTAAGAAGTTTTTACAAAATTTAAAGTAAAACTTTAGGATACTTAATGGAAACTATTGAAAAACGTAGTGGGAACCTACATGAATAAATCCATAGATACTTAGTTGGAACTTAAGGGGAAAAAATGTATAAAAATTAATATTTTAAATTTTCGCAGAGTTTCTGTTAAGTATCCAAAAAAAATCCCAAAATTTTTCGTTGAGTATCTCAAGAATTTTCATTAAGTATTTGAAACATTTCCTCTTACATTTTCGAAATGTTTCTTCAAAATTTCCAAAAGAGTTTCGTACCCGTACCGAAAGTACATTTTTGGGGCAATGCGCTTCCCCTTTTTAAATGAGTTTCCCAGAAACTATACATTTAAGTTTTGGGATGTTAATTTTTGTATTTCTTCCATGCCTAGTCACTAGGAGTGTTAGTGGATCTTTTTGACTTGGTTAGGTTTAGTGTCTTAATTTCTCCTCTCTTTCAAGGGTTTGTGTACCTTCGAGCAGTGTCTTAACCTTCGTTTATAATGTCCTAACTTTTTGTTATAAAATTCTCGCTTATTAAAAGAAAAGATTTTGATGTAAAAAGAGAATGGAAAGGATTTTGTTAGAAGTGAACACGAATTCACAAATACAATAATAAAAAGAGCTATCTCTGAGTTTGTTCGAAACTACCATTGCATTGTTCTATCACTATACATATTCTAGAGTACTATTAGATAGAGCTGGTTGCCCATCAGTGCGGAAGCTACCATTAGTTTCAATGATGTTTCATCTTTGGAGAGATAGGGTAAAAAAAAAAATCTATGTTAGCACATAGAGAGAAGCATTTATTGTTTACACCAACAAGTTAAATGAGAGCTAATTTAGTTTGAGTTCTAGTTGTATGACGATTTTTAGAATCCAAATGTGGTGCAATTAATTAAATCATAATTATGATTTGATTGGTATTCAATGAATTCACTTTAGAGTCTTAGACACACTTAGGTCGTTTTCATGAACTTTGTCATCTTTGATAAACAACCTATAATTTCACTTAAGTTCGTGTATGCTGATTTAGGCCTTTGTTTTTCAATCAGACATTGTTCTCGTTTGGACCAAGGCCTTTTTTCCAAAAAAAAAAAAAAAAGAAAAGAAGAAGAAGAAGGATGTAGCAACTATATTGAGCCTTAAAAGCATCTAAGGTTTTAAAAAGCTTGGAGCCTTCAAAAAATATTTAATGGCACAATTTTTTTTTGCTAAGCTTATATTTTTTTTTCTGATGTTAAATAGGGTAGTTGATTTTAGGCATTTTGTTTTCTATGGAGCCTTCCTTTCTCACCTAGATTAGGGCACTTATTTAGGAAACAAATTGTGAAAACTATATAGGAATTTGACTATAGCATGTTTTAAAAAATTTAGGGCCTTCAAAAAATTTAACTTGTACAATTTATTTATTTTTCATTAAACCGGTGTTTTTTTCTTCTAAAGTTCACTAGTATAGTTGATTTTGGGCTTGTTTTTTATTATTTTATAACAAATAGTTTTTTCTCATCTGGATTGGCCCTTTTCTTTAAAAAAAATATAAAAAATACATAGTGACTTACTAGGTTTTAAAAAATTCGAGACCTTAGAAAATTGAGGCCTTGCTCGCCTTATGGGTAAGTTGACCTTGACTATAGGTTTTTAAAAAAAAAAAAGTGTGATTGTTACTTTTTCCTCCTTTTTGCCCACCTCCTTTTTGTCATTTTGTTGGATTTTGTTTTGACAATTCGTGACAAAAAAAAAAGCAAGAGAAATATATGTTTGCATAGTCGAATGGAAAGAAAAATGTATGCATGATAGGGGGAGAATTTTATTCATGAAATGTATGTGTTGGTTTATTGATTTTCTACCTCACATTCCATAGGTTTGTCATTGTTTAGTGTTTGTTTTGCAGGAACTCAATTGACTAGAGCTATATTGGTCAACGTTTCTAGTTGAGTCGAGTTTTGATGTAATTTTGAGTTTTTATATTTGAGTATGTCATGAAATTGCTAAAGGGAGATGTTGTTAGGAAATTTAGTGCTGGAAAATTTTATGGACAAATTCATTTATTCAACCAAATGTTGCCAAAGCCAATTTGATGAAAGCTCGATTGTAGATCAATGATCATACTTTAGGAATATTAGGAGCATTGCAATTTTATAAAAAAATCGTGATTTTGGAAGGTATATACATGACATGATTCTTCTGTGTTTCGATGACTTCAAAACATTTGAAGAGGCTTGAGATCAAGAGTTTCACTTTGAATTCTATTGTTATCTCATCAATCATTGAGGATCAAATCTTAAAGTTTGTGCTCATCTTGTTGGATTCCGAAGACAGCAAGGGAGAAGGAGTTGATATGCGGCGGCTCTAGCACTGGAGGAGTATACGATGATTCGACTAGAGCGCTTTAGTTCATAAGTTGAGGATTCAATGGGAGGGATCTGTAAGTTAGTTATTGTAACCATTCAATTAAGTATAATGCGGAGTCAAGTCGAACCAAGTGTCGGTCCCATTGTTTTTTATTGATCATTGGATTTCTATGTAAAAATCGTGTATTGTGCTTTTGTGATTGCTGGATTATTGTTTGCATATATGCTACATTTATTTTAATGCATTAGATTGACACTCGGCAATTATACTTGAATAGACCCGATCCAATGCATATTCCTCCTGCTAGAAAATTTTTTCAGATTCATATAACTATTCTATGAATATTTGTTTTGAACCGAATATGTGAATTGATTTAATTTTGTAGTTCAAAAATAACAAGGCAAAAACAAACAATTTTGCCATCTTTAAGAGAAACAACTAATAATCACCACTAAATAGATGTGAAAATCATTCCGCAGTTATCATAGTCAAAATGACTCGATGCTTCAATTCAAAGTATGTTGTCTTCCCAATATTTGGCCATAATTAAAGTAACAATGACCAATTACCTCATTTCTTAATTAAGATAAATATAAACATAAATTCGATTGTAGCATATATTCTAATTATTATTTTTTAATTTCTAAAAATGCGATTGAATCCCAGAAGCATTAAACTCTAGTAGCTATCACATCTGTAAAGAAAATTCAAAAATAAGCTCTTGTTGCTATAGTAAAAATCAAACCTTTCAAAATATAAATTGTAGTTAATACACATTCATCATGGGTGAATAGAGTTTGAACCTACACGCGACACACCGAAAAGAATAATCAAATAATATTTGGATCAAACAACACCAACCCACAAATGAAGAAATCAAACAATTTAGCTTTTTCAAATAAAATTAAATTGGAACTATTTATTTTATGCGGGATTTATTTTCCAAATACTATAAAGAATACTTAGGGCATTTTGGCCAATAAAAAAAAAAAATGCAATATACAAAGCAAAACATGCCAGTTTGGTCAGAGTGAGCTCGGCCAAAGCCCCAAACGCCAATAAGGCCTTATAATCTTTACAAGTAATGTTCCATCTGCAGCCACCTCGCGCGATCCTCCTCATCTCATTCTCTCACTCCTCATGCAGAGCCAAGGTAAGATATCCCAAGCTACCCTTCTCTCTTTCTCTCTATCTGTCCGACGTGGGTTTCAGTCAAGGATTGGTATTGGTTAATGTATTCTTCGGAAATTTTACTTACCCAGATAAGATTTTGTGTAATTTCCTCTTTTGATTGGTCAATTTTTTGAAAAATTCGTGTGTTTTCGCTGAATTTTCTTTGAATTCTTCTTCAATAGCCATAATTAATGAATTATACAGTATTTGATTGTGATACAAAATTTGATTTTGTTTGTGCAATAGGTGGTCTAGAAAACGATTCGCAGAAAGGGATCAATTCACTGTGATGCATCATCTCTTCGGTTCCCCGTATAAGATCCAGTTACTACTAAGCTGTAATTTTGATTTTGTGTGTGGAATTTGTGATGGTATTCAGCGGTCTTCTGTAAATTAGTAGACCCTTCTGCTTGGAATTGGTAGCTTTAGCTTCAAATTGTCGAGATCAATTGCTCTCTTGCAAAGGTGTTCACTGAGCTGATTTCTGGGTTGGCGTCAGTTCCTTTAGTTGTTGCTTTTCTACATCATGCCAGCCATACAAAAGCTTTATAATGCTTGTAAAGTATCACTTTCTCCCACTGGACCCATATCGGAAGAAGCTCTTGAAAAAGTTCGTGCTCTCCTAGGTAGCGAGAGATAATCCTCTTTGCCTCTTATTTACGATCATAATTCTAGCAGTTTCGATGTGAATGTGAAAATGAAGTGTGCATGCTTATGTAAATCTGGGTTTCATTGTTTCAACTTACTCAAGTTAATTTGCCTATAGGACATATGTCAGATGATTATAAGATACATCAATGATATCACTTGGAACATTATTTTAGTCACTATTTTATGATTGAATTTGTTGATTGGAATGACCTCATTGAATTAGGACAGGATGGACTAAGTGGAAGACTGCTTCGTGTGTGTTGTTGGTTCGGTGCATACCTATGGTACTAAAATGAAATTTTACAAGACAAGACCATCCTTGCTTTATGGTGCAGAGGGCAATAGGAGAGAGAAGGTTAGGAATTGATCCATAAGATGATAGAGGTAGGACCTACTGAAGATAAAAAGAGAGAAAATTGATTTAGATGGTTTGGGCATGTACAACAAAGACTACTAAGTACCCCAGTTAGGAACACTGACACTATCTGCGTCAAGAGTAATGCCAGGGGAGGATGGAGGCCAAAGTTAACTTGGATTGAGATAATAAAATGACATGTTATATTGTGGTATAACTGAGATTATGGCCCTTAATAGAGCGGAATGGCGGAACAAGATGTAGCAGACCCTAAGTAGTTGAAAAAAGACTTTATTGAGTTGAGTTGAGTTGAGTTGAATTGAGTTGCTAAGCCATTGAGTGGCCACACTAGGCTAGACTTGGAAGCGTCTATCAAGGTTTGTTCTTGACACTCTAGGGATTGACCTTCACAGTTAACTTGATTTAAGGAGTTCTTCAACGTATGTTTGACATTTACATGGGCTTGGTTGAGAGCTCTATCTATGTTAGAAGCACCTGTATTGCTTAAGTGTCAATTGGCAATGCACTCCTCCAAGCTAAATTTCAATTCTTTGCTTCTTGTTGCACACAATATACAATTCATGGCTCCTCTTTCATATCTTAGAAATTATGTGATTAATTTGCCATGTTTTTAGGAGACTCATGAGGCTGGCTACTTAAACATCTTGCTTGAATTCGAGGTTTTTGGATTATAACTGTGGCTCAATGTTATGAAATCAACCCTTTTAGGTCTCATCTCTAGTGGCCTGTGCTTGCCTTATGTTTGAGATGCTCTCTACTTGCATTACAAGATAGAGATTTGTCCTTTTGAATTTCCTAACCAAAACCATACCTTTGAAGGTAGTGCCTTGTTGTTTGCTTGTTTGTTTGGTTGTTTCCATATCATTAGAGTCAACCCAAATTGATGACTAGAATTGACTATGGTTTGTAGTGGAGTTGAGTTGAATTGAGTTGGGCCTTTACTTCAAGGCTTGCACAGATTCTACTGAATTGTCAATAGGGGTAAAATATTAATTTGCACCAATGGAAATATAATCACAAGTATTTTATTTTAAGCTTTCCATATAATATATTTTTACATTCTTTTAAAAGCCTGCAAGTAAAAATGCTATGGTCATCCAATCTAGGCCTAGTGCTTTGTTACCATTACAATTTTAGCTCTAAGCACAGAGCATGAATGGGATGGTGTAAAGGATGCTATAACGGCTATGTTTTACATTTTTTTAAGTATGGTTCATTTGAGAGAAGTCTCAATGCTATTTTTATTGTGTTTGTTTCCGAAGAAAGAGGGAGCAGTAGAGTTGAAGGACTTTGGACAGATCAACTTGGTGCGATGCATGTATGAGCTTTTAGCTAAAGTTGTGGCTCACACATTGAGGAAGGTGGTGGAAAAAGTGATAATGGACTCTCATAATGCATTTGTGAATGGCAGACAAATTTTGGATGCTATGCTTGTGGCCAGTGAGGTTGTGAATTCTAGATTATTCAATAGGGTACCATGGGTATTGTGCAAGTTAGGTATTGATAAGGTGTATGATCAGGTTAACTGGAACTTCTTGGTGTGTGTGATGGAAATGATGGATTTTGGAGAGAAATGGAGGTCTTGGATTCATTTTTGCATTTCCACGGTCAAATTTTCTATTTTGGTCAATGGTACTTTGGCAAGTTATTTTTCCAGTTTGAGAGGACTCAAGACAAGGGGATACACTATCTTGTTTCTTATTTATTCTGCTTATGGATGCATTCAACAGAATCATCAGCAGTGCAGGGCCATCTGATTAAAGGTTTTGAGGTGGGCAGTTCAAGAGGTGGCTCAGTTACAGTATTACATTTGTTATTGGCTGACTATACTATAATTAGTGTGAAATGAGAATAAAAAGCTTGAGAATCTCAGATGTATCATGATTTGCTTTGAAGCTTTTTCTAGATTGAAAATTAATTTGGGGAAAAGTGAGATGATTCATGCTGGGGAGTTTCATAATATTTGAAGCCTTGCAGAAGGTTTGGGTTTCAGAATAGGATCATTGCCCTCTTGATGCTTGGTTTTTCCTTTGTACTTACAAAATAAAAATAAAAAATTACTTGGGTTTGCCCTTGGGGTCATTTTTCAAGGCTACTTCATTGTGGGCCTGTATTTTGCAAAGGATGAAAAAGATAATATCTTTCTACCACAACAAGTCTTCCAACTTACTTTATCTCTTTTTACTATTCTTGCTTCAATGGTTGAAAAGTTGGAGAGACATCAAAGAAACTTTGAATTTGTTTTTTTCTTTTTCTTTTTTTTTTTTTGGGCGGGGCGGGGGTTGGGGGTTGTTGGAATTTGGCATTTTAAATGTTTTAATGAAGCCTTCTTGGGAGAATGGTTATGGAGATATGCCAATGAAAGGGGTTGCTTTTGGAGAAGGATGACTGGATTTCTAAGGAGGTAAAGGGTTCTTATGGTGGTTGTCTTTGGAAGGCTATAGGAAAGGATGGTCAGGTTTTGCTCCTCATGTGCATTTTAGCATTGGAGATGGAAGTAGGATTAAATACTTGCTTTTTCTGTGGCATAAATGCCTGGGTATTTAATTACATGAAGAAAACTGAGGTTGGGATAGTATAGGAACCTCGGCTTTGTAGAGATTTGTGGATTGGGAATTAGAGGCAGTCAAAGAATTTGTTTAATTGTTATATGAGAGAGTGAGATCCAAGAGCAGAGTGGACAAGGTTGCTTGGGAGAATAATTGAGGCAAGTTCTTTATATTAGATCTTTTTATCATATGATAAGGGGTGGTCGATCTTGCAGTTTTCCTTGGAAAAGCATTTGGAAAGTAGGGGCTCCTATGAAGGTCTCTTTATTTTGTGTGGACAACAGCTTTCTTTAGCGAATGATGTTTAGGCTTTTTTATACTCCTGGTGTACAAGGGTTGAGCTTCTGATAAGGTATAAAGTTCACTTTTTACCAAAAAAATTCTTTTCAAAGTTTGTCTTCCTTTGTTAAATTATAATCAGTTGCTATTGGTTGCTTGTGGTTATTATTATGACATTTAATGTGAAGTAAGCATGTCTAAAGATTCTTAATTCACATTATAATTTTTTCAGAATTCCGATTGCCTTAGTGACAGTGCTATCTACCTTGAATGGCAGCCTGTAGAGATTTCTTGGTTTGAAAAATAAATAGAGCAGAAGCTCCTGGATTTTAGCCTTGATTCTAGACATAACTGCCAAACTCACTGCGGAAATGGGTTTGAGTGGTTGATTCTGGGAGGGAATTGCGACTAGGGACCAGGAAGGGATTTGAAAATTTCTAGCTCAAAATGTTTTGTTTTGGTTAATACGCATGATGATTCTTGGCTACTTCCAAGGACTTGAAGGAGGTATTTTGAAAGCCCAAACATGGATGAAATTCTCTGAAGAGTAGGCATTACAATTTGAGCATGGATGGAAGAGTTACAATGTTGATTTCCTTATTGTGTGAATGGTTAATATTGGAATTCAAATATCGTCCAAAAACTGACACTGGAAATCTGTGGTATGTGGACTTTAGAATCTGTCATTTAAAATTTCACAGGCTCTAAATTCTTCATCCAAATGCTCTCTAGAGATGCCATGTAATATATCCAGTTGTACTTTGCCATTTATAGACATATCATGATCCAAGTAGAAGTCAACAAATGGAACTTAAACCAGATCTAACTGCAGTAATGCATGAAGTTTATCATATGAAGTGATTACTGTAGTTGGTTTATCTGATTCTCAGAAGGGTAGGAAATGGATAATGAGTATGCTTACATAGTTTCCCACATTTCCCTTAGATGTGGTTCTAGGGTATTTCATGCTAGAAAAAATGAAGTTTTTGGGCTGTTCTGTGACTGTTAAATGTACTGGTGAACAGTACCTTTGACTGTTTTGTGTTCTTCATGTGTGCAAAGGGTGAATGATTGAATTGAAGCTTTCAGAGCTTATTCTCCAAACTGACAGTTTCTGGACCTCAATAAAAGATTGCAGCAATTTCTAGGAAGCAGCCCTTTTTTGATATACAAGTTAGGCAAAAAACTTACGGTGCTAGAAAAAAAGGTTAGTGTTAGTGAAGTAGCATTTTAGGTTGTAAAAATAATTCAATGAGTGGCTGATTGTGAATAAAATAGAAAAATTTGCTTGAAAATCATTAGAGATGGAGGACAATAGTTTAGCAATCACTCCTTTATTTTCTTGGGCATGCCAAAAGTGCTTCTAAAGCTGCTGAAAGGTTCTCAATCTGATCTTCATGTATTGAAAGCATTACATAGATACATATATATTGCTAAGTATTCCCACCTTGCATAAGACTTAGATTCTATTTTAAAAACTTAGTGATATACAGTAACTTTGGAAATTTTAGCATTAGCTGCCTACAAGTGGATTTGTGGTGGGCTTAGGCTTGGGAAAGCTACTGGGGCAAGGGTTTTATAAAGGCAGAAGAGAAGTTGTATTGAAGAAGGAAAAATGATTAAATTGGTTAAACTTCAAAAGTTGCTGGATTATGTGAAAGACAGAGAGACTTAAGAAACTTGATTATGCAAGGTCCCAAGTGGCTATCTCCTTAGTACATACCAGTTTTCAGATTTTGCTACTTTAGATGTATTTTTTCTTTAGCTTGTCTTGGTCTCTGTATCACACAAACACATCCGCACATTTACAAATATTAGAAAGACTGTGTTAACATAGTCTTGCAACTTGGAGGATCACCTTTCCTCTTGCGGCTCATAGCACTTTGAAACTTGTCTTAAGGGAAAGTTGCTTCTTGGCAATGTATGTCATTCGGAAAGTTGTTAATATGGTTTTTATGAGCATTTCCTATTATGTAGAAATCCTTTTGCAAAACTGATATGTTTCCTTTTCCTTCATGTTGTTCTCCCTATATTTTCTTTGAACCAATCCTTTTGTAGGCCGTTTTGTGTTATATATTTAACATATATATATATATATATTCTCAATTATCTCCAAATTCTTTTCATCATTAGATTACCTAGTCTGCATTTTATTAACAAGAAAGGTGAATTGGAAGAAAAATAAAAGTAATTTGCTTTCATGAAACACATCCGTTCAAATCCTTTCCTATGTTTATCCATGGATGATGCATCACGGGAAAGATCTAGTCCCATTCTCCAAATACACTTTCCTGTAAATAAACAGTTTCGGGGAAAGCAACTTCCCTTGCAATTCACTTTTCTCAGGAGTCAGGTATAGGTAACCAAAGAGAACCATAATGTTTGTGGGTTGTCCTATCAGCCTGTATATCCTTTCTTGTATTTGTCTTCGTTTCCTACTTGATAACTATGGTTTAAATGTTACACCCTGTAGCAGTCATTGCCATTGATTTTGATTGCCTATTGTACCCCAATGACAATATAAGAAGTTATTGGTCTGTGTTATTGTCATTTTTTTCTTTGGTTATTTTTGTAGAATGACCTTAGGTATTTGACAGGCACACATGTTCCAATTCAGGACAAGAATGTTGTTTGCTATCTTGATTCTTGTACACCAATAAACCAGAGACACCTTAGACCACCATATTTTTGCATCTTCTTCTCTTTTTCTTTTCATTGCCTTTCCTTATTCTAAACTTAATACTTCTCTCTATTTGTGTTGATGCGGGATTTATATGATTCTGTTTGCCTTCTTAAATTAGTGATTAGTTGATTAAATGTGCTTCTGCTATCTATTGAAATAGAAATCTAGCGGAGGACTCTGACCTAAAATATTTTGAATGCTAGTAGTATGCTCATGCCAATTTGCCTGGTGTTTCGTTCATGTTAATTCCTCTGACATGCATACATCTGGTACACGTGACAGTTGACTCAACAGAAAGGCTAAATATCAATTTTAGTCGGGGGCAGGGTTTTCATAATTTTGTTGACAATTTTTGCTCTTTCTTTTCTTTTCTTTTCTCCCCCTTTGTTTCTCCTCTTTTGCTCTTTTTCTTCTTTTCTTTTGTTCTATTTGGTCTAGGAAGGATTTCTTATCATCCTGAGCCTTGTGCTTTCTTTTATTTTTTATAGATTAAGTTGTTTCTATCAGAAAGGATTCTTACTATTGGTAGAATGAACTTATTGAAAGCTTCACCTGCTTGGATCCAAAAATTTTTGATTAGTCTGCTTGGGTCCAAAATTTAAAAATTGGCAGCACAAAATTTGTTCTCCTAAGTGATTTATACATGTGCACTGAAAGTTGAACTATGTATGTTAGAAAAATTACTTGACAAGCTGCAACCATATTTTATGGCAATGGTCCTTGGGCCTGGTTTGTATGCATCTTCTGAACTTGTTCCATTATTTTTTAATTTGTTTTTGGAACCGGACATGCTTCGGATGTTTGAGAGAAGCACTTGTCCAAAACTTAAACATATATGGAACAGGTTGCGAGTTCTAAAGAATAATTTGGGATCAAATTCTAAAATAATTATAATGTGGATTTGTACCTAATGTGACGTTTGATCTATAATATGCATTGTTTTTATTTTTATTTTAATTACTTTTATCTTCCAATTGTTGATTACCTTTGAGTAAAACAATGAGATATATCACATATAAAATATATGTAAAATATATTATTGCCGTGTCCTTGCCGTGTCATGTTCTACATAACCTAATTTGTCCTAGGGGTTCCCTGCTCCAAGATCGCGAATTAATGGATTTAGGTGAACCTGGCGGCAAATTTGCAATTTCATTTGGGTCAGTTTGCTCATCACAATTTTGAGAGCGGCAATCTTTCTTTTGGACATAGCAACGGCTGGAGGTGAGGAAAATCAGAACTTGGAAAAGTAAGTTGCTAAGCTGATTCAAACTCACAACCTACCAAAAACCTACAAACACCAATGACCAACAAGGCACTACATTGTCATTGTATTATGTTGCTTATTTTCTGTACTTGTCATTATTCGATCTACCTTCTCTGCATGTCCTTTATTAATTTTAGGTGTTACAAACTATTAGTAATGATTCCAAAGACATCTGCTTGATATAGTAATAAATATAATTGTGTTTATAAATAATTTATGCATAAGTTAATATATTTATACAGAATCATGTATATTAGATGCATATACATGCTCCACAGGCGCTCCCACTCTTAAAGTATTTTCACAAAGGACTCTCACTCCCACTTCTGTTCAGCAAATCGGTCACTTAGATCCTACATTTTTTAAAAATTGCCGTGATGGTGTATTTGTGTCATGTTGTGCCCATGTCCGTGTTTCTTAGTTGTACTTGTTCATAGGTTTCTAAAATTTCACACTTTATATTGTGTATGTTTGTTGGCATGATATTTTATGTTTTCACTGTTGTGTGTGGTCCATGATACATGGATGCTATGGCACACCTCTTAAAATTTAGTTATGTTACAGAAAAAATCAAGCCCTCAGATGTCGGTCTTGAGCAGGAGGCACAATTGGTACGTGGGTGGACAGGTTCTGTGCAAGGGTGCAATGGGAGTCTTCAGTCACTTCCACCGATCAAATACCTGCATTTACATGAATGTGAAAGCTTCTCCGTAAGTCTACTCAAGGGTTATCTATTGAAGTTCACCCATTGTTACGACCTTCCTGTAGTTCGAATGTGCTTAATATCAAAACTTGGAAACTAAATCATTGTGATCAATTGGTTTCTGAATTTTTCTTGCAGATGGGAATATTCTGCATGCCGCCTTCCTCTATTTTACCACTTCATAATCATCCTGGAATGACTGTATTGAGCAAACTTCTATATGGTACATTAAATGTAAAATCGTATGATTGGGTTGGTGTGCCCAGGCCTTCCGATCAATTGCAAGGTTTGCTCTTTTTGGCTATTATATTTTTTTACTTTTGAGTGTGTTAACTGGTTCTGTGGTGCTTGACAATGGTCAAGTTTAGTTAGAAATTGTTTCCACTCTTGTCTTTGGCAGACTGAAACTTAAAAAGAAAGCCTTTTGATGCACTGAAACTGCTAACAAGTAATAGAAGCCTATTACAATGCTAGCCTGTGGGAAATGAAACAATTGAATTTCCCTTTGTGTTTGAAACATTAAGCTTGGTTAACTCTTTCAGATGTATACAAATACCAGGTAGTTGAGAATGCGATATTAAGGGTGAACAAGGGCACTAAATTTAGTGCTATATGAAGGTTGAACAAGGGTGCTAAGTTTATGATTGGTGAAATCACTCTATAGAGTGTTAAGAGTGTTGACTTTGTGATTGGTGGGGGCTAGACTCAACTTTGCCTTGGAAAGTGCCATCAAAAGTCTCCTCTTTTGTACTTGTCAAAAAAGAAAAAGTCTCCTTTTTTGTCTGGGTGTAGGCTTTTGAGGCTATAAAACTATTGATAACTTGGGATGTAAGGGAATATTGTTGCTTACATGGGTTTGGCGGGAGCTTAGCTTTTGGAGCTCTTGTATGCTTCTCATGTACATGGGCTTGTCCCCTATAGCACTCCCTTAATGTAGTTATGTATATATATAGATGTGCTTGTGTGCGCACTCGTGGATACATATGTGTAATCTCCATGCAGCATGCCACATCAAAGCACGTCATTATCTCCATGAACTTGGGATCCACATGTTAGCCTCATGAGATGACATATTATTGACCATTTAAAAAATTTCCACACGTCCTAATACTCCTCCTTAGGGGTTGAGAATGCCAGTCATGGCTACCCTACACTTGCCTTAGCCTTGAGCCTAGGCGTCCAAGTGATGCTCTCAGAAATAACTCCTAGTATGCTTGCCCTCAACCTTAAGCCTAGGCGTCCAAGTGATGATCTCGGAAGCACCTCCCAGTATGCTCACCCAGATGCTCTTTGCCACAGTCCCTACCACTTGAGCACATTGCTTTTCTGGCTCGATGAGACACTCAGCACCCTTGGCTTGAATGAGCGCTTCTCCACCTGACCATGTCTTTCCCATGCTTTAATCCCTCATCTCCAAGGTTATATGTAGTGGCACCTCGAACCTCTTATGCCAGCCTAAATCGGAGCAAGGCCTAGGGACCCTCTTGGGCTTGGCATCATGCTCATGGGGCCTGAATGCTACGCCATGATCCATGCTTTGCACTATTGCGGCATATGCCTTGGTGGCTAAAGTTGAGGATTCATGATGGTGCTCTTGCTGCTCATTTGAGGTACTTGTGCCTTGATTGGTCTCACAGAAAGAGAGAGAGAGGGAGGAGGAGGAGGAGGAGGAGGAGGAGGAGGGGGAGGGGAAAGTCTCCACTTGAAGACAAGTTGAGACCAAAAAAAAGACGATGTGTGCTCTGTTCCTGCCCCCCCTACCTGTATAAGCTAAGTGCCTCAAAGAATATCGATGCCACTAGTCGAGGTTGCTCCACTAATGGAATGCAAGAGAGCAGGATACCTATTCCTCAACTATGTCCCGAAAGTGAGCTTGCCCTAATGGTCTGGCCCTCTCTATATATAGTAAGCTGCCTCCACCTTATCTTCATTACCGTCCCTTTATCTGTCCTAAGACTGCCGCAATTCTCATGCTGTCCATCTCGTGTGCCCTCTCACCATCTCAGTGCCTACATACTTTCCAGAGAAGAGTTCTACAATCAGCCTACTCACCAGCAACAATCCACAATGTGTGTGTGTGCGTGTGTTTTGTATTTTATGGTTGTGCCTAAATAATGCACGTGTTGTTGGTGAGATCTTACATGTAAAACTTCCTACGCATACCGGAAATAGTTGCCAAAAAATTGTTCCCAGAATTAATGCAAAAATATTTTTCACTATTGTTTGTATTGTCTTTAATATAAACTCTAGCGTTTAATGGTCTGGAGTAGTCTTTTGTTGTCCTACGATGTTTGGTGCAAGTAACAAAGGTTCTAAAGTTTTTATATCATTATTTGTCTTCAATGTAATAATGGTCACTGGATTATGTAATCCAATTTCTTAGAGATCTAGAAAATGTTGGCCTATTGAACTGAGTCTTCTTAGATTGAAGCGCATGTGACTCCTGCTAAAATTGATGGCCAAAGAAGACAAGTTTGACCATTTTGCATCTTGGTGAGATCATCAATAAAAGGGGTCAAGATTGAAGATGATGTTGCTATTTTTGGTGGACTTGATGGATGAAGCGGGTAGGTATTTTTATATTGTTTTATGGTAGATCAAGCTCTATGAAAAACTTCTAACTTCATAAAGAAGTTACAAAATTACCCAGTTCTACGGATAAGTTGGTGAACATTGTTTTTGTTGATAAGCATTTGAAATAAGAATGTTGTGCCTGATTAGTGCAAGTTTAGAAACCACATAATAAGAAACTAATGCATTTATCAGAACTTCGGGTTGGAAGTTAAGCTTACATTGCAATCACATAGGAAGAGGAGTTAAGGAGATGATCTGATGAGGTGGACAAAGGATTGTAGCAGTGAGTGCTGTTTTCAAGCCGAAGGCTCTGCATGGACAAGGATTGAGGTGGTGTCCTTGTGATTTCTTTCATGATGTTCTCCTCCAGGATGCCTTCTGGTCTTGCGATTCATCAGAACATATAGTCCCAAACTTCTAATAATTGGTATTTTATAAATTAATTTATTTTATTGAAAAATAAAATTTTGACGAACTAATTTTGCTGCATGATGGTCTGGTATTTAAATAATACTTTTTAAAAATATTGTATAATTACAATATTTATTGTATAAAATTGTCAGTAACATGAGCTTCTTTTTATAGATATTATCATTAACATTAGCTGATTAATAGCAAATACGAGTTTAGGAACTTTTTCATAATTTACATTAGATATAGCATATAATTTTCATGAAAAAGTCCATTACCGTGAAAATGCACATGAATAATATTTTATTCTAAAAATTGTGTACTTTAAGGAAGTCTTTTGTTGAATGGAATCACTAGAGAAAGGTAATATTTAAGCCTATTTATTCCTTACACATTTTCGAGTCTCCTATGATTATTGCTAATTAGAGGTCACTGTATGGATTGAAGTCATACACGTAACCTAAGAAGTACGGATACGGATACGGGTACGGATACTAACACGGATAAGAACACAGGATACGACATTTTCAAAAAATGAGAACACGGTTATGGTAGGAACATGACCAAAAAAAAAAAATTTTATTTGATATGTATATGAACTTAAAATTCATAAATCACCAAAAACAATATGAAAACAACTAAATAAGGTCACAATTATAATACAACAACTAACAAGTTAAGGATTGAAGAATTGAATTTAGGTGTTTTATGTTTTAATGTTTTAGAGTTTTGAAATTTATAAATTCGACTCCATTTAATACTTTTAATAATAACATTTCAGTCTCACCATGTCCCAAAACATGTCCAACTAGCAGACACGCGTGTGCACTAAAAAAAAATATCATCATAAATATTAGACATGTTAATTGGCGTGTCCGATACATGTCTTGGCATGTCCGAGGAGTATGTGTATCCATTGTATGTCCGATATGAATACGACACTCTAAACGGTGTGTCTGTGCTTCCTAGCATATAACTGATGACAAATGGTGGGGACAAGATTTTATGGAGCCACGTTGCAGCTTCACTGTTGATTGCGATAAGTTGTTTCACTCGTGAGTTTATTGGTCCCTATCTTAAATACAAAAAGGCATGATTTTCTGCTATTATTTGATTGCTGGCAGACTAAGTTAACATCTTAATGACGAAAAACCAGGATTTTCTTTGATTATTTGATTGCTGGACTTCTTGTTGCAGATATTGTGTCTTAGTCCCTTGCGTGGTTCACACTCTCTTTTGTGTCTTCTGGCTTTGTTTATTCATTTATTTATTATTGATAATAATGAATGCTTTTCAGTTGCAGCAAGACCTGCAAAACTTATTAGAAATGGTGAGATGAGGGGCCCCAGTGAGCCAACAATTCTCTATCCAGCGAGTGGTGGGAACATTCATTCTTTCAAAGCCATAACTCCATGCGCTATCTTTGACATTCTGTCTCCGCCTTACTCTTCCGAGGATGGACGACACTGCACTTACTTTCGGAGGTCTCCTAGAGATCTGCCAGGTAATAGAATTAGCTCATTGTTTTCGTCATTAGGTAAAAACTTATTAATTCCATCTTTTCAAACTGGAGAAATATTACCTGATTTTTATTATTTTTATTTTATTCTTTTGGGTTTTATTGTTTTTGGATTGAAGATACTCTTGAATTGGACGGGGTGACCATCTCGGAAGTAACTTGGTTAGAAGAGTTCCAACCCCCTGACGACTTTGTGATTCGGAGAGGGCAGTACAAGGGTCGCGTTATTAAAACTTGAGTGTTCTTTTTTTCTTTTTTCTTTTTGACTTTGTGTATTAGATGCTTCTTTAATGGATTGAGCCCTTCATTTAGGTAGTTTGAGGTGAATTCTGAAATTGAGTTGTCAATAGCCGTGACTATAATTATTTTTGTTGGCTATGTGAGTTAGGCATTTGACTTGTACATATAATATGTAGTTATTTAATTTAGTGACCTCAGTTTTAACAATTTGAATACCAATGGCATTTGAAAGAACTACGGCCAATGTTGTTCTTACAATCAGCATTTGTTTGTTTGATGAATATAAGCAGATATAATATTTTTTTCTTGTTTCATTCAGCAAACTGGCTATGCCCTGAATTATTTTATGAACAGCAATATCACGAGGCATCTGTTTTTCATTCAGCAGACTTGCTATGCCCTGTCAGTCAGGTGATTTGTAGTGAAACCAAAGTTTTTGGATGTTAAAATTTGACCTTGGTGAATTTTTGAGTATTTCTGTTATTGTAGTATTTTGGTCACAATCTTCGTTTAGTATCTCGGGTCCTTTTTTTTTTTTTTTTGGTGCTTCTGGAGGTGTGCATCTTCTGCCTTAACTGATGGGTTTACCGTTCAACATTTTTGCGCCCCTTTTAAGTGTGATTTCAGGGAGATAGAATCACTAACATTCTGTTTGGAATCTGAATTTTCGGTAGGAAAAGAAAAATGTGAAGGAAAAGATAACAAAATAAAAGAGTATTTTTGTTTTTTTTTCCTTTCACATTTTTTTTTTCTTTACTCTTTCTACTTTAAATTACCATAAGTGTGCACTAGCATGCCCTGGCTCAAATGTCCTGAAATGATGAAGCTCATCTCTTGCTGTTGTTCACAAGCATCCTTTCTTTGTTTACCCAATGCTGCCCTGTAGCTGGACTAGGTCACACTGCCTGATCTTTTCTTCGCAGCTAATATTCTGTGGTTCATACTCTCTGAATAAGATTAAGCTATGACTTACTTGATGTGCGTCATACCGAATAGCTTTTTGTTCCCTTGTGTTGTGTTTTTCTTCTTCTATTCTCTTTGAGCTTATCAGAGCAGATCTGACTGGGGTGTACGGAGATGGGTTCATGGATTATAGGAACCTGAAAAATATTACTGTATTGTGTGAGTAGGGTTCCTTTTTTGCTTTCTTGCTTACGAACACATTCTGAGTGTGTTTATGTTACTTACATTTACCATCTTTCGGGTAAAGATGTCAAAATTAAACTTGTTATCTTACAGCAGCAACCGTACTTCGAGCCAAATTTGTAAAGTTTACGAGTTTTCGTTTTTTTTTATCCCCAATTCTTTAGTTGGATTTTGGGGCTAGGTAAATTTTTGGAAATAATAGCGTCTTTCTTAGTGGCTACTGTGCTTCCACAGCATGCATTGTTTCGACGGGAAATGAACAAAGGACAATGCCCGTCCCTTTTATCTCATTGTATCTTGCCGTCTTCAAAATTGGCATTAACTTGTTTCTCGTTCTTTCTTTAGTTCTCTCTGAGAGATTAGGATTTGTGCGCTCTCCCAATGTTCCAAAGTGGTACCAGTTTTAAGAGGGAAGGGAATGTGTCTCTCTTTTTTCTTTTTTTTTTTTTTGGCAAAAAATAAATAAATATG
This sequence comes from Euryodendron excelsum, assembly GCA_033060915.1. NCBI lineage: Eukaryota > Viridiplantae > Streptophyta > Magnoliopsida > Ericales > Pentaphylacaceae > Euryodendron > Euryodendron excelsum. The sequence goes on along the minus strand of CM065381.1, from coordinate 41,918,967 downwards.
TAAATAGGTTATTTTATACATTCGTCAGGGAGAATTACTCAGCAATCAGCTATAGAGATTCAAATTTAAATATTAAACAAGAAAATTCGAGTTTGTATTCACTAAACCAATCATTTGTTGATAAGAGAATGTGTCTCTTAATATTTAAAAGTGATATTAGCTTTTTTAATTAGCTTTTAGTTTTCGTTATAAAGAAAAAAAATAAAAAAAAATTTAAAAGCTTAAACTAAAAATTCACAAGAATGTAGAAAATTTTTATTTTAGTTGAAAAATTCTAGGAAAAATGGAAAAAAAAAAAAAAAGAATTTAAAGAAGTCATTCAAAAAGCTGATCCAAACAATCAGTTTCGGTTGTGGAGAAAAATATTTTTGAATTGTTTAACAATGAAATATGCACGTAAAGAACTTAAGTTGAGATGGCATTATGGAGACCTTTTCATGTTTTTTTTTCTTTTTTAACCACCAAAAGTGGTAGCCTAGTTGGCTTTAGTTAGGGATAGGAATGAAACTACCCTTCCCTTACCCCTCACACATGGTCATGAGTTCGGACCCGCTTATGGTAACAGTCATTGGGAACAAAATGATGTGTGGAGAGTTGCAGCCATCTTACACCTTTGATTGGGTTGGGTTTAGCTATGTCTCATCCCTTCTCGAGAAGCCCAATAGGGTTCGGGCTATTATAGTTATATCCAAGTAGAAATGGTACTCAGGTCGCCCCTACTACCCTTCGGCTTAGCCAAAAAACAAAAAATCTCATGTGTTTTTGTGGTTTTTACAATTTGATTTGCACTACTTATCAAGAAAAGTAAAATTAATTTGCACCCAAACTCCCCAACACTCGAACTTTAATCCATATGTTTGTAAATTATAGAATAGATTATACATTTATGTTATATTTGGATTTTAAATTTTTTAAGGAAAATGAAAGAGGAAAGAAAAATGAAGTGATAGAATCTAAGTATAATTCTTTTTGTTTTGGTCTGATTATAAATATGAGAAGAAAATAAATAGGTATTTGTCAAAAAAAATTAGTTTTTTGGTTGCTTAGAAAATAAATAGGGCAAATTACATTTATCTCCCTTGAAGTTTGAGACTATTACAACTCACCCCCTGAGGTTCTAGAAATTACATCCTCCTCTTTTGAGGTTTGAGGTAAGTTACATTTTTATCCAGATATTAAATTTTTTAACAGAATATATGTGATGTCAGCAAAAAAAACATATTTATTACTTAAATTGTCCCTAATGTGCATGAAATGACATAAATAGAATTTTTCTTTTGCTTTTAAAATTAATTTGTATGTTAATTTTTAAATTTTTTGTTTTTTTCTTCATGTTAAATCTTTTTTTCCCACGTATGTTGATTTTTTTTTTTAGTATGTAGGATCTATTTGTTATGTCATAAGCAAAAAAAAAAAATTTATTTGTCATTTCATGCACATTAGGGACAATTTAGGTAATGAACCTATTTTTTTTACTGACATCACATATATTCTGTTAAAAAATATAATATCTGGATAAAAATGTAACTCACCTCAAACCTCAAGAGAGGAGGATGTAATTTCTAGAATCTCAGGAGGTGAATTGTAATAGTCTCAAACCTCAAGGGAGGTAAATGTAATTTGCCCAAATAAATATGTATCTGTAATTTTATAAGGAATTCATTTTTTTCTAGCCAAAGATGGGCTATTGCATTAGTGTGAAGCCCTCTACACCTTTTTTTTTTTTTTTAATAACATGGGAGAACCTGTTCAAGACAAGGTCTTTCGGATCAATTGTTAGCAAGTAAATGCCTCCGGAAACTCGCAAACGCTCACAATTCAATAATTTCGGGTAAGACAAGGGTTGCCTAAGGAGGCAACTATCTTCAATGTGACCAACACGGTGTAAGAATTTTCTTTTAAGAATACTTCATCCACAATGCAAACGACTCGAACTCAACAAGTATCGACATTATACAAGCGGTACTTTCACTTTTTCCCTTTCTTATGAAAAGAGAACTAAATAAAAGGGCCAGCAGCTAATCTAAATCCTGCTGAACCAAGTCAGAAAGCTTCCTTGGTACAACCAGTAAAGGATGGTGGATAGATCTTTCCAATGGTTGAGATGCATCCAATTGTGCGCAACCATTGGCAGAACGAGAGCACCACCTAAAGGACCAGTCCTCACTTCTACTTCACACCACTTAACGGTACACTACTACTTCTTACCCCTCAGTTATGAGAATCTGGGTGGGGGTTTTTATACAATTATCTAAAGTTAAGAATTAAGCATTCTTAACTGCAGCAAGAGTGAATCCTTTGATCTCTCTCCCAAAGGATGGAGGAAGGACTTTGGTAACTAGGCTAGCCCAGTTAGTTAAACAGAGATGATGAGAATATATATATATATATATATATTATTTTGGTAGGAATATTGTATTGACAAATTCTGTGTACAAATTTTTTTTTTATTGTAATTTGTCTTTAATTCTCATTATAATTCATTTTTTTGAAATTGTAATGGGTTCATTGAGTCTTTTTTTATTGAGCCTTTGAATTCTTGGAATATCTCGAGTGCTTGAGTAATACCAAGGAGACTCAAGGATGGAAGAGCAAAACATTGTGGAATGTTTCGGAAAATTCAGAAGCTTGCGTTCTTGGCTCATTCTTTGTTCATTTGAACGAAGTTTTGGCAGTAATTCAAAAGATCTCGTTATTGGCTCGTTCTTAGTTCATTCAAACAAACATGATGAATTTCCAACGAGTTCCAATTTTGGAAAACTAGATTTTTGTGCTTTCTGGGAAGCTATTTATATAGCAGGTTCGCCTATGGTTATTGCTTGTGTATGACTTGAAAACATATAAAGAGACTCTAGAACTTGTGGAAAATACCCTCAAAGCTATTGTTTCACTCCATAGCAACCGTTGAAGATCAAATCATTATTGCGTATTCGTCTTTGTGGATTCTGAAAATGGAGTGAAAAATCAAGGAATTCATAATTGGTGGATCTAGACCAGTTCTTGGAGAATTAGAGAGGTGGTGTGGTGATTTAACACTCAATCAGACACTAAAGTACTGTGTCAAGTGACTGGTATGCGATTGTTGTGACTCGATCAATATAGGCAGGGTCACCTATTGAAAGATTAGACACCTGATGATTGGAATATCTAATAGTGGATTTTTAAGTTGATTCTCTTCTATTTTGTTCAATAAAGTGCATTGATTGAACATCATAAGGTCCTGTTTGGGTTTTCAAGTAAAATCGTGTGTTTCTGCATAACAATCTTGTATAGAGGCTATTTGGGCTCGACATTAATCCCAAATGATAGTTCAATTCCCAGATGTTCTTTACTTCGACTGATAATCATAGCTTCTAAACCAAGAGTCCAAGAATTTTTTTCGCTAAACACGCAATAAACAAACAATGGCAGAATTCAAGTAGCCCAAAAACCCAACCCACTCACCACCTCCAAAAGTGCATTACTTTTGAAGGAGCCAATGGCAATTTTAAATGTCTTGAAATTCCTGCCACTAGGCAATGTGAGACTTATGGGCACTTGTCCTTTTTTTTTTTTTTTAAACACACAAATAAACAACACGAATTTTTTCCCAACATCAAGTGGCAGAATCAGAAATTATTGACTTATACAAGTCCATATGAATGCTAGCAAACGATTCAATTTTGATGCCAAAAAAAAAAAAAAAAACTTTATTTCATGGCCAAAGATAGGTATTGCATGGCAGAATCACAAATTATTGACTTATACAAGTCCACATGAGTGCTAGCAAACGATTCATTTTGATGCCCGAAAAAAAACTTTTTTTCATGGCCGAAGATATTTATTGCACGGGTGTAAAGCCCTTTGCATCAGTTTGTAACATGTAATGTCTATGGAGTAACATGTAATTTCTCAAACATGTCCATGACTTTATGTGCCGGTAAATTGACAATATATCCTCTGTGTCACGGCCTACCAAATTAGAGTACCCTGCAGGCTTATTCAGATGCCAAAACAGCAGCACAATTTTAAACATAGGCATCTTACAAAATTTCGAAGAATACTTTAAAAATCTAAGCCCGTGACATCTGGCTTTAAAGCAACATGGGCAATTTTGGTAATCCAAAGTAATGAAAGCGGGTAAAACAGACCCGCCCCTGCCCATGCCCATGCCCATGCCCACCCTTACTATCTTTTCATTTTGCAAATAGATTTTCTTTTTCACATAAAATAAAAAGAAAAAATCCTATATCTGTTGTGACAATTATATATTTCTATCATAAAAAATTTAAATTGGGCATTACAATGAGTGTGTGGATCACATAAGATAAGTTTCTTTTAAGAGAATAATTCACCATTGTTCTGAAAAATTGTTAAATGGTGGCTAACCTTCACCAACCTGCCACCATTAGTTGCCTATATAAACGGAAAAGAGAAGAGAGAAACAAGAAAGAGAGCAAGAAAAGGAAGAGAAAGAAAAAAGAAAAAAAAGAAAAAAGTAAATAATATAGGTAAACTATTTAAATTTTTGTTGTCTTTATATTTCATTTTACGAAAGAAATACATTCTTGGGTGATCAAGAAGATTTATCTCCATAGTTTCAGAAAACTATTTAATTATTATTTGAGAGTTCTAGAAAAACTAGTTTTATTATATATTGTGTTTGAATATTTTACTTGCTTAATAGTCATTTAGTTTTATAACACGTTATCAGCACGAAACTCTAAGTGTTTGTGAAAAATATAATTGTGTTCTTTCTTATATCTGGAAGGTACTTCATTTTATGTGTTATTAATATTTCAGTTAATTTATCTTTCTTTTGAGTTATTTACTGTTCACTTTTCAATTTATGGCATAATTTATATTTGTTGAATAGTTGATGAATAATGATGCATAGTTGATAAATAGTGATGAATAGTGATATTACGAAACTTTGTTTGTTTATTTCTCCCAGATTTTAAATTTTTGGCTTATGATATTTATAAATCTAGAATCCTTATTTCAATACCTTTCCATAGACATGTGACTTGACTATATTTTGATGTCTAGATTGAAAGTTATAATATGAACAAAAATAATATATATATATATATATTTATATATACGTATTATGTATGATACTATGAAACAATAGTAATTACTATTCATAAATAGTGATTTTACTATTGATGAATAGTATTAACAAATGAAACTTATCAAATTTGGATGAGTGGGATTTGTATCAAATAGTTGATCAAAGTTCTATAATATATCTTCTTTGTATTATTTTTGTTTATCGTGATTTTAAAATTTTGTTATCTTGTGAGTATAGCATTTTGAAAATGTCAAATCTCGCAAAGCTAGAATTTACCGCTCTTGATATTTCAGGCAAGAATTATTTATCCTGGGTAGTTGATGCTGAGATCCATTTGTATGCAAAGACTTTTAGAAATACTATAAATGAGGAAAATGACGAATCCCAGCAGAATCGTGCAAAAGTAATGATTTTTCTTCGCTATCATATTCACGAAGAATTTAAAATTGAATATTTCATGGTAAAAGACCCACTGACACTATGACAAAATTTAAAGGAGAGATATGAGCACCAAGAGACCATATTTCTCTCCAGAGCTCGTTATGATTGGATGCACCTAAGGTTGCAAGATTTTGAAACTATTAGTGAGTATAATTCTGCATTATTTAAAATCACCTCACAATTAAAATTATGTGGACAAACTATTATTGATGAAGATATGTTAGAAAAAATATACTTTACATTTCATGCCTCGAATGTGCTCCTGCAGCAGCAATATCGAGAGCGAAGTTTTAAAAAATATTCAGAATTGATATCATGTCTCCTTCTAGTTGAACAAAATAATGAGCTTCTGATGAAAAATCACCAGCCTCGCCCGACCGGCTTTACACCATTCTCTGAAATAAATGCGGTCTCATTTTATGAACGTGATCGTGGTCGTGGACGTGAACGTGGTTGTGGACGTGACATAAATAATTTTCGTTATCGTGGGAGTTATCGTAGAGGTAACAATTATAACAGTTATAATTATTCAAATTCTCGAGTTAAGAATACTATACCACACCACCAACAGTAGAACAATTCTGAAACAAAACAAGAAAAGAGAAAAGGTTTACAGAATAAATCTCTCAAAAATTATAAAGATATTTGTTACAGGTGTGGTATGAAAGGGCATTGGTCACGTACCTGTTGTATACCCAAACCATTAGTGGATCTTTACTCAATACCAACACAAGATAAAGGAAAAAATGTTGAAATGAATTTCATAAACTTTGATGACTTAGTAGAAATCATTCACCTTGATGTTTTAGATTTCTTTGAAGATCATGATGGAATAATAGATCATTTAATTGGTGATGAAAATGTCCACACCAATTAGTTTATGTTCTTATTCTTTTAAGTTTATTGTTATCTTGTGTAACGTTTTTCTAAGCATGTTTCTTTTAAATGAATGTTTTTCGTTTTCTTATAAATAAGTAATTTTAATATTTTATATAGAGACATGAAATTTACCAAAGCATTAATAGCTTCCAAGCTGAACGATGGAGATATATGTTTAGTAAATAATGCAACTACTCATACAATTCTTCGAGAGAAAAAAATATTTTGTTAGCTTAACATTAGCTGAAAATAACGTTAAGACAATATTTGACAGTACAAAATTAATTGAAGGGTCCGAAAAAACTAATATATTATTGCCAAAATGAACAAAATTTTATATTGATGATGTTATGTATTCAACTAGAGTTACAAAGAATTTGCTCAGTTTTAAAGATATACGTAGTAATGGATATCATATAGAGACAACAAATGAAGATAATAAATAATATATTTACATTACTTCTATTGTTTCATGCTAGAAGCATATATTAGAAAAACTTGCTACCTTCTTTTCTAAATTATATTATACAACTATAAGAATTTTGGGATCACTTGAAGTGATGCACCAGAAGTGTTTTGACCAAGAGAATTTTATACTTTGGCATGATCGCCTTGGTCATCCGGGATCAACGATGATGCATCGAATAATTGAGAACTCTCATAAGCATCCACTAAAGAACCAGAAGATTATTTTGTCAAGTGATTACACATGTCCCGCTTATTCACAAAGGCAATTAATTGTGAGATCATCCCATTCAAAAGTAATAGTTGAATTCTCAACCTTTTTACAAAGAATTCAAGGGAATATATGTTGGCCAATACACTCACCATGTTGACCATTTCGTTATTTTATAGTTTTAATAGATACATCCACTCGATGGTCACATGTTTGTTTGCTTTGTACTTGTAATGTTGTATTTGCTAGGCTTCTTGCTCAAATTATCAGATTACGAGCAAAATTTTAAATTACTCGATTAAGTCAATACGACTGGATAATACTAGTGAGTTTACAACTCAAGCTTTTGATGATTATTGCATGTCCATAAAAATTGATATTGAACATCTCATTGCACATACACACACACACAAAATAGTCTAGCTGAATCTCTTATCAAACGCCTTCAACTTATAGCTCGACCTTTACTTACGAGAACAAAATTACCTGTTTTTGCTTGGAGACATGCCATATTGCATGCTGTATCATTAGGCCGTGTCCGATCCACTGCTTACCACGAATATTCATCATTACAACTTGTTTTTGGTTAACAACCAAATATTTCACATCTAAGGGTTTTTGGTTGTGCTATATATGTACCAATTGCACCACCACAACGTACTAAGATGGGTCGGTCCCTAACGTCGACTTGAAATTTATATTGATTTTAATTCTCCATCTATTAGTAAATATCTTAAACCTTTAACATGGGATGTATTCACTGCACGTTTTGCGAATTGTCATTTTGATAAAACTCTTTTTCCACCATTAGGGGGAGATAAAATACAACTGAAAAAACAACATGAGATTACTTGAATTGCTTCCACGGTATCTCATCTTGATCCTCGAACAAATCAATGTGAATTAGAAGTTCACAAGATTAATTATTTACAGATGATTACAAATCAATTACCTGATATGTTTACCGACATAAAGAAGATAACAAAATCATATATATCAGCTGCTAATATCCCAGCACGTATTGATGTCCCTATAGGACAATCTGTTAATATAGCAACAAATGAATCTCAAGCACGCATGAAGCGCGGGAGACCTGTTGGTGCAAAAGACACAGTTCCTAGAAAGATGAAGGTACAAATGCATAAGTAAGTCAGTATTCCTGAAGAAACCATAGTATCTAAACCTCCAAAAGAAGGAACTCTTGTAAAAGAATTCCTAGAAGAGGAACCTCCTGAAGAGATATCCCCTACAAAGGAAAGTAATGAGATCTCAATAAGTTATGTAAATACAGAAGAAAAATGGAATATAAATAAAATTGTTGTCGACAACATATTTTCATTTAAAGTGGCTCTTACAATTACAAGAAGTAATGCAGAGAATGAACCACAAACAGTTGACGAATGTCTACATAAGTGATTGGCCAAAATGGAAAGAAACTATTGAGACAGAATTAAACTCATTAGCACAACGCAAAGTATTTGGACTTGTAGTCCAAATACCAAAAGATATAAAACCGGTTGGATACAAATGGGTATTTGTGCAAAAACGAAATGAGAAAAATAAAATCGTGAGATATAAAGCGCGACTAGTAGCACAAAATTTCTTGCAGAGATCTAGTATTGATTATGATGAGACATACTCTTCTGTAATGGATGTCATTATGTTATTCTTAATTAGTTTGTCAATCTCAGAAAGACTGGACATGTGTCTGACGGATATCGTGACAGCCTACTTGTGTGGTGAATTAAATAATAATATATATATGAAAATTCCTGAAGGATTTAAAATGCCTGAAACATATATTTCAAAATCTCGAAACTTATATTCTATCAAACTTCAAAGATATCTGTATGGGTTAAAACAATCTGAACGCATGTGATACAATCGTCTCAGTGAATATTTAATGAAAAATAGATTAGTGAATAATATAATTTGTCCATGCGTTTTTATTAAGAAATCAGAATCTGGCTTTACTATTATTGCAATCTAGGTCGATGATATGAATCTTATTAAAACTCCTGAAGAGCTTACAACAACTACTAGTTATTTAAAGGAGTTTGAAATTAAAGATCTTGAAAAAACTAAATTTTGTCTTGGATTACAAATTGAGTATTTATCAAATGGAATTCTCATCCATCAATCTACATATACAGAAAAGGTTCTGAATCGATTTTATATAGATAAAGCTCATCCATTGAGTTCTCCCATGATTGTCCGATCATTAGATATACAAAGGATCATTTTTGCCCTCAAAAAGACGATGAAGAACTCCTTAGTTCTGAAGTACCATACCTCAGTACTATTGGGACTCTTATGTATGTTGTAAATTGCATAAGACCCGATATTGTATTTTCTGTAAATTTATTGACAAAATATAGTTCTGCACCAACTCAGAGACATTGAAAAAGGGTGAAGCACAAATTTCGTTACCTTCGAGGAACAACGGATCTGGATTTGTTCTATTCAAAGGGACCAGAAACAGAGTTAATTGGCTATACAGATGCTGGTTACCTCTCTGATCCACATAAAGTACGATCACAAACTAGGTATGTATTTACCTATGGTAACACTGCTATATCTTGGCGATCTGTGAAGCAGACATTAATTGCAACTTTTTCAAATCATTATGAGATAATCGCAATTCATGAAGCAAGTCGAGAATGCATTTGGTTGAAATCTATAATCTAACATATTCAAGATAGTTACGGACTATCCTCGATCAAAGACACCTCAACGATAATATATGAAGATAATACAGCATATATTGCACAAATCAAGGGAGGCTACATCAAAGGTGACAGAACCAAACATATTACGCTAAAATTCTTTTATGCACATGAACTCCAAAAAAACGGTAATATTGATGTCTAGCAGATACGTTCAAGTGACGACTTAGCAGACTTATTTACTAAAGCACTCCTAACTGTAAAATTTGAGAAATTGGTACACAACATTGGTATACGTCGTCTTAAAGCTCTGAATAATTGAAACAATCAATTTCAACTTCATACCAAGTGTATGAATAAGGGAGAGTCACAGACTGTACTCTTTTTTCTTCGCCAACAGTTTTTTTTTCCCATAAAATTTTTCTTGGCAAGGTTTTAATGAGATAGTTTTTAGCGTACCTATTTTTCTTTCGCTATGATTTTTTTGAGGTTTTTTGTGGCGGTCATCTAAGGGAGAGTGTTATGAAAAAGTGTTAAATGGTGAATGACCTTCACCAACCTAACATGTGATTTGCAATCTACTACCATTAGTTGCCTATATAGACGGAAGAGAAAAGAGACAAAGAAGGAGAGAAAAAAGAGAGAAAGAAAAGGAAGAGAAAGAAGAAAGAGAGAAAGAAAAAGAAGAAGAGAAAAAAGAGAAGAAAAAAAAAAGCCAAGAGTGTAAATAAACTATTTAAATTTTTGTTGTATTTATATTTTATCTCATGAAAAAAATACATTCTTGAGTAATTAAGAAAATCTATCATCATAGTTTCAAAAAAATTATTTAATTATTATTTGACAATTTCAAAAAAATTAATTTTATTATATATTATGTTTGAATATTTTACTTGCTTAATAGTCATTTAGTTTTATAACAATCATATGATTGTGAAGACTAATTAGCGCTTTGTCGCATAAAGCCAAGCCACATCAACATTGTCAAATAGTACAGTGAACTTCATTGGGACTACATTGCTTTTTGAGCACGTTATGGGCACTAGCGTATCAACATACTAGCTTAGAGGTGCCATGGTACTTGGGGCTGTTTCTGTAACCCTCTTACATATATATTGTGTATATATATTGTTCTAACAAAATTCTAATATAAAAGCACCCTCAGTTTAAAGACCCTCCTCCACGCCCTAACTCAATAGAATATTAATGTTTTATAGTAAATTATATTAGGCCAGAAATCTGTACAAAGAAAAAGAAGATAAACAAATGCTTTAAATACACTACTTAATATCGCTTTCATTAAGAGAATATTTGCCATCACTAATTTTTAGAATTTAGTGTGCATCGAGTTAATAGTGAATCACTTCCAAGATGCAGTGAAATTCAAAAAATCTATAGTTTAGAGTGTGGATTACACACATAAATCAGAGTCGAATACTTTCTAATTTTTAAGTCAGCCAAGAATCTAAATGTTTGCTTCTGCATAAATAGACTACAAATATGATCAACGACGTAACTAGTAAGAACAAAGAATTTTAATGCCTTAGAAGAGAGAGAAGTTGCAAAAATTAAGTTTAATTGCCTGAGAATCTGCTATATTTATAGACCTTTTAGTGTTTCTTTAGACAAAACATGCCTGTTAAAATTCAAATAATAACAGACTTTTAACAATCACTTGTAGACTTAAATGCAACTGTCGGATCACCTATTTCTAAATTAACGGTGTAGATCGCACATGTTTACTGTCTATTCAAACCATTCATCACCCCTCTATAATCAGGTGTGATTCTCACCGTATGATTAAATTTACTTACGTATTAACCGTCTAATGTTGATCATCACGATTGACAAATACTAATAGTCTTAATCACAAACCACACACGCAAGTGCCAAGTGACAGGCGACTCACACGCGACATGGCACACGTGTTTACACTTTAATACTACACTTAAACATGGCTCTACAACAATATATAATAAGGTGGTAACACTTAATAGTAAACTTGTTTTTATTTATTTTTAGATAATACATGCACATTCATAATACATACATGATACTTACATGTATTGAGTAGTTTATATATGTAGTTAATGAAGTATTCATGTATATAAGTGAAATAATCCACTAATTCGAGGATTGAGATTATACTTTTGGAATGTAATCACACCCCTAACTTAATTTTTTGCTAGTCCCTAACAAAATCTACAACTAAAGCAAGTATATACAAAAAAATAATCTCCACTTTCGTACAAGTTGTATATGCATTTAGCCTATGCATCAAGTTTTTAAACCCCTAAATTACTCTTAGTAGACAAATGGTGTCTCGTGAGGATTTATAGTGATGACACACTCAGAATCTTCAACTCATAATTATCAATCAAAGATTTAAAACAATATGAGAATGATGCATAGATTTGTCAAAGCAATCTCAACAAAACATTTCTAATTTCAATGCAATTCCTATATATACCCATGTAATCTAGTAATATGGTAAGTGTGAAAAAGTATAGAAAAGTAAGAGTGATTATTTGCATCTCTAAGTGCTTCTATTTGTGATCTAAGAAGAGCTTTGTACGGCTCTAGAGCCATACATCTCTATATCTCTCTATTTATTATTATGTTTATTAGCCCATCACATATTTCCAACAAAGTGATAACAAAGCGTACCACAAAATTTCACCCCCACCCCCCCAGCCAAAAAAAAAAGCAGATTAAGGGCAGTGTAAGCTATATGTTTTGAGGTCATGCGGGTTCAAATCCAAAGCGGACAATACAAAGCCTTTAAGAGAACTAACTATCAGAGGGCATAACAACCAGCTGAATATAGTCTGAACCAAAATAACATTTTAAAAACCAAAAAAAAAAAAAAAAAGTCAGAAGGAAAGAGAAACTGAAAAACCACTCTCAATGTCGTTTCAGATCCTTAAAAATCCCTCCATATTCACAAAACAGGATCCTGTTCGTGTAGAACTCAACCAAAATAACATTAGAAGACAATAAAGATTAAAGACTAACATCATAAACAAGGCATCAAAGCAGCAAACGCCATGGACAGACATTATATAAGAAATTATTGCAAAAGAAATGATTTAAAAGAATAAAATTACGCATGCCCCAGTTCCCCTCGCTTTGTAACAAAACAAAAATTATTTCCTTTTCCTTTGGCACGAGACCAAATTAAATAATTCCAGCCTTCTTGCAATGCTGAGAGACCATAGGAATAGCTCATTACATTATCTGACATACAGAATACAACACCACTTGTTTGTTCAAAAGGCTTTAGATGTACTGTCTGCTGAGTGTATTCATGGCTGAAAACTAAAAATAGTTTTGGCTAACAGGGGGCCATCTCCATCCTGAGATATTTAGTTACCACATACATCTAAATCGATACATTCAAATATCAGTTGCCAAGCTAAGTTTTAGTTCCTTTTTAAGTACAAACCAATAATCAAGATCACTATGCTTGGTTAGCATATTATGCTATTAATGAACCACCTAATAGAATCGGGATACTATTAGGCAAACTAAAGCAGTGTGCATATTGAAACAGCTAATTAAACATATGGAAGACAAACAGCCAAGTGGGGCGGGCCTCACAAACAGTGCTAATTAATTGGCTACCTACACATAAGCAGCAGCTAAACTGCAGCCCAAGTTATCTTATTACAAGAAGCTAAACTGCATGTCAACATTGATCAGATTCTTACATTACTTATCATGACATTCAACACAATGCCTTGTCTTTTCAATGTAAGTTAAAAAGTAAAAAAACTGCTCAATGAGCAGAAATGGCCTGGGTGAGATATGAGCACATACAGTGAAGTACTTGTCAATTAGAATGGAATTATGTTTTGCAAATACAAGCAACTTTTAAGTTCTAACTCTATCACTCTTACAGAAGAATGAACTTGTGTCAAAATTTAGTTTAACTGGCTCACCATTTCACCCGTCGACGTGTACAAGCTGACTGGCGCAGACAATGAGATAGCCAAAAATAAGCACCAAGCCTTTGAAATAGTCTGCCATCCCATCCTGTAATTATAAGAGCAATGGCTGTAAGTCATCTCTTCAAATGCAACCTTTCACCCAAGTCAGAAACAAAATATTAGAATGACAATCTGTTCTCAAGAACTTATAGCCAGAGAAATAAGAGAATGAAATGAAGTAAAAGAAAAGTCTGTAATGGTCACATCATAAAGACAAAACTTCTCCAATAGGCTTAACTTACTATTGCAAGAGGGTCTATAAGAATGTGATGAGTCATCGAGGAGGACTGTGTAACTGATGCAGCAGCCAAATGTCAGAGAAAGAGAGATGCAGTTGTGCTTATAATATGAACTAAGTGGAACCATCTACAAGAAATCAGATCTCTTATATAAAGGCTCCTCCCATATCTCCAAAGAGAGAAAGATAAATTTTTATTTTTTGTTGGGTACTTCGGAATTGAAAAAAAGGAACAAAGAAAGGAACAAGGTCCAAAATATAGGATTAACCCCTTACAAAATAGTTCACACCATGTCTGCTATCAAAAAGTCAAAACAAGGTATGTTCGGTTGACTCTAATGTTTGTGATTATATCTGCACATTAATTTCCTTCATGCAGAATACATTTGATTGTGCAACCACATCTATGAAGTATGGCCCTGGAATCCTGTACTAGTGCTCGAAGAGAGAAGCTTTGGTTGGCTCCTTCTTGTATCATCTTCAATGTCCACTTCCATCAGGCATTTTTCTAGGATAAATCATATCAGAGATAAGTGATAAATATCATCCTCTAGTGTCCTTTCTGAATTTGTGAAGGCTCCACAAGTCTTGTCAACCATTCTGCTTTTGGAAGGCGCTATACCATGTTATATACACTCTTCTAAATTTGTGAAACACACATGTCAGACACTCGACGAAGGTATAGAATATTTCTGATATGACAAGTTGGACATGCTTTTAACAAATATGTATACGTAAGTATATGTAATTGAGTTTACTATAAAACTATGCATAAAACTTCAATTCTATGATAAATTCTCCTATTTTAGTTTTAAATACCATTTTACCTTTAAAAAGTTAAACTAGTACTTAAGAAATATAAAATCTAGTCATATCATGGTGACGTTGGACATAAAAAGTAAATGAATTTGATACTTAGATACATATTCACACTTAACACCCATAACCGAGTCCATGTAACATAGGCCCTATACGCCTTTCTAGGGCCCAAAGCATCAACCATCATTTAGCATTCAATAGTGAAATAAGAAACATGGAAACAAACACGGGGCACAAATGCGAACAATATGAATAGGATGACACAATAGCTTTTAAAAAAGTTAGGACGCGACAACAAATAATATATATATATATTATTATGTATATGTGGAAATAAAAAACATTTCTTCATTTTTTCCATTACGAATAATTTAATTTTATTAAAGAAAAACATTAAGAAACTTTTTTTGCATTCTACATATAGGAAAATAAGTGTGAACAAAAAGTCCTATTATCTATTTTATTTCAAAAAGGTCCATTCGTAAATAAATTAAAGTTTTGTGCTTTAAGATTCTTAAAATTAAAAAGTCTAAAGGAGGGCTAATAGATATAAATCCACATAGTTTGTATTTTATTATAGGATCCTAGGTTATTTTCTTCAAATATGCAACATGTTTCACTTGTATCCAGACGATAGACATGTGTCCCCCAACTGTCCAAATGTTGTCCAGTTTTAAGTAAAAAATAAAAGGAAACATTTGGAAACGGACACGGACACAAATATGAACACCATCTTAAAAGTACTTGTGCTTCTTAGGTAGATGAAGTTGACTATGCTATATGACCTTCGGCTGCCCAATCCTTCGAGCAAGGAGTGTCCAACCTTTTTTTTAATAAGTAGGCAAAGAGTCCATGCCGAATCTCTAAATGCTTGGCAGAGGATCAAATTAAGGTTTTTCATACCTTTGGACAAGATCAACAGGTCTTTAGTTTGGCAATGATAAAATAGAAGATACCCAACCTTTAGGCGTCACATTCTAGCTCCGTGTTGTAAAGGCTTGGCACAAACCCCAAAAGGAGCAACCCACCCTTCTAGCAGCCATTGATAGGCTGTTAAGGGGCCCAAAGCACTTGATAGGAACTCTTAGGTAGGCCTAATAAGCCTTTTTCCCAAATCTAAAAACTCAATGAGGCAAAACAAGTGCTACCCAATCTTCAAGCAAGCCCTATAACATTTACAACTTCTCACTGGGCTTCTAAAGCTTTTTAGGTATATAAAAGAGCAAACTAGGTTTGAGGTAAACTCAGATTGCTACTCATCAAGGTTTTATATTGTCCAAAGCATGCTGGTATTCCAAATTTTATTACTGCTTCGTAAGATGTGTAAATCTTTGTAAGACGTGGTTGTAATAGGAGCTGTGATATTTAACTAATAAATGTGTCCGATGTCAAAAAGACTATTAACTTAGGTGTGGTCTCATTAGTCAAGTGTCATATATGTCTTATTCTTGTATAGTATTCGTCATATACATTTATGCATATATATAACAGGATACTGGGAAACTTCTTCAACAAAACAAGATCTCCCAATTCTCTTTGTAAACTAAAAGCTCTTAACAAATAGTCCATATCTCTTGATTCTATCTCCCTTATTTGTGATTGTACGTACCTCCCGTGTAGTTGATAATTTCTTCCAATGGGAGGAAATTACACTATAGTATTCTCTCTCTTATATAAAGAAATATTATAAAATAGGTTCTTTGAGAAGGGGACTTGAAAGTTGCCAAATGGCCACCAAATTATGGCTGTAAGATGATTTGGTGGCCACCAAACCAATGATAATTGATCATTGCCTGATGAAAAGCATGATAACTTGAAGAGGGTCCAATAGGAGTTTCATATGGAGCACTTTTGGACGTCACCTAACCAAGTTTTGGTCAAATTTTGAATCTTATTTCCTGTTAGCTTTAGGCTAATGTAAGGTAGTATAGTTTTGTATACGAGTATTATTATTGTATAAGGCTAATGTAAGGTAGGTAGTATAGTTTTCTAATTTGGAGGTCTAGCATACTAATTGGAAAAGCCAAGCAGCTTGTAAGTGCCTATATGACACCCCTATTCAATGCAGTTGAGTTAAGTTTGTGATTCTATTAGTGAGAGGGTGATGCAGAAAAAAAATTGTTATTCTTCTAGAATTTTCTTACAGAATCTTGAACCAGATAATGTGGTCTTGGAAGTTTTCTAATTAAAGGGCATCTTGATGCGTTCTTTGTTTTAAAATGATGAACCGATGACTCAGCCACATTATTTTTGTATGTATGACATTACCCGTGGAGAAAAAGGTCCTAAGAGATTCATAGATTCTCTCTTATTGTTTCTTCTTCTTAATCATGGTCTTCTCACTCACAAAATCCAAAATGATTAGGTCAACATGTAGTTCATAACTTCTTATCCCCCAAACCCATAATCACCACCCCTAGTCAAAACACCCTAAATAGTTGTTGTCAAACCCCTCTAGCAATAGAATCTATAAAATCTAGCAACCTGCCACTTTGAAAACCAAACGAATCATAGCTCCTTCCAATTGACAAACCCTACAAAGTTTCTTCTACTTTAAAGAGCACCAAATCTACATGCTTTCCATGGTCGAGACCCATTACAAAATGAACCGTATCATAATTCCAAGTTTCCTAAAGTTGAAAATTGACAATATTGTCTCACTGATTTCATCAATCAACGTCATTGGCACCATTGAATCTGGACACTGTCGTTAAGGAATAGGAAGTATGAAGCTAAAAGCTAAATACTAACAGCGAAGTTAAAAACTCAACAAACTTGACCAGATGATCTGTGTGAGAGTGAGAAGTATGCATGGAGCCCCATCAAAATAGACTGATATCTCTAGAATCATATTTTGTTCAAGAATACTACACATCCCATCCAAAATCCAGTTATCATACTATCAAAAGCATCTGTGATAAATTGATAAAAAAATGCTATTTTCCAAAAAAAATGGTACAAAAAACTTAACGAGAATGATGTGGTAATGGCATTTTTGTAATTAAGATGATAGATTTTTTGTTTTAACATTAAAGTCTCTTATTCAACTACAATATTCTTCATAAACTTTCTTGTTATATAGCATTACACAGCTGATGATTGCAGGCGAAAATGCCCAACTAGACAACCTAGAACTCAAAGTTCATGGAATCATTACCCCAAGAGTCCAAGAGGTAGCTCAATGGAGATAGGGATGAGCTGTAAACCAGACGTCCTAAGTTTAAAACTGGAAAACCCTCTTGGAGCCAAGTTGTGAGATATTTATTTCTCATGAATTCCCTAGTCCTAGCGTGGATGACCTGCCTTTGACTAAACTAAAGAAAATATTAATCGAGATGCGCGTAAACTAGCTTGAACACCCTGACAGCCTGACTGCATGATA
The DNA here is from genome assembly GCA_033060915.1 of Euryodendron excelsum. NCBI lineage: Eukaryota > Viridiplantae > Streptophyta > Magnoliopsida > Ericales > Pentaphylacaceae > Euryodendron > Euryodendron excelsum. The sequence goes on along the minus strand of CM065381.1, from coordinate 41,900,824 downwards.
AAAAAAAAAAAGCTAGGACGAATATAAGCAAATGCTGATTGTACCTGTTTGGTTTGAGTAGAAATCATGCCTATGATATACATTAAGCTTGTCCTTGTTGGTCCAATAGGCAACCCAAGAGGGGGGTGAATTGGGTTTCTTTTAAAAATTAATACAAGTTAAGATTAATTAAAATTAATCTAAGCAATATAGCAGTGATTAATCTATTTGCAAAGCAATGTAATCAATAGAAATAAAGAAAACAGAGCAATAGAAGAAAGACACAGATTTACCGAGGTTCAACCATAAACCGTCGTGTACGTCCTCACTCCAAGACCTCCTTGAAATCTTCTTCCACTATGTAATCACCTATTACAAGATGGGCCACTGATTGACAAAGTGCTCAGCTCACTTTACAAAGAACTCCTCACCGAGCTCTTCAAACCCTAAATGGTTTTGTCCAAACTCCACTCAAACTTACAAGAGTTTTACTTCACACAAGAAAACTCTCAAACTCTCAATTACAAGTGTATAGAAGTATACAACTCACTCTCTACTAATAGTAGATTTTACATTCAAAGCTCACTCAAGAATGAAACAGGACAAATGTTTAGGAATATCAGGTTGATCAATGATTCTTGTCCCTAGTTGTTTCTTCCTCTTGATTCTTGTATATAAATGCAGTTGGAGGCTAGTATATATACCCTTGCACTGATTTCATCCGTTGGAGGTGATTGGGTATCATTAATGCGCGTCCAGTCCGTTATAATGTTAAGAAAAATAACTGTTATAACAGAGGGAGTCGGCTCCAGGTCTGTGGAGTCAACGCTTCCTGCTTCTGTATTTACCAGATGATGTTCACTGAGTTCATGAGTCCCCTCTTCAGGTCAATGAGGCGACTCCTCGTTCATTTTGTTTTCACATTTTTGGCTTCTGCTGTCATGAGGCGACACTTCATTATCATGTGTCCGCTCATTGATCGTTTAAAATTCAAGCTTTTTACTTTTGCTACCAAGAGGCGACACTTCGACTTTATGTGTCCGCTCATTGTTCATTTCATCTTCATGTCTTCGCGTCTGTCTTCATGAGGCGACACTTCATGACAATGTGTCCACTCATTGCCTACTTGGTCTTCAGACTTTTTGTTTCTGTGTTCAAGAGACGACACCTCATTTTCATGAGTCCCCTCATTGTTTAATTTGTCTTCAGGCATTTTTGCTTCTGTGATCAAGAGGCGACACCTTACTTTCATGAGTCCCCTCATTGCCCATTTTTTCTTTAGACCTTTTACGTCTGTGATCAAGAGGCGACTCCTCATTTCCAAGAGTCTCCTCATTGTCCAGAACTCTGTATTCTATCTTCCAATGATTCAGATCATCTTAGCATAGGTATAAGATCTTCAAGGAGTATGTCTTTAAGGTATAATGATCAATCAAATCTCTTTAACTCATCAGAGTTAACTTCTATTCAATTTGAATTGAATCAATCATTGGATATTGATCTTTTTTTTGAATCTCAAACAGTCAAAGTTTTATTAGATCAATGTTCATCTTCATTTCCTCAACTTCCTCAACTACGTAGAGCTTCACAATGCTTCATTTCTGATTTTCTCTCTTTGTTAGTAATTCTTCATTCTTCATTAAAGATCACTTCAATGAGACCATTGTAGACATGATGAAGTCTCTTTATACATCTAGTCTTCATTGATCCTTTATAGAAGAATTCTTCACTTGGATTCCATGTAGAAATCAGATATTCATTGTGAGCCATCTTCTCAGTAACTTTAATCACACTGTTTTGAATTGGTCTTTAGCATACCAGATGAAATCATCTCTTGAGCATTTTTCAAATTCTTTAACAAACCATACATTTTCAACTAAGCATTGCACCTCTTCAACTGATCTTTGCAATTTCTGATGAGATCTTCTTTAGGCATTTACAACATCTCCATTCTTCATCTTTAACTGAACATTGCACCTCCTCAACTGATGAAGTCTTTAGTCTATCTTGCAAATCAATCTTCATTGAAACTATGCACACTTGAAAGAAGCTTTAATTAAACACCTTCAATCTCTTTGAATGTAAGACATTTGCTTGAAGTAGAGATAGGCATCATTTCTCAATTTGGTTTATTGCATAACTCTTTGAATTCATTGCTTGCTTCTTGAACTTGTTGTGCATTTTCTTTGACATGTATTAGACTTAAGATTCAACTTTAAGTCTAAGTTATGAACTTTGTTAATCTGCACACTAAGTAGATTCATTAGTAAAATAACATAAAGTTTAGTTATCATCAAAATCAACGTGAGAATTAACCTTGAGTCAACAAAGATCAACCTTGACTCAACAATCTTTCCCTTTTTGATGATGACAAAACCTTTGTAAAATAAATTCATATAAGATTGAATGAAATGAATAAAATTAAATAATATCAATGAGAAAACTCCCCCTTTGTTTTGTAGTTAAGCAAACGATGCTTAAAGGATAAAAGCATTTCAAAAACAGTTTCAGGGAGTTTTTGTCAGTTAAATTAAAGACATTTTGAGATAAAAGATTCATATTACTCCCCCTGAAAACATGCTCTATTTATGTCAAAAGGTACTCATTTTATGTCATTTTCATCTAATATTAATGCAATAAACAATTCATGTTTATTTTAGTAAAATCCATTTCTTATTCAATTCAGATTTTCCAATGAAAAAATATTTCTTCCCATAAGTCATGTTATTCCAATTCAAAGAAATGTTTGACTTATTTTTCAACAAACATGTATTGTATTCTTCTCCCCCTTTTGAATTTACACTCAATTTATCTTGTTTAATGCAAGTTTGCTAGTTTGCTTTAATTTTGCTAATTTTACCACTATACTTTTCCCCCTTTTTGTCAATTTATCAAAAAGAGAAATAGAATGAGAATAATACCAAATAAGTGAGAATGATAGACAGGTACAATAGCAAAAAAAATGTAAAGAGCAGAATATATTATTGAAACAGAGAACAAATCAATCAAGCTAGCTATTAGAGCAATCAAATGTGATACCAAAACATAATGAGATTTCATTGGTGGAACTAGTGAGATTACAAAAATTGTACAATTATCATGTTTATAAGAATTATGCAACAAAAGAGATGTTATAACAGGGCCATGAGGAAAACAGATGTGATGAAGTGATAGGAAGTATGAGGTGAGGAAAGATGATAGGTGAGGATAAATAGGATAAAAGAAGGATAGTCTAGTGAGCTTCATATTCAGTGGCCGAAGAGTCCTGTTCCTTAGCTTCTTCCCCTTCCTGTGCTTGCTCTTCTTCCTCATTAGCTTCTTCTTCCTCTTCTTCTTCTTCTGTAAATTTTCCTTTCTTATTTCTCAAATTTTGAATCTCCTTTTTGAGTTCTCTCATTTTTCTTTCAAAAATCATCATCCTTGTGTTTGTAATATCAGCTTTGTGATGTAATTTATCCAGAGACTCCATAACTTGAGCCATAAATGAATTCAGATCCCCTGTGCTTTCTTGTGATTCAAGACTTAATAATCTTCTTATGCTTCTATGCCTCGAGGTGCTTCCAGATGAGGTTTTTCCTTTTGAAGTACTTTCTCCTTTAGTTTTTTTGGGAATCCATTTGTCATTCTTTAGCATGTACCACATTCTTTTGAGGATTCTCTCATTATACTCATCACTAATGGCTTTGGAGATTATCTTCTTCTCATTTTTCAGATCAATACCAAAATGCTTGAAAACCTTTGTCAAGAAGATTCCATACGGCAGAGTGATTTTGGAAATAGTGGCATTATATATGTGATCCAAAATAAACAGAGGCAAATCTATTCTTGTATCAGTTATGTAAGCCCATAGAAAGAACAACTCCTTTTCCGAAATATAATCATATTTCTCAGTTTTAGGAGTGAATATAGTGCAGATAAAGTGATGGACAAGCCTTAATTCAAAAGGTAGATTAATAGCAAAAGGCTGTACATTTTCATCCATGACTTTTCCATAAAGGACTTTTAATTGGTCATTTCTGGAGACACTATCTCTATAGACTTCTTCACCAATTCTGATTCCAAGGATATTTCTAATTGGTTCTCTATCCAAATTGATGGTAATTCCTTTAACATAACTTCTGACAGATATTTTTCCAGATTCCCTTTCAGCATTTGAATAGAAAAGAGTTACCAAATCAGGGTAAACATCATCCTTGAGTATTGTCATATACTTCCACCCTAGGTTTTCAAATTTTGTACCAAATTTGAACTTATGAAGATCAAAGAATTTATAGTCTATCCATCTTCCATTTAATACTTTTCGAAGAGAGAAGGTCAAATTATACCTTTCTTGGGTCTTGCCCTCACTAAAATATAGCTCATTCCATTCCAGAACTGCTGAGGATGAAGCTTCTCCAGTTTTACTCTTCTTGCGCTTATCCTTGTCTTTGCTAGACCCTCCTTTGAATTTTCTCTTTGACTTTGTTGAAGTAGGGGCAGGCACTACTACTAGAGCTTTGAACATCTTTTTTGATTTAGAGGTTTTGGGAGTCATTGTAGGAGAAGTGAAGGTTGAGAGAGAGAGAGAAAGAGAGAGAGAGGATCGACTGGGTTTATAGAAAGATAGAGATGAAGATACGTGAAGGTTGAGAGTGACGGTTGGTTTTGGTGTGAACAGGGGAGCGGGAGAAAAAAAGAGTGAGAGTGAATGAGTGAGAGGAAAATTTTAAATGTTCGTAAAGTGGGCTTCGTCAAAGTATATAGACCCGAAGCATGAGACGACTCATGAACTAAATGTGGCGACACATGCCTTGTTAATAACATGATTTGAGTCCACTAATGTGATGAGGTGACTTTATGAAATAAAGTGTCGACTCTTTCATCCAAACTGAGCATATGAATCATAAGAATTTCATAAAATGATCTTTTTCAATATATGTGATAAAAGACATCTTAATATGATCATATAATACATCATGAATTAAAGAAAAGTATTTCATATGAATGACAAACATATTTAGACATTCAAAAAACAAGTTTCACTCGAATCAAACATAAGTTTAACATATAGGATCACTTATCCCTAATTCTCTTCTAATCATACAAAAACGATCTTCACTTAATGGTTTAGTAAAGATATCAGCTAATTGCATATCAGTGCACACAAAGTCAAGTTCTATATCACCTTTTTGCACATAATCACGTATAAAGTGATATCTGATTTTAATGTGTTTTGTGCAAGAGTGTTGAATAGGATTTTTAGTCAAGTTTATTGCACTAGTATTATTACACTTGATAGGAACATGATCAAACAAGATTCCATAATCTTCTAATTGTTGTTTGATCCACAACACTTATGCACAACAACTCCCAGCTACTACATATTCAACCTCAGCTGTGGAGAGAGCAACTGAATTTTGTTTCTTGCTATACCAAGATACAATTATATTGCTTAGGAGTTGGCAAGAGCCACTTGTACTATTCCTATCAACTCTACTCCCCGCATAGTCAGCGTCAGTGTAAAGATTTAGATTAAAACAAGTATTTCTTGGATACCATAATCCAATATTTGGTGTGTGCTTTAGATAACGAAAAATCCTTTTTACAGCAATTACATGAGATTCTTTAGGATTAGATTGAAAGCGAGCACATAAGCAAACACTAAACATTATGTTAGGTTTACTAGCAGTTAGATACAATAGAGAGCCTATCATGCTTCTATAAAGCTTAATATCTACTGACTTACCTTTCTCATCGCTATCCAATTTAGTTTTAGTACTCATTGGAGTACTTAAAGGTTTTGCATCTTCCATGCCAAACTTTTTGACTAAGTCCTTGATGTACTTGGCTTAATTGATGAAGATGCCTTCCTTTGATTGCTTGATTTGAAGTTCGAAAAAATAGTTGAGTTCTCTCATCATGCTCATCTCGAATTCTCCCTGCATACACTTAGCAAATTCTTCGCAAAGCAATTCATTAGTAGTACCAAATATGATATCATTAACATAAATTTGTTCTACAAGCATATCACTATTTTTTATTTTGATAAAAAGGATTGTATCTATTTTTCCTCTAGAAAAACCTTTTTCAATAAAAAAAACTTACTTAATCTTTCATACCAAGCCCTTGGGGCTTGTTTCAAACTGTACAAAACTTTTGTTAGTTTAAAAACATGGTCAAGAAGTTTTGGATCTTCAAAACCAGGTGATTGTTCAACAAAAACTTCTTCAGTAATAAAGTCATTTAGAAAAGCACTTTTAACATCCATTTAATATAATTTGAAATATTTAAAACAAGCAAATGCAAGTAATAATCTAATGGCTTCTAGTTTAGCTACAGGAGCATAAGTTTCATCAAAATCAATGCCTTCCTCCTGACTATAACCTTAAGCAAAAGTCTTACCTTGTTCCTCACAACAATTCCAGATTCATCCATTTTATTTCTAAATACCCATTTAGTTACAATAACTGGATGATCATTAGGTCTAGGAACAAGGTGTCATACTTCATTCCTTTCAAATTGATTTAATTCCTCTTGCATTACATTTATCCAAAATTCATCATGTTCAGCATCATTAAAACACTTAGGTTGTATTTAAGATAAGAATGCAAGATGATTACATATATTTTTAATAGAGGATCGCGTTCTTAAACCTTGTGAAGGATCACCTAGGATTTATTCCGTAAGATGGTTATGCACAAACTTTCACTCCTTAAGTAGTCCTTCATCAATTTCTTGTTGGCTGGTAAGAACTCCTTGTACTTCTCTTCCCTTTTGTGGTTCCTCATTTGAGCTTGGTTAGATGTTCAGCTTTTCCATTCCAAATTCTAGCTCATTTGCATCATCATGTGCAACATTCTTTGAAGAAAGATTAAGTTCATCAAAAGTGATGTAGACTAATTCTTCAACAACTAAAGTCCTCTTATTAAAGACTCTATAAGCTTTGCTATGTGTTGAATAGCCAAAAAATATACCCTCATCTGATTTAGCATCAAACTTATCGATATTGTCTTTATTGTTATTCAATACAAAACATTTACATCTAAAAGCTTTAAAGTATGAGATATTTGATTTTTTTTCTTTCCAAAGTTCATAGGAAGTTTTGTTTAAAAACTTTTTAAATAAAATTCGATTTAAAACATAACAAGCTGTGTTAACAGCTTCAGCCCAAAAGTATTTTAGTAAACCATTTTCACAAAGCATGGTTCTACCCATTTTTTCTAAAACTCTGTTTTTCCTTTCAACAACTCCATTTTGTTGAGATGTTCTAGGAGTTGAGAAATTGTGATCAAAACCATTTTCATCACAAAACATTTCAAAAGGTTTATAATCGAATTCCCCTCCATGATCAGTCCTAATAGAAGTAATTGAAATCCCTTTTTCATTTTGGACTTTTCTACAAAATTTTGTAAAAAAAACAATTGTCTCATCCTTATGAACTAAGAAGAATGTCCATGTAAATCTAGAATAATCATCAACAATAACAAGTGCATATTGTTTACCACAAAGACTTAGAGTCCTAGGAGGTCCAAATAAATCCATATGCAATAGTTGAAGTGGCCTAGAGGTAGTGAGCATATTCAAATATTTGAAAGAAATTCTAGTTTGCTTACCTAATTAACAAGCATCACAAACTTTGTTTTTGTCAAATTTTATCTTTGGAAGACCTTTAACTAAATCATTTTTAGAAACTTTTGAAAGTATGCTCATACTGATGTGACCAAGTCTTCTATGTCATAGCCAACTTTCATCATTATTCATAGTAGCAAGACATTTCATTTTGCATGAAGATAAATAATTTAGATTGAACACATAAATATTGCCTTGTCTATGTCCAGTGAGAGTTGTCTTGTTATCATTAATGTCAATTACATCACATTTAGAGGATTCAAATACAACCTTGCAACCTTTGTCACAAAGTTGACTAATGCTCAAAAGATTGTGTTTGAGTCCTTTAACAAGTAATACATTTTCGATAGAGGTAGAGGAATTCTTACCAACACTACCTATACTGATGATCTTCCCTTTGCTATTGTCACCAAATGTGACAAGACCTCCATCCTTTGGTGAGAGAGAAGTGAATTGAACTTCATCTCCCGTCATATGCCTTGAGCATCCACTATCCAAGTACCAATAGTCTTTCTTAGATTTGGCTTGAAGGCAAACCTGCAAAAATGTTTATCTGACCTTAGATAGCCAAATCATCTTGGGTCCTTGGGGGTTAGTTCTTAATGGTCTGTTAGAGACCCATGCATTGCTAGGAACATTTGATTTTTGTAAAGCAAAATATCTACTAGCAATGTACCCCTTTTTATGACAGTAAAAACATGAGACTTGTGTCTTTCCAGTTGAAGTGCCAAATCCCTTTTGAAAATTTCTTTCTTTCAAGACCAGTTTTGTCAAGAGAACAATTTTGTTTTCCTAAGATGGCATCTAATTTTTCTTTTTCATTTATACATCTATGAAGACTTGTTTCCAAGTGTTTAACTTTATTAAGCAAAATGTGATTTTCTTTTGAAAAATCCTTTTGAAGAGAATTTTTCTTAACCTTATCTTTTAAGATGCAGACTTCATTTTTCAAAATTTCATTTTCCTTTTGCAAATTTTCATTTTCAACAGTAAGAGTAGAAATCATCTTCTTAAGAAGTCCATTTTTAATTCTCAATTTTCTGAATTCACAAATTAAATCATCAAAGGTATCTTATAATTTATTAAAAGTAAATTGGGATGAATCAGATACCTTACTATCATCTTTATGAGCCATAAGACATAGATTAGCCACTTCTTGTGGTTCAGTTTCATCTTCGAAGCTTGATTCCTCATCATCACTCCATGCCATGACTGTCATGGCCTTCTTCCCTTGATATTTCTTTCCTCTCTTTCTGAGCAGAGGACAATCTGCCTTCATGTGACCAGGGTTCTTGCACTCGTAACATGTTATATTGGAGTCCTTGCTAGGTTCTCCTTTGGCTTCATGCTTCTTTCCACCTCTTCATTTCTTTTTTATGAATCTCCTAAATTTCCTAGTGATAAGAGCAATCTCATCCTCATTCTGTTCACTTTCAGATTCATCATTTTGACTGGTGGATTGGAATGCAACTACCCTTTTCTTCTTTTCTTCATCCTCTTGGGATGTTGTTTTTGTGTAAGTTTATGTGTCATTAGAGAGCCCAAGAGTTCTTCCAGTGGTAGGATGTTGAGGTCCTTTGCTTTTTGAATTGCCGTGACCTTGGCCTCCCAAGCCTTTGGCAAAGACCTTAGAATCTTCCTTACCCGCTCATTGTTAGGATACACATTTCCAAGAGATTTTAAATCAATAATAATATCGGTGAACCTAATAAACATTTCAGTGATAAATTCTTCAGGTTTCATTTTGAACAATTCATAACTATGTACTAATATATTGATTTTAGATTCTTTAACTTGATTTGTACCTTCATGTGTGACCCCTAATCTATCCCCTATTTCCTTAGCTGAATCACAAATAGAAATACGATTAAATTCATTGGAATCAAGTGCACAATATAGGATATTCATAGCTTTAGCATTTAATTGTAGCATTTTCAGATCATCTTCATCCCATTCAGATTCTGGTTTAGGAACGACCATTTGTTTTATTCTGGAAGTAGGAGTTTTAGGGTCATTTACAATAAGTCTCCAAAGTTCATAGTCTACCGATTGGATATAGATTCTCATTCTATTTTTTCAATAATTGTAATTGGTGTCATTAAACATAGGTGGTCTATTCGTGGATTGACCCTCACCAAGAGAGCTTTCGAAATTAGTTGTCATGGATCTATTCCTAGGATGTTAAGCCTTAATAGCAGGAATACTAGGTCTAATACCAATTGTTGATCCAACAGGCAACTCAAGAGGGGGGTGAATTGGGTTTTTTTCGAAAATTAATACAAGTTAAGATTAATTAAAATTAATCTAAACAATATAGCAGTGATTAATCTATGTGCAAATCAATGTAATCAATAAAAGTAAAGAGAACAGAGCAATAGAAGAGAGACACAGATTTACCGAGATTCAACCACAAACCGTGGTGTACGTCCTTACCCCAAGACCTCCTTGAAATCTTCTTCCACTATGTAATCACCCATTACAAGATGAGCCACTGATTGACAAAGTGTTCAACTCACTTTACAAAAAACTCCTCACCGAGCTCTTCAAACCCCAAGTGGTTTTGTCCAAGCTTCACTCAAACTTACAAGAGTTTTGCTTCACACAAAAAAACTCTCAAACTCTCAATTACAAGTATATAAAAGTATACAACTCACTCTCTATTAAGAGTAGATTTTACATTCAAAGCTCACTCAAGAATGAAACAGGACAAATGTTCAAGAATATCAAGTTGATCAGTGATTCTTGTTCCTAGTTGTTTCTTCCTTTTGATTCTTGTATATAAATGCAGTTGGAGGCTAGTACATATACCCTTTCATTGATTTCATCCGTTGGAAGTGGTTAGGTATCATTAATGCGTGTCCAGTCCGTTATAACGTTAAGAAAAATAGCCATTATAACAGAGGGAGTCGGCTCCAGGTCTGTGGAGTCGACACTTCCTGCTTCTACATTTACCAGACGATGTTCACTGAGTTCATGAGTTCCCTCTTCAGGTCGATGAGGCGACTCCTCATTCTTTCTGTCTTCACATCTTCGACTTCTGTTGTCATGAGACTGCACTTCATTATCATATGTCCGCTCATTGATCGTTTAAAATTCAAGCCTTTTTACTTCTACTACTAAGAGGCGACACTTTGTCTTTATGTGTTCGCTCATTATTTATTTCATCTTCATGTCTTTGCGTCTGTCTCCATGAGACGACACTTCATGACAATGTGTCTACTCATTGCCTACTTGATCTCCAGGCTTTTTGTTTGTGTTCAAGAGGCAACACCTCATTTCCATGAGCCCCCTCATTGTTCAATTTGTCTCCAGGCCTTTTTGCTTTTGTGATCAAAAGGCGACACCTTACTTTCATGAGTCCCTTCATTGCCCATTTTGTCTTTAGACCTTTTACGTCTGTGATCAAGAGGCGACTCCTCATTTTCATGAATCTCCTCATTGTCCAGAACTCTGTATTCTATCTTCCAATGATTCAAATTATCTTAGCATAGGTATAAGATCTTCAAGGAGTATGTCTTTAAGGTATGATGATCAATCAAATCTCTTTAACTCATCAGAGTTAACTTCTATTCAATTTGAATTGAATCAATCATTGGATATTGATCTTTTTCTTGAATCTCAAATAGTCAAAGCTTTATTAGATCAATGTTCATCTTCATTTCCACAGCTTCTTCAACTACGTAGAGCTTCACAATGCTTCATTTCTGATTTTCTCTCTTTGTTAGTAATTGTTCATTCTTCATTAAAGATCACTTCAATGAAACCATTGTAAACATGATGAAGTCTCTTTATACATCTAGTCTTCATTGATCCTTTATAGAAGAATTCTTTACTTGGATTTCATGTAGAGATCAGATATTTATTGTGAGCCATCTTCTCAGGAACTTTAATCACACTGTCTTGAATTGGTCTTTAGCATACCAGATGAAATCATCTCTTGAGCATTTTTCAAATTCTTTAACAAACCATACATGTTCAACTGAGCATTGCACCTCTTCAACTGATCTTTGCAATTTCTGATGAGATCTTCTTTAGGCATTTACAACATCTCCATTCTTCATCTTTAACTAAACATTGTATCTCCTCAACTGATGAAATCTTCAATCTGTCTTGCAAATCAATCTTCATTGAAACTATGCACACTTGAAAGAAGCTTTAATTGAACACTTTTAATCTCTTCAAATGTAAGACATTTGCTTGAAGTAGAGATATGCATCATTTCTCAATTTGGTTCATTGCATAACTCTTTGAATTCATTGCTTGCTTCTTGAACTTGTTGTGCATTCTCTTTGACATGTATTAAACTTAAGATTCAACTTTAAGTCTAAGTTATGAACTTTGTTAATCTGTACACTAAGTAGATTCATTAGTAAAATAACATAAGGTTTAGTTATCATCAAAATCAACATGAGAATTAACCTTAAGTCAATAAGGATCAACCTTGACTCAACAGTCCCAACATTATTTTTTATTTTTTATTTTTATTTTGTTTGGGGGGAGGGGAGAGGGTGGTGACCACAGTAAAAACCGAACGAAATGAAGTTGTGAAACAATTACTGTAGAGGATGCGTATGATGAGTTTCTCAAGAACTAGATATATTTCACATAATACATAGTATATGACACAAATAGATAAACCCACCTGCAGCATATATGTCACCACTAACACAATAAAGAGCATAGTCTCAAAGAGTTGAAAATTCAAGTCCATTGGATTTCCTATGAACCAACCAACCACCACACAGAACCGAATCTGCATTTATCAAGGGCAAAAGATTTGTAAGTGGCTAAGCTGTATGCACAAACTCAAGTCTGTCATGTAAACTCAAATCAAGCACAGCTGAGGAAAGAAATTGGGAAACAAATGGACATGTCAAAACTCATTTGTTTCTTGTAACAAAATAGTAAATTGGCAACAAGTATCAGAATGTCCTTTCAAATGCCAACATGTAATTTCAAAATTGAATTGCGTATCAAGGCCTTACAACAAACATTAATATCCACGTAGATGATTCGACTGTGGCACCCAGTGTTTTGTCCTATAGAAGAAAACCGGTAAATTAGCTGAATCAACACAAGAAATGGTTATTCTGATATTCAAGCACTCACAAGCTCGTCCTTCATGGCAAACATAATAGCACTTGCATTCCCTACGATTGGAAGCAGGATCAAACTAATAAAAGTCACAGTTATGTTCCATGAGTCAGATGCTTCCTCAAAAGGCACAACAATACAACTAAACAATGAAACCATCAACTGCCCATGTAAATTAACTATCACCTAAATTCTAATGCGCATATCAGCATAAAAGAGAGCTTAATGATTTAGGTCCAATGGAAGGCTGCTGAATTTGAAATTTGGGCATCGTTTGTTTCAACTTAAAATATTTTACAGCAAAAAATATTTTCTAGTGTAAAGCTTTTTACGTGTAAAACAATTGCATGTCTTTTATTTTCCAGTGCTTGGCTGCATTCCGAGAAACATTTTTTTAAAACATAAAAAGATAATTTCAGACATTTTTGTGCCAAAATAAATATTGTGAAAGCCTGCTGTTTGATCATTACGTGAATCGATTGCTCTTAGAAAGCTTAACACTTTTAGCTTTATACACAATTCACACCAGCATTTCATCACACAATATATGGCCCATCTTGCATCAAACCGATCTATATACACAACAAAACTAGTTCATAAATGAGACAATTCATGCCTCTGCGAAGGGTTTGGTTGGTTGAATGGATATAGTTTGAAGTAGCAAATTCTATTTTTGCATAGACTGATTGTGGCAAGACAACAGAAGGATAACTTTACTTCAACTGAGACATTTTACCAAACACCTAACAGACTATTTAACAAGCAGCACACATCCAGCATCAGTTGGAGCTAGTTGATCTCAGAGACTAACACAAGCATAAATTAAAAAAACCATCAACCAATTCAAATTCAAATAGGAATTTCAAAGTAAAATTATTCACTCAAACAGGTCCATGGAATTTATCTAGATTGGATTACAAAAAACACCCGTTGATGGTATTAACCAGCCTCCTAAAAGTGGTCATCGGCATGTGGTCATCGAGGACCAAAAGTAACCGTTGGCGTCAGAAGTTGGTACCAGAAACAGAGATACAGTGGCTGGTCCATCCTTTAACAACTGCATCACTGTTATAGGATCATAGCTCAAGTCTTGATATGCTCACAACATCTAATATATGGGTTTATAATTGCAATTTTTTTAACCCAAGGCTTTATTCCTTCCTTTAATGAGCTTTGTTAAATATCAGCAAATATTGACATCCAACATTCTGGCAAAAATTTCTCAAATAAAACTTATGTTAACAACAGAAATCAAAAAACTTTTGAAATAAAGCTTCTGTTTAACAATCTAACGGTACAAGTTCATCATCCAGAATGAGCTGTTGGATTAAAAAAATGCCAGCCACCAGCCAGAAAGAACTGATCTTTTAGGATCACTTCCAAAGTTTCATGAAACTAGAGCAAATTCAATTTTTTGCATATGCATATAAGCTAAAACATTGATACCAGATTCATATAACCTTGGCAAATGAACAGAGGTGGTCTTACCTGTATAGTATCAATAAGGTATCCAGATAGTAGAGATGCCAAAAGAGTTAAAAAAGCAAGCCACCCAATTGCTTCCCATTGAGCAATATCAGGACACTCTTCTTCATCAGAATCTTGTGCACTACTGTCTCCTTCCTGTAACATATACCAAGAGAGACTAAAGAGGAAATATAGATGCACTCTGTTACGCAAAATAAGGTTCCCAATGGGAAAGATATTAACATTCCTAATCCTAATCTATCAAAACAAAACTAGGAAATTATAAGGTGATCTCATAAATATGATGGCAATGTGTCTTTCAAGCTCCAAATGTAGATAATTAGCACAAGCCGCAAAGTTTTGAGGGATATGAATATGTGGGTTGCAATATATACTAGCAGATTATGTTACCAGAATTCTTCTAAACTTGTCAAATATGGGTGTCTACACACTCGACACTTTGCAAGAGTATGAGATATGTATTGTACATGACTAGTTGGACATGCATCCAACAAGTATGTATAAGTAACGGACTATACTATAGAACTACAAACAAAACTTCCATTTCATGGATAAAATACTCTATTTTAATTTGTAAACACCATTTTATTTTAAAAATAAAAATAAAAAATTAAAAAAAAATATTAAAAAAATCTAACTGTATCCGAGTGTCTTGGACATAAAAATTAGATAAATCCGACGTTTAGAGACATATCCCCGCCCAACACCCGTACCCGAATCTATGAAACATGGTAGCAGGTACATGTTATTAAATAAGAAATAGAGAAATCTAAATATTAAGACAAAGCAGGAATCATGAATCCAGCTACCTTTAACTTTTCACATTAAAACGACCATATGCCAGAACATCTAATTAGACTGAGCTAAAAGAAACTTACCTCATCCACATAATCATAAAAGTTGAGTTGACTTCAATGCTGAAAGAAAAGGAAACTTGCATATGCCACCCGCATTATAAAGCTGCTAAATCTAGACAAAGATAACTCTGACTTCCAAAAATGCATCTGTGTGTGTGTGAAGTGAAGTGTTGCTGGACTTCTCTTCACTTTTTTTTTAATATGGTGAGGGTTGGTTTTTGCAGGGAGCCTTGCAACTCTAACCCAACTGCAACGTTAATTCTGCCGGATCAAGATGATGAGAATTAAAATAAACTCACTACATAGCGCATTTCATGAAGAAATGTACATTCCAATTATAATGACCTACCTTACTGAAATGCTGCACTTTCCGGTGATGAATGATCCCACCACTAAAGAAGGCACATCCAAGGACAACTAGCATATTTGAAATACAGAGCCCAGTAATGATTGCTGAGCTGGTCTAATCATACCATTCTTCAATGCATATATCGAAACTGTTATGTCGGTTATGCTGCCAAATGTAATACTTAGAAGGTTCCCAACTGCAGATTCAACCATAATTGTCTTCTTGTCAGAGATAACCCCGCCCAAGGAAATTAAAGAATGAGAAGAATTTTTTTTTTAAAAAAAAATTCCGTAAGTTATATGAAGAGTATTTTCACTCTGGCAGTTTAAATTTCATTCAGTATATCAGGGTGTCTGATCATAGGCACACACACAAACACACATTAGCATTTGTATACATGTACATACAAAGGAATGACAGACCATTTTGGGACGTGGACAGATTTTCAGAATGCCTACCCCTCGACTGCCATGGCCAAATACATTTTAAAAATATGACCAAATTATTTGGTGCAAGGACACCTACATTGACAATTAAAAATCATTCAGTCTCCATTGTCTGAACTATTAACAAATTTTGAGGTAATGACTGCATAACTAATATTCCAATTCTTAATAGATGCCCAATTGTATTGGCCAGAAACAATGGCTAAGATCCACCCATCATTGCCGGAAAGGCTCGCTACCCCACCTCTTCTTCTCTCTCTCCTCTTTCTCCCTCACCATAAACCTCCTCACCTCCTCTGCCCAATTGGCCCACCACCGCTGCCATTGCTCCTCCTCCCTCCACTACTGCCCCTCATCTGCCAAACCCCCTACCACCTATTCTACCCCCCACTGTCACCATCATCACCACAACCACCAGCACCTCCGACTCTGCCCCTGTTTTGCTCTCACAAAACATGAGTAATTCTGCTCCTTATCTGAGCAATAATTTTTTTTTTTTAACTTCAAATGAATATGTAGATAGGCCACTTTACACTTTACACATACGCAAAGAAGTATTCACCTCAACACCACACTGTCTTCTACGGGATTTTCTAGAACTAAATGTCGGCCGTCACGAGCCACAACGGCCGTTACGTAACGGTAACGACAGATGGTCTTCCGGTTACACATGTTTTGTTGCGGGGTAACGATCGGACACATCTGTAGCGGCCGAAACGTAGCTGTAACGCGTCCGTAACGGCTTTTACGATGTTACAGGGACTGTACCGGCCGTCACATACCTTCACGCCATTCTGAAACTCACCGCACGACCCTTGCTGGTTCATGAACTCAATATGCTATTGGCCTTGGCTCTGAAGCTGCTCTCTGTGATTGATAACATTGATGGGTTCGATCTAATGGAAGAAGAAGGGAACCAGATCAATGGTAAAACCGTGAAAGTAAAGAGAGGGTTTTCGGAGCAAAAGAGGAAAGGGGAGGATACAGCAGTTATAAGAGATCGGACGGTCCAGGTTTTTGGAGGAAAAGAGGGAAGGAGGTATAGAGGAGAAAGAGAAAAGAGATTTGGAGTCAAATTAGAGATACAAGAGAGAGAAGGGTAACTTTAATGCCTTTTCGGTGATTTCTTTCACACGGCTCAATGCTGATTTGTTTTTTTTTTTTATTTTTGGTTGTTTTGGACTTTCATTAAATAGAGATAAATACAATTAAAAAAATCAAGATTGTTTTGAGTATTTTGGACTTCAAGAAATATAATATAAATACAATTAAAAAGAGCAATTACCTTTTGAATTTTTTGAAAAGTGGTCATTTATTTTTTAAGTAATTATATTTTATTCTCTTATGATTTGACCTAAAATTAGAAGATAATTTGTGGTTTAAAAGTGAACACATGACCCCCTGTAGTTTTTGGACTGATCTGTAAATAAATAAAAACTATTAGATTTAACGAAAATTCTATCATAGGGGTATTTTTATTATTTTATATATTTAAATTAGATTATTAAAAAGATGATTTGACCCTTTTATGCTAAAAAGATTATGAAAACTAAAGATTATGATCCTTTTATGCCAAATTAAAGTGTTGTCTATCGAGTTTTTTGTTTTGTTATTTCACAAAGTCGTCTTTTTGATATTCTAATTTGAAGATGTAAAATGACCAAATCATCTTTTTAAAGATATAATCTTTGATTTTCATAAATTTTTGGGCATAAAATAGTCAAATCATCTTTTTAATGGTCTAATTTAGAGATATAAAATGACAAAAATACCTCTATCATAGAATTTTTGTTAAATCTAACAGTTTTCATTCATTTGTAGATTAGTCAAAAACCACAGGAGATCATCTGTTCACTTTTAAACCATTGGGGATCATCTGATTTTGAGTCAAACCACAGGGGATAAAGTGTAATTACCTCTTCATTTTTTGTTATACTTTTTATAATAAATGTAATAAATTAAATGTACTTTTGAATTTATTACAATTCATTATAATGTTTTTTGTAGTTATAATAAAATTTTTAACAATTTGGTAATCTAAAATAAAATTCACGATTGCGATAATTGCGTCCTGTTACGTAACGTCTGCGGCACCTTCGTCCGTTACGCTATGACTGTGCCGGCGTCTCAATCAGTGACTCCAATTTAGTTCTATGAGGTTCCCAACACATCTATGTTAGAGCCAAAATTTAAATTTTATAGTATACTCTGAACATTTAAAAGTATATTTAACTCCACTAAATAACTTTAGAGACGCGAACCTAAGTATTAAAACAAAAAAACTAAATTCTTACCTATTAAATCAATCATTCCGTGTAACGTCTAGGCTCACAGCCCACAGTCATTGTCCAACAAAAACTAGTTCTTACCAGGGTGTAAATTATCTGAACACGTACATATCTGTTTTTTTTTATAAAAAACATATGAACCAGAGAGGAAGGTCCACTCAGTCTTTGCTTGCCACGATTGGCTGGGATAAATAAATAATAATAAAAAAACTCAAGAGACTTACTATATGTGATGCTGTAAGTATGCATCCCATTAAAATGTATCACTTGTTTTCATTTTCAAGGGATTTAAAAGACATCCATGACTATGGCATCCATATCAAAATTAATTGCAGCAGGATATAAAATTTAACTGATAGCAAAAGGTGAAAACAATAATTCATGGAAGAATTACCAGGGGAAACATCAAGATGATACACTCTTTTTTTTTTTTTTTTGCCATACAAGATATACATGTATATATACCCTCACATATTTGTATTTTTTTAAACTCTTCTCTAATAAAAGACCACCCCTGAAGTTTATGGATAAGTGAGATAGCTCTTATCACATTTTAATAATTATACTGCTCTCTCTTACTTTTAAATTTGTGTAACGAATTTCCCCTACTGTTAGAGAAACCGTTAGTCAAGAAACAATTGATTTTGATTAAATAATATATAAAATTATTATGAAGTCTCTATTTTACCCTTCGTAGAATAATTTGTTAAAAACTTCATTCTTCTTCTGCACAAAGTCTGGGCACCGCCAACTCTCTCTCTCTCTCTCTTCCCCATGCCATCTGCTTCACTAAACCAGTAGCACCACCATCTCCTAATCACCATACGTAGCCACACCAGTACCACCTCCTCCCTCTCTAAACCAATTGCCGCCCCTTCCCCTATATTCAGACCCAACCCAGCTGCAGCAGCCACCATTGCTACCTCTAACCTCAGCAACCGTCGTGCCAAAATTACAAGTGCCAACCTCAGCTACCACAGTCCTGACGCTGCTGTCATCACTGGTACCAACAAGATCTGATACACATTACACACTCAAAATCTCTGAATACACTAAACACATAAAATCCAATTTATAATTTGTTCATCTCGGAATTTATGAGAGTGACTGGATAACTGCCAAAAATTTTACCCAACTCGATGAAATAAAACTCATTTGTCAAAATCAAATAATCCCCAATGCAAAAACAATACCAGTGATAATTTTTTTTTTTTGTTCTAAATTTTTGTAAGAAAAAGCAAAACCCGAATGGGCATTGCTCACAATTTTCATAAAATTTTCATTCATTACAGGACTAATCAAACCACAATGAAAAGAAAAAATTAAAAGTAAAAATTTTCCGTCACAACTCTACCTCACTAAGCCAGGACCTGGTATAATAGTTTGTGGATGTACGTATGTATGTATGTATGTATGTATGTATGTGTAATATATCTAACATATGTATGTTAGTTGTACAGAAGACAATATCTTGGCTTGATATTATGCTCTGTTTCTGCATCTAGGGATCTAAGGTTTTGAGCATTAGTTCTGGTTTCTGCTTAGTGGTCGACATGGAGAAAATAGGACAGTGACCAATTGTTGGCTTGTAGGGGTGGGCTGGTGATGGTGGCCGGTAAAAGCCATGATGGGTTTGAGTAGCGATGGGTATGTATAAACTATCTATGTAATTTTTATGTGGCACTTAGACGAAAATTAATAAGGTAAGTAAGGGTAAAAAGGTAAATTTATTTTCTCCGTTAGACCCGTTACTTAATAGGTGAATTTGTTACACAAACTAAAAGAAAGAGAGGACGGTCAGTGTAATTTATCTAAAAGAAAAAAACAAAAGAACAAAGCTCCAAACACGGAGGACTACTATCAGTTAAATTCATATACCTGAACTGTATCTTGGTTTCTCAATGGCTTTATCAGTAATTCTTATTATTCCTTGGCTTCAAATCTGAACACTTTTTTTTTTATGATTTGCCTGGCTGACTTCAAACTTTGATGGATTTCTCCATCTAATAAATATGCACGCACGCGCAAACCCGCAACCCCAAAAGGGCCAAAACCACCACTACTCCATCGGCCAACCCACAACCACACCCAGCCCAAAACTTAAATGGAACCGTAAGCCTGTTTGGTTAAGGTTACCGTTACGGTAATCAATTTCGTTTTTTTATTTTTGAGACAAAATAAATTAAAAACTTTTCAATTTTTGTGTTCTTAAAAGTAAAAAAATGAGACCATTTAAAACCCTATCATTTTCATACCGTTTTCATTTAAAAAAATAGGACCATTTAAAACCCTATTATTTTTATAATGCTTTCAATTAAATAGATATGTTTTCTCATGGTGAATAGTGGAGTAAAAAATGTTGAAGATAGAGACAGAACCATGGGCCTAATTTAATTTTAAAAATTAACTTACAAGGTAAGAGTTATCCAAAAATATATTTAAAAAATACAAATCTTCATATTCAAGAGAGGTGAAACTTTATTCACAAAAACAATAAACATATATACCTGCAGGGGCGGACCGACCAAGGGCCGAGGGTAGGCGGCCGCCCCCCCTGAAATTTGGAGGAAAAAAAAAATATTTTACCCAACTCATTTTTATTTTACTGTGTTTTATCCTAATGATTTTTTTCTACTTGAACTTATGGTACTTAATAATCAACTTGAGATTTACATTCTAGATGTAAGTTATAATGATAAATTTTCAGAAGTGATAATAATTGGTGAGCTTGCTCAAAAATTAGTTCAAACGAATAAGGATAGTATTTACCCATTAATCTATTTACTTGTGAAGTTGACATTAATTTTATGGGTTGCAACTGCATAGGTTGAGAGAGTTTTTTCTGTAATAAAGATTATTAAGACTCTATTATGCAATCGCATGGGAGATAAATGGATGAATGATTGCTTGGTGTCATATATTGAAAGGGACATATTCAAAATCGTAGACAATAAAACTATTTTGTAAAAGTTTCAAAAGATATTGTAATTTGTTATTTACTTTTATTTGAACGTTGTTTTGTGTAAGAAACATTTGATATTAATATATAGAATCTTGAATATTATCGTATTCGTTGCACTATCTTAGAATTAATCATCTTATTTAGTGGCGAACGGAGGAGGACGGGTGAGGGCCACGACCCTCCAAAGTTTTGAAAATCTTCTTTATATCCTATGAATTTTTAGATATTTCATATATAATATAGTGTATTACCCCCCAAAATTACTAAATTTTTCTTTCACCTTTGCAAATTTTTAAATATTTAAAATATTATATAGTGTATTGATATTAAAAAATTAAAATATTTTTCTTAATTCTCTTATCAACAAAAAAAAAATTTTTCGGCCCCCCTCAAACAAAATCCTGAGTCCGCCACTGTATACCTGTAGGTCTTGTATAGAATGCTGACTACCTGCACCACAGTAGAATTAACACCAACAAAATGCATGCTAATAAATATTAATTTGAGAAGCCAAAACTCACTTAGCTGCATAACCCAGACGCCCTGCTACAGGTGCAATACCCAATAAACTGAAGAAGAAGGCCCATCCCTGCAATATAATTACCATCCACGAAGAACTGAAAACCAAGAGGAAAGGCAGAGCATCAAGAATCACCAAAATTAACATAGTTTTTTCGTGAAGTCCCTGCTTACATGTTTTTCAGTACCGTGCAGCAATATTGCCAGGGGCCCACAAGGGAGCAACACGTTAATCTTTGCTCTAATTAAGACGATGTAAATACTCCTTCGAGGTCTGGTCCGTATCAGTTGAAGAACCCATGAAATGAGCAGCTTTGCACGTGACCCAATATGAGATGATGCCTCGAAATCAAGATTGTGTGCTTGTGATGAACTACAAGGGATTTCCTCAAACAACTCTATGTCTATCTTCTCCTCCACACGTTCGATGAATTGGGTTTCAAGGATTGCTCTTCTCCTGCGTGAAGAATAGAGAGAGAGAGAGATAACGGAGATGGCGTATAAATGCCCGGCTAGAGGTGGAGGAAGGCTCTGCGAAGTAACGGTTAGAAATTTAGACGCTTAAAAACCCAACCATCTCCGGGCACCACCATGACAGATGCCTGATTTTTTTTTTTTTTTTTTAACGCTTGAGTGATCAATTGCAGAGAGAATTCCTTTAATTCTTGGATGTGTATCATGTGACATAGCTGAATCAATCTCAACTAACTAAATTTAGGCACTCAGTTGCCTATTACTCTACCCACTTTTTTTGATCTGGGTTTCAAAGAAACCTTAAAGAAGACTCAACTGTTGGTGTAGATCAAATAGGAGTAAATGAATCCATTTGCCAAACAAACAAACACAATTAATCATCATGGATGATGAATCTAAAGCTTGGTGCAAATCAAATCATTAAAAAAGCAACAAAAGTCGAACTAGAATTGGGTAACTATACATGGAAATGCGGCAAAATGTCAAAATCCAAAAAATCTTTTATCTCAACATAGAATCAATCTGGAGTCCTGGACTGCAACCCTTTTTCGTTCTAGCCCCATATAAATGAACCAATAGTCACCATTTCTCTTTCTTTAAAACTCCACAGCAACAACTTTCAAACAAAAAAACTCCACAGCAACAACTTTCAAACAAAAAAACTCCACAGCAACAGGGCCACCATTTCTCTCTTTCTAAAACTGCACTGTCTGCACAGCAACATGCTTCACTTCACCCCCACCCACCTCAACTGTCAAACTCCTTTTCTCCCTCTAAAAATTCTCTCCCCTCTACAAGTATTTCATATGTATGTATATATATACACACGTATTTACATTCACAATCGCTACTCAATCAACCACAGATAATCGAATTTATTGTGTTTGGGTGTGTATAAATATAGATGTATGTAGAGGTTTTTTGTCCTCTAACTTTGCCTCCACCCTCCCTCCCTCTTCCTCGTTTGCACAATCACACAAATCAGAACCCCATCCTCCTCTGCAGAACGACCAGTTACAATGGATTCACCAAAACCCAACAAAGGAAGCCGAGGTGATCCTCGTGGCAGTGAAAGATGATGTTGGTGAAGACGCAAGAGAGATGAGAGAGAGAGGGGTCCGCCAAGAAGAGGGACAGCTGTTGGACAATGGTGATGGCGATGGCGATGGCGATGGGTGACAGAGTCAAACTAGGGGTTGTCGGCGACGGCGACAGCCATGGTGATGGCCGGTGGTGTAATTTCGTGATTAATGGTGGTTGGCATTGCAGGTGAAAAGGGGGGCCGGGGCCGAAGAGATCGGAAGTTGGGAGATAGAGAAGAGAAAGCTGCGAATTTCTGATTTGGAAGAGGCTGGTTTCAGATGGGGAAGAAAGGGCCTGTTTGTTTGGGGTAAATGATGAGATGGTTTGTTTGGTTACAGGAGTAAGTATAAGATGAACGAAAAAATAAAATAAAATTAGTGAGCTGAAGGATAAAATGGTAAAATATCACTCTTTGTTAAAGCTGTGAAGACGACAATTCTGACAGGGAGTTCAATGTTATTTTAAAAATTACAATAGTACTATATGGTAACTTGTGAAAAAGCTGATCTTTTGTTGTTAAAACATTAATTAAAAAAATAAATAAAAAACACCATAAGGCCTTTGGTACTACTGACTTTAACATCCTGTTTGGAACTTGAGAAAGACGAAAAAAAAAATTACTATTTGCTATTTTTTTTTGTTTAATTTTGCAAAAAAAAATATGAAAGAAAAAAAGAAAAATAAATTGATTTAAAACACACACTTGAAATAGAAAAGTTTGATTTTAGAAAGTTTTAAATTAGGAAAGTTTCGAATTAGAAAAATTCTATTTTAAGAAAATTTTCATTTTAAAAAAGACTTAATTTTGGAAAGATTTAATTTAGAAACGATTTGAATTAAGAAAGGTTTGAATTTGGAATTTGAAAAGATTTGATTTAAGAAAAATTGAATTTGAAAGATTGAGTTTGAAAAAGGTAGGTTTTGAAATTATGAAAAATTGGAATTAGGAAATATTTGAATGTTTGAAATTAGGGAAGATTTTGAAAGTTTGAAATTAGGAAAGATTTGATCTCTATTTCCTAAAATTGAAGATTGGATTTTATTTCCAACAATAGATGATCTGATTTGATTTCACTTTTAGAAAAGACTTAATTTGATTTGAAATTGGAAATCTTTAGTTTCGAAAATCTATCACTTTATGTGACTTGTGAATTACGAAATCTCTAATTTCATGTAGCAAATGGTTTGAAAATATATGATTTGATGTAGAAAAATGTTTTGAAAACCTATGATTTGTTGTAGATAGAAAACAATGATTTTATGTGAGGAAACTAAGGTTTCTAAACATAGGCTCTAGGGTTTTAACTTAAACTTCAAGGAAAAGAGTTTTTAGAAAATGAATCTTTGAAAAGACCTTTTAGGAAATAAATTTGCAAAACCTATTTTAGAAATGTTTGAATGTAGACGTTTGAAAGTCTATTGAATATCTCACTTTTCTAAAATGATTCTAACCATGAAAAATTCTAGGGTTGTGATTTTAAAAATAACTAGGGTTTGAACCCTAATATAAACTTTGGTGGTCTCTTTGAATGTAACACTTTCCTAAAATAACCCTAACTTTGGAATTACTAGAATCATCTTAGGGTTGTGGTTTTTGAAAACAACTTAAGATTTGAACCCAAATTTAGACCTTGATGGTCATATTGAATATAACATTTTCCTAAAACAACCCTAACCATAGAATGACTAAAATCATCATAAGAGTATGGTTTTGAAAACAATTCTTTTGTATTCAAGTTTTAAAAACAATCTTTGATGCAAGTTTGAAAACACTTTTGAATACAGTATTGAATGTAATGTATGAACATGACAATTACAATGCAATAGGGACGTGAACATACAACGTTAGGTTTCACCACATAATCAAGGAGGTCGAACCTACACCATCTTAGGGGAAACTCAAAAAAAATTCCCGGCACAGTGATTCTTTCCAAAACCTTCCTAGGCATGAACTGGGAGGTCCCTTGTTTCAAGTATACAAAAAGAGGAGGTAAAAGATAGAGATTAAAATAGAAAAAAAACCTAAGTGAGTTAGGAGAGACAAGAGAGAAAAAGGGATTACATAACTTAACTAGAAACCCTACCTTGTCTTCTCTTTGTTTTGATTGCTTTGCTTTATTTGAACCCTAAGAGTTTTGAATATGCAGTACTTTGATCTTCAATGGATGCTTGGAGTCTTAGATTTGAGTGTATAGAGTATATGAAAGCTAGGGTTTAAGTGTATGGAGGTTAAGGTTTGAGGAGGCTTGAGAGAATTAGGGTTTTGAGAGAATTCGAGCTCTGTTTTCAGAGAGGCAAGGTTTCTAAAGTGATTTTGCGGACCCAGAATACGCAGGGGGTAGCTTATATTTATAGGCATGTAGAATAAGAATTGGCGCCTACTGTAGTGGCGCTAGGTTGTTTTTAAGCTTGGCGCCACTAGGAGTGGCACCAGTCTCTTTGGGAAACTTTTGAGGTGGCAAAAAATAGATTTTTGACCCTTGTGATGCAAAGAAGAAGATTTGGATGCCTGTTCTAGTGATTACCATGCAATTTTTAGTTTAGTTTCACTAGGAGTGACTCTGGTAAGTCCAAGAATGATCTAAAAAGTCCTGAGTAACTAAACTTGGCCGAGAATAGATGTAAACCTTTAAAAGAGTGTCCCGAATGTAAACGGCTTGATAATCAGAGGCAGAGTAGTTGAAAAAAACGATTGGCCCACTAGAGGCAAAATGGTCATTTGAACCGAGAGAACACCATGATTGACCTCGAGTGATCCGTGAGAAGATTTGAAGGTTGGAAACCCTATTGAGAGTATTTCAAGAAATTTCCGATTTCATAACTAGAGCCGGTGTGGTTGGAAAAAGTAACTAGCCCACTAGGGGCAAAATGGTAATTTTACACCAAGTTTACCGAAATAGACTCAGAATGGTCCGAAAAGGTATTAGAAGTTGGGAATACTATTAGAAACATTCTCAGAAGGTAACCGGTTTAATACCCAGAGACAGTGTGGTTCTCGAAGGCAATTGGATGTCTAAGGGCAAAATGGTCATTTAGACCACATGCTCTCGGAATCAAACCAGAAGTGACTGGAAGGCACTAGAACGTACTAGATTATCCTTGGGACAATCCTGGAAGGGTGGAATCACCATTCTAAGATCTTAGGTACTTTCTTGAGAAGCGTGTCGGGTGGGCCCAAAGGGCAGTTTGATCATTTTTCATTGGCAAGCACTGTGTTGACCCTAGTTTTGAGTGTTTTTGTCACTCTGATGGTGTGTGACGAGTTGGTTTCCGAAGGTATCCCATCCTCTGGTAAACGTGTCACCACCAAGAGGCATGTTTGGTCCCGTGACATAAGAGGTTTGTTGGCATTCTCGATGTCGACCTATTTGAGAGTATTTCCATCACTTTGATGGTTGCGATATTTGTGAATATTTTCATCACTCTGATAGTATGAGTTCATTCTGAAAATTTCCTGACCTCGAGAAGCTGCTGGATGGTCTCATCGTCTAAGGGATCAACTTTCTCAAAAGACATGCTAGATAGCGAACATTCTACGTTAGGGAGCTAGCAGGCGCCAGAAGTGAACCGCTCTACCATCTCAGGTACTTGGGTTCCGTCCCGATCGACAAGTGTGAAGGAGGGACTTATCGTTCCAAGGGATTTTTTGTTTTCTCTATAAATGTGTTGTGTTGGATGGACTTACCATCTAAGGGATCAACTTTCTCGAAAGACTTTCTAGATTGACTTTGAGTAGTCTGAACTAGGATTGGAACTAGAATTGAGGTTGAAATATGGACATATCATCTTTAGAAAGACGTGCCAATTGAAAATGGACCGAGCAATGTCCTAAGGGCATTTTGGTTATTTTGCCTCTATTGGGCCTAGCAGGCCCGCGAAGCAGTTGATTGACTAGATTGAGCCTGGAAAGCCGGTTTGGGCTTGAATGTGTCTGTGTTGATTTAATTGTGAGTTGTCGCGCCCCAATTTTTTGTACTCGAAAAAATACAAGTAAAAAAAACATGGTACTCTCTCGTTAGAACTCATCCTCCTAGAAGGGTGAGTGCGACTAGGTTTGAATTTAGAAATTGATTTGAATAAAGGCTTTTGAAAAATATTCGGAGTCGCCATCTAACTTTGTTAAGGTGAATTAGGTCACCTAAAACTAAGTATAATCCAAAGATTAAACTTAGAGTTTTTGAAAAGGTTTTGGAAAACTTCCTCAAAAGACGGTTTTTGGAGAAATCAGGTTGTTTGGCAACCTTTGAAAAGATTTAAGCCCTTTTTGAAAAAATAACTCCGTTTTTAGTCTTTTGAAAACAGTGATTCTAGGTTTAAAGGTTGGTTACATATAGGGAAGATACACTAGGCTATCACCCTATCCCGCCTTTATAGTATCTTAGTGTCTATTCATTTTATGTTCACTCAATTAGAATCTTCCATTATTCAATATCCAATACTATCCACTTTGAAAAGAGTTTTAGAAAAATGTTTAATATGATGTATGACATGCAAGTGAAAGAAATGATTTAATTTTAAAAATAGATTTGAAGAAATAATTGGAAGTTTAAAAGAGATCATGGAAATTGGAAACTTAAAAAAGGTTCTGGAATTAGAAACTTGAAAAAAGTTGTGATCTCACCTATGAGGGTTGCCTACGTATCTCCTTGCTGGGAATTAGGTCAGTCGTAGTTCAGACTCAAAGTTCGATTGAAAATAGACATTTTGAGATTTTTGAAAAGTTTGACTTGAAAAGGTTTGATTTGGAACTTTGATTGGAAGATTTGAAATTCAACTTTGATTTGAAATTGAACTTGGAATTGACTTTGATTTGAAATTGAATTTGGAATTGACTTAGAAAGATTAAGTTGAGCTTTGAAATCATCTTGACTTAGATTGAAGTTTTAAAACCATCTAGGTTTTTACTTGAGAAGAAGAGTTTTTGAAAAGAGTTGAAACTTTCTAACTTTACGATTAGAGTTGAACTAGCGTTTAAACATCTTAAGACCAAGGTAACCTAGGGTTGAAACATACACTTGAAATAAGAAGATTTGATTTTAGAAAGTTGAATTTTAGGAAAGTTTTGAATTACAAGGTTCTAAATTAGAAAAGTTTTGAATTAGAAAATTTTATTTTAGGAAAGTTTTGAATTAGGAAAGTTTCCTTTTTAAGAAAGAGTTGATTTTTGGAAAGATTCAAATTTACAAAGATTTGAACTTAGAAAGATTTGAAATTAGAAAGACTTAGAAGTTTGAAAATGTTTGAAAGTTTGAATTTAAGAAAGATTGAAATTAGGAAATATTAGAATTAGAAAAGATTTGATAGTTTAAAATTTAAAAAGTTGGGATTTGGAAAGGTTTGAAATTAGGAAAGATTTGATTTCTATTTCCTAACATAGAATATTAAATTTTATTTCTAAAAATAGAGATTTGATTTTGTTTTCAAAATTGGAGGATTTGATTTGACATGGAGTTAGAAAGGTTGAGTTTCGAAAACCTTGTATTTGGAAATTTATGATTTTGTGGAAAAAAGGCATTTTGAAGTCTTTGATTTGATGCAAAAAATAATTTTAAAAACCTATGAATTAAGGCAAAATAGAAAGTTATGATTTGAAGAAGGGAACTAGGGTTTCCTAACCATGAATTTTAAGCCTTGACTTGAGCTTCAAGACAAAGAGTTTTTGAAAAGTAGATTTTTGAAAAAGAGTTTTTAGGAAGTAGATTTGCAAAATCATTTAAAAAATGATTTGAATATAGACTTTTGCAAGTCTCCTGAATATCTTATTTTCCTAAAACGATTCTAACCATGAAAAGAATAGAACCATTCTAGGGTTGTGATTTTCATAACAGCTATGGTTTAAAATATGGATCATATTGATTACAATAAATGTAACACTTTTTTAAAATAATCCTAACTATGAAATGGCTAGAATCATCATAAGAATGTGGTTTTGAAAGCAACTTGGGGTTTGAACCCAAATTTAGACCTTGATGGTCATATTTAATGTAACACTTTCCTAAATAACAATAACCATGTGTCGCGCCCAGATTTTTTGCACTCGAGGAATACACACACAAGCAAAAAAAATGTTGTACTCTCTCGTTAGAACTCATCCTCCTAGAAGAATGAGTGCGACTAGGTTTGAATTGAAAATTGATTTGAATAAATGGCTTTAGAAAAGATTTGGAGTCGCCACCTAACTTGATTAAGGTAAGTTAGGTCACCTAAAAACTAAGCATAATCCTAAAACTACACTTAGGGTTTTGGAAAACGATTTTGAAAATATCTCCTCAAGAGAGAGATTTTAAAAAAAACAGGTTGTTTGGCAACCTTTAGTAAATACGTAAGCCCTTTTTGGAAAAATAAGTCCTTTTGGTCTTTTGAAAACAGTGATCTAGGTTCGGAGGTTGGTTACATGTAGGGAAGATGCACTAAGCCATCACCCTACCCTGCCCTTTCGGTACCTACATGTCAATCTACCCTAGATTCACCTATGAGAGTCTTCAACTAACTATAGTTTAATCCTATCCACTTTTAGAAAAGAATTTTGAAAAAAAATTGCCATGATGCATGATATGCAAGTGCAAGAAAAGAGAATTGAAAAATAGATTTGAAAAGAAATTGATTTATTTTTAGAAAGAGATTTGAAAATATAGATTTGAAATTGGAAAGTTTTAGAATTTGAAAATAGAGATTTGAAAATAGAAATTTGGAATTAGAAAAATAGATTATGGAATTAACAACTTGAAGAAGATTGTAGAATTGGAGATTTGAAAAAGATTGTGGAAATAAGAATTTGAAAAATGTGGTGGACTTTGAAATTTGAAAGAAGTTATGACCGCACTTATGAGGGTTGCCTACGTATTCTTTTGGAGGAATCAGGTCAGTTGTAGTTCGGACAAGAGTCCGATTGAAAATAGAAGATATGATTGAAAGAAAAAGATTGAGTTGGAAATTGGATTGGAAGATTGAGAGATTGAACTTTGATTGAAAGATTTGAAAAGACTTGACGTTGAAAAACTTGGTTTTAGGAAACCTAGACTTAAGGACTTAGAAAAGAAATATTGGATTTGACTTGGAAAGATTTTAAAGAAGAATTGACTTGAATATTGGACTTGGAAGATTAGGAAAGCCTGGAATTTAGGAAAGATTCGGATTAGGAAAGTTTCGAAATAGGAAAGTGTCATTTTAGGAAAGTTTCGTTTTATGAAAGTTTTGAATTAGGAAAAGTTCGAATTAGAAAATTGACATTTTAGGAAAGATTTCGAATTGGGAAAGTTTTCGAATTAGGAAAGTGTTGGATTAAGAAAGTTTTGAAATAGGAAACATTTCGTTTTAAGAAAGTTTTGAAATTAAAAAGTTTTGAATTTAGAAAGCTTCAACTTAGGAAAGTTTTGAATTAAGAAAAGTTTAAGATTTAAGGAAGATTTGAATTGGGTTATTTTAAAATAAGAAAGGTTTAAAAATTAGAAGGTTTGGGATTTAGAAAGTCTTAAGTTAAGAAAATTTTGAATTTAGAAAGCGTTGGAATATAGAAAGATTTGAAATTCAGAAATTTAAGATTTAGAAAGTTTTAGAATTTGAGTTTTAGAAAATCTTAAAATTAGGAAAGGTTTGAGTTTAGGAGAGATTTGAAAACTTAGATTTGGAAAGTTAAGATTTGAAAGGGGGTAGAATTAAGAAAAATGTTGAATTAGAAAAGATTTGGAAGCTTAATGTTTAAGGAAAGATTTGGAAGTTTCAGAAAACTTATGGTTTAAGAAGGTAGGGAATTAGGAGGTAGTTGAATTAGGAAAGATTTAGATTTTGAATTTTAAAATTTAGGAAAGATTGTTATGTTTAAGTTTTGGAAACTTAAGATTTAAGAAAGTGGAAGATTAGGAAGGAGTTGAATTACTAAAGATTTGGACTAAGAAGGGTTAAGATTCTTATTTCCTAGAACAAAGGATTGAATTTTGTTTATAAAAGAAAAGGTTTGATTTTGTTTCAAAAAACAGAGGATTAGATCTAGTTTCCTAAATGGAGAGATTGGATTTGGTTTCCAAAAAGGAAGATTGGATTTGATAAGGATTTGGAAAAGGAAGTTTTAGAAACCCTAGATTTAGAAGTATACGGTTTTGACGTAGAAAATAGGTTTTGGAAACTTATGATTTAGATGTAGAAAGGAAGGTTTTGGAAACCTAGGTTTGGGGAAAGGCTGAAAATCATGTTTTTGGAAAGAAAATTAGGGTTTCCTAATTATGGGTTCTAGGATTTGACTTAGGCTCTAAGGAAAGAGTTTTTTAGAAAGTGCGTTTTTGGAAATGAAGATTTTGGAGGAAGATTCTAAAGAGGAGTTTTTTAGGAAGTGTATTTTGAAAAGAATTTTAGGAAGGAAGTTTTTGAAAAGTAAAACTTTGAGAGAGTTTTGAAAACAAGATTTTGGAAGAAACTTTTAGGAAAGCAAATTTTGAGAAGAACGTTTTGGAAAGGAGTTTGAAAAGAGAGTTTTTGAAAAATAGTTTTTTGAAGGGAGTTTTTTAAAACAACTTTAGAAATAAGAGTTTTTTTAGAAAGCATGTTGAAAAAGAGGGTTTTAGAAAGAGAGACTTTTAAAAAGAGTTTTTTAGAAAGTATAAAAACGTCTCACTTTCCTAAAGCGATTCTAACCATAAGAAGATTAGAACCACTTTAAGAAAGTGGTTTTGAAAACAACAAGGAGTTGAAAATATGGACCATGTTGGTCACTTTAAATATAGCACTTTCCTAAAGCAACCCTAGCCATGGAAAGGCTAGAATCATCCTAGGATTGTGATTTTAAAAACAGGTTTTGAAAAAGGAGATTTTGATACAATTTGAAAACAAGTTTAATGCAAGTTTTGAAAACGAGTTCAAAAATGATTTTTGGAAGATGCAAGATCACGATATGCACAATGCAAATTTGGAGTCGTGAACATACAAGGTTAAGGCTTCACCACATAATCAAGGGGGCCGAACCCACGTGGTCACCGGTTAGACTAAAAGAAAGTCCCCGACACGGTGACCCTCCAATAGTCTAATCCTACACATGGACCGGGAATCCCCTTGTTTTAAGCATGCAAAGAAAGGGGGGGGGGGAAGAGATGGGGGATTAAAATAGAGAAAACCCAAGTGGGTTAGGAGAGAGAAGAGAGGGGGGGAAGTGCGGAAACTTAAAGAGAAAGCCTACCGTATGTCTTGCTTATTTCACTTGGCTTTGCACGCTTTGCTCTTCTTGCTTTTTCTTCGGTCTTTGCCTCAATCTTCGAGAGTTTTGTCTTGGTCTTCGAGAGCTTTGAGTTGCAGCAATCCAAGTCTTCAATGGAGGGTTAGAGGTTAGTGTATAAATGTATAGGAGTGTGTATGAGTGTATAGGAGGCTAGGGTTTGGTGTATGGTGACTAGGGTTTGGAAAACCTAGGGAAGCTAGGGTTTAGGGAGGCTACGAGCTCTGTATATCAAATATTAGGGTTTTTAGACTGAGTTTGTGGACCTCTTTCATGCTGGAGGAGGCTCTGTATTATAGACATGAGATAGACCTGGCGCCTGTTGCAGTGGCGCCAGGCCAAATTACCTCTTGGCACCACTAGGAGTGGCGCCAGCCAATTAGGAAAGTTTGTAAGCCGGCAAGTAACGTATCTTGGGAAGATTTGGTGCTTGTACTAGTAACTACCATGCAATTTTTAGCCTAGCTTCACTAGGAGTGACTCCGAAAAGTCTGGGAAGGATTTAAGGGATCGGGATTGGCCTGAAAGGCCAGAAAAGGGTAGGAACACTTAGAATAGTGTCCCAGAGGTATTTGACTTGAAAAATGAAGATAGGATGTGTTGGAAGGATTTGACCAGGCTATTAAGGGCAAAACGGTCAATAGGGCCGGAAAGCTACCGGGACAGACCTAGAATGTCCTAGAAAAAGACTCGAGATTTGAAAAAATTATTCAGAATGTTCCCAAAGCCTTGCCGGTTTGATACCCAAAGCCGGTGTGGTTGGAAAGGGCGACCGGCCCACCAGGGGCAAAACGGTCATTTTGTATCGGGTTTGCCGGAATGACTCGAAATGATCCAGAAAGGTAAAGAAAGGTTGAGAATACTGTAGGAAGAATTCTTGTGAGGTTGCCAGTTTGATAACCAGGGCTGGTGTGATTCTCGGGGCATTCGAATGTGTAGGGGCAAAATGGTTATCTTAACCGGAAGGTCTCGGAATTGGCCCGAAACTGACTAGAAGGCACCTAATTATGTCGGATTACCTTTAAGACAATCCTGGAAGGGTGGACTTACCATTTTGAGGACTTAGGTGTGTTCTCGAGAAACGTGCCGAAAAATGGCCTTAGGGACAGTTTGGTCATTTTTCACCAAAGTGGGCTAGCAGGCACTGGTGTTGACCTGGGTTTTGAGTATTTCCGTCACTCTGACGGCAGTTGCGTGATACAGGGGTTTGTTGGCAATTCCCTATATCGACCTGTTTGTGAGTATTTCTGCTACTCCGACGGTTGCGATGTTTGCGAGTATTTCTGCTACTCTGACAATTCGCGATCATTCCCGAGACTGCCTGATCTCGGGAAGCTGCTAAAGGGACTTAGCGCCTGATAATCAACTTTCTCGAAAGGCGTGCCTAAATGGACATTTTTGCATTGGCGGGCTAGCAGGCACCAAAGGTGGATCGTTCTACCATCTACGGGACTTGAGGTCTCGTCCCGGTCAACAGGTTTAAAGGGACTTACCATTCCGAAGAGATTTTTTCTTCAAAAACTGTGCCGGACCGTCTCAAGGAATCAACTGTCTCGAAGAGGTATGTATTTATAGGTAATTGAAATAGGAACTAGCCTACTGTAGTGGCGCTAGCATAATTTTAACCTTGGCACCATTAGGAGTGGCACTAGGCCATTTATTGGCTTGGCGTCACTACTAGTGGTGCCGGCCACTTAGGAAAGTTTTAGGTGGCAAGAAATGTATCTTTTGACCCTTGGAACACAAGGCAAAAGATTTGGGCGCTTGTCCTAGTGAATATCATATAATTTTTGGCTTGACTCCACTAGAAGTGATTTTAGAAAGTCCGGGATAGATGGAAACTTTTATGAGAGTATCCCGGAGGTAACTGGCTTGAGAAACAATGTCGAAATAGTCTAAAAGGTTAACCGGCTTACCAGGGGCAAAACGGTCGATTGGACTGGAAAAACACCGGAATGGACTTAGAGTGACTCGTTAGAAGGCTTGAAGGTTGGAAACACTATCAAGAGTATTCCGGGGGGTTGCCTACCTAGAGCTAGTGTGGTTACAAAAGGCAATCGGCTCACTAGGCACAAACTGGTTATTTTGCATCGGGCTTGCCAGAATAGATCCAGATTGATCCAGAAAGGTATTAAAAGATTAGGAATACTATTGGAAGCATCCTCGAGAGTTAATCGGCTTGATACCCAGAGTCGGTGTGGTTCCCGAAGGCGATCGGATGCTTAGGGGTAAAATGGTTATTTTGACCAGATGGTCTTAGAATTGATCCAGAACCAATTGGAAGGCACTCGAATATGTTGGATTATCTTTGAAACAATCTTGAAAGGGTGGAATTATTGCTTTGAGGACTTAGGTACTTTCTCGAGAAGTATGCTGAAATGGCCCAATGGACAATTTGGTCATTTTTCACTGGAGTGGACTAGCAGGCATGGGTGTTGACCTGGGTTTTGAGTGTTTTTGTCACTTTGACGGTGTGTGATGAGTTGGTTTCCAAAGGTATTCTATCCTTCGGTAAACATGTCACAGTCAAGAGGTGTGTTTGGTCCCGTGACATAGGGGTTTTGTTGACAATTCCTAATGTCGATCTATTTGTAAGTGTTTTTACCACTCTGACGGTTGCAATGTTTGTGAGTGTTTTCGTCACTCTAACGGTGTGTGTTCATTCCAGAGACTGCCTGATTTCGGAAAGCTGCTAGATGGTCTTATCGTTTGAAGGATCAAATTTCTTGAAAGACATGCTAAATAGCAGACATTTAACATTGGCAGGCTAGTAGGTGCCAGAAGTGAACCACTCTACCATTTCAGGGACTTGGGTTCCATCTCGGTCAACAGGTTTAAAGGGACTTATCATTCCGAGGAGTTTTCTCGATAAACGTGCTAGATTGGATGGACTTACTGTCTGAGGAATCAACTTTATTAAAAGACGTGCCGAATTGGGCTTGACTTGTTTGGATTTGAATTGGAATTGGAATTGAAGTTGAAATATGGACTTACCGTCGTTAGGAAGATGTGCCAACTGGAATTGAATTGAGTAATGCCGCAAGGGCATTTTGGTTATTTTGTCTTTATTGGGCCTGGCGGGCCTGTGAAGCAATTGATTGACTAGATTGAGTTTGGAAAACTAGTTTAGATTTGAATGTGTTTGTGTCGATTTGAATGTGAGTCTAGTTTGGGCTAAAGATTGACGAGTAGGGAAAAATGGGGTGCTTACATGAGTGTGGTAGGGCCAGAGATTGCCGAGCGGGCAAAAATAGAGTGCTTACAGCCACTCCTCTTTTTCTATCTTGTCGAAGGTAGAAAATGATAAAATAAGGGTCCCATGTTGACCGCGAGGCGATCAGAAGGATTGGATTGGATTGGAAAGTTTTTTGAAGACTAGAGCTTGAAAATAGCAGATTGGTCTAAGGTGGCATTTGAAATTGAATTTTGGTAGGCAAAAAGGCAAAATTGCCCAAAACTAGACTGTGTAGGCATAAAATCGCCTTAGCGCCACTAGCCTGGGATTTTAATAGCAGTGCAACCTCTTATTCGAGGCTTGCAATTTTGTGGAGACATTAAGAGTATGAGAGCTTTTTCTAATTTTTTGCAAGAAAAAAGTCTTGGGTGTTGAAGAGATGAGTTTAAGAGATGCCGAAGAGTCATTGGAAGTAGTTACTGTCATCGGAATTGATGTCAAAGAAGAAGATTTTGTCGGAGAACTCCAAGAGGTAAGTTTTTTGTTTTGTGTTGATTTTGATATGTAAAACTTCATTTGAATTGTTAAATAGTCGATATTGATGTTTTAATGTGCTTTGAACACTCTGTAGTGTTGTTTCTATGTTTTGATGCCTGTTTGATTAAGTTTGAACAGTTTTGCATGTTTATGTAAAGAGGGTTTTTGAAATTGGAGATTTACTCCTGCAGCTTTGGGTATTCGATTTTCTTGCCAAAATTTTATACCACGTATCTTAGGAAAATGTGTTGAATAACCATATAAAGTTTCATGATTTTCTGAAAATTTTTAAAATTTTTAATTTTTCAAAAAAAGAAAAAATGCTTGAAAAATAAGAAAAATTAAGAAATTGATCGAATTGACAGAGTTAGGTGTTTAAAAAAATAGGAGAATATTTTAAAAAATATTTGAAGTAGTTTTGAGTTTTTCAAATAATTTTGAAAACTCTTGGATTTTTAAAAAAATAGATTTTTGTTGGAAAATTATAGAACCTTGAAAACGTGCACGGGTTCTCTTGTGTTTGTCCGTGACATCTGCTTGTGATATTGTGGGGTGCACGGTTTGTGGAAGAGTTACAAACTTTTTGAAATAGAATTTTTTTTAAGGAAAAAGATATAAAACTGGGGGGGGGGGGGTCCTAGAATAAAAATTTTTGAAGGAAAAACTTCGAAAAACCTTTTGAAAATGGACTTTGAATAATACTTTTGAAGGAAAAATTTAGAAAACCTTTGAAATTGATTGAAACTTTTGAAGGAAAAGCTTGAAGTACTTGAAACTTGATTTGGGATAAAACCATATGAAAATAAAGTTTAGGGACCTTTGGAACTCAAATAAGACTTTTTGAATTAAAAAGCTTAGAAAACCTTGAGAATTGATTAAGATTTTTTGAAGAAAAATGTTTAGAAAACCTTTAAAATGGATTTGAAATAAACTTTTAAGTAAAAAGTTTAGAGAAACCTAGAAATTGATAAAACTTTTGAAGGAAAAATTTAGAAAACCTCGAAACTCAATTTGGAAAAACTTTTTTTGAAGGGGAAGCCTAAGAACCTTTGAAAAGGATTTGTAATAAAACCTTCGAAGGAAAAGTTTAGAAGAATGAAACTTTGAGATTTGATTTTGACATTAACTTTGGATATTGACTTCAGATAGACTTTTGAATTTTGATTTTGAAATAACTTTGGAAGAGAAAGTTAAGAACCTTAGGAATTGATTTTGAAAATAAATTTTTGAAGGGAAAATTTTAAGAAACCTAATGATTGATAGAATAGATTCTGCTTGAAGTAAGGGAACATGATTTGTGTCATTCTTTCTTTTTCTTTGTTTTCTTTTTCTGTACCTCTTTTCTTTTGAACTGTAAATACTATATATTGATGTCTTTTACCTTGATTTGATTTTCAGGATGGCAGACGCTGGTGATGATGGTTTTGAGAGAAAACGTTGGTCCGGGAAAGGGGCTCGCAAAGATTCTGTCAGCAGTTCTAGTCATTCGAAGGGCAGCCATTGGTCGACTAGTAGGGCTTCTTCTAGCCAGAGTGGGAGTGGGTGTATGCCTCTGATCGAACCTTTTCCCCCAGTTGAGCCTGTTTTCAAGGGAGAAATAGATGCTGAGGATTGTGAGCACCCCATTTTTGCCCGCTTGGCAATCTCCAGCCCAACTGAGCTTGCTTTCACACATCACATGCATATTCAAACTCTAACCTGCCATCTAAACTCCAATTTAGTCCACCAGGTCGCTTTTTGGGCCCGCAGGGCCCACTTGAAGCTAAATGATCATTTTGCCCTTAGGCATCCGAAAGCCCCGGGAACCACACCAGCTCTGGGTATCAAACTGGTAACCTCCTGGAACGTTTTAGCTTATGTTTCCAAGCCTTAAGCCTTGTTCAAGGACATTCCAAGTCCATCCCAGCAGCTTTCTGCCCCGATTGACCATTTTGCCCCTAATGGCCGGGTCAACCCTTCTAACATATCCTGACATCATTCTTCAAGTCGACTACCCCCGAGACACTATTCTAAGGGTTCCTGTCCCTTTCCAGCCCTCTGGGCCATTCCCGACCCTTTAAATCATTTCCGAACATTCTAGAGTCACTCTTAGTGAAGTCAGGCTAAAAATTGCATGGTAGTCACTAGGATAGGCGCCTAAATCTTTTGTCTTGCGTGCCAAGGGTCAAAGATACATTTCTTGCCACCTTAAAAGGTTTCCAAAGTGGCTTGGCGCCACTATACATTTCTTGCCGCCTTAAAAGGTTTCCAAAGTAATTGGCGCCACTAGTAGTGGTGCCAGTGTATTTTTTGGCTTGGCTCCACTCCTAGTGGAGCCCCTGTATATTTTGGCCTGGCGCCACTCCAATGTATTTTTTAGCTTGGAGCCATTGCAATAGGTGCCAGGTCGGTTTAAGTAACCTATAATTATAAACCCTTCCCCTACGTAAAGGGGTCCGCAAACTCAATCCAAAATCTCTGTTTTTTGAATTATAGAGCTCGAAGCCCTTCCAAACCCTAGCTCTCTTTAGGTCTTTCAAACCCTAGCCTCCATATACAAAACCCTAGCCCTCATATACTAAACCCTAGCATACATACACTCTTATATACCCATATACAAGCCTCCGAAACCTCTATTAGGGAAATGTTACATTTAAAGTGACTATTATTGTTCATATTTTTAAATCCTTCTTGTTTTCAAAGCCACAATCCTAGAGTGGTTCTAATCTTCTCATGGTTAAAATCGTTTTAGGAAAGTAGGATATTTTTAGAAGTTTGCAAAAGTCCATATTCAAATCCCCTTCCAAATTGCTTTTCAAACTTACTTTCCAAAATATCTTTTTTAAATCCTCTCAAAAATCTTTTTTCAAACTTGCTTTCCTAAAAACTCTTTTCCAATTCCTTCCCATAAGCTCCCTTGAAAAACTCACTTTCTAAAAACTTTCTTCAAATTTACTTCCCAAAAATCTCTTTCCTAAAAACTCTTTCCAAAAATTCCTTTCCAAAATCTCTCTTCAAAGGTTTTACTTTCGTAAAACACTCTTCAAATTACCTTCCAAAAAAATCTCTCTTTTCAAAAAGATCTCCTTACCAAATCTCTTTTTCATGGAGTCCAAGTCAAAACCTAGAGCCATGGTTAGGAAACCCTAATTTTCTCTCCTAAAATATGATTTTCAATCTTGGCTCAAAACATAGATTTCAAAACCTCTATTTTCTACGTCAAATCTTAGATTTTCAAAATCACTTTTCCTGTACCAAAACTATGGCTTTCCAAACTTAAGTTTTTCAAAATTCCTCCTTTCTAATTCGATGTCAAATCAAATCTTTCATTTTTGAAAACTAAATCAGTTACTCCATTTTGGAAACAAAATCAAATCACCACCTTTTTTGAAAATCAAATCAAATCTTCAACTTTAAGAAATAGGAATTCAATCCTTTCTTTCTTCATTTAAAACCTTTTCAAATTCCAACTTTCTAAATCTCAACTTTTTCAAATATTTCTAAGTTCAAACATTTCCTAATTCCAATCTTTCTAAATTCCAACTTTTTATATTTCAAAACTTTCTAATTTCAAATCTTTCCAGAATGATAAGACTTTCTAATCTTTCTTAATTCAAATTCTTTAAATTCCAAATCTTTCCAAAATCCAAATCTTTTTAAATTCTAAACCTTTTTTAATTCCAACCTTCCAAATTTGAATATTTCTAAAATCAACTTTTTCTTAAAAGTAAACTTTCCTCATTTGAAAGCTTTCCAAATTTCAATCTTTCCAAATTCAAAACTTTTTTAAAATGAAAACTTTCCTAATTTAGCATTTTCCTAAATTGAAACTTTCTTAATTCAAATTTTTCTAAAACGAAATTTTCTTATTTTGAAACTTTCCTATTTTAAAGATTTCCTAAATCCAATCTTTCCTAAACTCCAGTTTTTCAAATTTTCTAAATCAAACATTGAAGTCAAATCTTTTCTAACCGTTCCAAGTCAAGTATTTCTAAATCAAATCTAATCACTTCCAATCTTTTCAAATCCTATTTTTCATGAATCCTAAGTTTTCTAAAATCAAATTTTAATTTCAAATCTTCTATTCCAAGTTCGAATCAAATCTCTTTTTCAAATTAAGCTCTTTTCAAATCAAATTTTCTATCGGACTCTTGTTCGAATTACGGCTGACCTGATTCCTCAAAAGCGATATGTAGGCAACCCTCATTGGTGCGGTTACAACCTTTTTTAAGTTTCCAAATCTACAACCTTTTTCAAGTTTCTATTTCCATAATCTTTTTCAAACTTCCAATTTCAAAAATTTTCTTAACTTCCAATTCCAAAAATATATTTTCAAATCTCTATTCCCAATTTTTGAAACTTTCTTTTAAAATCAAGTCTATCTTTTCAAATCCATTTCAAGAATCAAATCAAGTCTTTTCAAAATCTATTTCCAAAATCAAATCAAATTTTCCTTTTCAAATCTCCTTTCAAAATCAAGTCTTATTCTTGTGTTTGCATATCATGCATCATGTCAAACTTCTTTTTTAAAATTCTTTTCTAAAATGGATATTTTTGGACAAGTTTT
This sequence comes from Euryodendron excelsum, assembly GCA_033060915.1. NCBI lineage: Eukaryota > Viridiplantae > Streptophyta > Magnoliopsida > Ericales > Pentaphylacaceae > Euryodendron > Euryodendron excelsum. The sequence continues at coordinate 41,860,217 of CM065381.1, read as the reverse complement.
AATCAAAGACTCTAATAGGTAAACCTAGTATGAATAGACTTGTAGGTACCGCAAGGGTAGGGTAGGGTAATGGCTTAGTGCGTCTTCCCAACACGTAACCAACCTCTTAACCTAGATCACTGTTTTCAAATACCAAACGGAGTTATTTAAAAAAAAAAGACTTAAATATTTCCAAAGGTTTTCGAACAACTTATTTTCTAAAAACCCTCTCTTGAGGAAGTATTTTCAAAAAATGTTTTTTTAAAAAACTTTAAGTGTAATATTTGGATTGTGCTTAGTTTTAGGTGACCTAACTCACCTTTATCAAGTTAAGTGGCAACTCCAAATTTTTTTCGAAAGCCCTTAATCAAATCAATTTTCAATTCAAACCTAGTCACACTCGTCATTCTAGGAGGATGAGTTCTAACGAGAGAGCACTGTGTTTTTCTCACTTGTCTTTTTCAGGTGTGAAAAACCAGGGTGACACAAGGATGAGGCACCTGGCTTGGGAGATCCTACTACGGGTAATGGGAGGGCCTTTACTAGGTGGAGGCAGACAAATGTATATTTAGGGGATTTAGAGGTGTAAGACATTCCTCCATTGGGGGACCTAGCTTATCATCCCAATGTGTATTCTTAGCCGCAGTTGCCCCCTCCTGGAGTATATACATCATTTAGGGGGGCCGTTCACCAACTTTTTAGTACCATGCAGTAGGCCGCTCCATCGTACCGTGCCTTTTTGGTAGAGATTGGGTTCGAGGCTTTCATGGGATTACAAGCAAACTGCCTAAATCACCAGTTAGTGTTGGTATTAATCGAAAGGTGGTTTGATGAGACAGGGACCTTCCCTTTTGTGGGCTTCGAGCTGGGTCCAACCTCATTAGACTGGGCCATTATCACGAGGCTTTCTTTTGTTGGCCTTCAGATTACCTTGTAGCTAGTTAGTAGGGCCGAGGCTTGTGCTCTGTTGGACTTGTCACCTCCTAACTGCTCTACTTTTCCTATGTCCTAGCTTTATCGGGATGAGGGTACCTTCTCTGTTGAGCCACCACCTGAGTGGCGAGACATTATGAGGCAACCACTAGTACTGTATATTGTTTTTAACTATTTTTGTAATAATAACAAGTTGATTGTCCCTTTCAGATTGGTGAGTGTGGTAGCTGACTTGAGAGCCTTTTTAGAGCTAGATTGGGGGTCTTTCTCTTTTGGTTGTTTCCTCATATTCATGTGGGTCCGGACTTCTTCTCACTGGGGCAGTGTGACTAAATTTTTGTTGACTCAAGGTTGATGCTCATGTTGATTTTGATGATAACTAAACCTTGTGTTATTTTACTAATGCATTTACTTAGTGTGCAGATTAATAAAGATTATAATTTAGACTTAAAGGTTTTGACTTAAAGTCTAATACATGTCAAAGTGGATGCACAACAGGCCAAGTTAAGCAATGTACTCTAAGAGTCATGTAATGCACCAAAACAGAGCAATGACACCTATTCAAACTTCAAACCAACGACTTGCATTCGAAGAGATTGAAGGTGTTCAAAAGAATACTTCATCAAGTGTGCAAGGATTAATTGAAGATGACTTGATTTTGAAGAGATTGAAGGTGTTCAAAAAGAGAATTCACCATAATTGCAATATCTCTACAAAGAATTCAAGTGAGGACTTCATCTGGGATGTGAAGAGTCAGTGAATATGATATATGTTAGAAGAAATTGAAGTTATTCAAGAGTAGGCTTTATCAAGCTTATAAAAGACTCATTAAAGTGATCCTAAAGAAGAAAGAAGGATTAGTAGCAAAGAGAAGAGCTCTGCAATAAGGCATCATGAATTTGAAGCTTTACATAGATGAAAAAGTCATTAGCAGTAGATGGAAAGTGCTCGGTAATAAGGAAGAAGAGCTCGACATTAATGGAATGGAGTTCTAGCAGCTTGGCAACAAAGAAAAGATAATTATCAAAAGATAAATTCAATCCAAATTGAATAAAAGTTAGCTTTGATGAATTGAAGGCTTTAATCTATCATCATACCACAAAGAGAAGACTCATTGAAAATCTTACAGTATTTTTAAAGATGAACTTGATAAAAGAAATGATGAATGAAGATTTCTGGGTAATGTGCGATATATGAAAATGAAGAGTCGACACATGAGGACAGAGGCCAAAGTTTGAAAACAACATGATTAAGTGTCGACATATGGAGACAGTGGATAACATTTGAAAAATACAGGCTGGAGGTGTCAAAACATGAATCCAAGTGTTGACACTTGGGGACTAACGGTTATTTTTTCTAATGTTATAACGGACTGGACTTGCATTAAATGAACCCCCAACAACCACCAATGGACGAAATTACTATAGGAGTTTATATACAAGCTTCCTGTTGCATTTATATATAATAGAGACAAGAAAAACAACATCTACTGACTAATCAAGCTGAGAAAAATTTAAACATTCTTTTTGTCTTTATTTTGGCATTAAGTGAGCTATTATTTTCCTATCCATGCTTAATAAAGAGTTTGTATTTTGTGTGTATAACTTTTATACACTTGTAAGTGAGAGTTTGAGAGTTCTTTTGTAAAAGAAAAACTCTTATAAGTTAAAGTGGATCTTGGACAAAACTACTTGGAAGCTGGAAGAACTTCAGAAGAAGTTTTTGTGTAAAAGTGAGCTGAGCACTTGGGAAATCAGCACCTACTTTGTAATTGGAGATTACATAGTGGAAGTAGACTTCAAGGGGATCTTGGGGTGAGGACGTATACCGCAAATTGTGATTGAACCTCAATAATTCTTGGTGTGCCTTCTCTTGCTCTGTTTTTATTTCTTTATTAATTACATTGCATTTCATCTATCTTGAATCACTGTTCTATTGATTAGATTAGTTTATAATTAACCTTAATTGTATTAATTTTTGAAAAACTCAATTCACCCCCTCTTAGGTTGCCGTTTGGGCCAACATTTTTGGCCTTTTCTGGTTTGGTGGAGTTATAATTATTTGTCAATTCTTCGTCTTGAGGTAGTGGAGGCTGACCTTTATCCCCGGGCTTTGAGATTAGCTTGTGACTAGATGGCCCACCGATCTAAGATTACTAACTTTGTGATAATACGTGCTAACCTGGAGTCGATGGAGGCAAGGATGTGACTTGGCGGCCCTTTGTGGGATTGATTCATTATGAGGTAGTCAGGAATCTAGTCTTGATGTCTCTGACGAGGATTTCCTTTCTTAGTGATGAGTTATGGGAGTCCTATCTAGGAGACCGGTATTGGCGCTAGTTGCACGAGGTGTTTCAGTCGGCTGGGGATCCACCTGAGTATATGTTTGGAGTTTTGGTCAAGGGAGTCCCTATTCCGTACATGGAGTGTCAGCCAGGTGCTAGTTTTTTGCTTTCTCCCGAGACTAACTACGCCACAGGTTTCGAAGCTCGATCTATAGGTGTCTTCACCCAGTTTGAGGTGGTGGTTAGAGACAATGTCATGGGCCAGGAGGTAGTGGACTTACGGCATCAGGCTGGGGAATTTGTGCCTCAGGCCAAGTTTGCTGCCATGAGGGATCAGAGAGACTGGTACCAAACTAAGAAAGATTAGTTCCAGATGGAGAGGGACCAGTACCAGGCTAAGGTAGCCACTTTAACCACGCAGTTGGCTCAGATGGGAAGTGGCTGGGTATATTATCCTCTTCTTTTTAATTTGGGCTTTATTTAATTGTTTATATGTTTTGCTGATTCATGCTTTTCTTTTTTGTAGAATGTCGGTGCTCTTAGTAGTCGGCAACCTCCTCTTGAGCTGGGCTTTGGTGACTACGACCCAGACATTTGACTTCTGACGAGCCCCCCTTGTTGTAGGCCCAACTTATCCTTCACACCATATCCTAGATATGTATCAGAGTTTAGCTTTCTATCAGTCTATTTTATTTGTAATCTTTAAACTGGATGGATGTTTATGATTTAGACAACTGGATATATTGGATAGATGCATGAACATGAATGATGTTGATAATGTATGTTTATTACATGTTTTAGATACGATATTGAATTGCATTGGTGATTTTTGTTTCTATAGGAGGCTATGTCCTAAGTATGTGAAGCTCATGCCAAAATTTTATAAAAAATGCATACATATGTGAGGGGTACAATAGCTACCAGAATAGATGGAGCCTTTTTTTTTATGGAGGCATTTTTTTTTAGCACTTTTCTTTTTTTTTTTTTCTTTTGTTTTCCTGGGTGGTGATCTTTAAACTGGGGTTTATCTTTTGGGGAATATGAACTGGCTCAACGGGTTTGACAAAGGTTGCTTTGTGACTGTACAAGAAATGAAATGAGGGTCTATCTTCTTTTTTAACCGAATTGCTTGATCCATAGAGCCTTTATGCTGCTTTGGCTTGATGCTTCGAGTGGAAGAAAAGGACCATTCTTGGTCGAGTCTTCTACTACTTGCTTACCCCAGTGTGGGGGTATAGTTTTGGATCGAGGTTGAGAAGAAATCTTTTGCTTTCGCATAGCACTAAGGGGTTGAGCAAAGGGAATATACATTATTCATTTTTTTTTTTGGAAATTAAAAGATGGCTCTTCTTCCTTTTGATAGTATGGCTACTCCTCGCTTAGCTTCGATGTCATGTATGTGCTTTTATTAGGTGGTTTCCTCACTTACTCTTATCTTTCCTCTTTTTGGAAAGTTGATCATGCGGCAAGTGGTTGACTGATGCTATCACACCCTTCAAGTCAGGTCTTCCACAAGATAGAATGCACCCCCTTTTTAAAAGATTTCACCATTTACAAAAATATGAGATAACAACATTTGAATGAAAACTATCTCTTTATTACTTTGAAAAACAGCATAAAGTCTTTATTAGAATGAAAATGCAGACATAAATTTAAAGACAGAAAGAAAAAGAGATAGAAAGAAAGCAAGAGAGAATACCCTTCTCTTTTATACTTTTGAGGGGAGCTCTTCTAGTAGGGTTTTAGAATGATACCCATATCCTCGAAGCTTCATCTATCATTGCAATCCCTGGACTAGGCAAAGCAGACAGGTGCTTCTTTTAGCGCTTTGGCTGAGTTGATAGTGATGGTGCAATTATTAGCCTCATTGACTCTCTTGTCATCCTCTATTGCCCCCTTAGTTCCTTCAATAAAAAGGTTGGCTATCTCGCCTCCTTCTAGCCCGAATGGTTCTGCTCGAACTTTTGGCTCTGCAAGTCCCTAGCCCATGTCTTTATAATTGAATTCAGTCATAGGCCAAGGGTTCTCTGATAGGTGGTGTTCAGCCGTGACATACTTAGGGTGCAAGAATTCATCACCCCAACCATTAGAGGTCATATCTCTGGCAAGGACTCTTCAACTGGCCAATCAGAGGGATTATGCACTTCATTTAGATTGCAGCAATAGATTGGGCATGGTGGGGATTCCTCCTCCCAGTCCCTTTCTTCATCAGTCTCCTAATCTTCATTATAATAATCTTTAACCATGATCTCATGCAATTCAGCATCTTCTTCTATTTCCTCTACTATCAGTTTGACAGTATGGTCTGACGGTGGGTTTGTGGTTACATTAGGAGTAAGAGTTGGATTCATCGATTATATGTCAATGGTTTTGTTGTCTATCAAATCTTGAATTTTGTGCTTAAGAGAGAAACAACTTTTTGTGTCATGCCTTTGTTTACCCAAATAGTATTCGCAAGTGAGGGCGTCATTGAAGGTTGGAGATAAAGAGCTTGGTAATGGACGGGCTGGTATGGGCTCTAGTATGTTATTCTTTAAGTGGTTATGGTAGGCTTCTGTTTGGGTGCAGGCTAAGGTATCAAAAGTGCAGATGCGTCGGGCTGGCCTACTGAAGCTGGGTCGTGGCCCAGTAGGGCCAAAGTTGGGCACTTGAGTGGGCATGGTTAAGGTGGGTATGGGTAGTATAGAATAGGACTGAAATGGTGGATGGTATTGCAGTAGTTGAATAGGCAAGATGGTTGAAACTTCACTCTCCTTCTTGATTACTCCCCTTGCAGTGGCCACCTTTCTAGCTATGTTAGTAGAGCTTTCTCTAGTCTTTGCATAGGGGTCTATAATCCTTCCTGTCTTAAGACTGTTTTCTATCATTTCTTCTTATATGATAAGCTCGAAAAAGCTTTTCCCTATATATGTGCAAAGCTTTTCATAGTATATGCCTTGGAAAGTATGCACGAACAGTTGCACATACTCTTTCTCTTCTAAAGGGGGATTGAGTTGTGCTGCTGCTTCTCTCCACCTAAGCACATAGCTTTTGAAGCTTTTTTTTTTTTTTTTTTTTTTTTTTATCTTCCTTGCTCATTATCATCAAGGACCAACGGTTAAAAGTTAGATCTATGTTATGGCGGTATTAGGCCTTGAATGCATTAACCAATTCAAAACAAATAATGACCTTCCTCATAGTAAGTCGAGCGAGCGGGCTCAGTTAAACTATGTTGAAAGAGTTGCATAAGAAGTTTTGGATGATTCCCATAGCCACTTAATGCCCCCGCATAAAAGCAAAGGTGGGCTATGGGGTTGCTAGTACCGTTGTACTTCTAAAAAACAGATAATTTGAACTTGGCCGGCCTTGGATGATCCAGGAAAAAAGCAGAGCTCATCGTAGGAAATGAGCCCAAAAGGGTCATGGCCATGGAGGCTCCGTAGTGAGTCTTCCAAACCTTGGATCTTCAGGCTAAGAGGGTCTAGAAAGATCCTTTTTTGCAGTAGGTGAGAATAGTATGATCTCTCCTTCTTCAGTGTTAACCCCTTTGAAATCCTCTTTGTTTTTTCCTGTAGTGTCAGATTGAAGCACAATCCTTGGGTTGACGGGTTTAGAGTCCTTGGGAAAAACTGTGGATGATGATGGGGCTAAAGTAGCATTTTTAATAGCCATGGTTTGGATGAGCTTAAGCATTTCATCAATCTTGATTCTCATCTCATTGACCTCCTCTCAAGAGACTCAGGAGGACTCGTCAGAATTAGCTGCCATTAGCAAAGCTCTTTGTCGGGTAATAATCGGCCCCCAATTGGCTGTGAATCGTTCTTGCGAGCAATGATGTCTCTTTATGGTGTAGTCTTTGCAAAAAAAAAAAAAAAAAAAAAGGAAAGAAAAAAAAAATAAGGACACAAGTCACGAGTTAGTGTTTAATATATAGAAAGCTTTATGCGATGCATGTCTTAAGAGTGTCCCTTCTCGAGAGGGAGACTAATCATGATGCATTCGGCTTGTTTTTTGGAGATAGGGGTTTTTCCCCTTTATGCAGATACCTTACCGTTGATTGGGAACATTCATTCATTTATAGATTCATTTGCAGAAACTAGAAGAGTACATTGAACTTTGAGTTTGAATACAGAAAAATCGAAGTACATTTTAATCAGAGGGAAGGGGAACATTTTTCTTGGGACTTCCACCTATCTACTTTTACAATGAAGCCTCCTAAACTACTTTTGAGTTCTTGGATTTGCCTTTTTGTTGATGTTTGAGAGACCATTGGACTGATTTTGCTTTGCAGGTTACCCTTTGTCTTTTTGGCATCCCTATCTCCGTGAGCATAGAGGGATTGGGGCTCCTCTCCATGGAATGACTTGAAATGCATGCCATGAGTCCTTAGGGTTACGTGGGAACCCTTAAGATTTTGGTAGGTTTTATGCAAAGAAGAGTGATCTTGGTGTCAGTCTCTATGAGTTGATCATATGCATGAGAATGCAGTGACTTGATTTACTTTGGAACTCTTGTCTTGAAATGGAGTATTGAATGCATGTATATGTACGCAACAATATAAGGAGAGAGAGTACAATAATAAAGTGGACATGCATGCATGAACATTTATACAAGCATTATAACAATAGGAATAAGAGGAATAAACGAAAGTAAACTAGTCGCCCTTCCCTTTATGGTTTTGAAATTGCCGTGCGTGTCTTAAATCTGGAAGAGGTTCGGCTATGCACAATTTTCTATATGAGCATAGGGTTGAGGGTTTACTAATGCTTCCTAAGAAGGCTCAGTTCTCGAATATTCAAACCTAGACCCACTCCCCGAGGTAGTGCCATTATCGGTTGGTGATCGGAGCAAGGGAACTATCAAGAGGTTGTAGGCTAAGAAACTGACATAGTATCCGCCAACAACCAATATATTGTTCCCCTTTCTAACTAGAAGGGTAGTAACTAGGTAATAGTATAAGTATGCAAATGCTAGTGCATGTGCAGTGTGTGTGAAATTTTGTAAAACGGAGGAAAGAGCCCAACAACTCTCATCCATCATTTTCATTCCATCCTGCTTATTCATGGCATACATGGAAATTAATATGACATAAAATAAAATGTGAACCAGGGTCTACCTACAAAAGAAAATGCTCAAAGTTAGTATCTTGCGGGCAAACTTAATGCAAGATAGAATGAATTGAATGCAAATGTTGACATGTTTTTTAAAACAGCTTTGAAAGTTTGATTTTGAAAATTTTGAAGTGGGTAAAATTGGACACATTAATTGAAGATTCTAGATGAGTGAAAGGTAGAAAGACATGATAATGGCCTAACCCTCTAAGCGTACCCAGCGGAGTCACCAGCTGTCGCCCCTCGATTTTTTGCACTATCAGGATGATATGTGGGAAACACACGGTACTCTCTCGTTAGAACTCATCTTCCTAGAAAGACAAGTGCGACTAGGTTTGAATTAGAAATTAGTTTGATTAAGGGATTTTGGAAAAAGATTTAAAGTCGCCACCTAACTTTGTTAAGGTGAGTTAGGTCAGCTCAAACTAAGTGCAATTAGTAGATTAAACTTAAGGTTTTTGAAAAGGTTTTAGAAAACTTCCTCAAGAGAGGGTTTTTTTTTTTTTTTATTTTTTTAAGAAAGCAGGTTGTTTGGAAACCTTCAGAAAGATTTAAGCCTTTTTTTTTTTTTTGAAAATAACTCCGTTTTGGTCTTTCGAAAATAATGATTCTAGGTTCGGAGGTTGATTATGTATAGGAAAGATGCACTAGGCTATCACCCTATTGTCGCGCCCAGATTTTTCGCACTCGAGGAATACTCACACAAGTGGGAAAAATGCTGTACTCTCTCGTTAGAACTCACCCTCCTAGAAGAATGAGTGCGACTAGGTTTGAATTGAAAAATAGGTTTGAATAAAGGGTTTTTGAAAAAGATTCGGAGTCGCCACCTAACTTGATTAAGGTGAGTTAGGTCACCTAAAAACTAAGCATAGTTCGAAAACTACACTTAGGGTTTTTGAAAAACAATTTTGGAAAACATCCTCAAGAGAGGGTTTTTTAGGAAAACGGGTTATTTGGCAACCTTTGGAAAGCATTTAGCCCTTTTTAGAAAAATAACTCCTTTTGGTCTTTCGAAATCAGTGATTTTAAGTTCGGAGGTTGGTTACGTGTAGAGAAGACGCACTAAGCTATCACCCTACCCCGCCCTTTCGGTACCTACATGTCAATCTACTCTAGATTCACCTATGAGAGTCTTTAATTAACTAATGGTTCAACCTTATTCACTCTGAAAAGGAATATTTGAAAAGAAACTAACATGATGCATGATATGCAAGTGCAATAGAAGAGAATTGAAAAGTAAATTTAAAAAAAGATTGATTTGATTTGAAAATAGATTTAAAGAGATGGAATTGAAATTGGAAAGTTTGAAAATTGAAAGTAGAAATTTGGAAATAGAAATTTTGAAATTGAAATTTTGAAAATAGATTGGAATTTGAGATTTGGAAAGATTTTGGAAACCGCACCCATGAGGGTGGAATTGAAAGTTTGAAAAGTGTTGTGACCGCACCTATGAAGGTTGCCTACGTATCCCTTTGGGGGAATCAGGTCAGTCGTAGTTCGGACCGGAGTCCGATTGAAAATAGAAGAGTGGATTGAAGAAGGAACTTGAATTGGACATTGAATTTGATTTGAAATTAGAAAAGGAGATTTGAAATTGGAATTGAGAGGATTAGACTTGCTTTGAAAAGATTGATTTTGGAAAGACTTGGTTTTGGGAAGAAGGAGGTTTAGGAAACCTAGACTTGAGATTAAGAAAGATTGGATTGGAATGTTGGATTTGGAAGATTTGGAAAGATTTAGAAACATGGAATTTAGGAAAGATTTGGATTAGGAAAGTTTCGAATTAGGAAAATGTTATTTTTGGAAAGTTTTAGGTTTAGGAAAGTTTCAACTTAGGAAAGTTTTGAATTAGGAAAGTTTTCAAATTAGGAGAGTTTTGAATTTAGAAATGTTTGAAAAAGGGAAGTTTTGATTTTAGAAAGTTTTGAAAACAAGGAAGTTTTGAAAATAAGAAAGTTTTGTTTTAGGAAAGGTTTGAAAAAGAAAAGTTTTCAGTTTAGGAAATATTTGAATTAAGAAAGTTTTAACTTAAGAAAGTTTTGAGTTTTGAAAAGTCCTAGATTTGAAAAGATTTTGAAGTTTTGGAAAGTTTAGAATTCGGAAAGATTTAGGACTTTGAACTTTAGAAAATTTAAAATTAGAAAGTTTTAGGGTTTTAGGAAATCTTGAGATTAGGAAAGGTTTGAGTTCAGAAAAAATTTGAAAACTTAGGTTTAAGAAGTTAAGATTTGAAAAGAGCGTAGACTTAGGAAATGGTTGAATTAGGAAAGATTTGAAAATTGAGTTTTAAAACTTAGGAAAGATTTTTATGTTCAAGTTTAGGAAACTTAAGACTTAGGAAAACGGAAGTTTAGGAAGGATTTGAATTAAGAAAGAGTTGGATTTTGAAATTTAAGGAAAGATTTAAAATTTAGGTTTAGGAAACTTATGGTTTAGGAAGGAATAGAATTAAGAAAGGTTTGGATTAGGAAGGGATTGGATTTGGTTTCTAAAAGTTAAAGGTTGGATTTTGTTTCCAAAAATGGAGGACGGGATCTAGTTTCCTAAACGGGGAGATTGGATTTGGTTTCCTAAAGGGGAGACAAGATTTGGGAAGGATTTGGAAAAGGAGATTCTAGAAACCCTAGATTTGAAAAATTATAGTTTTGACATAGAAAATAGGTTTTGGAAACATGTATAGTTTGGACGTGAAAACAAGAGATTTTGGAAACCTATGTTTGGGGCAAAGTTTGAAAATCATGTTTTTAGAAAGAAAATTTAGGGTTTCCTAATTGTGGGTTCTAAGGCTCGATTTGGGCTCTAAGGAAAAGGGGTTTTTAGAAAATGCGTTTTTGGAAACGAAGGTTTTCTAGAAGGGAATCCTAGGGAGGAACTTTTGGAAAGTGAATTTGAAGAGGGAGTTTTTGGAAAAAGATTTTAAAGAGAAGGAGTTTTGGAAAGTGTGTTTTTAGAAACGTAAATTTTGGAAAGAAGATCCTAGACGAGAGTTTCTAGAAGAAAAATTTTGGAAAGAGAGTTTTTTGGAAAGAATTGCGGGGAATGTTTTTAGAAAGTGGATTTTGAGGAGAGGTGTTGGAAAAAGTGAGTTTTGAAAAATAGATTTTGGAAGGGAGTTTTTGAAAACAATTTTGAAAAGGAGAGTTTTAGGAAAGTATGTTGAAAAAGAGATTTTTAGGAAGAGATTTTTGAAGAGAGCTTTTAGAAGGTGTAAAAACATCTCACTTTCCTAAAGCAATTCTAACCATAAGAGGACTAGAACCACTTTAAGAAAGTGGTTTTAAAAATAACAAGATTTGAAAATATAGACCAAAAGGTCACTTTTAATATAACACTTTCCTAAAGCAACCCTATCCATGGAAAGGCTAGAATCACCCTAGAATTGTGGTTTTGAAAACAAGTTTTTGAAAAAGAGATTTTGATGCAATTTTGAAAACAAGTTTGAAAATGATTTTTGAAAACAACTTTTTAAAAACGAATTTTGGAAGATGCAAGACTATGATATGCGCAACGCAATTTGGGGTCGTGAACATACAAGGTTAAGGCTTCACCACATAATCAAGGGGGCCGGACCACGTGGTCTTTGGTTAGACTAGAAGAAAGCCCCCGACACGGTGACTCTCCAATAGCCCAATCCTACACATGGACCGGGAATCCCCTTATTTCAAGCATGCAAAGAAAGGGGGGGAAAGAGATGGGGGATTAAAATAGAGAAAACCCAAGTGGGTTGGAGAGAGAAGAGAGAGGGGGGAAGTGCAGAAAATTAAATAGGGAGCCTACCTTGTATCTTGTTTATTTTGCGCGCCGTGCGGTCTTCAATCTTCGGTCTTCGTCTTGATCTTCACCTTCAGTCTTCAAGAGTTGTCTTCAAGCTTTAGATGGCAGCTCTTCAAGTCTTCAAAGGATGGTTGAAGGCTAGTGTATGAGTGTATGGGGGAGTGTATGAGTGTATAGGAGGCTAGGGTTTAGTGTAGGGTGGCTAGGGTTTGGAAAACCTAGGGAGGCTAGGGTTTAGGAGGTGCTCGAGCTCTGTATATCGAAATATAGGATTCTTAGGTTAAGTTTGCAGACCCCCTTCACGTTGAACGAGGCTCTGTATTTATAGAAGTTGGACAAACCTGGCGCCTGTTGCAGTGGCGCCAGGGCAAACTTTACACTGGCGCCACTAGAAGTGGCGCCAGGCCATTTTTTGGCTTGCCAACCAATTAGGAAAGGTTTAAGGTCGGCAAGCAATGTATCTTTGACTAGATTTGGGCGCCTGTACTAGTGACTACCATGTAAATTTTAGCCTAGCTTCACTAGGAGTGACTCCGGAAAGTCCGAGAATGATTTGAAGGAGCCGGGAATGACTCGGAAGGCCGGAAAGGAGCAGGAACACTTAAAATAGTGTCCTGGAGCTAGTTGATTTGGAAAGTGAGGATAAGGTGGGTCGGAAAGGTTGACCGAGCTTTTAGGGGCAAAACGGTCAATCGGACCGGAAAACTGCCGGGGCGAACTCGGATTGTCCCGAAAAAAGACTTGGGATTTGGAAACATTATTTAGAATGTTCCCAGAGGTTGCCGGTTTGGTTCCCAGAGCCGGGGTGGTCGAAAAAGGAGACCGGCCCACCAGGGGCAAAATGGTCATTTTGTACTGGGTTTGCCAGAACTGACTCAGAATGGTTCGGAAAGGTAAAGGAAGGTCAAGAACACTATAAAAATTATTCTCAGGACATTACCGGTTTGATACCCAGAGCCAGTGTGGTCGAAGAAGGAGACCGGCCCTCTAGGGGCAAAATGGTCATTTTGTATCGGGTTGGCCGGAACTGACTCGGAATGATCCGGAAAGGTAAGGGGAGGTTGAGAACACTATAAAAAGTATTCTCAAGAGGTTACCGGTTTGATACCCAGAGCCGGTGTGGTTCCTGGGGCGTTCGGATGCCTAGGGGCAAAATGGTCATCTTAACTGAAAAGTCTCGGAAAAGTTCCTAAGGGTAGTTTGGTCCTTTTCCACCGAAGTGGGCTAACAACCACTGGTGTTGACCTAGGTTTTGAGTGTTTCCGCCACTCTAACGGTGTGAGTATTTCCGCTACTCTAACGGGGTTGATGATTTGTGAGTATTTCCGCTACTCGGACGGGGTTGAGTATTTCTGCTACTCGGACGGGGTTGATGATTTGGGAGTATTTCCGCTACTCTAACGGGGTTGATGATTTGGGAGTATTTCCGCTACTCGGACGGGGTTGAGTATTTTCGCTGCTCGGACGGGGTTGAGTATTTCCGCTACTCAGACGGGGTTGATGATTTGGGAGTATTTCCGCTACTCGGACGGGGTTGATATTTGGGAGTATTTCCGCTACTCGGACGGGGTTGATGATTTGGGAGTATTTTCGCTACTCGGACGGGGTTGAGTATTTCCGCTACTCTAACGGTTTTGTGAGTAGTTTTGCTACTCAGACCGTCTCGAGGAATAAACTGTCTCGAGAGAGGGATTGGAAAGGGGTCTTACCATCTCCGAAGAGACGTGCCTGGGTTGGAACCGTCTTGAGGAATAAACTGTCTCGAGAGTGGGACTGGAAGGGGTCTTACCGTCTCCGAAGAGACGCGCCTGGATTGGAACTGTCTCGAGGAATAAACTGTCTCGAGAGTGGGATTGGAAAGGGGTCTTACTGTCTCCGAAGAGACGTGCCTGGATTGTGAGTGTTTCCGCCACCCTAACGGTTTTGTGAGTACTTCCGCTACTCTAACGGTTTTGTGAGTGTTTCCGCCACTCTAACGGTTTTGTGAGTATTTCCGCTACTCTAACGGTTTTGTGAGTATTTTCGCTACTCTAACGGTTTTGTGAGTAGTTTTGCTACTCAGACCGTCTCGAGGAATAAACTGTCTCGAGAGAGGGATTGGAATCGGAAATGAAAGGATAATGCCCCTAAGGGCATTTTGGTCATTTTGCCTTTATTTGGGCCTGACAGGCCCGCGAAGCAATGGAAAGACGGAATTTGGACCTAGAGAATTGGTTTCGATTAGAATATGCCCAAAATGACTTGAAAACAAGTCTGGACGGAGTGTAGACTGCCGAGTGGTCAAAAATGGGGTGCTTACACCTATCCCGCCCTTCCGGTACATGCATGTCTTTTTACCTTAGATTCACTCATTTAGAATCTTCTATTATTCAATGTCTAATTATGTCCACTTTAAGAGTTTTGAAAAGAAGTTTGAGCCATCATTTTAAGGATGATATGATGCATGATATGCAAATATATAAAAAGAATTTGAAAAGGGTAATTAGAATTTTGAAAAAGGTTGTGGAAATTGGAAAATTAAAAAAGGTTATAACTGCACCCATACACGTTGCTTGCGTATCCTTTTGTTGAGAATCAGGTCAGTCGTAGTTCGGACTCAAGATTCGATTGAAATAGACACTTTGGGGTCTTTGAAAAATTTGACTTAAAAAGGGTTGGATTTGAACTTTGATTGGAAGATTGGAAATTAAACTTTAATTTAAAATTGACTTTGATTTGAAATCGAATTTTGAAGTAGAACTTGGACTTATTTTGGAAAGATTGAATTGAACTTTGAAATCATCTTGACTTGAATTGGAGTTTGAAAACCATCTTGGTTTAGAAAAGTGTTGAAACTTTCTAACTTAGAGTTAGGGTTGAACCAGGGTTTTGGCCTCCTAGGGTTTATGCAACCTAGGGTTGAAATATGTACTTGAAATATAAATGTTTGATTTTAGAAAAGTTTTAAATTAGGAAAGTTTTGAATTAAGAAAGTTCAATTTTAGGAAAGTTTTCATTTTAGAAAAGAATTGATTTTGAAAAGATTTGATTAAGGAACGATTTGAGTTAAGAAAGATGTGAATTTCAAATTTGGAAAGTCAGAATTTGGAAAGATTTGATTTAAGAAAAATTGAATTTGGAAGATTGAGTTTGGAAAAGGTAGGTTTTGAAATTAGGAAAGATTGGAATTAGGAAAGGTTTGAAGGTTTGAAATTAAGGAAGATTTGAAAGTTTGAAATTAAGAAAAATTTGATCTCTATTTCCTAAAGTTGAAGCTTGGATTTTATTTTTAACAATAGATGATTTGATTTGGTTTTCTATTTGGAAAAAATTTGATTTGACTTAAAATTGGAAAGTTTTAATTTTGAAAATCTATCACTTTATGTCACTTGTGAATCAGGAAATTTATAATTTCATGTAGAAAATAGTTTTGAAAATCTATGATTTGATGTAGAAAATTATTTTGGAAACCTATGATTTGATGTAGATAGAAAACTATGATTTTATGTAAGGAAACTGGGGTTTCCTAAACATAGGCTCTAAGATTTTAACTTGAACTTCAAGGCAAAAAGTTTTTGGAAAGTGAATCTTTGAGAAGAACTTTTAAGAAGTGAATTTGTAAAACTTATTTTAGAAAGGTTTGAATGTAGATGTTTGAAAGTCTCTTGAATCTCTCGCTTTCCTAAAATGATTTTAATCATGAAAAGGCTAGAGCCATTCTAGGGTTGCGATTTTGAAAGCAACTAGGGTCTTAATATGGACTTTAGTGGTTTCTTTGAATGTAATACTTTCCTAAAACAACCCTAACCATAGAATGGCTAGAATCATCATAGGAGTATGGTTTTGAAAACAATTTTTTTGGATGCAAGTTTTGAAAACAATCTTTGAAGCCTAACCTTGATCTAGCGCTTGTTGCAGTGGAGCCAGGTTGTTTTTAAGCTTGACGCCACTACTAGTAGTGCTCTTCTCTTTAGGATACTTTTGAGGCTGCAAGAAATAGATCTTTGACTCTTGTGACGCAAGGCAAAAGATTTGGATGCCTATCCTAGTGACCACCATGTAATTTTTTGCCTTACCTTATTAGGAGTGACTCTGGAAAGTCCGAGAATAATCCAAAAAGTTTCGAGTAACTAGACTCGGTCGAGAATGGATGAAAACCTCTAAAAAAGTGTTCCCGAGATAAATGGCTTAATAACTAGAGTTAGAGTAGTTGAAAAAAGAGATCGACCCACTAGGGGTAAAACAGTCATTTGAACTGAGGGAACACCAGGATTGACCTAGAGTAATCTGTGAGAAGATTTAAAGGTTGGAAACTCTGTTATGAGTGTTTTGAGGAATTTTCGGCTTGATACCCAGAGTTGGTGTAGTTGGAAAAGGTAACTGGCCCACTAGGGGTAAAACGATAATTTCACACCAGGTTTATTGAAATAGACCCGGAATGGTTCAAAAAGCTATTAGATGGTTGGGAATACTATTAGAAGCATTCTTGGAAGGTAATCGATTTAATTCCTAGAGTCGGTGTGGTTCTGAGAGGCAATTGGATGCTTAAGGGCAAAATGGTCATTTGGACCAGATGCTCTCGAAATCGAACCAGAAACGACTAGAAGGTACTAGAATGTGCTAGATTATCCTTGGTACAATCTTGGAAGGGTAGACTTACCGCTCTAAGGTCTTAGGTACTTTCTCGAGAAGCATGCCAGGTAGGTCTAAAGGGCAGTTTAGTTATTTTTTACCAGAATGGGCTAGCAGACACTGGTGTTAACCTGGGTTTTGAGTGTTTCTATCACTCTAACAGTGCGTGATGAGTTGGTTTTCGAAAATATCCTGTCTTCTGGTAAACGTGTTATGGAAAGAGGCGTGTTCAGTCCCATGACATAGGGGGTTTGTTGGCATTCCTGATGTCGACCTATTTGCGAATGTGTCTGTCACTCTGATGGTTGTGATGTTTTTGAGTGTGTCCATCACTCTGATGGTTGTGATGTTTCTGAGTGTTTTCATCACTCTGATGGTGTGCATTCATTTCGGAGATTATCTGATCTCAGGAAGCTGCTAGATGGTCTTATAGTCTGAGGGATCAACTTTCTCAAAAGATGTGCTAAATAGCAGATACTCTACGTTGGCGAGATAACCGGTGCCAGAAATGAACCACTCTACCATTTCAAGGACTTGAGTTCTGTCCCAGTTGACGGGTGTGAAGGGATTTATTGTTCCGAGAGATTTTGTACTTTCTTGGTCAACGTGTCGTGCTAGATGGATTACCGTCTGAGGGATTAACTTTCTCGAAAGACGTACTGAATTAAGTTTGAGTTGTCTGGATTAGAATTGGAACTGGAACTGAGGTTGAAATACGGACTTATAGTCTTTAGAAAGATGTGCTAACTAGAATTGGACTGAACAATGCTCCAAGGGCATTTTGGTGATTTTGCCTCTATTGAGCCTAGTGGGCTTGTGAAGCAGTTGATTGACTGGATTGACTCTAGAAAGCCAGTTTGGGCTTAAATGTGTTTATGTTGGTTTAAATGTGAGTCCATAGGGCCGGAGATTGTCGAGCAAGCAAAAATGAGATGCTTACAATTAGAACATGCATGGAGCCCATTCTCTTATTAAATCCTTAAAGGTGTAACTGTTACTTTTCTTTGGAAGTTGTTGCTTTTTGTTTGCGGCTCTTTCTCTAGTCTGGTTACTTAGTGATGATGTCAAATTACACGATGCGATTCTCGAATATACCTTGTTGGGTTTCAAACCCAAAGGATCCCAGATCTTTAACCCAAAGATGTTCCACGTATAACCTGTGATCAATCCTGAATCTATTCAAGATGGAGTGTAATCAAACTCACATCAAGCCAACTAAACACACGAATCCACAACTCAAGAGCACTCACACACAAGTTTCTATGAGAGAAAGTTTCTTTCTGAAGAAGAAGATGAGCTACAAAGACAGCTTTTTTTGTGCAATTTGTATAATGTATATACAGAGATGTGGTAGTTATTCTCTACAATAACCACCCTAAAACTTCCCTATGAGTGGGTGGTTCTAATAACCACCATCCATGGGTAATGGGTCCGGGTTTAAGCATGCCCATGGGCACCTGAACTGACCCATATACCAACGTCTCTCATTCACACATGAGAATGCACAAAGAGCAACAATATTAATCTCTCAACCATTCTAACATCGCTATGTAAGATCATATTGCAAATGAGTCCTACGACCGCTGAGTACACTAGGTGTGGGAGCTCTACACCAAATATAATAAAGCCAACATAGAGACATCAACCACAACAAAAATAAAAGTGTCTCAAGTACCCAAAATCCATCAAGTCATATCTATTAGGCCTTTCTATCCCCTTCAAACGCATGCCTAACCTCTCGAGGTCAACGATATACACATACTTATATGGCAACACAAGAAAACGAAATAAGTTGGCCATATGTGTATAAAGCTTGATGTAATAGATGATTCTTCCTTCGCCCTCATGCCATTCAGATCAAGACTAATGGCTTTTCTAGTGATTTCCGGAAGGCCGAATCAGTCATGACCATAAAGTTTCATACCAAAGTAGTTGCATTACTCCTTTCACCTTATGGCATAGTCAAAAGTCACAAAGGGCATTATAACTTATATTACTGAAAAATGACATATAAAGATTCACATGGTGAGGAGTTAGTGGACTCATTCACTTCCTTAAAATAATTGCTAAGCACATATAGTACGAAATACATACCACAGTGGAGCAACTCTCCCAAAAAGCTTTGTTAAGTTACCAACACCGTACAAATATAGGTCTAGTCACTACATAAGCGCCTAACTTGAGTTCTTTACCAGTTCTCCATATAGAGGCACTAATAAAAGTCTCGTATCTGCCTATCTATAACTGGCATGATGGATACTAAGGTAATAACCATCATCGGCTTCGATTGTCAGGTCTCATCCCGTCTAAAAACAGGGCGACACAATAGTCTATAGCATCTAAATTTTGCTCGCTCTCTCAAGCGCCAAAAGCAATTGCTCAGGTGAGTGAGCCAATCTTGCTTGTTGACATACTCATTGTGTGTGCTAACACAAAATGCTATAACCAAAATTACAATGTAACTAATATAATCAATGCATGGATGCATTGGATAAACAACAGATGATAATCATATGTAATGATATCCCAATTACAACAAATGTAAATATAAGTGATCAACTGAAAAACCAAGTGTGAGTCAGGATCACTTTTTCTATATGTAACCATATCACTGATGATTCAACAATTATCGACTGAGTCACAAATGTCTAAGTTGTCCTCAACTAGAAGATATCCAATTTGCACTTATGCAACTTGACATCTCCAATAGCGCAACTGCACTAAATCAGGTGCAAATACTATTAGTTGAATACTTATAGTCCCTCTACGATAACATATAATATCTCTTAAACTGCACTGGATGTGCAAGACCAGAACCCAAAACTATTTTCTGCTAACTAATCAAAGACATGTAGCACATATCGGACTGAGTATGCACCACATAGCACATATCGGACTGAGTATGTACACAAACCGAATATGCAACATGGCATACTCCAAGTTCCAAATAATAATAGATTAAGGAACTTGAGCCAAGTATACACATAACACACTTGAGGCTCAACAACTATGTAATAGTAAACATAGGTCATCTAGTTCCTATACTAGAGTCTTAAGATTCATCTCAAGGTTCAAGCTCTTGCCATATCGCAATATGAGTCTTAACATGTTATGCACCTCTATATCTCAAGATCCAAAATCCAAGCATATAGGTTACAACATCCATGTTAGGATCAGTTCATACTTAGATGGCTATAAAACAACTCATTTTCATGTCTAGCATATAATATATATCATTAGCAATCAAATGAAAGGTAACTTTCCTTGGACCATTAGACACATACAATGTGTCTTTCAATTATCATTGGTCTATTAAAGTAATGAATCAATGAAAACTGAGACACCACAATTTGAATATTACTTTATGCCACAAATAGATTGTCAAAGCTCGCAACTGTTGTGTGCATAAACTATTGTACTAAGTTTATCCCCACGGGTATACACATCAACTTCTCTGATGAGAAAACATCGTCCTATTGTCCACAAGGCAAAGTTATTGATCTGAATGCACGATAGGGCTAGAATAAGGTGAATTGAGGCAAATCTCACTCCTAATGAGGAGTTTTCCTCGTAGTCCCCATTCAACTAAAAGACGCAACAAAATCCACACTAGGTAGGGCTTGTGCCGCTAATGTAATCATCTATCATATGCATAACTTTCAAAACCAAAAGTTCTAATTAGTCTTGCACTTTCATGGAGAGTCAACCAAGTCCCAGACAAGATTTATCCTTATAGACTCTATCTCACAATACACAATATCATTCCACTCCCACTAGCACAGAGATGACAGAGTTCTTAGCATAATCCTGAGCTCAAAATCATCTTGTAGAGCAACCATGTAAAATTTTCCTCTTAATCAAACAAAATGATGATAAGGAATAGTTTTATCTATGCTACCACGCTATCGATACTCATGAGAATTCTCGTTTAATAGAACAAATCCATTAGTAGGCATGTCACTCCCACTGTTCCTAAGAGGTTGAAGAATTTCTTCTTTATTCTCAACTAAACTACAAAAAAGCTTTACAATAATGTCCTTTATTTGATAGAGCTCAAAGTATTCTATTATCTCATTAGTGCTGGGGATATCATTCTCTTAGGAAATCAGTATAAAGACCCTTAGAGTTCTCGACAATATAACCAAGTACGCTCCTATCTATGGTCAACTTATCAACCCAATGAGAAATATAAGCTACAATAACTAGGACCATGAGTTGCTTGAAAAAGGCTCATTACTGGTCCGTAACTCCAATAGATAGCAGGAATTGACATGGAGAGAACACAGTTAAGTATAGGCAACAATCTAAAATGCACCCTTTACACTGGAAAGGTGAAGGTTATTCTATACCATCATTAACTCAACCATAACCAATAATGATTATTCCCTTCCTTTTGCTGCAACATTTTGCTGCAAAGTATAAAGAATTATCAAAAAACCAAACATTCCCTTTTCACTTCACAGAGCACTCAAAATCCTCAAATAGATATTCGAAATATTGGTTAACCATTTGAGCACTAATGCACATGTCTAATTGAGTCTCAACCCTATCATGTAATGTTAAAACAATGTAAGCACCCCATTTTTGCCTGTTTGACAATCTCCGGTCTAACCAAACTCACATTCAAGCTAATACAGACACATTCAAGTTCAAACTAGTTATTTTAGACCCAATCCAGTCAATCAATCGCTTCACAAGCCCAATAGAGGCAAAATAACCAAAATGCCCTTGGGGCATTGCTTGGTCCATCTCCATTTGGCACGTCTTCCTAAAGACAATAAGTCCCTCCCTATTTCAATCTCAATTCCAATTCCAATTCTAGTCCAAACCAATCAAATTCAAACCAGCACGCCTTTTAAGAAAGTTGATCGCTCAGGCGGTAAGTTCATCCAATTTGGCTCGTTCTTTGAGAAAATTCCTCGGAACGGTAAGTCCCTTCAAACTTGTCGATCGGGACAAAACCCAAGTCCCTGAGACGGTAGAACAGTTCACTTTTGGTGCCTGCTAGCCCACCAATGTAGAATGTCCGTTATTCGGCATGTCTTTGAGAAAGTTGATTCCTCAGACGATAAGTCTACCTAACAGCTTCTTGAGTTCAAGCAGTCTCCAGAATGAACGCGTACCGTCAGAGTGATGAAAACACTTGCAAAACATCGCAACCGTTAGAGTGGCGAAAACACTCGTAAACAGGTCGATATCGGAAATTGCCAACAAACCCCTTATGTCACGGGACCGAACTCGCCTCTTGGCTGTGACACATTTACCAAAGGACAATATACCTTTGGAAACCAACTCTTCACACTCCGTTAGAGTGATAAAAACACTCAAAACCTGGGTCAACACCAGTGCCTGCTAGCTTAGTCTGGTAAAAAATGACCAAACTGCCCCTTGGGCCTTTACGACACGTTTTTTAAGAAAGTACTTAAGTTCTCAGAGCAGTAAGTCCACCCTTCCAAGATCATCCCAAAGGCGATCTGGCATGTTCCAGTGCTTTCCGATCAGTTTCGAACCAATTCCGAGACCATCCGGTCAAAATGACTATTTTGCCCTAGGCATCCGACTGCCTCTAGGAACCACACCGGCTTTGGGTATCAAACCGATTACCTCCTGAGAATGCTTCTCATAGTATTTTCAACCTTCCAAAACTTTTTCGAATCACTTCGAGTCTATTCCAGCAAACCCGTTGTAAAATGAACGTTTTGTCCCTAGTGGACTAGTCACCTTTCTCAACCATACCGGCTTTGGATATCAAACTGGTGACCGTCCAAAACACTCTTAAGAGTGTTTCCAATCTTCAAGCCTTCTCACGGGTCATTCTAAGTCCATTCTGGTGCATTTCCAGTTTGATTGACCATTTTGCCCTAGGCAGGTCGGTCGGCCTTTCCAAACATTCCGACATTGTTTTCCAAGTCTATTATCTCTGGGACACTATTTCAAGGGTTTCTACCCATTTCCGATCTTCTGGATCATTCTTGGCCTACCAGAACATTCCCAAATCTTTCAGAGCCATTCCTAGTGAAACTAAGCCAAAAATTGCATGGTAGTCATTAGTACAGGCACCCAAATCTTTTGCCTTGCCTGTCAAGGGTCAAATGATACGTTTCTTGCTATCTTAAAAACTTCCCTAAGTGGATGGCACCACTAGTAGTGTCGCCTGTGTAATTTTAAGTCTGGCGCCACTGCAATAGGCACTAGGTTGGTTTAAGTTGCCTATAAATACAAACCGTCCCCCCTGCATAAAAGGATTTGTGATCTCAGTTTAGAAATGCTAACTCTCTGAAAACAGAGTTTGAATCCTCTCCAAACCATAATTCCTTCAAGTCTCTTCAAGCCCTAGCCTCCATACGCTCTAACCCTAGCTTATACACACTCCATACACTCTTACACCAGCCTCAAAGCAAGCCATTGAAGACTCAAGTGCTGTAATTTTGATGCTCTCGAAGCCCAAGTAAAGCCAAGCAAATAAACCAAGTAAAGCAAGAAAAATCCAAGGTTGGTTTTCTCTTTGTGTTTACATACTTCCCCTCTCTCTTTTAACCCACTTGGGTTTTCTTCTATTTTAATCCCCATCTTCTACCTCCTCTTCTTGCATGCCTGAAACAAGAGATTCCCCGATCCATGCCTAGGAAGAATTGTTGAAAATCACCGTGTCGAAGGCTTTTTTCTAGTTCAACCTCAGATTGTATGGATTCGGCCCTCTTAATTATGTGGTGAAGCCTAACTTTGTATGTTCACGACCTTTTTGCATTGTGCATATTATAATCATACATTCATTCAAAATTGTTTTCAAAATTATTTTTCAAACTTGCATCAAAACTCTCTTTCAAAACTTACATTCAAAATCACAATCTTAAAATGATTCTAGCCATTCCATGGTTAGGGTTGTTTTGGGAAAGTGCTATATTCATGGTGACCATCAAGGTCTATATTTTGTGTAAACCCTAAGTTGTTTTTCATCAAAACCACAATCTTGAGATGATTCCAGCCATTCCATGGTTATAGTTGTTTTAGGAAAGTGTGATATTCAATGCGATCATGATGGTCCATACTTCAAATCCATGTTGTTTTCAAAATCATAACCCTAGAATGGTTCTAATTCTTACATGGTTAGAATTGTTTTAGGAAAGTAAGATATTCAAAAGATTTTCCAAAGTTCATATTCAAGTCCTCTTCCAAATTGCTTTCCAAACTTCTTTCTTAAAGCTCTTCTCAAAAATCTACTTCCCAAAAACTCTCTTCAAACTTCTTTCCTAAAAACTCTTTTCCAAATATCTCCTTTTCAAAAACTCTGTTTCTTAGAGTCCAAGTCAAGCCCTAGATCCCATAGTTAGAAAAGCCTAATTCTCTTTCCTAGAACATGATTTCCTCTTTTGCCTAAAATTATAGGTTTCCAAAAACAATCTTCTACATCAAATCTTAGATTACCAAAATCTCTTCTCCTACACCAAATTATAGCTATCAATATCCTAGATTTTCAAAACTCAACATTTCCAATCCCATGTCAAAATCCAATCGTCCAATTTCGAAAACTAGATCAAAATCTTTCCATTTAGGAAATTAGATCAAGTCCTCCAATTTTAGACACCAAATCAAACCATCAACTTTTCGAAATAAAATCTAATCTTCTAATTTAGAAAATAGAAATCAAATCTTTTTTAAATCAAACCTTTCCTAATTCAAATCCTTCTTAAACTCTAAATCTTTTCCTAATTTCAAACATTTCCAAGTCTTAACTTTCTAAATCTCAACTTTTCAAATCTTTCTAAATCTTAAGTCTTTCCAAAGTTCAGATATTTCTAAATTCAAAACTTTCCTAAGTTCAAATATTTCTAAATTCAAAACTTTCCTGAAATGGAACTTTCCTAATTTAAATCTTTCCTAAAATGAAACTTTTTTAAAATGAAATTTCTTTAATTTGGCACTTTCCTAAAATAAAACTTTCTTATTTTGAAACTCTCCTAATTCAAAGTTTTTCAAAATCCAATCTTTCCTAAAACTAACTTTCTAAATTCATTCAAATCAGATGATCAAGTCAAATCTTTTTAAATGAAATCAAATCTCTTTCCAAACCTTCCTAATTCAATTACATGCTCTAACCTTAGGTTACCTAAACCGTAGAAATACTTAAACCTTAGTTTAACTCTAATCCTAAGTTAGTAAACTCCTTTCTAAATCAAGATAGTTTTTCAATTTCGACCTAAGTCACAATGTTTTCAAAATCTCAATCTTTCCCAATCAAGTCTAAGTTCAATATTTTCAAATCAAAATCAATTTTAAATCCTCAAGTTCTATTTCAAATCAAAGTCAATTCCAAGTTCAATTTTCAATCTTCTATTCAAAGTTCAAATCAAACTCTTTTCAAATCAAACTTTTCTAAAGAAAACCTCAGAGAGTTTATTTTCAATCGGACTCTGGTCCGAACTACAACTGACCTAATTCCCAAAAAAGAATACGTAGGCAACCTTTATGGGTGTGGTCACAACCTTTTTCAAGTTTCCAATTCTACAATCTATTTCAAGTTTCTAATTTCTAAAACCTTCTTTCAAACCTCAAATCTTCTTATCAAATCTATTTTCAAAATCAAATATTCTTTTCGAGTCTATTTTCAAAAATCATATCTTTATTTTAAGTTTATTTTTCAAATTAAACATTTTTCTTGCACTTGAGTGTCATGCATCATATTAAACATCTTTTTACAATTATTTTCAAAGTGGATATAATTGGATATTTATTAATCAAAGATTCTAAATTAGTAAACCTAGAGTGAATAGACATGCAGGTACCGCAATGGTGGGGTAGGGTGATGATCTTGAGATATCTTCCCTACACATAACCAAACCTTAAACCTAGAATCACTGTTTTTAAAGACCAAAAACGGAGTTATTTTAAAAAAGGGCTTAAATTTTTTCAATGGTTGTCCAATAACTTGTTTTTCAAAAAACCCTCTCTTGAGGAAGCTTTCAAAACATTTTCAAAAATTTTAAGTGTAATCTTCGGATTGTGCTTAGTTTTAAGTGACCTAACTCACCTCAATCAAGTTAGGTGGCGACTGCAAACCTTTTTTCAAAATCTCTTACTCAAATCAATTTCTAATTCAAATCTAACCGCACATGTCCTTCTAGGAGGATGAGTTCTAATGAGATAGTACTATATTTTTCTCATTTGCGTGTTTTCTCGAGTGTAAAAAATAGGGGTGCGACAACTGGCAACTTTGTTGGGGATGCTTAGAGGGTTAGATCATTATCATGTCTCTTCACCCTCACTCATCTAGAGTCTTTGATTATTTTGTCCAATTCTATCCACCTAAATTTTTCAAAATCAACCTTTTCAAAGCTGTTTTCAAATACATGTAATTGTTTGCATTCAATTCACATTCAATCATTCAATCTTATATTAAGTTTATCATTCAAGTATTAACTTTTTGCATCTTTATTTTTATAGGTGGACCTTGGTTCACACTTTTATTTTATGTCATATTAACTGCCAAGTATGTCATGAATGAATGGGATGGAATGGACAAGATGAATGAGAGTTATTGGGCCCTTTCCTCCGTTTTTCAAAATCCACACATACACTGCACATGCACAGGTATTTGTATACTTGCATTTTCTACCTAAATATGTCCCTTCTAGTTTGAAGGGGGAACGGTATATTGGTTGTGAGCAAGATGTTATGTCAGTTTCTAAGCCTACAACCTCTTGATGGTTCCCTTGCTCGGATCATCAACCGATAATGGCACCACCTCGGGAAGTGGGCTTAGGTTTGAAGATCAAGGAATCGAGCCTTCTTAGGAAGCATTAGTAAACCCTCAACCTCATGCTCATGTAAAAACTATGCATAGCCAAACCTTTGCCGAATTTAAGGCATGCACGTCGATTTCAAAACCATGGAGGAAAGGATAACTTCTTTACTTTCCTTTATTCTTGTTTATTCTTGCTGTTATAATGCTTATATAACTACTCATGTATCCATGTTTACTTTACAATTGCATCCTCTCTCTCTCTACTTTATGCATATATGTTCATGCATTCAATATTCCATGTCAAGACTATAAGCACCCCATTTTTGACCACTCAGCAGTCTACACTCCGTCCAAACTTGTTTTCAAGTCATTGTGGGCGTATTCCAATCGAAACCGATTTTCTAAGTCCAAATCCTGTTTGTCCATCGCCTCGCGGGCCCCCTAGGCCCAAATAGAGGCAAATTGACCCAAATGCCCTTAGGGGCATTGTCCTTTCCTTTCCGATTCCAATCCCTCTCTCAAGACAGTTTATTCCTTGAGACGGTTCCATTCAGGCACGTCTTTTCAAAGACGGTAAGTCCCTTTTTCAATCCCTCTCTCGAGACAGTTTATTCCTCGAGACGGTTCCAATCAGGCGCGTCTTTTCAAAGACGGTAAGTCCCCTTCCAATCCCACTCTCGAGACAGTTTATTCCTTGAGACGGTTTCAATCCAGGCACATCTTTTTGAAGACGGTAAGTCCCCTTTTCTATCCCTCTTTTGAGACAGTTTATTCCTCGAGACGGTTCCAAGCAGGCGCGTCTTTTCGAAGACGGTAAGTCCCCTTTCCAATCCCTCTCTCGAGACAGTTTATTCCTCGAGACGGTTCTAATCAGGCGCGTCTTTTCGAAGACGGTAAGTCCCCTTTTCAATCCCTCTCTCGAAATAGTTTATTCCTCGAGACGATTCCAATTCAGGGCCCCTTTGGTAACTTCCCGAGAATACTTCTTATAGTATTCTCAACCCTTCTTTATCTTTCTGGATCATTCCGAATCAGTTCTGGCCAACCTGGTACAAAATGACCGTTTTGCCCCTGGTGGGCCGGTCTCCTTTTTCGACCATACCGGCTCTAGGTATCAAACCGGTAATCCTCTGAGATTGCTCCTTATAGTATTCTCAACATTTTTTTATCTTTTCGGATCATTCCGAGTCAGTTTCGGCAAAGTCAATACAAAATGACCGTTTTGCCCCTGGTGGGCCGGTCTTCACTTCCGACCACACCAGCTTTGGGAATCAAACCGGCAACCTTTGGGAACATTCTGAATAATATTTCCAAATTTCAAGTCTTCTTCCGGGACAATCCGAGTCCATCCCAGTAACTTTCTGGCCCGATTGACCGTTTTGCCCCTAATGGCCCGGTCAACCCTTCCAACACCTCATATTCTCATTTTCCAAGTCAAAAACCTCCGAAACACTATTTTAAGTGTTCCTGCTCTTTTTCGGCCTTCCGAGTCATTCCCGGCCTCTTCAAATCGTTCCCGGACTTTCTGGAGTTACTCCTAGTGAAACCAGGCTAAAAATTGCATGGTAGTCACTAGTATAGGCGCCCAAATCTAGTCAAAGATACGTTACTTGCCGACCTTAAATATTTCCTAAATGGATGGTGCCACTAGTAGTGGCGCCAAGCCAAAAATTGGCCTAGCGCCACTCCTAGTGGCGCCATTGTAAAGTTTGGTCTGGCGCCAGTGTTGTCCAACCTCTATAAATACAGAGCCTCCTCCAACGTGAAAAGGGTCCGTCAACTCAGTCTAAAAATTATATAATTCGATATACAGAGCTCTAACACTCCCTAAACCCTAGCCTTCTTAGGTTTTCCAAACCCTAGCCACCATACACAAACCCTAGTCTCATATACACTCCTATACATCCCTATACACTCATACACTAACCTTCAACCCTCTTTCGAATACTTGAAGAGCTGCAATCTAAAGCTTGAAGACAACTCTTGAAGATTGAAGACGAAGATCAAGACGAAGACCGAAGATCGAAGATAAGCAAGGTGCGCAAAATAAACAAGACATACAGTAGGCTTTCTCTTTAAATTTTCGCACTTCCCCCTCTCTCTTCTCTCTCCAACCCACTTGAGTTTTCTTTATTTTAATCCCCCATCTCTTCCCCCCCCCCCCCCCCATTTCTTTACATGCTTGAAACAAGGGGATTCCCGGTCCATTTGTAGGATTGGGCTATTGGAGAGTCATCCTGTTGGGGGCTTTCTTCTAGTCTAACCAGAGACCACGTGGGTCCGGCCCCCTTGATTATGTGGTGAAGCCTTAACTTTGTATGTTCATGATCCCAAAATTGCATTGTGCATATCATGATCTTGCATCTTCCAAAAGTCGTTTTCGAAGTTGTTTTCAAAATCATTTTCAAACTTGTTTTCAAAATTGCATCAAAATCTCCTTTTTCAAAACATGTTTTCAAAATCACAATCCTAGGGTGATTCTAGCCTTCCTATGGCTAGGGTTTCTTTAGGAAAGTGTTACATTCAAAGTGACCAATATGGTCCATATTTTCAACTCTTGTTGTTTTCAAAACCGCTTTCCTAAAGTGGTTCTAGCCCTCCTATGGTTAGAATTGCTTTAGGAAAGTGAGATGTTTTTATACTTTCCAAAATACTCTATTTTCAAAAATCTCTTCCTAAAAATCTCTTTTTCAACATACTTTTTAAAAATTCTTCTTTCCAAAGTTGTTTTCAAAAACTCCCTCCAAAAATCCATCTTCCAAAATTTCTCTTTTCAAACCCCTTTCCAAAACGCTCTCTTCAAAGTCCACTTTCCAAAAACGCTCCCTAGGTCTCTTTCCTAGAAAAACTCTCTCCAAAAATCTTTCCAAAAAACTCTCTCCAACAATCTTCTTCCAAAAATCTTTCTAAAAAACTTTCTTTCCAAAATATTCCCTTTAGAAACTCCCCCCCTAGGATTTTTCTTCCAAAAACTTGTTTCTAAAAACACACTTTCCAAAAACGCTTTTCTTAGAGTCCAAGTCAAGCCTTAGAGTTAACAATTAGGAAACCCTAATTTCTTTCCCAAAAACATAGTTTTCAAACTTTGTCCCAAACCTAGGTTTCCAAAACCTCTTGTTTTCTACATCCAAACTATACACATTTCCAAAACCTATTTTCCACGTCAAAACTATAGTTTTCCAAATCTAGGGTTTCCAAAACATCTCTTTCCAAATCTTTGCCCAAAACCAATCTTTCCGTTTAGGAAACTAGATCCAATCCTCCATTTTTTGAAACGAAATCAAACACTTCTTTTTAGAAACAAAATCAAATCCCTTCCTAATCCAAATCTTTCCTAATTCAAATCCTTCCTAATCCTCCACTTTCCTAAATCTTAAGTTTCCAAAACTTGAACATAAAAATCTTTCCTAAATTTTAAAACTCAACTTTCAAATCTCTCCTAATTCAATCCTTTCTTAATTCTACCTTCTTTTTAAATCTTAACTTTTCAAACCTAAGTTTTCAAACTTTTCCTAAACTCAAACCTTTCCTAATCTCAAGATTTTCTAAAATTCAAACTCTAAAACTTTCTAAATCCTAAACTTTCTAAATTTCAAATCTTTTCAAATTCGAAGTTTTCCAAATCTAAAACTTTCTAAACTTGAAACTTTCTTATTTTCAACACTTCCTTGTTTTCGAATCTTTCCAAATTTCAAAACTTTTTAATTTCAAAACTTTCCAAATTTAAAACTTTCCTAATTCGAAACCTTTCTAAATTTAACACTTTCCTATTTCAAAACCTTTCTTAAAACGAAACTTTCCAAAATGAAACTTTCCTAATTTCGAAACTTTCCAAAAATGAAACTTTCCTAAATCGGACATTTCCTAATTCAAACATTTTCTAAATCTAATTCTTTCTGAACCTTCCAAGTCGAGTCAAATCTTTCCTAAGTCTCTTTCCTAAGTCTGGGTTTCCTAAAACCAAGTCTTTCCAAAATCAATCTTTCCAAAGCAAGTCCAATCTTCTCAATTTCAGTTTCCAATCTCCTCTTCTAATTTCAAATCAAATTCAATTTCCAATTCAATCTCTTTCTTCTAATCAAGCATTCTATCTTCTATCGGACTTCGGTCCGAATTACGACTGACCTGATTCCTCCAAAAGGATACGTAGGCAACCTTCATAGGTGCGGTCATAACATTTTTCAAATCTCAAATTCCACAATCTTTTCAAATCTTCAATCTATTTTCAAACTTCTAATTTCAAATCTCTATTTCCAAATCTTAATTTTCAATTTTCAAAACTCTCCAATTTCAAATCTATCCTTTCAAACCTCTCTTCTAAAATCAAATCAAATTCTTTTTTTTTTTTTTTTAAATCTATTTCCAAATCAAGTCTTTTATCTTGCACTTGCATATCATGCATCATGTTAGTTTCTTTTCAAGCATCGTTTTTCAAAGTGAATAGGATTGGTCAATAGTTAGTTGAGGACTCTCATAGGTGAATCTAGGGTAGATTGATATGTAGGTACCGAAAGGGCGGAGTAGGGTGATGGCTTAGTGCGTCTTCCCTACACGTAACCAACCTTTAAACCTAGAATCATTGTTTTCATAGACCAAAACGGAGTTATTTTTCAAAAAGGGCTAAATATTTTTCAAAGGTTGCCAAACAACCTGTTTTCCTAAAAACCCTCTCTTGAGGAGATATTTTCAAAATCGTTTTCCAAAAACCCTAAGTGTAGTTTTCGGATTATTCTTAGTTTTTAGGTGACCTAACTCACCTTAATCAAGTTAGGTGGCGACTCCGAATCTTTTTCAAAAGCCCTTTATTCAAATTCATTTTCAATTCAAACCTAGTCGCACTCATTCTTCTAGGAGGGTGAGTTCTAACGAGAGAGTACATCGTTTTTCCCGCTTGTGTGAGTATTCCTCGAGTGCAAAAAATCTGGGCGCGACAAAGACAAAAGTTCCAAAGTAACTTAAGTCACTGCATCTTCATGCATATGATCAACCCAAAGAGAGTGACACTAAGTTCACTCTTCCTTGCATTAAACCTACCAAAACCTTAAGGGTTCCCATGTAACCCTATGAACTCATGGCATACATTTATAGTCATTCCATAAAGAGGGGTTACAATCCCTCTATGCTCACGGAGATAAGGTTGCCAAGAAGACAAGGGGCAATCAAACAATAAGGTCTCTTAATGACCTCCTCAACATCAAACTCAAAGAAGGCAAATCTGAAGATTCAAGAGTAGTTTAGGATTTCAAATATAAAAGTAGATAGGCGGAAGTCCCAAGAAAAATGTTTCCCCTTCCCCTATTAAAGTGTACTTCGATTCTCTTGTATCTTAAACTCATAATTCAATGTATCCTTTTACTTCTTGCAAATGAATGAATGAATGAATGTATGTTCCCACTCGACGGTAAGATATTTGCATGCAGGGGCCAACCCTTATCTCTAAGAAGTGAGCCAAATGCATCATGTTTAGTTCTCTCTCAAAGAGCAGGGGCACCACTAGGACATACATTGCATAAAAACTTCCACATTAAGACACTAACTTATCTCTTGTTTCTTGTCTTCTATCCCCCCCCCCCTAAAATCTCCAAGTACCAAGAAAATCAAATCAGAAGTAATACAAGAAGGGGGTCTTCTAAACCATTTATTTACTATTATCATGATGCTCACAGACTCATTTTCATTATGCTCATGCATCCATATCTGTTCCACGATAAGAGTTCCAAGAAACTCAAATCATTACATTCCAATGCATTTAATCAACCGTAGAGAGAAAAGGAGTAATCCAATCTTATGTTAATCGAACCAACCAAAACTCCTAAGGGGTCCTTAACCCTAAGGATTTATGGCATGCATAGAACCATGTTTCGGGAGGAACCCAAATCCCTCTCCGTTCGTGGAGGCGAGGTTGCCCAAACAAAAAAACATCAATCGGTCCATACCGAAGAGGTATTGTATTGCATAAAGGGGCAAAACCCCATCTCTAAAATGGACCTAGCATCATAACTAGATTCCCTCAAAGAAGGGGCCTCCATAGGACATGCATCCATAAAACTTCCAACTCCACATGCTAATTGTGTTTTCTTTTTCTTTTCCTTTTTCAGGTCAAAGAGCATAATTGAACCCATGGAACCCCTTCAACATCACACTCAATTCAAACTCATGCAAGGATAAGCCCGGTTATTGGAAAAGGCCCAACCTACATTAAGAAGAACTAACCATCCATCAACAAGACATTACCTCTAAATAACTATCTCCACGCCATGGGACGACTATTACCATCCATGCAGAATAGGACTTCACCATTTGTAAAGTCCTGTTAGCCCCGTGCATTGCCATAACAGAATCCTCTAACTTCCAAATGCATGCCAAACACCATAAAAGGTCTATCAATTCGTCTTCCGTTGATACACCCGATGAATGAAGCACTAAGGAGGTTGGCATAGTCCCAAAACCCTATTAAGCTTTCTTACCAAAAGGCACATAAGAAAAGGGATGTTTTCACAAAATTCTTTCATTTTCTTTATATATTTCTATTTCTTGCATATCTTATTTAAATGAACATTGCATGCCATGCAATCATAATTTAAAATGAAAAAGTAGTTTTTAGTTTATCCCTTTTGTTTCATACTTTGGTGGATGATTGTTGCTTTTAGGGATTCTTCTCTATTTTGTAATGACTTGATTTGAAGGATCGGATAGTATGGGCAATCCATTCAACGGGGGTTAAAACCTTTAAGAGAAAAAGAGTGAGTGAGAGAGAGGAGGAAGACAGACTCCACAAAGAAGTGCCAAGTTTATTGAAGATGCGACATTTGAGTGATATCCTAGCTAAGCGATAGGCAGCTGAGTTCTCGAAAGGATGAGAAGCCATTGTTCTATTCATCCAAAAAAAAAAACACTACCCTTTGCTCAACCCACTAGAGCCGTAAGTGATTTCTATTCAAATATCCCTGAACCAAGAGCCATCCCCCACATTGGGGCAGGCTCAAAGTAGTTGATTTGATAGAATATATAGGAGTTTACTGGCAGAAACATACCATCTCTAGGAACATTATCTAAATTTTGTACAAAAGCTTTATAGACTAAGAAATTCAATTTGAAATGATGAGAGGCCCTTAATTCTGCTACCATACACACAAAAAAATAATCACTTTGCAAAGTCCACTTGAGCCGGTTACATTTTTTCAAAAAAACCAACCAGATGATCACTGCCCACGTTGGGTTAAAGCAAAAGCCATGAGTAGGAACTAATGAGTGGCGATGAAAATGGTGATTTTTAAAAAGATATGGTGTTAACAATGTCTCTAGTTAAAAAAAAGAAAGAAAGAACAAAGGAAGGGGGTGATGTGTTTGTGGTGGTCTTCAAAAGAAGATATTATCACCCGAAAATAGAAATGAAAAAGTTGGCATCTCTAAAAATCGACTTGGGAATAGATTTCTTGATGAAAAATACTAATCAGAAGAGAGAGAATGGTCCAGAAGAACAAAAAGGGCAGGAAGAAAAAAGGAATGCAAGTAAAATTACCGAAGGAGATCATACGTCTTTCAAAACCCCATAATTAATAATGTTTAAGCATTTATATCATTTCATTCATAAATCCCTTAACATAGCCTACATTATAGTCCAAATCAAAGTCCTTTATGATCAAAGAAAATTGCTTAGTCTAAAAAAGGATGAAAAATACCTAGACAAGGACTAAAAAAAAAAACAAAAGTGTGACAGGGAGGATGGCAGGGGCAACCGCATACCCCAAAGTGTGCAAAGATGGTTTTGGTTTAAACAACCCACTAAAAGAAAATCTTTCAGCCTCAATATTCTTTCATTTCTTACAACCCCTAAACCCGGCATGCATTACAGTTCTAAAAGAAGTCTTCCCGAATTAAGGGTCAAGCTGTTTATCGCTTTGCAAAGGGCATGCAAGTTGTCGGTCAAGTCATAGTGGCATTTGAAGATCTAAGAGAGAAAACCAAGTGAGGACAGAAAATTCCCAAACAACAGCCTTGTAGAAAATAGGGATAAGATACCAACAAGCAAACCAAAAGTTCAAGATCCCTTGAGAATGGTGCAAATGCTATCACACGTCGATAAGAATGGGACAGAACCGAAGGGGCAAAATCCTGAAAGGGAAACAAACAGATTCCCGATAGTATGGGCTCTGGGGCAATCTTGGGACATTCTTCGTAAATAGCCTATATACATATAGTACTAGTGTATCCATGTCATGTATAACCTATACATTCATTAAATTCCTGTGTGGTTAATATATATTCATGTATTCACCAAAAAGCATTGCATGCATTCAATTCCATTCTTATAGGTGCATTCATTTAACAATATAATATGCATTCAATTCCATTTTTGTATGAACCTATGCATTCGTTAAAAAAAAAAAACAAAAAGGGTAGGACATGTATTCAATTCAATTATTAAAGTATGATGTGCATTCGATTTTATTCTTGTATGTACAATCATCAAAAAGTCTAAACATACGTTCAACCCTTTACCCGCACATTTTTAGAATTGACATAAGTAAACTATTTTTGCAAAAAACCTACTTTATGTCTCTCTCTCTCTCTCTCTCTCTCTCTCTCTCACAAATAGGAAATAAGGAACGAGATAAAGCACAAAAAGAAGCTAAAGTCACCCTATGACCAAGTAACCTCAGACATCTCCAACATCGGCAAACACCTCAGAAAGCTCAGACTTTCATAGCCGACAAGAAACAGAGAACGGGGCAATAACCCACCCTTGACCTCCCCAATCAACCTTGAACTTTCCCAGGAGAGCATCATTCCGCAAGACAGAGTGTTGGTTCAACAAGTAGCAGTTTTAAGACATCAACCTTGGACTTTCCCTCGAGGAGCATCGTTCCGCAAGACGGAGTGTTGGTTCAAGAAGTAACAGTTTTAAGACATCATCTTTGGACTTCCCCAGAGGAGCATCGTTCTGCAAGACGGAGTGTTGGTTCAAAAAGTAGCAGTTTCAAGACATCAACCTTGGATTCCCCCAGAAGAGTATTATTTTGCCAGACAAAATGCCAGACGAAATGCCAGACATCGACCATAGGGCCACCTCAAAAAGGTCCCTTAACCTAAACCTCAACCTCAGCATCAGCTCCGGCAGTGGCACTTTCAACATCTCCAACAATCATATCTGGGGCATTATCTATAGGAGCCCTAGCGATGTCACCCTCTCTTCATCAGTCGCACTAGTCCTCTACTCAACCAAAGTAGATCTCGTTATTGCCTCCGCCATAGATCATTGTCTCCTACATCAGTCACCTAAATAAGCCCCCGCTCAGACTCAACATCAATCAATCAGCCCAGGCATCAACATCAGTAGTCCTCTCCTCGGCTAAAGTAGTTATCATTGTCACTAGTTCAGCTTTCAGTCGTGCCCCCTTCAATTCCAGATTCAGTCAGTAAAGCAACCTTGTTGGCCCAAAAGGCAACCTAAGAGGGGGGTGAATTCGATTTATTAAAAATTAAAGCAATTAAAAATAATTAAAATTAATTTAATCAATGGAACAATAGTTCAAGATGTATGCAATGCAATGTAAACAATAATGAAATTAAAATAGAGCATAAAAAAGTACACTAAGAATTACCGAGGTTCAACCATAATTTGTGGTCTACGTCTTCTCCCCAAGATATCCTTGAAGTTTCCTTCCACTATGCTATCTCCAATTACAAAGCAGATGTTGATTTCCAGAGTGTTCAGCTCACTTTTACACAAAAACTTCTTCTCAAGTTCTTCTAGCCACCAAGTGCTTTTATCCAAGATCCACTTTAACTTACAAGTATTTTTCTTTTACAAGAGAACACTTCAACTCTCACTTACAAGTATATGAAGGATATATAAGCTAAATACAAACTCTTTATGAAGAGTAAATGGGAATTGAATAGCTCACTAACTGTTAACGAAAAGACAAAGAGGATTTTTAGATTTTTCAGCTTAATCAAATAGTGAATGTTATATCTCTTGTCCATAAATGCATTTGGAGGCTTATATATAAAACCCTGAATTGATTTCACTCATTGGAGGTTGTTGGAGCTTCATTAAATGCGCGCCCACTTCAATATAACGTTTAAAAATATAGCTGTTAATTTCCAAGTGTCGACATTTGACTTCCTTGTGTCGACACAGCAAGTCTGCATTCTCCAAAGTTTATCCACCGTCTTCATGTGTCAACACATCAAACCCATGTGTCTACACATCACCCAGAAAATGTTCTTCATGCTTTTCTTGATCAGTTTAGCTTCAAATAATCAGGGGATGTTCAATGGATCTTCTCTTTAAGGTATGATGTTCTTCAAAAATACTTAAGATTTTCAAGGAGTCTTCTCTTTGGGGTATGATGATAGATCAAAGTATTCAATCATTTAAAGATGTTTTCCATTCAATTTGGATTGAATTTTTCTTTTGATAATCATATTTTCTTTGTTGTCAAGCTGCCAAATTCTTTTTCAATAATGCTGAGCTTTTCTTCTTCATTGCCGAGTTCTTTTGCTGCTAATGTTCTTTTCATCCATGTAGAGCTTCATATATATGATGTCGATTTCTTCCTCTTCGGGATCACTTCATTAGAAGCTTGATGAGGTCTATTTTTGAACAACTTCAATACACATCAACTTTAATGAATCTTCACAGCTTTGATGTAGTCCTCTTATGAATTCTTTATAGAGATTTTTGCAGACATGATGAATTCTTTTTTTGAGCACTTTTAATCTCTTTGAATTTAAGTCATATTTATTTAGTCTTTTCACACTTGATGAAATTTTTCTTTGAGCACCTTCAATCTCTTCGAATACAAATCATCTGTTTGAAGTTTGAATTAGTGCAATTACTCTGTTTTGGTGCATGACTTAAGTTTTGGTGCATTATTTGAACTTGTAAATGTTGTGCATTTATTTTGATATGAATTAGACTTTAAGTTAAACTTTAAGTCAAAATCATAATCCTTATTAATCTGTACGTTAATTAAATGCATTAGTAAACTAACACAAGATTTAGTTATCATCAAAATCAATGCATAAAGTCAACAATCTCCCCCTTTTTGATGATGACAAAACCTTTGCAAAAATAGATGATATAAGATGAAATGAAATCAAATTTCTTACCAGAAAAAACTTTCCTTTTGTTTTGCAACTAATGTTTCCAAGATAAAAACAATATCTTTTCTTTTGTTTGTTTAGCAAAAACATATCGCAATTTTCAAAAAGACAATTTCAAAATAAGTTGAGGGAAACAATTTCTTTATCATGTTACTTCCCATAAGAACATGCTCTATATAGAATTCATCAATTATCCATCATTAAACAATAATCATCATTCATCATTCAACAATTATTCATCATTTCCATTTTTAGTTCTTCTTCCCATTTTGCTTCAATTTTTCTCCCTCTTTTTGTCAATTCATCAAAAAGAAAAAAATTAATTTATAACAAAGATAGGTACAATAGAAAAAAATCTTATGACAAGATAATTTGTATAAATAGGGCAGCAAACAAAACAATCAACAAGGTCTCAAGCTACAACAACAAAATTAGATTTCATTCACAAAAAGCATTACAAAAGAGTAGTCAAGGTTCATTGACTAAGTATCACAAAAAAAATGTCTTTGAGGATGACATGCCATCTTGGAACAAAAAACAAATACAGACAGATGCAAAAATGAAGATGCAAATGCAAAATGACGGTTCAAATGAAAGATAGAGATGGAAAGGGGTATGGAGAGGAGAGGTCAATGGGGAGAGGCTGGTGGTGATGGGGTGAGGACAACTAGATTAGAGGCAGTGTTGGAAGGACCAAGTTTGTATTTTGGCATCAGACTGTATCTTCCCAAATATGTAGAGATAGGTACAGTAGATGTGGCTTTCTTGGCTTTACCAGCTCCCTTTCTTCTGTCATCAAATATGCTATCCTCAAACTCATTCTCTGTGTCTTCTTCTGTGTCCATTTCTGAACTTTCTTTCTTTTTCTTCTTCTTCCTCAATAGTAATTCCTTGAGCTTTCTTCAATATATTCACATATTTCTTAAGACTTTGTAACTGTTTCAGCCCACTGTCAAGTTTGTGGTTCATGTTGTGAATCATATCCATTAGATTTTTCATGAATTCTTCAACATGAGTGGCCTTTAGAGATTGTGCTAAGGGTGTCCTGGGTCCAGAGGCAAATGCTCTGCCATGGGGAGTGTTACTAGGTGCAACTTTCGAAGGTCTGGAAACCTATTAGCCATTCACTTTCTTATATTTATCCTACCCAGTGTATACTTGTTGTATTCATCATTATAGGGGTCAAGTTTTCTGTAGTTTTCATCTGATAGGTCCACTTGAAAGTGCTTGAATATCTTGGTTAGCAACATACCATAGGGTAGGTTTTTGGCATAAATGCTGGAGGTAATGAGCCATGTTTGTGAGG
Source organism: Euryodendron excelsum (assembly GCA_033060915.1). Classification (NCBI taxonomy): domain Eukaryota; kingdom Viridiplantae; phylum Streptophyta; class Magnoliopsida; order Ericales; family Pentaphylacaceae; genus Euryodendron; species Euryodendron excelsum. Next base: position 41,821,386 of record CM065381.1, on the reverse strand, counting down.
ATGTAGTAGGAAATATCAATTTTGGTGTTTGTCAAGAAAGTCAATAGGAAGAACAAATCTTTTTCACTCACATGTTGAAAACTTCCAACTTTAGGTAGAAATATTTTGGAGACAAAATGGTGGACCAACCTTAGTTCTATTGGTAAATCATTTACTACAGGCTGGGTGGTTTCGAGCATATCTTGACCATAAAGGATGTATAATTGTTCCTTTCTGGTTATGTTCTCAAAATACAATTCACCACCATATCTAGTTTCAAGAATCTCAGATAGAATGAACTCATTTAGGATGATCTGTACTCCCTTCACATAACTAGTTAATTCTGCCTTTCCAACCTTTTTAAATAGATTGGAGTAGAAATGCATAACTAATTTAGGGTATACATTATCTCGAATCAGAATGTAGGGTTTCCATCCCAGGCTAGTGAGGGTGTGAGGAAATTTAAAGTTCTCATTCTCAAAAAACTAATAGTTAATCCATCATCCAACTCGAATTTTACAGAGAGAGAAAGTGTTTAGAAACCTGTCTTGAGCCATTTCGTCTCTGAAGTGTATAGTATCCTAGTCATCGTGTTCTGATGAATTTTCTTTAACTGATTCTTAAGTCAATGTTCCAACCCTTTGTCGTTTCTGACTTCTAGTAGAAGACCTCGTAGGGTTTTGATCAATTTTGGGAGCTATTTTAATAGTCTAAAGCTTTGAGAGAGATAAAGAGTTTTGGGGATAGACGGTTAGGGTTTAAGTTAGAGATTGAGAAGGGATCGATTAGGGTTTCTAAAGTGATCGAAAGAGATATTTGTGATGAATCGTTGGTGATAGTTGGTTTGGTGTGAACAGGGGAGCGAAATACAAAGAGGGAGGAAAAGTTCAAATGTTTGTAAAGTGTTTCTAAAGTGGGCTATTATAAAATATATAGGCCCGACCCATGTGTCAACACATGAACTTGATGTGTTAACACATGTGTGTCAACAAATTATTTTTTAGTCCATTGTCGTGATGTGTCAACACATGGAAAATGGTGTGTTGACACATGCAACCAGACTGGATCATATTGAGTGCAAGTGAATCCAGGAGATGGTTTTTCAATTGGGAGTGAGAATATGTTCTATTGTGAGCATGCAATGAATTATGAGAGCAAGAAATATAATTCACACAATCAAGCAACACATTTGTTCATATCTAAAACACAAATAATATGAAGCTTACATATAAAACATAAATAATATGAATTTCACTCAATTATAACAAAAAATCAAGACATAGGATTACTCATTTCCAATTCTCTTCTTATCATGCAAAACCTAACTTCACTTAATGGTTTTGTAAAAATATCAGCCAATTGCATGTTTGTACTTACAATATCAAGTTTAATATCACCCTTTTGCACATGATCTTGTATGAAATGATATCTAATTTCAATGTGCTTTGTTCAAGAGTCTTAAATAGGATTTTTAGTCAAGTTTATAGCACTAGTATTATCACATCTAATATGAACATGATCAAACAAGATACCATAATCTTCTAACTGTTGTTTAATCCATAACACTTGAGCACAACAACTACCAGCTACTACATATTCAGCCTCAGATGTGGAGAAAGCAACCAAATTTTATTTTTTGCTATATTAAGACACAATCATGTTGCCTAGGAGTTGGCAAAAGCCACTTGTGCTCCTCCTATCAACTATACTCCTCGCAAATTCAGCATCAGTGTAAGCAATCAAATTAAAGCAAGTACCTTTTGGATACCATAATCTAAGATTAGGTGTGTGCTTGAGATAACGAAAGGTTCTTTTCACATCAATCACATGAGATTCTTTAGGATTCGATTGAAATCGAGCACATAAATAAACACTAAACATTATATCTGGCCCACTGGTAGTTAGATATAATAAAGAGCCTACCATGCTTCTATAAAGCTTAGTATCTACTAATTTACCTTTCTTATCCCCATCCAATTTTGTTATAGTATTCATTGGAGTACTTATGAGCTTTGCATCTTTCATGCCAAACCTCTTGATCAAATCCTTGATGTACTTGGCTTGGTTGATAAAGATTCTTTCCTTTGATTAATTGATTTGAAGATCGAGAAAATAATTAAGCTTGCCCATCATACTCATTTCAAATTCTCTCTACATACATTTAGCAAATTCCTTGCAAAGCGACTCATTAGTAGCACCAAATTTAATATCATCCACATATATTTGTACTAAGAGCATGTCATTGTTTTTTTATCTTGATAAAAAGATCTCTTGAAAATTCTTTTTCAATAAAAAACTTGCACAATCTTTCATATCAAGCCCTTGGCGCTTGCTTCAAACCATATAAGCTTTTGTCAATTTGAAAACATGGTTAGGAAATTTTGGATCTTCAAATCCGGAGGGTTGCTCAACATATACTTCTTTGGTAATAAAACCATTTAAAAAAGCACTTTAAACATCCATTTGATATAGTTTGAAATCTTTAAAACATGATAATGCAAGTAACAATCTAATAACCTCTAATCTAGCTACCGGAGCATATGTTTCATCAAAATCAATGTCTTCCTCTTGGCTATACCCTTGAGCAAAAAGTCTTGCCTTATTCCTCAGTACAACTCTGGATTCATCCATTTTATTTCTAAACACCCATTTAGTTCAAATGACTGGATGATCATTAGGCCTAGGAACAAAGTGTCATACCTTATTCCTTTCAAATCGATTCAATTCCTCTTGCATAGCATTAATCCAAAACTTATCATTTTTAGCATTATTAAAACACTGTCGCGCCTAGATTTTTTGCACTCGAAGAATACTCACACAAGCGGAAAAAATGCTGTACTCTCTCATTAGAACTCACCCTCCTAAAAGAATGAGTGCGACTAGGTTTGAATTGAAAATTGATTTGGAATAAAGGGCTTTTGAAAACGATTCGGAGTCGCCACCTAACTTGATTAAAGTGAGTTAGGTCACCTAAAAACTAAGAATAATCCGAAGACTAAACTTAGGGTTTTGGAAAACGATTTTCAAAATATCTCCTCAATAGAGAGTTTTTAAGAAAACAGGTTGTTTGGCAACCTTTGGAAAACATTTAGCCCTTTTTGAAAATAACTCCTTTTGGTCTTTGAAATCAGTGATCCTAGGTTCGGAGGTTGGTTAGGTGTAGGGAAAACGCCCTAAGCCATCACCCTACCCCGCCCTTTCGGTACCTACATGTCAATCTACCCTAGATTCACCTATGAGAGTCCTCAACTAACTATTGACCAATCCTATTCACTTTGAAAAACAATATTTGAAAGGAAACTAACATGATGCATGATATGCAAGTGCAAGGAAAGAGAATTGAAAAATATATTTAGAAAGAGATTGATTTGAAATTTATTTGATTTGAAAATAGATTTGAAGAGATGGAATTGAAATTGGAAAGTTTGAAAATTTGGAAATAGAAATTTGAAAATAGAAATTTTGAAATTGAAATTTTAAAAATAGATTAGAATTTGAGATTTGAAAAATGTGGAGACCGCACCCATGAGGGTGGAATTGAAAGTTTGAAAAGTGTTGTGACCGCATCTATGAAGGTTGCTTACGTATCCTTTTGGAGGAATCAGGTCAGTCGTAGTTCGGACAAGAGTCCAATTGAAAATAGAAGAATTGATTTGAAGAAGGAGATTGAATTGGAAATTGAATTTGATTTGAAATTAGAAGAGGAGATTGGAAATTGAAATTGAGAAGATTGGACTTTGATTGGAAGATTTGAAAAGATTTGATTTTGAAAGACCTGGTTTTAGGAAACCTAGACTTAGGAAAGAGAGGATTTAGAAAGGAATTGAAATCAAGAAAGACTGGATTTGACTTGGAAAGATTTTGAAAAGAATTGACTTGAACATTAGACTCGAAAGATTTAGGAAAGGATTGGATTTAGGAAGGGTTCAAATTAGGAAGGGTCCGATTTAGGAGAGTTCCATATTAAGAAAGTGTCATTTTAGGAAAGTTTTCGAATTAGGAAAGTTTTGAAATTAGAAAAGTTTTAAATTAAAAAAGCTTCAACTTAGGAGAGTTTCTTAGGAAAATTTCAACTTAGGAAAGTTTTGAAAATTGATAAGTTTCAACTTAAGGAAGTTTTTAAAAATTGGAAAGTTTTCAATTTAGGAAATGTTTGAATTAAGAAAGTTTCAACTTAAGAAAGTCTTGAATTAAGAAAGTTTTGAGTTTAGAAAATTTTTAGATTTGGAAAGATTTGAAGTTTTAGGAAAGTTTAAAATTTAGACAATTTAGAAGTTTAGAAAGATTTAACTTAAGAAAGTTTTGAATTTAGAAAACTTGGAAAGATTTGAAATTTAGAAAGTTTAAGATTTTGAAAGTTTTAGAGTTGTAGAAAATCTTGAAATTAGTAAAGGTTAGAGTTTAAGAAAAGTTTGAAAGCTTAGATTTGAAAAGTTGAGATTTGGAAAAAGATGGAATTGGGAAAGATGTAGAAATTCAGTTTTAAAATTTAGGAAAGATTTTTATGTTCAAGTTTTGGAAACTTAAAATTTAGGAAAGTGGAAGTTTAGGAAGAATTTGAATTAAGAAAGAATTGGATTAGGAAGGGATTGGATTTGGTTTCTAAAAGAGAAAGTTCGATTTCGTTTCCAAAAATGGAGGATTGGATTTGGTTTCCTAAACGGGAATATTTGATTCGGTTTCCTAAAGGGAAGATAGGATTTGGCAAGGATTTGGAAAGGGAGATTCTAGAAACCCTAAATTTGAAAAACTATAGTTTTGACGTAGAAAATAGGTTTTGAAATGTGTGCAGTTTGGATGTGAAAACAAGAGGTTTTGGAAACCTAGGTTTGGGGACAAAGTTTGAAAATCATGTTTTTGAAAAGAAAATTAGGGTTTCCTAATTGTGAGTTCTAAGGCTTGACTTGGGCTCTAAGGAAAGAGATTTTTGGAAAGTGCGCTTTTGGAAACGAAGGTTTTTAGAAGGAAAATTCTAGAGGAGAATTTCTAGAAGGGAGATTTTGGAAAGCGAGTTTTTGGAAAGATTTTTGGAGAGAGTTTTTCTAGAAAAGAGACCTAGGGAATGTTTTTGAAAAGTAGACTTTGAAGAGAGTGTTTTGGAAAGGGGTTGAAAAAGGGAGCTTGGAAAAATAGATCTTTGGAGGGAGTTTTTTAGAACAATTTTGGAAAGAAGAGTTTTTGGGAAAGTATGTTGAAAAAGAAGATTTTTAGGAAGAAATTTTTGAAGAGAGAGTTTTCGGAAGGTGTAAAAACATCTCACTTTTCTAAAGCGATTCTAGCCATAAAAAGGCTAGAACCACTTTAGGAAAGCGGTTTTGAAAACAATAAGATTTGAAAATATGGACCATATTGGTCGCTTTTAATGTAACACTTTCCTAAAGCAACCCTAGCCATGGAAAGGCTAGAATCACCCTAGGATTGTGACTTTGAAAACATGTTTTTGAAAAAAAGGATTTTGATGCAATTTTGAAAATGAGTTTGAAAACAATTTTGAAAACGACTTTGAAAACAACTTTTGAAAGATGCAAGATTATGATATGCACAATGCAAATTTGGGGTCGTGAACATACAAGGCTAAGGCTTCATCACATAATCAAGGGGGTCGGACCCACGTGGTCTCTAGTTAGACTAGAAGAAAGCCCCCAACATGGTGACTCTCCAATAGCCCAATCCTACACATGGACCGGGAATCCCCTTGTTTCAAGCACGCAAAGAAAGGGGAGGAAAGAGATGGGGGATTAAAATAGAGAAAACCCAAGTGGGTTGGGAGAGAGAAGAGAGAGGGGGGGAAGTGCGGAAATTTAAATAGGGAGCCTACCGTATGTCTTGTTTATTTTGCGCGCCTTGCTTGTCTTCGATCTTCAGTCTTTGTCTTGATCTTCGTCTTCAATCTTCAAGAGTTGTCTTTAAGCTTTAGATGGCAGCTCTTCAAGTCTTCAAAGGAGGGTTAAAGGCTAGTATATGAGTGTATGGGGGTGTGTATAAGTGTATAGGAGGCTAGGGTTTAGTGTGTGGTGGCTAGGGTTTGGAAAACCTAAGGAAGCTAGGGTTTCGGAGGTGCTCGAGCTCTGTATATCGAATTATATGATTTTTAGGTTGAATTTGCGGATCCTTTTCACGTTGGAGGAGGCTCTGTATTTATAGAGGTTGGACAACACTGGTGCCTGTTGCAGTGGCGCCAGGCCAAAATTTACACTAGCGCCACTAGGAGTGGCGCTAGGCTAATTTTTGGCTTGGCACCACTAGTGCCATTGAGGAAATATTTAAGGTCGGCAAGCAATGTATCTTTGACTAGATTTGGGCGCCTATACTAATGACTACCATGTAATTTTTGGCTTAGCTTCACTAGGAGTGACTCCGAAAAGTCCGGGAAGGATTTTGGAAGATCCGGAATAACCCGGAAAGCCGGAAAAGAGCAGAAACACTTAAAATAGTGTCCTGGAGGTATTTGACTTGAGAAATGAGGATAAGATGGGTTGGAAAGGTTGATCGGGCCTTTAGGGGCAAAACGGTCAATCGGACCGGGAAACTGTCGAGACAGACTCGGACTGTCCTGGAAGAAGACTTGGGAT